>JALPQD010000254.1:1009981-2209981 GCA_023101885.1 Typhlomys cinereus | reverse complement strand
ATAGATGATAGATGACAAAAGATAGATGATGATAGATAATGATAAAGATAGATAGATAGATAGATAGATAGATAGATAGATAGATAGATAGATAGATAGGATAAAATATCTGTAAGTTAGAGTTTTAAGTAACTCAAAGTTATAGAAAGGAAAGATTTCAATGAATATTTGATTGATCTAACCACATAAATGTAATATTTCACTATGTCAAGAAACACTATGAAGAAAATTGGAAGCCAAAAGACAAATGAGAAAAATAATTGCATTGTGCTTTCCAGACAAAGGGTTAATTTCCTTAATATTAAAGACCTCTTACAAACTTCCAAGGAGAAGGAATGGAAAGTGGAAAATTGGACAGGGTGTGTGAACAGAACAAGATAAATGACCAATAAATACCAAAAGAAAATTTGTTCTCCCTAGTAGTTGAGTTTATGAAAATTAAAACACTAACATGACACTATTTGTCACTCAGCAAGTTGACAGAACAAGTTTAAAGTCCAATGCTGTGAAGAACGTCAGTCTATGAACCTTCCCAGACAACCCTGGTGGGATACAAAGCAATACAATATTCCAGAAGACAACAGTGCAATGCATCTTGGAAGCTTTTACAATCTTCATATCTGAATTTCTCTATTTTTGTAAAATACTTGAAACCGTGCATGTGTTTGGGTTTGCAGATGCATATGTATGTGTGTATGCATATAAATGTATATGCATGTGCATGTGGAAGCCAGAGTTCAACTGCAGGTGTAGTTCTTCAAATACTGTTGCAATTTGCCTGCATGGTTGCTGATAAATGACAATCAAACAGCTTAAGGGAACAAGGGATTTATTTTCTTTTAAGATTACTGGTTACAGTTCTTAGTCCAGTTTGACAGGGGAGCATGCACCAAGACCAGAGCCATGGGAACTGGCTACACCATCTCTACATAATGGCTGAGAGAGGAATGATCTTTATTTGCCAGACCAGCACATCTGGCCAAGTATATACAAGGATGCCAACTCTCTCAACCAGCTCTCTGGATTTTATTGCAGGGTCTAATCCCACCCACCTGGGACTTCCCCATCAGCCAGATAATCTCTTGCAGGTTTGTTCTGCTTAATCTAACCACCAATTCTCCACAAATGTGCCCAGAGCTCAAACCCTCAACTGTCAAGTTGACACCTGTGCCTAACTATGACAAATACCATTCACCAGATTTTTCTGAAATAACATCTCTCTCATTGACTGGGAGCTTGCTGATTAGACTAGACTGGGTGGCCAGTGAGCCCCCAGGACTCCTCCTGTCTTCACCTCCCCAGTATTGGGAATCCAAGCACATAGCACAATGCCTACTTTCTATGTGGGTTTGAGAGGCCAAACTCGGGTCCTCTGAAACATTTTATTAAGAGTAGTTTGGGGAGATGGCTCAGCAAGTAAAGTGCTAGCCATGCAAGAATGAGGGTCTGAGGTCAGATCCTAGAACCGCAAAAATGCCATGTGGCTGGGGTAGTCCATCTGTAATTCCAGAGTTCAGAAGGAGGAGACAGGAGATCCCTGGGGCAAACTGGGTAGCTATACTAGCCACAGTCAGTAAATTCTGTATTCGGCAAAATACCCTAGTTTGTTGGATAGGGTAAAGAACAACTGAGGAAGACTGTAACACAACCACTTGGCTCAACATGCACACAAACCACACACAAGATGGCAGTGATGACAAAGGTAGTGATAAAGACAACGTTGATGGTGATACTGAAGACAATGGTGGTGATGAAGATGATGGTGATAATGGTACTAGTGACAAGGGTGGTGCAGATAAGGACAAGATGAGATACAACATTTCTTTCAAATGTCAGGAATTTCTCTGTCTTTGTATAGTATTAAAATCTATGACTTTACTATCAATAAAAAGACACACCCTGCCTAGCAAGAAGAAGCTTATAAAACTTCCAAAATGCATATGATTCCAGTTTATCAACATTTCACTTATCCATTCTCTTTCAATCCTTTGGAAATTCCTCCTATAATTTACCTTCATGGAGAAATGAGAATTGATGGCTATTCCCTTGAGATAATAATAATGATTTGGTAAAAAATCTTCCAGATCTCCATTAATCTCCCAAACACTGTGTTTTGCCCTTTCATCATTTAGGGGAGAATAAGACTAATTTTCATCATCATCATTATCATCTCAGAGTTCCTTCTTTAATAGCAGGCTAGAGTCATTCATGCTTAGACTCTGTTCTCATTTGACCTATCAGAACCCTAAGTGGCTAAAATGCATTTTCTTACATTTACCCACATTTCTATTTAAGAAAAAATCTAGACTTGAGAGATAGCTCACTGCATAAAGCACTTACCACACAAGCATGAGGATGCATGTGTAGATCTCTAGCAGCCACGTAAGAGCCAGATGGACACAATGGTCTTCCTGTGAACCCATCATTAGGGAGGTGGAGACAGCATCTATCCCTGGCGCAAGCTGACTAGCTATACTAGCTGACACATCAAGCTCTGGGTTCAGCGAGAGACCCTGGCTCAGTAAACAAAGTGAACAACAGTCAAGGAAGACACTCGACACAAACCTTGAACTTCACATGCGCATGCACACTCATACACATGTAGAAACACAGACACCCATGCACATACCATGCACATACCATACACATATACACTGAAAACTACTCATCAAGTAATTTAAGAAGATTAAATTACCCAACAGTTTGGGGGCCATAGGATGATTCATGGCAATGAATAACTGCTTATTCAACAGCAAGCAAGACCTTGACAAAAGAATGAAAACCCACCATAAAATAAAACACAACCAATTTAACCAGGACAAGACATGGTTAGCCTTGGTCATGTGGAGACTTGGAAGTAATTTAAATACCATTAGAAGAACAGAAACTTGGCAGAACTCAGAACATCTAAGAGTGCTTTCTACAAGAAGTTCCTTCTTTCTCCGCGGCCACTCTGGCTGCTGTCAGGGAGTTCAGATTTGGGGTGGGTTTTCATGAAATCAAATCCAGCCTCAGCATAGATGTGTCAGAAAGCAAAGCCTCAGGGTATCTGCACACACACTGAACTTCTAGACCAGCTGAGTCGCCTCCAACGCATGTAGCCAGACTGTATGGGATTGTTAAAATCAAATATTTTCTAGATGTCTACAGAGGCTCGAGGGAAAAAATAGATTTCCAAACAGCTTTTGGAAAGGTGCCATGCCATGATTTTGGATTTCTCCCAAGAATGATAGGGGGCTGGAGGAAGGGATGGGGACCCCAACTTAAGAGATGGAATGCCAGATAGACAGTCAAAAAATAATTCAGTCCAAGAGAGCAAGATTCAGCTTCGAGCCCCAGTCAAGTCAAGGGAGGAGTGAGACTAGCTCATGACAGTAGCACCTAGCAAACCTCCCCTGCTCTTCTGCCCCAGCCCTGGAGAAACCAGAGAAGTGGAGAGGGAAAGAAGAAAGCAAGGGGTCAGGCACAGAGCTCCTTGCTCACTGGAGTTTCCAGCCTGAGGCAGAACAAGCTGAGGGGAGACAGAAGCTTTAACCTCACTCCTTCCTGCAACGAGGTGCCACGTGAGACAGGGCGACCAAGCATCAGTCAAACGCATGATGTTCAGAGTAGGATTTTGAGAGGCAGAGATGAGGATGCAGTGGCAATGGTGTGTTCAGAGCCGCAGTCGCCAGCGGCATGCCCAACCAGAATGTTCTTAGGCTTCCTGTTGCCCAGCCTGCTGCCTGCTTCTCAACCTTCCAATTTCTTCTGTCACTTATCCCCAATAACATACCAGATAGTTTTGTGCTGTTTATAACTAAAGCTACCTCTGACATACCAGCAAAAGTTTCCATTTTCCTGAGTATGAAATGCACAGTGTGCATCTGAGATGAAATGTATTTTACATGTGTGGAGGTGCACATGTGTATACACATGTGTGTGGAGGTCCCAGCTGATATCTGGAATCATCCTCAATCATTACTCCACATTATTCTTTTGGGGTTAGGCTTCTAATTAAACCCCAAGATGGCTAGTCTGGCTGAAGCCAACTTACTCTGAGGCTTCCCAGTGTCTGTCCAGTTCTGGGGCTAGAATTACAAGCAAGCCACCAAACCCGCCCAATATTTTTCATGGGATCTAGGGGTCTAAACACTATTGCTTTTGCCCATTCAACAAAATTTTTTATTGTTTGTCAACATCTCCCTTCTAGGTATTGTACTGCCCCCTAGAGGCAGACCCATGTGGCACTGTCACAGTAGGAAAGCCAGCATAAAGCAAAGACTTGCTCATACTGGTACAAATGGAGGGGGAACTGAATAAATGGAATTTTTACCAACATGTTGGCAGGTTGTAAAGAAACAATGAGGGATAGTGCACAGGCCTCATTTGCTTATTGGAATGAGAATTTTTTTCTTTGTTAAATTTTTGGGCTGATTCCCAGCATTAGTAATAGCACAGCTCTTGCACTCTTTAGGCTCAAAATGATGAAGGGAGAGGTTGAATACCAAATATGGAAGGAGAGTGCCTCCCATATTGGGCAGGGAGGGCAACACTGACTCTCAGTTAAAGGACCCAGCCTGCCAGGATGAGACAGTTCATCTGCGGGACAAAACCCTCCTCCTTCCACAATTGCATTGTAATTATTACAATATTAAATATTATTATTTACAATAATGGCCTTGAGAAGATCATACTGGTTGAAGAAAGCTGGACTTAGAAAGAAAACTAATATATTTTTCTTATTAAAAACAGGGAACCTAGATTACACACACACACACACACACACACACACACACACACACACGCACGCATGCACGCACATACACACCTACACCGAGTCATGGATGCTTGAAATAGAAAGAGGACTATTGTAAAATATTTGTGATCACCTCTTCATTCAGGTAAATTGTGTACTTTGAGCTTAATCACCCCCATTACCCTCTTTTGTCCCATTCCCCACTACTTCCCTTCCATTTTTCCAAATAGTCCTCTTTCTATTTCAAGCATCCATGACTCTGTGTGCGTGTGCGTATTCCCAGTAGCTATATCATGTCGTATGTCTATTTTCAGTCCTGTGAGGAAACCTCCATACTGACTTCCAGTGTGGTTGACGAGATTACATCTCACCAGCAGAGTTATAATGGATACTTCCACTACCATCTGCATCCTCTCCAGCATTTGTTATTCATGCAGTTGATGATAGTCAGTCCTACTGAGGTGAGAAGGAATCTCAGTGCAAGTCTGTCTCACATTTCCCTAATGACTAAGGCAGTTGAATGGCTTTTCAGATAGTCATTGGCCATTTGTGCTTCATCTCTTCAGAAATGTCTATTCATTTCATTTGCCCACTTACTAATTACATTATTTAATATTGGGGGGGACCCTTATTTTTTTCAAGTCCTTATATATTCTATATATTAATCCCATGTCAGATAGCTAACAGATATTTTCTCTCAGTGTGTAGATTGTCTTTTTACTCTATTAACTTTTCCTTTGCTGTTCAGAAGTTTTTCGATTTCATGCAATCCAGGCTGAAGACTCAGGGGTTAAACTTTTGCTTTGCAACCAAAAGGACTTGAATTAGATCCTGGATTCAGGCAGAAATGGCAACAGTCTGTACTTCCATAGAAGGTAGATCTTGGGAACCCCCAGAGCAAAGCCAAAAAAGGAGATAGAACAGTCCAGGATGATTCCTGAAGTCACTTTTGGACCTCCACAGACATACATGCACAGTGTCCTTTAATAAATACACAGGTGCATACAAACATATACACATACCAACATACATACATGCCAACACCTACATACACAATAATAATTATTTCATTCAGTCTCATTTGTCCATTCTTGGGATTATTTCCTATGCTATTAGAGTCCTTTTCAGGAAGTCCTTGCAGATGCCTTGACCTTGATTTTTTCCTCTAGCAGTTTTAGATGTTTGGGTCACACATAAAAGTCCTTTGATCCATTTTGAATTGATTCTTCCCCACTTCTGGTCTCCCATCATGGTTCCAGTTGTCTAGGCTCATCTGGTATAAGCTAAAGGGTATGAGAACTTATTAATGGATAAATAACTCACAAAAGTCAGTCTCTTGGGAAAATGGTAGAATGAAGAAGGGGAGAGCAGATCTAGATGTTGAAGAGGCTCTGGAAAGCATTTGGCACAAACATCTGAGGCTGAGAGAGCAATACCCCCCAAAGCCCCCCATCAGAGGATCAAGCTTACTTGGGCAGCATTGCCCTCTGTTCTATCAAGACATAGGCACAGGCTGACTAAGTGTCAGAGCATTTGGCTCAGCTTCCTACATTTCCCAGCATTATTTGCAGGATCACTTGTTTCTGCATGGTCATCCCCACCTCTTTTTCTCTGGTCTTCCCATAACCACAGTTCTGCTCTTTCCTCAGCATGTAGGTTCTTCACAGCTGGCTGAGTCATTTGTTTGTTTGTTTGCTTGCTTGCTTTTCAGTTGAACTCAAATCTAGAAATTACTATTTCTTCCCCCAAAACCAGGGCTATCAAACCACATTGAGACCCAGAGGCAACCAAGAAACACACGCCTCAGATCACAGGGCATTCTGATCAAAGAAACAAAACAGAACAGCAAACCATATAGCCATTTGCCATTTCTCCAAACAATTGTCTGTAGGCATTTTTCTAAGAATTTTAGAGGAACACAGAGCCCTTTGAAAACATGGAGAAAAAGACTATGCGTGACTGCATGAAGAATATAAGCAATTCCAAAGAGGGGGTAGAATTCTTTACAACGACAGGAATATTAAAGGCTCTTAAGCAAGGACACAATCTGTATTAACAGCTACTACCATAAGAAAAAGAAGTGCACAGAAGTTGAATAGTGGAAAAACACCACAGTGATTCATCTGGTCAACCTTCTGCTGATATTTATTGAGCACTTACTGTGTGCTAGCCATCAGGATAGGGTTATAAAAGAGAACTGGAATAGAAGTTTTCCCTCAGTTGTATCTGATTAGGTCTTTGACCATTTCCCTAAGGAGGAGGAACTGGGAGGGGGGGAAGAACTGCTACTTATTGTACTTTACAGTAAGCCTAGTGCTGTTCCAAGCATTTCCCATTTACAGTTCTGAAACGCTAATAGGTAGATGAGGACTATTCTTATTCACATATTATAGTTTTGGAAAAGAAAGTCAACAAGCCACAAAAAAGGAGATGACAGAGAAATATAATATCAGAAAAGAGAACATGGGGTGTTTCAATGGAAGTACAATACAGCTCATGTTGTATGGGTGGGGTAACTGGGAGGTGCAGATATGGTGGAAAGGGAAAATGCAAGCTACCCATGATTACTCAACTGAACTTTCCATTTTCCTGATTCTTCCTTGCAGAGCTGTTTCTGGTGCTGGAGAGATAGCTCTGTGGGTAAAGTGCTTGCTGCACAGGTATGAGGACCTGGGTTTGGACTCCCAGCATTCATATAAAAGACAGGCAACATGAACCTGTAGCCCCAGCACTGGAGAGACAAAGATAGACTGATCCCAAGGACCTTACTAGCCAGTCAGGCTGGCTGAAACAGTGATCTCCAGTTTCAATGAGAGACTCTGTCTCAATCTATCAGTCAATCAATAAAGTGAATGGTGACAGAAAAATATGTCCAAAATCAATCTCTGGTCTCCACACATGTACACTCAAACAGTGCATCTGCATACATATATGCATCCATGTATATAACACACATACACACACACACACACACACACACACACACACACACACACACAATGATGTTTTCTTCATCAAGCAGTCTTCCTCTGCCATGAGAAACCATAGTAATAATGGTTGGTAGAGAATATTGATGCTTGGAAATTTAAACCGATCAGTGCCTCTATTTCAATTGCTTCATCTGTCAAAAACAAAAAGTTCTCCTGATGAAAGAAACACAGAAGCAAGGGACAAGCGCAGAAGAAGAGTACACTGCAATAAGTAGCTATGATTACATAAGAAGAGTATTTCTTCTTTTTCAAGATCAAAGTCTCAATTTTTTTTAATGTAAAAAGACAATCTGGAGATCACAGCCAACCCACGGCTCCCAGGACCAGCTCTTCCCAGGATGTGATTTTTACCAAGAGTCCTGCATCTTTCTGAACTTCATGGATGTAAAGTTAATAAAAGGAAAGGACAGATTTGTCATGCCACAAACAGGGAATAGAAAAGGTTTATTCATTATATAGTTACATGACAGCCAGACTAATTCTTGGAAGAGAGAAGAAGAGGGATCTGAAGGTGGAGCACAACTTTCCTTCCTGGGAATGTGGGCGGGAAGAAGAGAGGTGAGCGACTTATGTGCAGGCTTTGTGAGTGCCTATTAGCAATTGGGAACAGTGACCAGCAAGCAGAGCTTTTGCTCTGAATGTGGGGTTTAGGGGACCAAGAATCCTATCAATAGCAAGGGTTAAAAGCTCATTTGCCATTGCCCATTCTCCAGGTAAGACATCTTGACCAAGGTCCTGGCACACAAATGATCAGACTTATTCCAGCACTCACAAATTTCATATTACATGAAAGAGCCAGTGCATCTGAAAACTGTGAAGGAACACTTTTCCACAAAGCAAATCATTTTTAAAAAATTCTATAGAACTGGGAATTGAGAAAAAAATAATAAAAGTTCAGGAAAAATAAAATTCTAGAAAGATTTTTTTCTATCATTCAGTCATTTCATATCTTAAGTCCCTAATGACTTTAAAACCAAAGAGCTATATTGTGTGTGTGTGTATATAAAGTTAAAATAGTAAAAAAGCAAAAGCTTTGACCCTTTCATCAAAAGATCAGCGAATGTGCATATATTTATTACAGTGCTTATTTTAAAATAAAAATGTTCAAGGTATATAGAGTTTCCTGCCTTAATTCACTTTAAAATCATCCTGTCAAACAACCATTCCAGATAAGGATACTCTTCTATGGCTATATCTGGAGGATAAGGTGAGAATCAAGTGGGGAAAAAATCTAGGAGCCAATGCTAGGCACATAGTAAGCTCCTGTTAAATGATTGTAGCTCTGAGGCGGTGACCTCAGTAGACACACAATAAATGTTAGTTATTAAATTAGTAGGAGTCACAGCACTCAGGTTATGTTGCTAATTAGCAAGATGCCCACCAAGTCGTTTTACCTCTTGGCAAGAATAAATGGACCGGAATTGGTTATAGCCAGATTTTAGCAGGCATATGAATCCTCCACAGAATCTTTCAAGGATGCTGGCTCTGATCCAGTCAGCCTGGGCGTGGCCCCAGAAGGTTGTCTTCGAAACAGTCCTATGGGATGCTGGTGCTGCTGGTCTGCAATCCACACTTTGAATATCAGGGACCCAACACAGACAGGCATCTGGAGTCATCAGGGTTGAGTGGGGCCCTTGTTGAACATGGATGTCTGTGTTGAAATGCAAGAGAGTCCAGACGCTTCTAATTCAGTAGGTCAGATGGGGCCCAAGATTTTGCATTTCTAACAAGCACCTCTACTTGGAGTATTGCTGTCTACTGTGACCTCCAAGTATTCTCACCACTTGACACAAAGGCTCAGAATGTACTTGACCCTCTCCAGCCAAGCAAAACACTTTCGCTGTGTTAAAAATGGAGACCTTCAGAAAGATAAGAGCATAAATCCTCCCTTTCACCTTCCTGCACAGCCCACTTCACCTCTGAACTAGAACTTGTCTGAAAGTCTCCCTTGACTGTTTTAACTTTTTTCCCCTACTTCTTTCTTTTCTCATCAAGAAGCCCAAAAAGAATGTCTGGTAATGGAAGGCGGTTACAGAACTTCAGCTCTAATCCTCCTGTCTTGACAAGCCGGAAGACACAAACATCACTTAACGTGACAGGCACACCATAACGGCAGCGAGAAAACACTGTTCGTCAGGTAAAGAGATAATGCGCGCAGAACCTGCTGAGCAAATAACAACCCTTTGTGAATCAGCATTAGCATAATTACCGAACATCAGTAATTGCAGAAATTATGTTCACTAGGATCGTTTATAATTCGAAGCGAGAAGCTTCGACCGGTTCTCCCAGCAGGGAGGTGAAAGCGGGTCCTCAACTGATGTTAGACACTCAAAACAGCACTAGCCATCTCCTGAGGGCACACATGACTTCGGATGGACAGTCATCATCCCATGGACTCCAAACTCGGAAATGCCTCCAATTCTGTCTTCGTGGTATTTTTCCTCTCAGGGCAATTCATCAGGCATTGACTGGTCAGCGAGACACAGAGTTGGATGTGGAAGGAAGTATTTGGTTCAGAACACATAGAAAATGAAACAGGAGCTAGAAACACCTGTCCAAGGAGAATCTTTATAAATTCAGATTCAACCAGGTGGCTGCCATGTGCTACCAAAAGCAGGTCCCTCCCACTACAACAAAACACCACCTTGCAGAACATAAAAAGGGTGAGGAAGCTGTGTGTGTGTGTGTGTGTGTGTGTGTGTGTGTGTGTGTGTATGCGTACATGCGGGTGCATTCTGTGTGCATGGGTGTGTGTGTGTGTGTGTGATTTTATATATATATATATAAAATGAGTGGGTAGGTGCCAGAAGTTAACATCTGATACCAGTCTTTAAGTATCCACCATCTTGTTTTTCTGAGATGGGGATCTCCCATTGCTAACCCAGGGCTCGTTGATTAGGCTAAACTGACTGGCCAATGAGGCCCCAGAATCTGCCTGTCTCTTCACCTCCCACCCCATTCCAGTGCGGAGATTTCAAACAAGTACCACCACGCCTGGCTTTTATTACATGGGTTCTGAGGTGGAGGACCCTTATATTTACACAGTAGCACTTCATGGATTAAGCTAATTCCCCAGCCCAAGAAGTTGTCTTTTTTCTTTGCTTTTGAAAATTATTTATAACATTGGGCTCTACGCTGAACTGAACATACCTTACAAAATTCATATAAAGCAATTTATGAACTTATTTATCAAATCAAATTTTTTCTTTTCTTTATTATTACTTTTTTGCCCAATCATACAAGCTCAATAGGCACCCTCTTTCTTGTCTTTCCCCCCTTCCTTCCGCTGTTGTCCCCCATTGCACTTCCCCGGCCTTCCCACTCCCCTTCCCTCTCACCCATTTTCCTTCTCTACTTCGCTTTTGGCACAACCAAGAAATCTTCTTAAGGCCAAACACCATGTAAATCTACATCAGAGCTGTGGAGGTGGAGTGAAGGTGCCGAGTGAATGCTAACCTCTGAGCCCATCTGTATGGACACAGAGCATCCACTCCCTAAAGCCCCATTCCTGATGGAACAGAATGCACAAGGGAACCAGAAGACGACCCCATTCTTGCAAAGAAGAGGAAGAAGAGTCATCCAGACAAGAACTTGCACCTTCGTTACATGTGACCAAGGGTCTCACAATCATACCACAAATGAAGTACTGGTCTATGCCTCCCCTCAGGTAGGAACCTAAGAAGGGTTCTCATTACTCCTTCTTCTCCTGCATTCTACCTCCCACCAGTTCTTAAACTACATAAGCACATTATTTTCTGGCTCATTTCATTTACTGTTAAATCCCTCGTCACCTAGGACACTTGAGTTAATGAACTGAATGGATAAATTGGCAGGTCCAGCTGGCTCTGCCTCCCAAAAATGTTCTTCCCATCTGCCTTTTCACTGTACTGACATCCCAGCCTGGTCATCGCCACTTCTTACCTGGTCCTAGGAGAAGCCTTTCTACAGGCCAAGGGATTACCTGGTTATATTAAGCCAGATGCTGCCCTAAGAGTAAAGAAGCATGGTGGAATTCCCCTAACTAAACACAGGCCTGTAGCGAGCTCTGCCTTCAGTCTGGTCCTGAATGCTCCACCCACCTCCCATAGAGTTCCTAAAACTTGCCTCTTCTGAAAGACTGGCTCCAGCCCATCTTCTGGAAGGTCTTTCATGACAATCTCTGCCCAATACATCCCTCTTACTGTGCCCTCCACATTTGGCATTTAGCTTTTCCCAGTCAATATCATAGAGTGACCTTTTCTGGATAGGATAAGATTTCCAACCCACCCACAATGTCTGAGAGTGATATTCTGATCAGAAACATATATTAAACTTGATTGTGATTTTCACCTTCATGTTATAGGTGAAACACAGTTCCAGGGCAGGTGTCAAAATCATGAAGTTAATGATGGTAAAGCAGAGACTCCAGTCTCCATATTTCCATGGATAAGTTCTCTGTTTATTTTGCATGTGCCTGGGATCCCTGAAACCAGTCTTGGGCACAACACTCCACACCTACCGACATGAACTAACACACAATTGGTTATCTATTGTATACTTCATAATCTACACATTGGTCATTTAAATCTCACAACCCTATGAAATCTATTTAGTATCCTTTCTTCTAAAGTGCAAATGAGACTTCTAAAGCTCAGAAATGTTAAATAACTTTCCCACAATCACACAGGAATCAAGTACTAGGACCAGGATTTAAGAAGGTCCTGTGACCTCCCCCGCTCCGCCGGTCGGGACGCGTACGCGTAGATCCAGCCGGGCTCTCACCGCGCGCTCTAGGACCCCCAGGTCAGCCCACAGGGACCCGGCTCCGACTCCCGCCATCCAGCCGGAGCCGCGCAGGGGCCGAGGGACGAGGAGGACCTCCCCCTGCGCCCGGGCCCCGCCCCAGCTGCCCTCGGGTTAAATAGCTCCACGCCAACGCGCCCAGCGTCCCTTTTCACCCCACCCCGCTCCGCCGGTCAGGACACGAGCGCGTCCACCCGGGCCTCACCCCACGCCCTAGGTGAGTCCCCGTTCGGGCCCCACCCACCAGTACCCCAGGCCAAATAATTCAGTTTAGTGAAATTGAGAGATCTTAAGAGTTAAAATGACAATGCCAAAGTCAAAGTGCAAATCCATGAGAAGCAACACTCAAGTAAACAAATTTCCCACTGAAGAAATTAATCCCATAATGTTAGATTCCAACAAGAACAAACCCGCGGAAAAAGGCCAAGAAAGCCTGACCCAGGATAATGACTTTCAAAATATGATCATTACCATGTTCAATACTATGAAAGAGGAAATCCGGGAGGAATTACATAATCGAATCAATCGCTTTGAAGAGGAACACAACAGACATCTGGAGGAGTTGAGAAAAACAGTGCAAGAAACAAAAAGTGGCATAGAGCAGTTAAAACAAACTCAAGCAGAGTTTAAAACTGAGCTAAAAGACAAGTTATCTTCAACCCAGAACGCCACAGAGAGTCTTATCAACAGAACTAATGAAGCAGAAAACAGAATTTCAGACCTTGAAGATAAAGTGGGAGTACTAACCAGCTCAATGGAAGAGGTTGTTAAAGCCAAAAAGATACTTGAGAGAAATATCCAAGAGATATGGGACACCCTGAAGAAGCCTAACATGCGTATTCATGGAATACCGGAGCAAGAATCTCAAAATACCACCCCTGAGGAAATTTTTCAAACTATCATCAAGGAAAACTTTCCTCATCTAAAAAAAGAGAGGCCCATTCATATACAAGAGGCATTCCGCACCCCAAACAGATACGACCAAAATAGAAGCACACCGCGGCAAATAATAGTTAAAACACTCCACATTCAAGATAAAGAACTGGTGCTGAGAGCTTCAAGGGAGAAAAAACAAGTCACTTTTAAAGGCAAACCTATTAAAATAACAAATGACTTCTCAGTCGAAACAGTAAAAGCAAGAAGAGCTTGGAGAGACATACTTCAAGTATTGAATGAGCAAAAATGTCAACCCAGGCTGATTTACCCTGCAAAACTATCAGTCATGATCGAGGGAGAAAGAAAAATTTTCCAGCACAAAGACAACTTTAAGGGATACATGGCCACCAAACCAGGCCTTCAAAAACTGCTAGAAATGATACTCAAGCGTGAAGAAAAAAACAGGCATATCCAGGAGAACAGAAGGCAAATATAACACCATTAAAAGCGAAGCAATATACTTATAAAAGCTACTAAACATAATAAATGTCTGGAATTAACAATAGTTTCTCCATTATAACACTAAATGTTAATGGACTTAATTCACCGATCAAGAGACACAGATTACAAACTTGGATTAAAAATCACAATCCATCAATCTGTTGCCTGCAGGAAACCCATCTCACCACAAAAGATAGGCACACTCTAAAAATAAAAGGCTGGTCAACAATTCTACAAGCAAATGGAAGCAGAAAACAGGCAGGGGTAGCCATTATGCTATCAGACAAAGTGGATTTCAAACCAAAAAAAATTATAAGAGACACGGATGGATACTACATTTTAGTCACAGGTACAATTCACCAGGAAGATTTCACAATACTGAACATATATGCACCCAATACGGGCCCCTCCACATTCATTAAGAAAACCCTACAGCGTCTAAAGCATGAAATCAACCCCCAAACGATAATTCTTGGGGACTTCAACACCGCCCTCTCTACATGGGATAGATCAACAGGTCAAAAGCTTAACAGAGACACTTTGGAACTTAATCAAACCCTGAAAGAAATGGACCTCACAGATCTCTATCGAACTTTTCACCCACGCACCAAAGAATACACATTTTTCTGAGCAGCACACGGAACTTTCTCCAAAATAGATCACATACTGGGCCACAAAATGAATCTACACATATACAAGGAAGTTGAAATTCTAACCTGTGCCCTGTCAGACCACCACGGCCTAAAGCTGGACATGCACAACACATCAAACAAGAGAAAATACCCTAACTCCTGGAAACTTAACACTATGATGCTGAATGAGAACTGGATTCAGGAAGAAATTAAAAAGGAAATTCAAGATTTCCTGAAAGTGAATGATAACGAAAATACAACTTAGCAAAATCTCTGGGACACAATGAAAGCTGTTCTAAGAGGTAAGTTCATAGCTCTTAATGCCCACGTCAAAAAAATGGAAACATCAGAAATAAACAACTTAACAATGCAGCTTAAAGCTTTAGAGAAACTAGAGCAATCTGATCCCAAAAGCAGTAGAAGAGAAGAGATTAGCAAAATAAGGGGAGAAATATCTGAAATCGAGACTAAGAAAACGATAGAAAAAATCAACCAATCAAAAAGCTGGTTCTTTGAAAAAATCAACAAGATTGATACACCCCTAGCTAAATTAACCAAAAGCAGGAGAGAGAAAACCCAAATTAACAAAATCAGAAATGAACATGGAGTTATCACTACTGATACCCAAGAAATCCAGAGAATTATAACATCATATTTCAAAAACTTATACTCTGTGAAGTTTGACAACACAAAAGAGATGGATGAATTTCTAAGTAAACACAACTTACCTAAATTGAATCAGGAAGTTGTGAATTATTTAAATAGTCCTATAACATATAAGGAAATTGAGGAAGTAATCTCGAATCTTCCCACCAAAAAATGTCCTGGACCAGATGGATTCAGCACAGAGTTCTACCAGACATTTAAGGAGTTAATAACACCAATACTCCTTAAACTGTTCCATCAAATAGCAAAGGAAGGAACACTACCAAATTCCTTCTATGAAGCTAATATCATTTTAATCCCAAAACCTAATAAAGATTCACTTAAGAAAGAAAACTATAGGCCGATCTCCCTGATGAACACAGACGCAAAGATTCTCAACAAAGTCTTAGCAAATCGGATTCAAAAACATATTAAAAAGATCATTCATGGGGACCAAGTAGGCTTCATCCCCGGCACACAAGGTTGGTTCAACATACGCAAATCAATAAATGTAATTCATCATGTAAACCAGTCCAAAGTCCAAGACCACATGATACTCTCGATAGATGCAGAAAAAGCTTTTGACAAGATCCAACAGCCTTTTATGATCAAAACGCTAGAGACAGTAGGAATGGAAGGAACCTTTATCAATATAATAAAAGCTGTATACAACAAGCCCACAGCAAGGATTATGCTCAATGGGGAACAATTGGAAGCATTCCCACTTCGATCAGGAACTAGACAAGGCTGTCCACTCTCACCACTTCTATTCAATATTGTACTTGAAGTCTTAGCTGAAGCCATAAGACAAGAAAGGGACATAAGAGGGATTCAAATCGGCAAGGAAGAAGTCAAGCTATCCCTATTTGCAGATGACATGATCTTATACCTGAGTGATCCCAAAAACTCCACCAGGAAGCTCCTGGAACTAATTGAGAAGTTCAGCAGGGTGGCAGGATACAAAATAAATGTGCAAAAATCAGAGGCCTTCCTATATGCCCAGAATGAAAGAAGTGAAAAAGCCTTGAGAGAAACCATGCCATTTACTATAACCCCTAAAAAAATGAAATACCTTGGTATAAGCCTAACTAAGGAGGTAAAAGACCTTTACAATGAAAACTTTAAAACCCTAAAGAAAGAAATTGCAGAAGACACCAGAAGGTGGAAAGACCTCCCTTGTTCCTGGATTGGCAGAATCAACATTGTAAAAATGACCATCCTACCAAAGGCAATATACAGATTCAATGCTATACCAATCAAAATCCCAAAGCAATTCTTCAAAGAAGTTGACCAAACAATCTCAAAGTTCATATGGAGGCACAAAAGACCCAGGATAGCAAAAACAATCCTGAGTAACAAAAACACAGCTGGAGGTATTACCATACCAAACCTAAGTCTATACTACAAATCCATAGTTATAAAGACAGCCTGGTACTGGCTCCAAAATAGACACACAGATCAATGGATAAGGATTGAACACCCAGATATAAGCCCACAAAGTTACAGCCATTTGGTCTTTGACAAAGGGGCCCAAAGAATCCAATGGAAAAAGAACAGCATCTTCAACAAATGGTGCTGGCAAAACTGGATCTCCACATGCAGAAGATTAAAGCTGGACCCGTACTTGTCACCATGTACAAGACTTAATTCCAAATGGATCAAGGACCTTGATATCAGGCCAGAGACTTTAAAAGCCATAGTTGAAAGGATAGGGAACTCCCTCGAGCTGATTGGGCTAGGCCAACACTTCCTAAACAGACATCCAATGGCACAGTCACTGCTACCAACTCTCAACAGTTGGGATCTTGTGAAATTAAAGAGCTTCTGTTCAGATAAAGAGATTGTCACACGAGCTCAAAGGCAACCCACAGAATGGGAGAAAATCTTCACTAACCACATATCTGACAGAGCTCTACTGTCCAGAGTGCACAAAGAACTTAGAAAATTAAACTCCAAGGAAAACACTGGCCCAATTAAAAAATGGGCCCTGGAACTTCAAAGAAACTTTACCAGGGATGAAATTAAAATGTCTAACAATTATCTTAAAAAATGCTCCACTTCCTTCGCCATCAGGGAAATGCAAATCAAAACTTCCCTGAGATATCATCTCACCCCGGTCAGGATGGCAAAAATCCACAATACAAACAACGACAAATGCTGGAGAGGATGTGGAGAGAGGGGAACTCTCCTACATTGTTGGTGGGAATGCAGGCTCATACAGCCACTCTGGCGAGCCGTCTGGAGATTCTTAAAGAAATTAAAGATTGAAATGCCATATGACCCTGCTATCCCACTTTTGGGAATAACCCCCCATGCAGCAGAGGTTCGCCTCGATAGCACAAGCTCGACCATGTTCATAGCAGCACTGTTTACAATAGCAAAGTCATGGAATCAACCTAAATGTCCAACAGTTGACGAGTGGATAAGGAAACTGTGGTACATCTATACAATGGAGTACTACTCAGCCATCAAAAATGATGAATTACTGGAATTTGCTGGGAAATGGATGTCATTAGAAAGAATTATATTAAGTGAAGTATCCCAAACCCAGAAAATTAAGCGCCGTATGTACTCCCTAATAGGTGGCTCCTAGTACCAAACTCACCCAGCCCACATTGAGACACTCAAAAGTAAACCTATGAAACACAGTAATTGCAAGGATTATGAACAAGAGAGATGGGTTAGGAGGGCCACACCAGAAACAAGGAGAGAGGAGACCATGTTACAGCAGAGAAAATAGGCCTCCATCAAGGTCTGCAAGTAAGTAATGAGAAACCTTGTTAAGTTCACAGACGTTCTTTCCTGATCTCACCAGAAGGGGAGGGCATATAGTCTAGCAGATAAAAAGTAATCATTTTGCAAATGGGTGATGGACCCCTCCCTCAGGGAGGTTTCCTACTCTTATTACATCTACCCTTGAATGTGCTATTACAACAAGACTCCAGTTTAACAGCTTTTTGTCTCTGGCCAGGGGGTGACATACAGTGCCCAGCAGAATGGAGTGAAGGGAATTGCAGGAGTAGCAAAACTGCAAGAGAAAATCAACAAACCACAATCCAGAACTTCAGAGACTATATCAATCACATAGAACTAGGACAGCCTAATCTCTCCCCATCCTGGAGCTCAGGGACATTGGCGGAAGAGGGGGCGGTAAGATTGTAAGAGCAAAAGGATGGGAGGAGCAACGATTTGCAAGATTCTCAACAATAGTTGGGGCCAAAGCAATCGTAATGGGACTTTGCATGCCCTGCGCAATGTCCAGCGCACTGTTGACCTCATAAAGTCTAGCATCTGTTAAGGGCACCGAGACCCCTGGAGGCAAGGGATTGACAGCCATAGTAGTGATCTTATGCTTAAGGGGAACAAGAGAAAGGGCTTATGGAAATGCCACTGGGTCCTTATATGTCATCGGAGAGGAGGACCCAATGGAGAGTTAGGCGTATACAATAAAGGACTCTCTGGGAATTGGGGGGGAGGCACTGGGGGAAGGGGAGGGGGAGGAGGGGGGAGGGAGGGAACTGGTAAAAAATTTTAAAATGTATAATTAAATTTTTTAATAAAAAAAAAGAGACCATTTAAAAAAAAAAAAAAAAAAAAGAAGGTCCTGTGAGCTAATCCACCTCCCTCTCTAATAGACCCCCCATGAGGATATGTTTGTAGATTGGTTGGCGACCCCATGGAGTTAGGAAGAAAGGCCTCAGGGAGATCAAACATCAACACCATTCATAAAATACCTGTCTTGGAGTGACAGTTGGCAGTTGATAAGGTTTGACATTTTCAAATCAATTTCTATCGACTTCTTTCTCCTGAAAAAGGACATGGGTTTGATGGATAAAGCCAGCACTGCGTGTGATGGAAGCCATGAAGAAAGTAGGCCATGAGTTAGCTCTGCAGAGCAAAGTAGCAGTGGCAGTTGCTAGGGAGAAGAACCCAGACGGGGCCCAGGTCTGCTCCCCAAAATCAGCCTGGCATCAGGAAAATCACGCAAGTCACATCCTGCCTCCACACCTGATTTCTCCTGGCAGCAGCAGGGACGGTGGTCTGTACTCAGGCACAGTCAGGAAGTCATGAATATGTATGTGGTCAACTCACAAAATCTCATTTTACCCAACACCGTTTTGATGGATTTAACGAGTTAATCTGAGCAATTTGTAGCGCCTTGGTGGATGCTGACGAGACACGCATCTGTGAAGTCTCCTGAGCGAGGAAGTGTTCTGAAGCAGATGTGGGCCAAAATCCACGTTATTTGGTGAACACGTTACTTCATGTTCAGCTTCATGCACCGTGCCGAACATTGTGCAGTTGCTTTTCTGGGACTAGCTCCTCACAGCTGCTTTATGAGGTCCCCTCCACTTGGGTCGTCTAGGGGGACAACTTAACGGTCACAGCTTGGCCTAGAGGACCTGGAATGCAGAGCTGAGCCCAGCTTGATGGGCCTGGAGAGCTTGACCCCAAGGCAGGCTGGGCTAAGAAGGTCCAAGGATCCCATATTGTGCCACCATGATTTCCTACATGTCCCCAACTTGTGGCTCCAGATGTTTGCTGCTCCTGGGACCACCTCCCTCAACTTGGACTCTTGACATGATTTTCCATTTCAACTAGCATAACCTACTTGATTGCAATTGATCAGATGGCTCTGTGCATGTGTGTGGCTTTGGGTGTGTTTGTATGTAGAGGCCAGAAGTTAGACACTGGACATCTTCCTTAATTGTATTTAATATATTTTCATTTATTTTTAGTTATATTAAAAATTAATTTGTGTTTTCATCACCCACTATCTAGTCCACCCACTACCTCATCCCCCCTGCATGTGTTCTCCCCATTTTTTTAACCCTTTCCCACAGCCCCCTGCATGTGTGATCTTCTGGGTCCTATCTAGGACTGCCTGTATTAGCTAATACCTTGGTACTCCCAAGGGTGTGAATAGCCCACTAGTGGTAAACAAAGACTAAAGAGGCTCCGCTTCTCTCCTGTCTAGTACCAGTTCTATACAGTCTCTCAGGGTGGAGACTTATCTCATGGAATCTATCTTCCTCCATGGCAAAATATTGATAGGCCAGCTAGTGTGGAGATCTATGTAAGGAGACATCACTGCATTGAGTTCTAGGATACAGCAGCCTTGATATGAACACAGGATACTGGCTAACATTACTTCATCCTGTCCTGTCTTCTTCTGCAAGGTTCCCTGAGCCTTGAGATGGGGTGATTTAGATGTCCTGATTAGGACCAAGTCTTCATCCACCACCACTTTTACTTTGTACCTTGACCAATTGTAGTTCTCTGCATTACACATGTCTTCCACTGCACAGGGATACTCCTTGGTTGAGTGCTAAATACTTCTCTGGTCTATAGGCATAAATAAACATTATTTAATAAACTTACTGTCAATTATTTATAGTTAGCATTAAAGAGTTTGTTTCTAAGGCCTCTCATCTCCCAATCCATAGATATTGGGCTTGGTTTGCAATACCAGGCATGTGTTCCCTGCATGGAATGGGTCCCAATGCCAATCAGAGAGCAACTGGTTACCCTTCATACCTTGTAGGCCACTGTTGCACTACTAAACTCCTTCTGACAGAATTGCTGCTATTGTAGCTTGCAGTATTCATGACTAGGTGAGGACATTCATCACTGCTTCTCCCTGGTAGTCTGCATCATGTCTTCTGACTCTATGTGGCTAGTCGGCATGGAGGAAGCTTCCCTCTCCATTCCAGATTGCTTTATCCTGTATTCCATGATTGTTGTATGTGGAGTGTTTAGCAATAGGTTCTTGCTATCAGGTTCTGGAGGAATCAATCGCCATGAAAAAACATTTATTTCATTTAGGGGACTATTGAGGTCTCTCTGTCCAACAGTTCTTTGGGAGATATCACTTTCCTAATAGTGGTAAATTGATTAAATCTCCCATAGCTTTAGGTAGGAGCATCTCAGGTCAATTTCCAGTTTCTCTTCTCTTCCTCCCTGTGTGTTCCCCTGTGAAGGATGTATTGGTTGGTGCTTATTTTTTCTAGATTATATTTTTTACCTAGATTTGTAAAGTGAAAGGTGTCTATCTGGGTCTGTTTTATATGCTTGGTGCTAATTTTCACTCCCCATCCTGTCTCCTGTCCCTTGACTTTCCTTCCCCTTAAAACATTACTCCCATTATTTCCCTTTCTATCTTCTTACCCTCTATGTTTTATTACTTCCCCTCTTCTAGGGTTCATTTCCATCTCCCCACACCCCTAACTTATGTTTCTTTCTCACAGATATGCAAGTTGCTATTTCAGAGTATTATTCTGAAGAGTCAATGTTAGCATCCACATATAAGGGAGGAGAATATGCAATGTTTGTCCTTTTGTGTCTTGGATATTTCACTCAATATAACACCTTATTTTTTGAGGCAGAGTCTCTCACTGAGCCTAGAGCTCCCTACTTTGCTAGACACCTCCCCAGCATTCAAATTATAGATGCATGCTGCTGCACCCACTTTTTGTATGTGTGTGTGTATATGCATGTATGTATGTGTTCACATATGGGGGGGTCAAGTATGCACATACATGTGTGTACAGGCATGTGGAGTCCCAAAGCCAGCATTCCTTTGTTGGCTTTCCACCTTACTTATTAAGGGTCCCTCGACTGAACCCAGATCAGCGTGACTAGCTAGCCAGCTCTGCCTCTGCCTCCTAAGTGCTAGGAATACAAGTAGCTACCACACCTACCCAGCCTCTAGATGGGTTCTGGGAGGCAAACTCTAGTCCTCACACTTAGCCTTGCTGACTTGTATGGTGCTCTTGACTCAACCTCCCAGTGACTGAATGTGTGTTAAATATGAATGAGACAGGCCACCATGGGCAGAGGAGAACTTAGTCCCCACAGGTGCCAACAAATGATAAACTAGCTGGTACCTTCAGAGCCAGTGTGACAACAATAACACTTCCAAGTCAAGACTTGAAAGCCAGTGAGTTTCTGAAGACCCAGATAGAAGAAAAAGCCATTTGGGAAGGAAAAAAACCCCACAACTCCACAAAAGTCAGAAAACCATAATTAGGAGTAATTGTTCAATTGTAAGGGTGCCAGAAAATGCAATAGTGTCTTTAAGAACCTTTGAGGCTAGACTTTGGGGTCTACACAAGACGCGATGGGCAGTGGCTGAAGCAAGGACCAGGGAAGTGATAACTGCCATTGGCTCATCTGGGAGGTTGGGCCGAGAATAAGAACAAGTCAGCCAGGACTTGGCATTGGATTGGTCATAGTGGGAGGGGCCATGGCTGCAGTCTTGAACTTAGGCTCCCCCTCTTTCTTCCTCTCCATTTTCCCATCATCTTGAGCTTTCCTGTTCCTTCTTCTCTTTCTTGGGAGTCTGCAGGGTTATTCCTGCCACACATTTCATCGCTCCAGCGAAGCATTATTAGCAAAAGCCATCCATCCGTCTGCTGACTCCACAGAAATGGGTGAGCACCAGATCTAGGGACAGGAGGGAGGGGACACGCTCCCGATTACAATATATCCTCGAGCGTTTGCCACCATCCATCAAATTTGCTAAGGTGGCAAAAATCCTGGAACTAAATTGTGAGCAAAGGAAAGAAACCCTTGTCTCCAAAATGACCTTATACAGCTTCCCCCAAGAAGTCAGGGGCCTGGAGAGGTGGAGCAGGAAGAGGGGGGATGTCAGACTGACAGGGACTGAAGGAACCAAATACAGGGGTCTGGGTGTCTAAGGTGCAGGAGGAAAGATGATGAGAGTGGAGAGCCAGCAGATCCACTGCAGGATCCAGATTCACTTTATTTTAATTATCACTTAAAGACACAGTACATACTTTAAATAGGAGAGTCAGAAAAAGCATTGTATTTTAGGGCAACCCCTCCTCTCACCAAGCACAAATGACAGTTCTTCCATGCTGCCACCACCACCACCTCCCCCTTCTCTCTGTCCCATCTCTTTGCCCTCTTTCCCAGCTTCCCAGTCTGTGCATTTATTTTCTTTTGTGTCTGCTGCGTGCATGCATCCATGTGCATGTAGTGCATGCAGGTGTACATGTCCATGCATACGTGCATGTGTGTACAGGTATAAACATATTCCATATATACACTACACTCATAGTTCCCATGCCCTGTACATTCACACACATGTACACATAGAGCATTCATTATGACTCTATTTCCTCTAGGATAACTAGCCCTAGTCCACTCTATCCAATGAAAATTGCCCCCTAAGCGGTCTCTATAAAACCAAACCTAAGATATTTTTGTAAAAATGGGACATTCCAATGCATTAAAAAAGAAGCAGCAAATGTGAGCCTGACCCACTCTGCCATCCTTAAAGACAATGTGTGGAAGTACCAAAAATGAAACCTTGGCCTATATATACTATAATACTAAATAAATACTAAAATACTTGACCGGGACCTGAACGCAGCCATTAAAGAGCTCCTGGCCCTCTTCCCTCCAGGCTGGGCTGTCAGAGCTGAGACCCTCCAAGAAGCCCGTAGCAATGGCAGTTCCCTTAGAGCGGGACTCGGAACCCTGCTGAAGATCAGACTGCACCACTAAGCACAGACAAGCTGAAGTCTAGAGACTTGAGCCGCACTTAGATAAAGCCCAGGATCTGGGGCCACAGGCAGATCCAGAGAAGTACTCAAAGCCCACACAGTTCTGGAGCAAAAATAAGGAAGTCAGAGTAAACATACTCTGGGGGTCTCTCTTGGACCATCTAGGGTACAGGCAGGAGAAAGGTGAGCTGGCCTAAAAGCTTATGGAGGAACAAGACAGAAAGACCTTATGGAAATCAGAGGTGCTAGCACTTGTATGGCCCATCATTTAGCCACGCAACAAGTACACATTGAGCTACTGCTATGTGCCAGACACACTGCAGCCACAGGCCAACTCCTGCTAGAGTAATGTGTAGTTTACCAATTTATTATCTAGTCACATGATAAGGAAACACTCTGAGAAATGTGACATCGGATCACACAAAAGACCTAGTGGATAGCCTTCCATATCCTATGCCATATTCTATGCCGTCTCCTGTACTCTCTGTTGTAGTTTGCTTGCATGGTTGCTGACAAATTCACAACCAAAGAACCTAAGGAACAAGAGGTTTTATTCTAGCTTAAGGTTGTCCAATTACAGTTCCTTGTCCAGCGTGGAAGGAGAGCTCACACCAACACTAAGAACTGAGGGAACTGGCCACACCATATCCACAGGACTGCTGAGATAGACAATCCTCACTTGCCAGATCTGTATATTTGGTCAAATATACCAACCTCCTCAACCAGTTCCCCTCATCTCATTCACCTGCATAAAGCCTAGTCCCACCCACCATGGGTTGGGACTTTCCTATCAATTAGACAAGCTTCTATAGGCTGGCTTAGGGCTTATTTCAACTACTGATTTCTCCTAACTATGCCTAGAGCTCAGAGCCTTCATTTGCTAAGCTGACGTCCGTGTCTAATGATAACACCCTCCCAGATCATGATGAACAAAACAGCAAGGGAGTAAAATCTAGCACAGGAGGAAGGGATTCAGATAAGCAGTGTTATAAATTTGAGATGTAGGTTACTGCTGTCATCTCACAGCAAACTTGCTTCTTTAGGTGAGAGTTTAAAAGAATGATAGACCATCCAGAATAGATAGCATATAAGCTAGTGACACTGGTATTGTCAGTATCTAGTATTGTATGTATGCTTTTATACAACTAACAATGAATGGGCTTACATCAGCATAGCATCACCACTAACATATGAGCTGTGCAGTCTATGCTATAAGAGCAATGACGTCATTAAGCAATGGGCATTTTTTAGCTCTGTTATGATCTTATGGGACCACGTTCACATATGCAGGATATCATTTGAGTCAAGATCATTAAATAGCATGGGATCGTACTTTGATATTGAGATGAAGGCTATGACCGTGCTTAGTCCTGTCACATGACGTCTCACTGTTAACCTCTATGCCTAAAGTCTTTTGACTTTAACTTACAGCACAAACTCCCAAATTACCTTCTAGCATACGCCCTCTCACGTGCTCGCTCCCTTTCCCACCAGCATGTCAATCTTGTTCCTAATTTAGCCCTTTGAATAAGCCAGGTTGTCAGTTTGCTATTCCCTAATCCCTTTGCACCATGGCAATTGAAACAGATGATTGCAATATTGCTGAGGTCCTTGTTCCACGGCCTGATGTGCAGTGTCATAATCACTCTGTGGACAGCTTCTGGGAGCTCACAGAGCCAACAGCCAACAAGCAGCACCCCTGTATCTCTCCTGGACCAGACTGTCTCAACAAGCATTGACGGATTCCTTGGGAGAGCAGACAAGAGCCTCCCCTCTTCCCTCAAGGTACCAGAGGGTTTTTAACCCATAGGACTGGGGACAGCTACCTAAAGTGGGTGGAGCAGGGCAGCAAGCCAGGGCATTTTCCTGGAGGGAACGATGCCTGAACCATCCATGGGAGAAAGGGATCCAGAAGACGTGAGAGGAAAGGGAGTCATAAAAGCAGCAAGAGGGGGAGGAGTTGGAGACCCCAACAACACATTGAACTATGACTGCTGAGTTCACTCAGGAGGCTGAGTGTGGCAAGAGATGAAGCTATAAGAGGCCAGGAATAGCCCCCCGAGAACCACAACATCTAAGAGAAAGAGCCAGAGTTCATTTCAGAGCTGGTAGAAAAATCACCAAGAGATGCTTTGCAGAGAAGGGATCAACCACAAGAATTCCAGGGACAGGATTTAACCAGGTCACCCACTGGCAACTGTTGAGAACCCCTCTAAGGACTCATCAAATGGAGGTATTTGATGGCAGACCCACAGACTCTACCTCGGTAACTTTTTTAATAAGCTGCATCCATCCACTCTTTAAGAGCCCCAGAACAGGACAAAGCAATCTCTATAAAAGAGCTAGCCAACTTGCCAGTTGGCTTATAAAGTTTGACTTTGTGTTTGTATCTGACAGGATATTCTTAAGGGAACCTTTGGGGGAAAGCCGGTGGAGACTGAATTCCAGGCATCACAGCAAAGAGCATGCCTTCCCAGCAAAGCCTCTCCTGCCCATTCACCCTATCACAATGATGTATGTGCCACCTTGCTCATAGCCTACTCCCTTGTCCACCTAACCTGAGTCTACACAGAAAGGGATATAAGACACGCTACAAGGAAAGCAGAACCAACCCACATCACACTCCCAACTTTGCCATTGACCAGTCATGCATGTGGGAAAGTTCTGTTCAACTTTCCTGGACTTGAGTTTGGAGTGGCCAGCTCACATTGGTTGGCTCAGAACTTTCTGGGGTATAACACTGAAAAGTCCTGTGCCCCCAGAAAACCCTTCATGCCTAGGTAGGTAGGGCTGGCTGATCATCCTACTTTCTTTATTTGTCAAAGTTTCATAACCCCCCTGAAAGGACCCCATGAGAACTCCAGGAAGTTTACTGGAGTAATCCTCTGGGTCAGAAACATAGAGCATAGTCCAGACGATATGTCTGTGTCTGTTTTCTGTCTGTATATCCTCTCCAGAATGCAAATACAAGTCTCACAGACCTCCTGATTGGAGGAACCATTCATCTCCCCAAGCACTTTCATGGGTGAGATTTCACTCACTCCTCACTACACCCCTGTATGGGAAATAGGCAGAAGTTCCATGTCCACTTGATGACAGGAAATGAAAAAGCAGAGGAATTAGGCAGTTTAGTAGGATGCATCTCTTCCCATAACCCTTCTTTCTGCCCAGGATGTAAAGAAGGAAGTTGATATCCATACTTTTAAGGCGGGATTACAGCAGCTATGCTGGGATGAGTCTTTAAGGTCTTTGAAGGTCTTTGGAATTCCTGAAGATCATCCCCCACTACTGGGATCTCCCTGAAGGAACACCCCTGCGGAGGCACTGGCTCCGATCATCCCAGAGATAAGATGGCCAGCTTCCCTATGAAAGGATTATGGGGATGAGCCCTCCATATCCAACAAACAACTTGATCTTTAGCCCCACATGGACCCAAGAACAACTGAGTTGGGCCCCAATGGGAGCTAACCAATGAGAAAAAGCCAGTTTCCTAGGCTTGCTTAAGTGTACAAATATGTCTGACCCTGGCAGCCATCTTTGGTGCTTGCCTCTCATGGCATTCTAATGCCATGAGTCTGTTTCTTGTTCCTTGCGTCCTCATGGATTCCAGGGCGCCCTAGCCCCTCTTGGCACTCCACGTCTGGAATCCATGAGTTCCGTTCTTTCTCTCCTCTAATAAACTCTACCTTCATCTTCTACATGTGTTCTGGTTTCAACCTTTGACTGTGAACACCAGAACCCTGCAACATTGAGACAAACCTTCCCCCAACATTTCCTCCCCCCTCCCAACAGGGACCCTGTAACATGTGGTAACCATGAAGGGATATTTGGTGAACAGAGGAAAGACGGTTCCTGCAATATTTCCAGCCCCATCTGTAGTAGGACTGGATGATGGGGCTCCATTACATTGCACTAAGGGGTAACCAACCTTGCTCACTTTTTCCATAGAGTTATAGATTTGTTTATTGAAAACAAACTCAGATTTAAGCAAAAATGGCTTGCAAACAGAAAACTTAGTTAAGCTCAACAGCTTGGTAACCTTCTCGAGCTTCGCCTCTCCCAGAGAATCTTGAATTTAGACTCGCTGCACTTGTTATATCATCCTTACAACTTTGGATCTCACTTAGCTATTAATCCTTTGTCAGAAGACCCAGGGGAAGAAAAGAGTCAGACAGGACAAAGATTGTATATAGGCCTAACACCCAGACTCTCGGGTTGCTAACACTCACAACTGGCCCAGGATAACACCAAGCAACACTTGAACCCATGGTAACTGCCTCTAGATCCAGCAGACTTTTCCTTACACAAGTCTGCAGCACCCGGAAACCACACCTCCTGGGAACTCAATCAATTCTTGTTAACACTCACCCCAGACAAGCAGCTTTGAAAAAAGCTGTTTTAGGCAACACGGTCAGCCTTTTGCCGTCGTTCATTAAGGGCTTAGCAGCTCGGTATTGATTTCTTTGCAGCTGCCTCTGAGCTTTAATTCCTGCAGCAGGAAAACAAGGCTTTGTCTGCGACGTTTCCTGTCCAAGTGGCGGGGAACAACCATTCCTGGGACGCTGATTTCCCCAGTGATGCTACAAACCCTGGGATGCCAGCAGCCTGGCCTTTGTCTGCTCCACACAGTAATTTCTGGATCTGCGGGAGGCCCCTTCCAGCTTGAGCAGCAGCTCCACCTCCATCCTCAGCCAGCGGCACTGTCAATACCCAGCTGTTCGAAGTCCAGTAACTACCCTCTTCCCTCCCACAGATTGGCAGCTACAGGATCTGCAAAGGCGCTGCCTTGGGTTTGTACCATGTGTGTTGCATCCAGGTTCCTCTAAAAGTTAATTCCTAGGGACTGAACAAGGCCTTAACTAACTGTCTTCTCCAAGCATCTGGCATCTTATCTCCTCTGCAACATCCCCACCAAGTGGCCACTCCGGCTTTCCTTGGACACCTCTAAGAACAGGAAACTCACCCCCTACAGAGGAAGACTATGCATCTCAGGAAAGCTCTGAGAGGTAGGAAACTTTTCCCTGGGTAGAGTCAGAATCTTCCTTCCTGTATACCAGTCTTTATGTTCGACTCAGCATATTCAAGGATAAGGGTTCCAATGAGCACTACAAAATAGTACATTAGCTAGCACATAGTGGGTGCTTAATGGTTGCTAAATTAAGCCAACAGTTGCTGCCCAGAACCACAGACTGGAATAATATAGTGTCCTCAAGAGGATTCAATCCTGGTATCTTGCAGGATTCCAGACAATAATTAAACCGGCTCCAAGTTCAGTACCTTGCATCCATATAACGTATATTCCACTGTTTCCAGGGCTGCTTTTTGTTTATAAAGACATTGGGAGGATTTGTTGAGTATCCAAACTCATGATGAGGCAAGGACTAAACTGTTGAGAGTATGTGTCATCCCATGGTTAACACAGATACACATACTACTAAATAGCTGAACAGCTTCAGCAGGTAACTAATACCTCTTGGTTTGTGTCCTCCTGTGTAAATTGGAGTGATAGTGTTATTCTCACCTCTAAGCATTGGGAGGGTTGAATTAATACAAATCAGGTGCTTAAGATAAATGTCAGCTGACATCATGCTTCAGGGATATGCTTCTCCAAAGGCATGTATCAGTAGAAGCTGGCATTCCTTGACAGGTCCTTGCTTTTCATCACGGAGGGCCTGGGTCCTCCACAGCTTTCATGTGAGTAGAAAAAATGCCTCCGTGGAGGTCCTTCCACAGTCTCTGGTAAATTCTGTGGCTTTCTCATCACACACAGCCTGGTTTGCACCATTCCAATAGGATAGGTGCTGTGCTAGATGCTCTCTCTGTGGTACGCGCTCACATCCACGTTATGAGGTAACCCTTAGCCTCAGAGAGGCTAAGCTGCCTCCTGAAGAGAGCCATCTACTCAACAGAAAAGCTGGGATCTCACCTTGGAGTTACTTTTCCAGAGCCATGTGTTCTCTCCACTATCCCGTGCTTTCTTGAAAACAAGGTCAGTTCTTTAAATTGCAGAAGAGATAAGATCCTAGCAGACATGGCCCTCCATAGAGGCACATTTCTCAGGGCTGCCATGGAAGAGCACTGCAGAGCTCTCTGCAGTAAGAAGGCATGGAAGTAGGTAGTGGCAGCTCATCCTGAGACTCAGTGACCCAGATGGTTACACAGGAGCTAGTGGCATTGATGGAGCAGGGCCCAAGGTGACAACGCTGTCCAAGGAACAGCTAGAAGAATGACAGTGTGTGTGTGTGTGTGTGTGTGTGTGTGTGTGTGTGTGTGAGAGAGAGAGAGAGAGAGAGAGAGAGAGAGAGGACACTTGAGTGTGTGTGCTTGTGAGGTCTAAGGGTGACTTTGGGAATCATCACGGAGTGTTTCACCTCCTTATTGCTTCGCTCTGAGGTTTCCCAGGCTCAGACTTCCAGATTTGGAATTACAGGCTGCAGTCATATCTACCTACCTTTTTATGCAGTATCTAGGGATCTGAACTCAGGTCCTTACACTTGAAGGACAGAGACTGTATCCCTGAGCTATCTCTCCAGCCCAAGAGTGGCATTCTTAAATGAATCAAAGTTAGAGTAGTCTCACCTACCTCTTACTGCCTTAAACTTGTGTTCCAAGGCTCTTTCCTCATCAAAGCTCTGCCCCTCACTGGACCTGAGATAGCCACAGGATGCTGAGACAGGGGCAAACTTCACTTGCCTGACAGCATATCTGGCCAAGTATATCACTGAATCAGCTAAAGAAGTATGACCATGGAGCAGAAACAGGAGAGAGGGGATCATGCTACAGCAGAGAAAATAGGCCACCATCAAGGACTGCAAGTAAGTAATGAGACATCTGGTTAAGCTCACAGACTTTCCTTCCTGGTCACTTGCATCTGATGGGGTATGATCTCACCAGAAAGGGAGGACGTAGAGTCTGGCAGATAGAAGGCAACCATCCTGCAAATGGGAGACTGACCCTACCCCTCACCGTAGTCTCCTACTCTTATTCCATCTACCTTTGAATCTACTCTTATAATAAGACTCTATTTTAACAACCTTTTATCTCTGGCCAGAATACCCATCAGGATGGAGCCAAGGGCATTGCAGGAGAAGCAAAACTGAAAAAAAAAAAATCAACAAACCATAATTCAGAAAATCAGAGACTCTTCATCAACCACCTGGAACCAGGCCAGCCTAATCTCTCCCCATCCTGAAGCTCAGGGAAATTTGTGGAAGAAGGGGCGATAAGATTGTAAGAGCCTAAAGATGGGGAGGAGCAATGATATGCAAGATATTTCACACAAGCTAGGGCCGAAGTAATCATAATAGGACTTTGCATGACCTGCGCAATGACCAACATATCATTGAACCCACAAAGTCTAGCCTGGATCACAGGCACTAGGATCCTTAGAGGCAAGGGATTAACAGCCTATACTAAAGGGGAACACAAAAAAGTACTCTAGGCAATGCTACTGAGTCCTTACACCTCATCAGAGAGGACCCAGAGGGAAGTTTGACATGCACACTAAAGGATGCTCCAGGGACGGGGGGAGGGAGGGGACACTGGGAGAAAGGGAGGAAGGGGGAAAGGAAGGGGAAAAGGGGGGAGGGAGCAAGGGGGTTCAGGGAGGGGTGGAGGGAGGGAGGGGAATGGGGTACTTATCAACTTTGTATGAGTGGAAGAAATAAAAAAAAAGAAGTATGACCATGGGCTCATACAGATTGATCTTTTACCAGATCAAGTCATGATCACCGCAATTCTAGTCAGGAATTGAAGAATGCCAGTACTTACCAAGCCAGCTTCCCTGTCTTACTCACCTGCCCAGAATACAGTCCTACCCACCATGGGCCAGGTCATACCCATCCATTAGAAAAATCTCCTGAAGGCTTATTCAGGGCTCATTTCAACTACTAATTCTTTTCAAATGGGCCTTCAATTGTCAATTGTCAATTGACACCTGTATCTATCACAAAGTGAGAAACCCTTGAACCGCAGGACCCAGCTAATCAGCTCCACTATCTCTCCCCCCACAGAAACTGAGCTCATAAAAGTTTGCTGTCTGAAGCTACTAAATTTGAGGGCAATTTGTTACCTAGCTATAAATAACTGATGCAAACGGTAATGAACAAGCTGTGGTCTTTTCAATACATGAGGCGTCTGGAGTGACTTAATTAGATACACAGGATACAGAAGAAAGATCTATGGTGCTGCTGCTTCCTCTTGTAGCTTCTTCAGAGAACTATTGAAATTTAAGAGATAACTCTTGGGGGAGCTTGTAGAAGGGAGAAGAAAAACCCACCAAAATTGGCAGGCAAAGGGGTCTCAAGCAGGTACCTTGCCTGGTTTTTGAAATGATAAAAGATGGCTGAGCAGCTGTTCCAGATAACCTTCAACACAGTAATCACGGGTAATAAAATGACTCCAAGAATATAGGAATTCTCAGAGATCAGTACCCCACACAGCAAAGACTGAAGCTATCCCCCCACACACACGCTCACAATCACACTTCAGTATTGGTGTTGGACTTTTCTCTCTACAGGGGACTCCAGACATGAGTAGATGTGGGGCACTGTCAGTACCTCTCACTACATTCTCACTGGCAAGAGAGAAAAAGATTTTAGTGCCAAGGGAGGGTCAACTTGGCTTCTATTCTCTGAGTGTCTGCCTTTGGTGCTTCCAAGATCTAAGGTAAGAGAGCTCAAGTATCTGACACACAGAGTGGATTCCATACCTGTCTGGCCACATTGGAAGGTTGGTTTAAAAAAGGGGGGGAAAGGCTAAAAATCTTAAGGGATCAAGACAGATGAAGGCATACTGTACAACTATGATTCCACAATCTACCCTCATGACAGTCAGCCTATAAGATATCAAGCCAGTGGCTCTTGGATCTCCTAGTAGTCACACTCCTGCATTTACCATGGGTGGGCTGCATGAGCAACAGCATGGATCCAAAACAATGGCATGTTGCTTCCGAGAGCAAATTGTAAGAGACTGAATCTTCTGTCTCAGGTAGCCATGTTACGAAGATGCTGAAACAGCCTATGGAGAGGCCAAAGGGAGAGGGAGTGGAGCATGATCTTGGAGTAGAACCAAGATCAAGGTCACCGCTCAAGGTCGGGGTAGAGGGTCTCTCACCCAGATATCCAGCAAGATACTCCAAGATTCCTGATCTACAGGAGTGAAGAAATAATAAACGCTTGCTTTTATTTTTTAAACTGATACATTTGGAGGTCAATTCACTATGGCAGATGACCTTCTGAAGTGCTCAATTACCTAATGGGGAAAATAGGAGGAAGCAACGTAAGTGCAGCAAAATACTGGTCCTGATTTATTACTGTCTAGCCTAGTAGACTGAAGGCTCTGTTGGGCATTGAAAAATAAAATAGATTTTAAAAACCCACTTGAGCAGGTGAGGAAGATGGCTCAGTGAGAAAGTTCTTGCCACAGAAGCATGAGGACCTGAGTAAAGGGATAATCTGAAAAACATGAAAACCAGAATGCACAAAGATGTTCATCATAGCATTGCCTAACGTGATTTTTACTGAGGAGATGGCTCCATATCTAAAGTGTCTGCTATATAAGCATGGGGATGGGGTTCAGATTCCTAGTACTCATGTTAAAAAAGGAAAATGTGAATTTGAAATACCAGTTAGATATTCCTGTGGAAATAGTGAACAGTCGCAGAATGTATGACTCTGGAATTCAAACGAGATACAAGTTGGGCTGATAGATTTAGAGGTTATTATTTTGCATACATCAGTAACCCTAGTGCTGGGGAGGGTAGCAGCAGATGGATTCCTGAACCTCATTGGCTGGCAAGGCTAGCCAAAATTGAGGAGTTCCAGTGAAAGAATCTATCTCAAGAAAAAAATGTAAATAATTACTGAGGAAAATATGCATTATTGATCTCTGATCCCCACATGCATACTCGCATACGTGTATGTGCATCCACAATTAATAAATATTTTTAACATTTTTTGAAAAATGAGATAATATTCACTATTCAAACATGCTACATACTGTATCTTACCAATTGATTCAGCAGCTACTTTGACCTCGTTGCAGCGATAAACTGAGGCTAAGGGAAACGAAATCATTTTCCCTAGTTGCACAACTTAATGATGAATTGAATAATAGTTATTATTACTAGACTTCAGTCTTACACAGCATTTGCTGTGCTGAGCACTCTTCCATATGCTTGGTACACAGTAAGTGATTTAAATCCTGCTTTGCCTACAGGGTAGTTAAATTTATCATTGCAACAAATTGTGCAGTTTGGGCACTGCACTAAGGTCATTAGTTGTAATGCTTGTTTTCAGCCTTGCATGTCTGTAAGGTGTGTGTTATTAGCAGACACACTGGTCAAAGAACAGAAGTTAACCACTAGACTGTCATACTTCACTGTAAAATTAAAAATAGTTAATGCTATAAAGAGTATACTCTTATTCATGAGGGAGGAAATCATGATAAAAAAAATGGGCAAGCCGGAAAAAATATCTATTTATTGACCATAGACACAGAAATAAAGCTTTTAATCTCAGACACAGGAGCTAAACTCTAAGAGGAGAAAAATCAGACAATAAGAAACATGTTTATATGTATCTGCTTATGCATCAGGACAATTTTAATTAACACAGACTCTGGAACATTTTATATATATATATATATACACACATATATATGTATGTGTAAGTATATATGAAGATCTACTATGCATCTCTATATAGGTATAGATAAATATGCACATTATACATATGTATAGATGCATAGCTGTATCTATTTGTATGGATGATAGATGGTAATAGGTAAATATATAATAGACAGATTGATAGAGGACACGGTAAGGTAAGGTAAAATAAGATAAAGCTTGGTAAAAGGGCATTCCAGGCAGAGGAAGCAGCAAATTCCACAATCTAAGAATATGCTGATGCATCTGAGGACCAAGAAAGATGCTGATGGCACTGAAAGAGTGAGCTAGGAAGAAAATAATAGGGGATTGAGAGTGACCCAGATTGCATAGATGCTTTTAGGACATAGCAAGGTTCAGGCTTTTACTGTGAATGAGATGACAGCCAATGGAAGAGTTAGGATGAATGGCGTGACACTATGTAGCTCAGGTTGTTAAGTATTGTACGTTTGCATATGTGCATGTGTGTGTGCACAGACAATACACACACACACACATAATTGTGTATAAACTGGCCATATTCAAGATTTTTTTCATTTTCATGTGTTGTGGTGAATTTATGCACATCTGTATGCCTGCATTGTGTATGTGTGGCTGTGTGCATGCAAAGCCTAAGGCTGATATCAGGAATCATCCTTGATCACTCTTCCACCTTATTCTTTTGAGACTGGACTCCAATCAAACCCACAACTCACCAGTAGAGCTAGTATGGCTACCCAGCTTGCTCTAAGGATTCTCAGCCTTCTGAGGCTGTAATTACAAGCAAACCACCGCACCCACCTGACATTTTACATGGGATCTGGAGATCCAATGTCTGGTCTTCTTGCTTATATAACAATAACTCTCTCCAACCCCAGGATATGCTTTAAAAGCAAGGTGATAGGATACAAATATAGAAAATGATAAGATGACTCCAAGATGTTTACCCAGAATAATTGGAATTTATAGATATGTCACTGAAAGTGACATATAGATATGTCACTGGAAAATCATGGGAAGAGCCCACGGGTGACAAAGGAAAATGTGAATCGAGTTTTGGACAAGACATGTTTGAAATACCAGTTGGATATTCCTGTGGAAATAGTAAACACACATGGAATATATGACTCTGGAATTCAGACAAAGATACAAGTTGGGCTGATAGATTTAGAGGTTAATATTTTGCAAGTGATATTTGAAGCCTTAAGATAGAGCACCTAAGTGTAAGTGTAGCTAGAGAAGGTGTCTACACACTTGCAAGTTAATGGCAGGCCAATTCTTAGAAGTTGGTGAATTTGAAAAGAAACTGGCAAAGGTTATTGAGAAGGAGCATCAGACCTGCAGTGTCTGAAAGAAAAGCATTAAAGTAAGAAAAGTGACCAGCTGTGTCCGCTATTCCCAGAAATCAGGTGAGATGAGAGCTGTGAACCAGCGATTAGACTTGGAAACACGAAAGGTCAATGATGACTTGCACAGAAGCTACATTGGTGAGTGCTGAGGTGAAATTCTGGTAGGGATGGTTTTAAATGAATATAAAAGCAAAGGAGGTAAAAGTAAGCAGGAGTTATTCCCCAAATCCAGGTCGCCACTTTGGCACAATCTGGTCCACCAGTATGATTTGTATAGACTCAAAATGCATTTTCACCTTCACTGTGGTGATGCAGCTCAGGACAGAGGACAGGACCTGCTGCTCATCCATCATGCCAAGGCTTTGCAGACTCAAGAAAGTGGCATGCATGTCAGTCACAGCTCTATTCTGGGGTAGCAAGACACTATGGCAGAATAAAACATCTGCAAAACCATCATTACAAGAGAAGCAAAAAGAAAAAGAAAAAGTCCTAGTAACTCACAAAGAACGCAAAAGACAGTGTTTGGGCTGTAGTTGAGCCAAAGCTGTGTTAACTGTTTCTATGGCAACCTTCCTGACTCCTCCCATCCACATTGTGATCCAAGATGAGAAGATATAGATAACTTGGAGAAGACTGAGAAAATAAAGATAATTTAACTTAAGGAGAAGAACCACTTGAGATTATAATATATTCAGTATGATTGCTATGTGAAAAGAAATTAGAATTCCAGAAATAAAGACACTGATGAGACTTCGCAGCGTACAAAACAAGGTCAGAATTAAAGCACCAGATTCATGGGTGAGTTTCTGTTTTCTCTATTTTGTTACTTGTAGTGAGCCTTTATAATTTACAAAAATGTAAAGGGATAATAATCCAAGCCTTTCTTCCTGAGTTGTAAGGAAGATTATAATAATGACTAATACTTGAATAGCTGACAAAGTGCTTTTCATGCATGTAATCTCAATATGCCCTTCCTTGATACTTTGCAAAAGTCTGGATTACTGTACTTAGCAAACCCTGTCACAATAGTTTTGATCATTTTCACACTATAGATTGAAGTGAATACTAAAGACAAGAATCATATCATGTTCTTTGCAATCTTTCCCTCGACAAGTGTATGGGGCCTGGCAAGTGATTAAAATAAAAGTTTGGAGATGGAGGGATAGTAGTTTAACAGATGACAGATGACTGGTGGGGGATATGTGGGTGGGTGGATGGGTGGGTGGATAGGATGCATGGAAGGATGGAAGGATGGATAGATGGATGGATGGATGGATGGATGGATGGATGGATGGATGGATGGATGGATGGATGGAAGGATGGAAGGATGGATGGATAAAATTACCACTTTAAACATAAGTGCTTGATTCTCCCAAGACCAAACAGTTCTTTAAGGCCTATAAGCCAAGGCAATCAACTCTCCATTCACCTCAAACTAAATAACATATACCCTCACTATACCTGAAATTTTTGATTAGTTTTGGTGAGTCTTCCCTCTCAGCTATCCTCTTCCAAACTGCTGTATGAGGTGGTTAATTATAGTTCTCTTGCCTTATCCATTTGATAGTCAGAACTCTCTGGACACACATGAAAAAATATGTCTGTATTCTCCAAATGTTTCAGCACCTACGCTAAGTAAACCTAACCCTCACCTGTGTTCCCACTTTCCACTTTTACCTGACATTGGTCGGACTTGTCAACACAATGACAAGATATATAATAGAAACAGCATGAGAGATTTATTTGAGCTCACAGTTTCAGAGATTTCATCATGGGTTTGCCTTGGTTGATTCTATGCTTGGCAAAGAAGATCAATAGGACAACAAGAGCATGTGACAGAAGCCGCTAACCAATGGCAAGCAGGAAGTAGAGAACAATAGAGGAACAAGTCTGGATGAGCTAGAGCTTCCAGGACATCATCCAGCTAGACCCCATCTTCTACATATTTCCAGCACCTCCTGAAACAACAGGGGGACCAATTGCAGACCTAAGCCTCAACACACGATTCTAGAGATGTTTCAGGTGCAAGCCACAGGATACCCCAATGTCTAGGACTTCTCCATGGGACCTCCCTGTATTACATCCTCTGCAACATGCTACTGTGGGGTCATGGGTTGAATGTGCAGGTGTCTTCAGTACCCATGAAGGCAGAATGGTCTGTATAGATGCCTCAGTTTTCTTTATATTTGGAAAGATTTCATGACTAGGTGTTTGAAAAGAGTGTGGCTTTTTACACTGTGTATATGCATCAGAACAATGTCAGTTGCAAGAGGCAGGAAACTGTTTCTAACTGGTTTAAGTTACAACAGTGAAACACATTGGCTCATGTAGTTTAGGAAACCTAGCCATGGTGTGGCACCAGTTCTTTCCCATTGTCAAGTAAGCCTCTTTTTCGTGATGAAGAAGGTAAACACTGGCAACCTCAATCTCATCTATGCCCGAGGTTCAGAAATACCACCTATCCATCACACGGAAGAGCCTCTGATTGTCTGAGTTGTATTTATCATGTCACAGCATGTATATGTCATGAATATAACATTATGACTGAAACTCAAAAGAAAGTGTATAAAGTTGAAAAGTGGTAGAAAACATGTGATGCTCTCAGATCAAATATGCACATGACATGAAAGCTAGATCTATGTGTTTTCCAAGCAAGTCATTGGTAGACCAGTTATTCATCATATAATGGATCCTTTACCTTTTTATCTGTACCACATTTCAACTTGCTAAGAATTAGCCACATGGGCTGAGTGAATGGCTCAGATATTACAGCTTTTGCCTCACAAGCAAAATGGGACCTGAGTTCAGATGCCAGATCCCATGTAAAAATGCCAGGCAGAAATGACAGCAGCCTGTACAATTCTGTAACAAAACAATAAAGAGGTAGAACATCTAGGATGATTCTTGGTATCATCCTTGGGTTTCCACACACTCAAGTGCCCTCTTGTACACACACACACACACACACACACACACACACTCACACAAGAATTAGCCCCATCAAAATGGAACATGGTAAGAAAGAGAGAGACTTTGTCCTCTATGAATACTTCATACATGCAATTGTTTTCCATGATTTTCTCTAGGGAGAAAGAAAGGCAAGACCAGGAAGCTTGGTATTAGAAAAGAACTTGGGGACTGAAGAGATGACTCAAGAGCTCTGACTCTGCCTCACAAGCAGAAGGTCCTGAGTTCGGTTCCCAGTCCCATGTAAAAATGCCAGGTGGAAATGGATGCAGCCTGAACTTCTGGCTTGGTGGGCAGAGCCTGGGAATTCCCAGAGTTAAGCAAAACTGAGGTAGAAGAAATCCAGGATGATTCCTGAAGTCACCCTTGGTTCTCCACAAGGACACACAGTGCCCCCCCCACACAAATGAATAAATAAAGTTAAAAAAAAAAGAAAAGAACTTGGGTTTGGTTTGGTGGGGGGATATCTCATGTATATTTTTAAGTATTGCTTGGTAGTCTCACAAGGAATATGAAGGAACTAAACAGCCCCTCCTGAAGAAAGACAATAGAAGGTTTGGGGGCTTGTTTCAAAGACAGACCCTGGAGAAGACAGAGATCAAATGAAATTTCCCAGAGGTATCCATAGCTGCAGAATCTCTTTTCAGAAATATCCTTGTTCTTGTGAAAGTTAAACCAGGCATGAAGCAAAGAATAGCAACATCTGTGGTCCGTTCCCAAAGCTGAAGAGCTGGCATACAGCTGAGGGAAAATTGTTGTTTTTATTAGTGCTGTGTTTGTCTACTGTTTAAATCTACACTCCAGTGTATTAGGAATTAATTGGAACTTGGAAATTACATTCATTTCCTTTGAAGAGTATGCTGATAAATTGAAAGTTAAATTGGGTCTAAAATATGTTTTACTCTTTAAAAAAAATCGCAGAATTTCAGAAAAGTGACTAGCATTGAAATAGGAAACGACCAAGTCAGGAATTAATTTTTCCTCTAATTTGGCAATTATTGAATTCCTGTGAATATAAGTTCCAGTTGAATTATCAGTCTTGTCTGGAAAAAAATGAGAATGATAAAAAAAATAGCCTATAAGTCAAAATAGGTGAAAGATGATATACTCTGTTGGTATATTTTGGATAGGAAAAGAGTGAATGATATATTTGAGTGTCATTAAAGCTGTCATTGATGAGAAATGAGGTCACTAAATCTGACAGTGTGCTCATGATTTGGGAACCAAATCGCCATGGAATATAAAATTGAGAGAGAGAAAGAGAGAGAGACAGAGAGAGGAGAGAGAGAGAGCACACAGGCATACCTAATCTATGTGAAGGGTCTAGTGAATTTCACCAGAACATAAGTGGCATTTGCTGAGAATTTACTCTGCCTAGAGACCATCAGTATTATATATTTTAGGGCTGTGTTTCATTTGGAAGCCATGTGGACCGAATGAGAGAATATAATTTTATTGAGGCCACCTGATGTTAAAGATTCCACACTAATCTGAGTGAATTTCATTTTGTAAAGCACAGTATTTGTTCTCATCTCAATACCCTATGAATGTGGGGAACAGAAGACAGATAAACAAGTGTTTAACATTTTGGACTGTATCAAACCTTTGTGCATTATTCAGTACGCAGCTGCTTAGAGGGAAATTACGTAAAACATTTTTCTATCCTAAGAACAGGAATGTGTAGTCTTCCAAGAATTATACCCAATCCAAACACATTTTTTATTTTATTTATTTATGTATTTATTTTGTGTGTGTGTGTGTGTGTGTGTCTGTGTGTATGTATCAGAGGATATTGTGTGTCCCTATGGAGGACCAAGAATAATTTGGGAATCATCCTGGATTTCTTCCACCTCCTTTTTGCTTTACTCTGGAATTTCCAAGACTGTACCCACCAGAGCCTTCTCAGCCTGACATTTTTACGTGGGACCTGGGATCCAAACTCAGGACCTTCTGCTTGTGAGACAGAGTCTTAACCCCTGAGCCATCCCTCTACCACCAAACACATTTTTATACTAAATTTCAAAGGGCCAAGGAGAAATTGGAGGTGTCCCAGAATTAAAGTCAGAGAACAGTTACATCAAATCCATTATTATAAACCAACCAGCTATTTAAAACATGGATTGTTATTGAAAAAGGCAAAAAGACCATTTGTCCCAGGACCCCTATACCATGTGTCACATTCCTATGTCAAAATACCTTGCTAAAGCATGGAAGGAAGGAAGGAGGAAGAAGGAACGAAGGAAGGAAGGGAGAAAGGGAAGGAGGGAAGGAAGGAGGGAGAGAAGGGAGGGAAGGGAGAAGAGGGAAGGAGGGAAGAAGGGAGGGAAGGAAGGAGGGAAGGAGGGAAGGGAAGAGGGAGGGAGGGAGGGAAGGAGGGAAAGTGGCTAACACCAAAAGAGGAAAATACCAAGTTGGGACACACAGCATAGGAGAGGTACGGCAGCAAGTGTATGAAGCAGCTAGTCACATTGTGTGACCAGTAAAAGAAACAAAGAATAGCAAAAGCTTGTGCTCTGCTTACTTTCTCCTTTAAGTCTAAGATGCCAACCTATGGAATGGTACCACGCACATTTAGGGTAGATCTCTCCCCCTCAATTAACCTGATCAAAATACTCCCCCACAGCCATGCCCAGAGACTTGTTTCCATGGCAATTCTAAATCTCTTCAAGTTAACAATCGAAATTAACCATCACCCCATTCCCATCCCTAGAGAACTCTAAACAAGCCATGATGGTTACACAACCAGTCACAGAGCAAACTGGTGACAAATGCTGGTCATAGGCCTAAAGCCTTTGTCTCGTTACCAGGTGCCATCACTGCCGGTGCACCATGAACTGATCCTGCAATTAAACTGTGAAGAGCATGATTCTACTGTGCCTTATTCTTTGGGTGTTAAGATGTCAGTTAGTTCATTGTAATTCTCCTCAAGACCTATGAATTTTGAGCCTGAATAGACAAGATTTTGTCTGTTTGCTGGTTAGTTTATTTGTTTCAGCCTTCAGCCACCTAATCAGAGACATGAAAGAGAGGGAAGAGAAGCAAAATAACAAAAGGATTCCTCTTCTTTTGGTTTCTGATAAACCGTGATGCCATCTACAATGAGTAGCAAGATAGTATAATTAAAAGAAATGGGATGGATATAGAATACAGAGTGGTGGAGACTGCAGCAGAGCAAAAATTTGTGCTCAGAAACCCTATTGAGAAGGAGCAATGACCACTGAGTACTTGTTAACAGTTTCCAAGTCTCCACTGAGATCCAAGATAGTAGACACTAAAATCCAGATTTTGTATGAGCACCCTGACTATGTAGAGGCTGGCTGAATTTTTGTTTTATGCTACATACCAAAAAAAAAAAAAAAAAAAAAAAAAAAAAAAACCCAAACTGTCATCCAGACTAGAGTTACCCTGTGAACACCAATTTGAACTATAATTAAAAAATAAGTTGTGGAAGTTAGTAGTAAGTCTATCTAAACATATTTTCATATACTGAATTCAAGGGGCCAAGGAGAAATTGGAGGTGCCCCAGAATTAAAGTCAGTTAACAGTTACACTGAATCCATTATTAGTGGTTCGCCAAAAGGACAAAGCAATCAGGTCATGGTCCATAGGACCCTGTACAAACATGAGTGGAATTCAGACTCAGTGAGCTAACTGAAAGCCATTTCTTCAGAGATTATATGAAGTTAGGGTTATGGTAATGTTTGTGTTGTTTATTAATTGGGACTCCTGCCACTTTAATATGTGAACACTTCTGGTATTGACTCTTTATGTAAATCATAAGACATTGCCTTTTGGAACCCATAAATTTTTAAAATCCAATGCTATCAGAAGAAAATCAGCAACAAATGGATTCTAAATTATTTAGTATTTTTTTAACTTTTTAAAAAATGTGTATGTGTGTGTGTGTGTGTGTGTGTGTGTGTGTGTGTATCAGAGGGTGCTGTGGGTCCCTGTGGAGGACCAAGGATGACTGACTTCAGGAATCATCCTGGATTGCTTCTACCTCCTTCTTGCTTCTCTCTGTGATTTCCCAGGCTCCATCCACCAAGGCTGGAAGTGGAGGCCACTGCCATTTCCTCCTGGCATTTTTACGTGGGACCTGGAATCCAACCTTAAGTCCTTCTACTTGCAAGGCAGAGTCTTAGCCTCTGAGCCATCTCCAGCCCTATTTAGTATTAATGAATTGAGATGAATGGAAACATTGCACTCAGGAATTATAAAATGCACAACTAAAGAGCCAAAGAAATAATAATAGATAAAGTTTGCAAGGAATTAAATATATTTATGCAGTGACTATTACTAGTTAAGTAACCAATGTACACACAACACGCAACAGCTACACAGATTATTTAATTATTTATGCATCATAATAATCCATATCTTAGTTTGGGTTCCTGCAGAAGAAGAATCTGAAAGTAAACTGTGAGGACAAGTTATTCATTTGAAATGATTTAGGGATGTATTGGGGGACAGAGAAGGAAGGAAAAGCCAGGGATCAGAATAATGGCAAAGACAGAAACAGCTGTGGTGACAGGAGCTCAGAACACTGGAGAATCCGAGACAACTTAGCTATACCATGAGTGGGAGAGGGGCTGGGATATTATACACTTGCTCCCTTTAGTCACTGAATAAGACTGCTATCAGAAAACCTTAGTCTCTCATTATTTCTGGCTGCCAAGTTGTGGAAGCCCTCAGGAAAGAAATGCAGGTGATGGCAATGAAATGCTGAGCCAAATATGCATAGAAATGGGAAGATCCAAAGGGATGTAAGTAGGGCATAATGATAGTCTACTACGAGTCCTTAAGATACAGCATCTATCCCTATTTTACAAATGTATGTGTATGTGCACACTCTTCAGTTAGAAATGCTGGCAAGCATCTCTGCTTGGAAGCAACCCGGTGAGGAGCAGGCAGCCAAGACTACTTGAAGATTCAGGGACACAGAGGCAGCACGTTCTCAGCTGCTCTGACAGCCTTAAGACAAAGCACCAGTAGTCTAGACATTGATCCCAGATTTGGGCACCAGCAATATTTCAACAGCACCAGTGGGCAGAGCTGTGATAGGGTGATGTGGGTACTCTCTGGGAATCATCACGGCTGACAGGCATCATGAGCTGAACGAGGTGAGGAAGAGAGTGACAGGTGCTACATAGTAATCAAAAGGATCGATAGCAAGGACTTAGGGAGGTGCCCCCCCCAAGAAGCTTCTGACAACTGTCTCACGAGAAAGAAAGCATGCATATATTTCCCTAGACAAAGTGTAGACTGATAGTTTATGACGACCTAAATTCATAGCCAGAAGCTATAGAAATCACACACTGAAGACACGGTGGTCCTCCAGATATTCTTTTCCCTTCATCCATTAAAGATTGTGCCAATAATTTAAAATGACAAAGATCAATTACCAAATTATTAAATGTCAGTTAACAACTTTAGAAGCTGAATACAAAATGAACTTACTAACAACACCTTGTTATAATCCTACTGTGTATAAAAAGCAGGTTTAAATGCTTAATGAACATATGAAAATATAATTACCAAGTTATTGTTCTTGTAAAAGTGATTAATAATCAGGCCGCTGACTTTTCCACTGTGCTTTTGGGTTATTGAGCTGGAACATCTCTAACAGGCTCTCTTCATAGCTTTTAACAGTTTCTGTGAACATTTCCAAACTCTTTCCCTGCCAGACACTAAGGCACGTGGAGATTGAGCACTGGCACTATTCACTCTTTATGCGTAGGACCTAAGAGAATGCTTGGCACATAGTAGGTGTCCTGTGAATGACTGACAGGTTCTGCCTTTGTGTTTGAACATAATTTTTGTCTTTATTTTGGTTGCAACATAAAATTGAATGATCATGGAGGAGACAGGTGTGGGTTCAAATCTTGAGTTCACCAATGTGCCAGTTAGTTGTAGATGCCAACTTGACAATGTAAGTCTAAGTCTTTGGACACATCTGTGAAGAATTAGTAGTGAAGGCAAGACCTGAGAAAGCCTTCGGTGGTTGTCTAATGGATGAGGGAAGCCTTACTCCTATAGTGGAGGGGACCATGCCCTAGGCAGGTTTTAAATCCAGCCATGTTCTGTATGTTGGTGTACTTTGGTATACAGCATGCTGACAAGTGAGAAGGTATGTCTCTGGCAGCTCTTTCTGTGGATATGATGTGGCCAGTTTCCTCTGTTCCTGGTGTTGGTATGAACTCTCCTGCCAGGCTGAAGAAATATAACCAAAAATCACAAGCAAAAATAAATCACTTGTTTTTCCTAAGCCGTTTTGTCTTGTAATTAGATCAGCAACATGAAGAGAAATGGCAACAGCCAGTTATCAAGTGAGTCACCACAATTTGTCAGTTTGATCAGTTGAGAAACAGCGTTTAGATCCTCCCAGTACATGTTAGGAAGAACTTGGTGGTTCTGAAAAGAGAACAAAGCCAATTAAGTATCTGCGGGCCATACCTTGCTGCTAGAAGGCCCAATTCCACAGACGACTCTCTGAGCCCGGCCTGCCAAAGAAGCTCCATGCCGGACAAGCAGGCTGGGGGCAGAGTATCTACTTACCCTGTTTGCCACTGATTGACAGTCTCCAGAGGTGTTAACCACTTGTTCATTTGGTTCTATCTATATGCAAGTGTGTTTACTGTGCTGCCAGAGAAAGACTGTCCAGAAGTGTCTAGGACATCCGAGGTGAGGAGCTGTCTACCAATGGGACTCGCAGCTGCAGGTGAACTGGGAAGAGGTGTCAGGGAGATGTGATGGGCGTACTGCCAGCAGCTGCTTCCAGGACCCACGGACCACTGAGCCAGCTTACAAGTTGGGAGTTCAACATGAGAAAATGTATGTACAGCGGCAACCATGGAGCCCAGACACAGAGAATTGCCTATAAATCGTTATGGTGATTGGGTGGTTGTTCTTGTTAAATGTGCTGGTGAAAATTGAAATTCATAAAAAGAATACTTGGATTTACAAGTCAATTCTGCACAGTGGCCTCCTGCAGTGGAGCGAGAGGGCTTCTGCAAGTTCATAAGTCACGGCAGGGAAGAAAATATGATCACGACCTCCAACAGAACTCACAGAGATGTGAGAAGGCCAGACACCGGAGCTGATGTTGATTCCCTGTTGTGCCTCGCTTTCTGTCTTTGGAGGGTCTGGGGCTTTCTCGACGGCACCGAGAGAAAGTGGCACAGCACACACACATTTTATTGCTCACTGAATTAAAACACAAACTAGGCCCTCACCTCTGCAAAAAAAAAAAAAAAAAAAAATCTCCTATCGCATGCATGCTTGGAATGCCACAATCCCTGCCTTACACTCTAAATATATTTATTGCAATGTGATTCTTTTTTTCTTCTCTTAACTTACACTATTACCCACCAACAGTGTTTTCAATTTGTGTTTCTCTGGTAATAAATGCTGAGACTCAAGGGCAAGGAGTTTGTTTGAGAAATCATCTCAAACTCCAATGGGAAAGTAGAGACCTAAGACAGGAAAAGAAGAAGACAGCCCAGCTAGGATGTATTAGCAGTGGGCTATCACTATGGGCAACATGATCTTAATCACACGCGAAGCTCCAGAAGTCATGTAGAGCATGCACCTCCTGGGGTGCCACCTGAAAATGAGGAGCTATGTGCTTCATACGCTCCCCCTATAAGATGCTTGTTGAAGGTTGCTTTAAGGGGATGTTGTGCTTGGCCACCAGAGTGAGGTCTGGCTGCCAGAGAATGCCTAAAGCAGTTGGAAGAAAGGCATCAAACATAATCACAGGCATGCGTGCATAATGCTGCTTCTGAGGACGCTGCTTCTTTGGCCTAGAAGAGTCCCATGCGGCTATGAGTAGGGTCCAACGGGTTCTGCTCAAACACATAGCAACATCTAGAAAGGTGGCCACTGTAGTAAAGATGGTAGCAGGAACATAAAGAACCCTCAGCTAGGAATGCTTCGGGAGACACAGACCAAATAAAGCCACAGAGAGATTCATTTTGAGAATTCCCTTAGGCCTTGGGACGATGTCTCTGATGCCTGACATCCTCCAGCATACAGTGAGCAATCCAATAATTGGATGGGTGTGTGTGTGTGCATGGCATTTGCAAGAGTGCACTCTGAAGGACCAGGAGGAGTTGGCCAGGTACACACCAAAGAGCCACATCCTCACATTCTACACAGTTGCAGAAACTGCTCCTTCGTGTCAGGGAAGATCTCCGCACAACATATTATTTTGTCAAGAATCTATAGCTGCTTATAAAGTGTTTCCTTCCTCAGAGGCACGCTCTGCCTCCCCCTCCCTACCCTACCCCCCTGCTTTTGGGAGTAACAACAGCAAACTCTGCAGCCTCTCTTCCGGGTCACAGTCCTTCAGACACTGGACTGCATGTCTTTCTAAGATTCATACATCTCTGTTTTCCTGCCAAGGCCACAGAATGCAGAGTTTTATCCAAATGCAGTGCTTTTGACCATATGAGGTTAGATCGGTGGTCTGCAGGTCAAAGATGTAGGTACAGCATTGCATAACGACTTTGACTTCTTCCAAATCTGAACTGTGAATATCTGAAACAACCAGTCATGTGAGACTCCCTCTTTCATCTGTGAAATGAAGGCAATCATACTTATCTTTCTGAAAGCTATGTGAGCACTCAATAAAGGCCACTCCCTTCCGTTGAATACACTGACCTTCTCCCCCCCCCGCTGCCATGGCGATGCTAAGTCACATCTCCCTGCACACTGGATCCTGTGAGCCTTCAATCAGCAAGGATGAGACGAGATGAATGCCCATGTCACTGGGGCCACCGCACAGAGGATTTAGCTCACAGAAGTCACTCTGGGCTCCTCCTTCCTCTCCAGCAGCTCAGTTAAGCAGCCACCCTTGTTCCTACACAAGCAGAATAAGTACTGCTCGATTGCTCACCTGCTGAGCAAAGGGACTGATTACCCAAGAAAGGGAAGTGTCGCCCTGAAGAAATCAATACAGATGAGGCTCTGAGAGGTTGACTGGCTGCCCGGGATTAGATATTGATCTCGCTTGTTTTCCCAGTTATGGCGCTGCTTGCCACCTGTGGAGGCCTCTGCTCATCTCCATCTAACACCAAACAAGACAAGAGAGCTCAACCCCAGGGGCAGTCCTGGGTGTGACTCCCATAGGACACACAGGGATTCCTGTACTGACTTGTGTCCCAGACTGTGTGACAACTGGGGTCAGGTAGAGGATTTAAAGAGGACAGCTCTAACCCGGCCCTCAAAACCCTGAGTTCTCCAGCAAAGGTCAGGAAACAGAAGGAAGAATTATGTGAGTGTAAATAAAGGTCTATCGATCCTCTAGACAGTACTATGCATAGAAACTGGAAACGTAAAATCCAGAAGCCACGTGTGGTAGAACATTCCTGTACTCCAGCATTCAGGGGGTTAAGCAGGAAGACCACAAATTTGTGGCTACCTCGGGTTACCTAGTGAGATTCTATCTCAAGAAAAAAGACAGAAAAAGAGAACGAGAAGATAAAAAATCAAAAATTTATCAGAAAGAGGCTGAATTTAACAAACCAAAAAAAAAAAAAAAGTGTGATGTCATGGTTTGAAATGTGAGTTGTCCCCCACAAGCTTATGTGTTTGAATCTTTAGTTGTTTGAGAAAGTCATGGCACCTTTAGGAGGTGGAACCTTGCTGTTAAGTTTAATTAGTCCCACCTTGCTTCTGCTTGTTAGTCTGTTCTTGAAATCTTGCAGATCTTAGCTTCCATGATGTGACTTAGCCTGCCTCCAGCTTCTGCTACCAGCCATGCCTCTTCCACCATAATGGACTGCATCTCCCCTCTGGAACCATTAGCTGAATAAATCTCCCTTTCTCCCTTAAGTTACTATTGAAGATTCTCTCACAACAATAGAGAAGAGTAACCAATACAGTGATCTGTGCCATTGGCATGGTATCCCTGAGAATGAGTGACTGTTGAGTGCTCAATCCTAGATGGGACATCTATATCATGCCCTCTGAGGCTTCGAAACATCCTGGAAGAGAGGGCAGGAAAAAAAAGAGCTGGAGGATAGAGAGAAAAGTCAGGAAATGCTATCTTCTGGATATAGTATGGCTATGGCAATCATGAGCTCACAGCAACAGTGAGTACCTGGGAGACAGAGAGGAAGGGAGGGAGGAAGGAAGGGAAGAAGGGAGAAAAAGAGAAGGGAAGAAGGAAGGAGGGGGAGAGCGGGAGAGAGAGAAGGGAGAAAAGGGAGGGAGAGGGGAAGGGACAGAGGGAGGGGAGGGAGAAGAAGAGGAAGGAGAGAGGAAAGGAGAGAAAGAGGGAGGGAGAGAAAGAATATATATATGTATATATGGATATGAATATGGATATAGTATGGCCATTGCAATCATGAGCTCACAGCAAGAGTAAGTACCTGGGAGGGGGGAGAGAGAGAGAAAGATAGGAGAGATAAAGAAAAGGAAGGGAAGAAGATATGAAAGTAGAAAGAAGGGAGACTAATTGAGAAGAAGAAGGTGAACAAGAATGGGGATAAGAGAGTAATATGGAGAATATGATCACAATACATTATACAAAAGTTTTAATAAATGGAATTTTTCATTCATTTTTTATATTATTTAAGATACTCTATTCTAGATATATTATACTAAATATATTATCAAATTAAAAAATAAAGTTCTGAATTGAAATGCACATAGATATAGCAAAGAATCATTAAGAGAACATACTTCTGTCTTCCAATCTGGAAGGCTTTTGTAAAGATAATATTGAGTAATAACAACTGTTTAAGGAAATGAAAGGAAGCAAGGAATGAATAACTTTCCGGAGTTTAATTTGATATTTCAAAAGACATAAAGTTCATCATATACTTTGAGCCAATAATTCCACATCTAGGAATTGACCTGAAAAGTGTCATAAAGAATATGTGGTCCCTTCCCCCACTCCGCCTCCAGGGACTCACGCGCGGTCCAGCCGGGCCTCACCTCAACTTAGATAAGTTCCGCCCCTGCCCACCCCCAGAACCCCAGGCAGCCCAAGGGACCCAGCTCCTCCCACCATCCAGCCTGAGCCACCTCGCAGGGCCTGGGAGGAGGACACCCCCCTGGGCCTGGGCCCCGCCCCAGCTCCCCCAGGTTAAATAGCACCCCGCCGATGCCCCATCCTCCCTTCCCCCGCTCAGCCACCCAGGACATGCGCGCGGTCCAGCCTGGACTCGCCTCAACCTAGGTAAGCTCCGCCCCCGCCCACCCCCAAAACCCCTAGGCCAAATAATTCAGTTTAGTGAAAAACGCACAGAAATTGAAAGAAGATCTTAAGAGTAAAAACAACAATGCCAAAGTCAAAGTGCAAATCCATGAGAAACAACACTCAAGTAAACAAATCTCCCACTGAAGGAATTAATCCCATAATGTTAGGCTCCAACCAATACAAACCCACGGAAAATGTCCAAGAAAGCCTGACCCAGGATAACGACTTTCAAAATATGATCATTACCATGTTCAATACTATGAAAGAGGAAATCCGGGAGGAATTAAATAATCGAATCAATCGCTTTGAAAAGGAACACAACAGACACTTGGAGGAGTTGAGAAAAACAGTTCAAGAAACAAAAACAGGCATAGAGCAGTAGAAACAGACTCAAGCAGAGTTTAAAACTGAGCTAACAGGAGTTAAGCCTCCGCCTTGCAGGCGGAGGGTCCTGAGTTCGGTTCCCAGATCCCACGTATAGACGCCAGGCGGAAGCGGGGGCGGCCTGCGTTTCTGGCCCTGGTGGGGCGGAGCCTGTGAATCCCGAGGCAGAAGGAGGTGGAGGCGCCCATGGTGGTTCACGAATTCGTCCGTGGTTCTACACACACACACACACACACACACACAGACACACACACGGAGACACACACATACGCATGCACAGTTGAATAAATAAAAAAAAAAAAAAACTGAGCTAAAAGACAAGTTATCTTCAACCCAGAACTCCACAGAGTCTTATCAGCAGAACTAAGGAAGCAGAAAACAGAATTTCAGACCTTGAAGATAAAGTGGGAGTATTAACCAGCTCAGTGGAAGAGGTTGTTAAAGCCAAAAATATACTTGAGAGAAATATCCAGGAGATATGGGACACCCTGAAGAAGCCTAACATGCGCATACATGGAATACCAGAGCAAGAATCTCAAAATACCACCCCTGAGGAAATTTTTCAAATGATCATCAAGGAAAACTTTCCTCATCTAAAAAAAGAGAGGCCTGGGGCTGGAGAGGTGGCTCAGGGGTTAAGCCTCTGCCTTGCAGGCAGAGGGTCCTGAGTTCGGATCCTAGACCCCACTATAGATGCCGGGTGGAAGTGGGGGCGGCCTGCATTTCTGGTCCTGGTAGGGCGAAGCCTGTCAATCCCGGGGCAGAGTAAACAGGAGGAGGTGGAGGCATCCATGGTGGTTCCCGAATTTGCCCGTGGTTCTACACACACACATACATACACATGCGCACACACATACACGCACAATTGAATAAATAATAAATAAAAAATTTAAGAATAAATAATAAATAAAAAAATTTAAAAAAAGAGAAGACCATCCATATACAAGAGGCATTCTGCACCCCAAACAGATATGACCAAAACAGAAGCTCACCACAGCAAATAATAGTTAAAACACTCCACATTCAAGATAAAGAACTGGTGCTGAGAGCTTCAAGGGAGAAAAAACAAGTCACTTTTAAAGGTAAACCTATTAAAATAACAAATGACTTCTAAGTCGAAACAGTAAGAGCAAGAAGAGCTTGGAGAGACATACTTCAAGTATTGCATGAGCAAAAATGTCAACCCAGGCTGATTTATCCTGCAAAACTATCCATCATGATCAAGGGAGAAAGAAAAATCTTCCAGCACAAAGACAACTTGAAGGAATACATGTCCACCAAACCAGGCTTTCAAAAAATGCTAGAAATGATACTCAAGCTTGAAAAAAAAAACAGGCATATCCAGGAGAACAGAAGGCAAGTATAACACCATTAAAAGCGAAGCAATATACTTATAAAAACTACTAAACATAATAAATGTCTGGAATTAAAAATAGTTTCTCCATTATAACACTAAATGTTAATGGAATTAACTCACCGATCAAGAGACACAGATTACAAACTTGGATTAAAAATCACAATCCATCAATCTGCTGCCTGCAGGAAACCCATCTCACCACAAAAGATAGGCATGCCCTAAAAATAAAAGGCTGGTCAACAATTCTACAAGCAAATGGAAGCAGAAAACAGGCAGGGGTAGCCATTATGATATCAGACAAAGTGGACTTCAAACCAAAGAAAATTATAAGAGACACAGATGGATACTACATTTTAGTCACAGGTACAATTCACCAGGAAGACTTCACAATACTGAACATATATGCACCCAATACGGGCCCCTCCACATTCATTAAGAAAACCCTAGAGCGTCTAAAGCAAGAAATCAACCCCCAAACGAGAATTCTTGGGGACTTCAACACCGCCCTCTCTACATGGGATAGATCAACAGGTCAAAAACTTAACAGAGACACTTTGGAACTTAATCAAACCCTTAAAGAAATGGATCTTACAGATCTCTATCGAACTTTTCACCCACGCACCAAAGAATACACATTTTTCTCAGCAGCACAGGGAATTTTCTCCAAAATAGATCACATATTGGGCCACAAAACGAATCTACACATATACAAAAAAGTTGAAATTCTAACCTGTGCCCTATCAGACCACCACGGCCTAAAGCTGGACATCCACAACACAACAAAGAGAAAATACACTAACTCCTGGAAACTTAACAATATGATGCTGAATGAGAACTAGATTCAGGAAGAAATTAAAAAGGAAATTCAAGATTTCCTGAAAGCGAATGATAATGAAAATACAACTTACCAAAATCTCTGGGACACAATGAAAGCTGTTCTAAGAGGTAAGTTCATAGCTCTTAATGCCTACATCAAAAAAATGGAAACATCAGAAATAAACAACTTAACAATGCAGCTTAAAGCTTTAGAGAAACTAGAGCAATCTGATCCCAAAAGTAGTAGAAGAGAGGAGATTAGCAAAATAAGGGGAGAAATATCTGAAATCGAGGCTAGGAAAATGATAGAGAAAATCAACCAGTCAACAAGATGATTCTTTGAAAAAATCAATAAGATTGATACACCCCTAGCTAAATTAACCAAAAGCAAGAGAGAGAAAACCCAAATTAACAAAATCAGAAATGAACATGGAGTTATCACTACTGATACCCAAGAAATCCAGAGAATTATAACATCATATTTCAAAAACTTATACTCTGTGAAGTTTGACAACACAAAAGAGATGGATGAATTTCTAAGTAAACACAACTTACCTAAATTGAATCAGGAAGTTGTGAATTATTTAAATAGTCCTATAACATATAAGGAAATTGAGGAAGTAATCTCGAATCTTCCCACCAAAAAATGTCCTGGACCAGATGGATTCAGCACAGAATTCTACCAGACATTTAAGGAGTTAATAACACCAATACTCCTTAAATACTCCTTAAACTGTTCCATCAAATAGCAAAGGAAGGAACACTACCAAATTCCTTCTATGAAGCTAATATCATTTTAATCCCAAAACCTAATAAAGATTCACTTAGAAAAGAAAACTATAGGCCGATCTCTCTGATGAACACAGACGCAAAGATTCTCAACAAAGTTTTAGCAAATCGGATTCAAAAACATATTAAAAAGATCACTCACAGGGACCGAGTAGGCTTCATCCCTGGCACACAAGGTTGGTTCAACATACGTGAATCAATAAATGTAATTCATCATGTAAACCAGTCCAAAGTCCAAGACCACATGATACTCTTGATAGACGCAGAAAAAGCCTTTGACAAGATCCAACAGCCTTTTATGATCAAAACGCTAGAGACAGTAGGAATGGAAGGAACCTTTATCAATATAATAAAAGCTGTATACAACAAGCCCACAGCAAGGATTATGCTCAATGGGGAACAATTGGAAGCATTCCCACTTCGATCAGGAACTAGACAAGGCTGTCCTCTCTCACCACTTCTATTCAATATTGTACTTGAAGTCTTAGCTGAAGCCATAAGACAAGGAAGGGACATAAGAGGGATTCAAATCGGCAAGGAAGAAGTCAAACTACCCCTATTTGCAGATGACATGATCTTATACCTGAGTGATCCCAAAAACTCCACCAGGAAGCTCCTGGAACTAATTAAGAAGTTCAGCAGGGTGGCAGGATACAAAATAAATGTGCAAAAATCAGAGGCCTTCCTATATGCCCAGAATGAAAGAAGTGAAAAAGCCTTGAGAGAAACAATACCATTTACTATAGCCCCTAAAAAAATGAAATACCTTGGTATAAACCTAACCAAGGAGGTAAAAGACCTTTACAATGAAAACTTTAAAACCCTAAAGAAAGAAATAGCAGAAGACACCAGAAGGTGGAAAGACCTCCCTTGTTCCTGGATTGGCAGAATCAACATCGTAAAAATGACCATCCTACCAAAGGCAATATACAGATTCAATGCTATACCAATCAAAATCCCAAAGCAATTCTTCAAAGAAGTTGACCAAACAATCTCAAAGTTCATATGGAGGCACAAAAGACCCGGGATAGCAAAGACAATCCTGAGTAACAAAAACACTGCTGGAGGTATTACCATACCAAACCTAAGTCTATACTACAAATCCATAGTTATAAAGACAGCCTGGTACTGGCTCCAAAATAGACACACAGATCAATGGATAAGGATTGAAGACCCAGATATAAGCCCACAAAATTACAGCCATTTGGTCTTTGACAAAGAGGCCCAAAGAATCCAATGGAAAAAGAACAGCATCTTCAACAAATGGTGCTGGCAGAACTGGATCTCCACATGCAGAAGATTAAAGCTGGACCCGTACTTGTCACCATGCACAAGACTTAATTCCAAATGGATCAAGGACCTTGATATAAGGCCAGAGACTATGAAAACCATAGTTGAAAGGATAGGGAACTCCCTTGAGCTGATTGGGCTAGGCCAACATTTCCTAAACAGACATCCAATGGCACAGTCCCTGCTACCAACTCTCAACAGTTGGGATCTTGTGAGATTGGAACACAAGCTCAAAGGCAACCCACAGAATGGGAGAAAATCTTCACTAACCACATATCTGATAGAGCTCTACTGTCCAGAGTGCACAAAGAACTTAGAAAACTAAACACCAAGGAAACCAATGGCCCAATTAAAAAATGGGCCCCGGAACTTAAAAGAAACTTTACCAGGGATGAAATTAAAATGTCTAACAAATATCTTAAAAAATGCTCCACTTCTTCAGCCATCAGGGAAATGCAAATCAAAACTTCCCTGAGATATCATCTCACCCCGGTCAGGATGGCAAAAATCCACAATACAAACAACAACAAATGCTGGAGAGGATGTGGAGAGAGGGGAACTCTCCTACATTGCTGGTGGGAATGCAGGCTCAAACAGCCACTCTGGCGAGTCGTCTGGAGATTCTTAAAGAAATTAAAGATTGAAATGCCATATGACCCTGCTATTTCACTTTTGGGAATAACCCCCCATACAGCAGAGGTTCACCTCGATAGCACAAGCACGACCATGTTCATAGCAGCACTGTTTACAATAGCAGAGTCATGGAATCAACCCAAATGTCCAACAGTTGACGAGTGGATAAGGAAACCTGTGGTACATCTATACAGTGGAGTACTACTCAGCCATCAAAAGTGATGAATTACTGGAATTTGCCGGGAAATGGATGTCATTAGAAACAATTATATTAAGTGAAGTATCCCAAACCCAGAAAATTAAGTGCCTTATGTACTCCCTAATAGGTTGCTCCTAGTACCAAACCCACCCACAGTCCACCTTGAGACACTCATAGGTAAATCTATGTATTACCTACAGTAATTGCAAGGATTATGAACAGGAGGGATGGGGTTGTAGAGCCACACCAGACACAAGGAGAGAGGGGACCGTGTTACAGTAGAGAAAATAGGCCTCCATCAAGGACTGCAAGTAAGTAATGTGACACCTGGTTAAGTTCACAGACGTTCGTTCCTGATCATTTACAACTAAGGGGGTATGATCTCACCAGAAGGGGAGGGCATATAGTCTGGCAGATTAAAAAGTAACCATTTTGCAAATGGGTGATTGACGCCTCCTTCCCTGAGGTTTCCTACTTTTATTACATCTACCCTTGGATGTGCTCTTATAATAAGACTCTAATTTAACAGCTTTTTATCTCTGGCCAGGGAGTAACATACAGTGCCCAGCAGGATGGAGTGAAGGGCATTGCAGGAGCAGCAAAACTGCAAAAGAAACTCAAGAAACCACAATCCAGAACTTCAGAGACTCTATATCAACCACCTAGAACTAGGCCAGCTTAATCTCTCCCCATCTTGAAGCTCAGGGAAATTTGCGGAAGAGGGGGCGGTAAGAGTGTAAGAGCAAAAGAATGGGAGGAGCAATGATTTGCAAGATACTCCACACAAGTTAGGGCCGAAGCAATCATAATTGGACTTTGCATGCCCTGTGCAATGTCCAACACACTATTGACCTCACAAAATCTAGCATCTGCTAAAGGCACCAAGATCCTTGGAGGCAAGTAATTGGCAGCCACAGTAGTGTTCCTATGCTTAAGGGGAACACAGGAAAGAGTTCAGGGGAATGCCACTGGGTCCTTGTACATCATCGGAGAGGAGGGCCCAGAGGAGAGTCAAGCATGCACAAGAAAGGACTCTCTGGGAATTGGGGCAGGAGGCACTGGGGGATGGGGAGGGAGGGGTGAGGGGAGGGGGAGCAGGGGGTTCTGGGGGAGGAGGAGGGAGGGAGGGAACTGGTGTACCTGTTAAGTTTGTATGAGCTGAAATAATAATAAAAAATGTATAAAAAAAAAAGAATGTGTGGTCATCTTGGTTCAGAGCCTGAAGGAAAAACACAGACAACCATGGTTATAAAAAATTCTGGCAACAAGTAAAGTTAGGAGAGCAATCCTTAGCATGGCAGACATACTACCTCTCAAGGTTCAGGGATCTTTATGTAAAGGCCAGAAGACAGGGTAAAGGGTTGTAAACTGCCATCCTCCAAAATAAACACAGCCATAGCAACCATGAACCCACATCAGGAGTGGTTACTGACACCAAAACTACAATGGTCCTTCCTAGCTAACAGTCAGCTATGGATGGCGGAGAAACCTCTGTTACCCCCCCCCCAAGTGTCAATAAGTGACAGGAAAAAATGTGGTCCAATCATTGAATTAATCTTTCTTTCTCTCCTTTGTTTAAAAATATTTTAAGTTTTATTAATTTATTTGAAAGAAAAAGAAGAAAAGATGCAAAGGAGACAGAGAAGGATAGAGAGAGAGAGAGAGAGAGAGGACATGCCTGGCATGGCACACAGGTGCCACATATTGCCAACTTTGTGAGCAGGTTTCTTACCCACTGAGCTATCTCGCCAATCCATTTAAAAATATGTTTTATTCTTTGAGATTTTCATACATGTATACAACTTAATTTGATCATATTGACTCACCCTTCCTCCATTCATTAGAGCTCCCCTCCCCCAGTACATCTCCCTCTCAACTTCATATGTAGAATTATAATATTATGCTCCATAAGTATGTATTATGTGCCAATTAAAAAGAATTAAAAATGAAAATTAAAGATGTGTGCTATTCTTTTCTAAAAGTTTCATACTTAATCCAAAAACGTGGGTCAGATTTTTGTCAGTAAGTTGACAGACTTATAGGGAAATCTGTTAACATGAATTTCTATGATGAATGTCTATGATTTTATTGCCCTTTCTCTGCAGATACTGATTGATCATAGGCCTTGTGAGATCAGTATTGATCCCTGGTTATTGATATGAATAAAATCAGTTCTGCCAATGAGAGAGGCAGGATGAGTAGAAAGAATCTTGACAGGTAAACTTTTAATTCTACGTGGATAATTTAACAGGATATGCAATAGCCACTCTTCCAAAATTGTATCTCAGTAATTCAGATCTGCCTTTAGGGAAGACAGACATGTTCCTATCAAGTACAGAGCGGGTGTGTATGGGATAAAACCTTCCCTTACAAACTGGCAACATATGCTGTGATGCACTGAAGGAGCCCTGCTATGAAATCGCTGCTGGAAAAAGTAACTTCAAACCAACCATTCCCACACCAAAGCCATTCTTTTGGTAACTACTTCCCATTATTAGCAATTAGAGGCCACATCCCTGAAGCTAAGGACCACAGTTCTTTCTCTCTGTGTGTCCTATATCCTTTTGTAGCATGACTTTGAAAAGTTTGACAAAGGCATAGGATAGAATCATAGGTTGGCTTTGTAACTTGCATTGATGAAAAGAGTGTGGGAGAGTCGTCCATGTGTCAAAAGCCTAAATGGAAGCTTACACTTCAGCCTGCTTTCTATTAGCACTGCGTACCAGCCTCCCAGGTATAGGTCACAGAGAAAGTCAGTGAAACAAAGGGTTAAATAAAATCAAGAGTTCCAGACACCTGTCATACCAAGAGGAAGATCTCAAGCTGTATAAAAGGAAGCAATCAATAGATGCCGACTGCATGCACAGGCAGTACAGTCATGTGCCAAGAGTTGCTAAGCAGCCAGCAAAGGAAAAAAAAATTGCTTCCTTGAGCAATTAGAGCACGTTGGCAACAAAAGAACAAACAGAACATGTCAGCAAACAAATAAAAGATATAAAGAAGAGCCGAGTGGAAAGTTTAGAACTAAAAAGCACAACTGAAATTTGTAAAAATTCAATAGATGGACTTGCTAACTGAACAGACGGGGGAGAGGGAGTTAGTGAGCTCAATGATATAAAAGTAGAAATAGCCCAAATGAAAGAGAAAATAAACTAATTTTTTTAAAAAGCTGCTGAAAATCTTGTAAAGCTATAATTAAAACAAATCTAATATTCATGAAATCTGAATCTTAGAAAACAAAGAGAACAAGGCTGAAAAGAAATCAGAGAAAATAATTACTGGTTTTTTATTACAGAGAAGAAAATCCATAATCCTTACAAATTCAAGTAACTGAGGGGAAAAAATTTTAAGGTTTTCTAAAAGATATTCCACATCACAGGAAAATTTCTGAATTTTCTGACAAAGAAAAATATCCTGAAATGAAGGAGAGAGGTAACATCTTGTGATAGGAAAGCAATTTGAGTGACAGTAGATTTTTCATCACAAACAGTAAAAGAAATAAAGAAAACGGCACATTTTTCAGGTGCTGGAAGGTGTCGATACCCAGGGAAAACAGCTTTCTGGAAGGAAGGAAGAATATAAAACATTCCTGGATAAGAAAAGTAAAGAGATTTTCTTTTTTTACTAGAATACCTACCAAAAAGGAATAGTTAAAAGAATTCTACTAAATAGAAAAGAGATATTGAAAGAAGTACTTTTATAACAACAAAGAAAAAGGAATGTTGTATGTACAAATGGGCTTTCCCTCTGAGCATTGAAAAATATTTGATGATTGAAGGGAATATAAAAGGAACAGGACTTATGCAGCAAAGTCATAAATACCTGATAAAGGAGATCAAGGAAGACCTAAATAAATGGGAGTACGGCAGGTTGTACTAAAAGACTTTCCATAGAAAATATGTCCATTCAATCCAAAAGCAGAGAAATAACCATTTGATTACACCCAGAATTCCAGCAGGATTATGTGTAGATCTAGACAAGATGGTTGTGGAGTGCATATATGCATGCAAAGAATAGCTAAGCTATGATTATTTATAAAGTGGGATGGACCGATGCTATGACTTAGAGGTTGGATCTTTCCCCCAAAAAGCTTACAGGTTAGAGATCTGATAACAAGACTGATGATACTTAAGTGGTGGAGCCTAGGGAAGGTCTTTAGGTTACTGGAAGCACTTCCTGGGATTGAAGTGAGTTTCCCAAAACAATGACTTGCTATTTTAAAAAAAAAGCCTGAGCCTGCTCTCTTAATCACTGCCTGGGTTCCAGCTAGAGCTGTGGTCACATGTCACATTAATGGCATCTACAATGATTCGGCCCACAGGGCCCTCGCCGGAACTGAGCCAGTGATGGTGCCTTGCCTTTGGGCCTGCAGAAGTGGGCGAAATAAATCTCCTTTCTTTATCTGTAGCCTTCTCAGATAGCTCATTACAGTAATGAAAAGCTAATATGTCAAGAGGCCCAATTTCAAGACTTAGGAGTCACATTGAGAGAGTGAGAGGGCAGAGAGAGAACAACATAAATCAACACATAGAAAAGAACTCAAAAGAACAGAAAATATTCCCACCTGATTTTTCCCAAGTATGAGAACTACTCAATGAGAAGAAATATAGCCTTTGACAAATGATTTTGGGGAAACTGGGTATCCATAGGTACAAAAAAATTAATGAAACAACCTAATTGTCATACGTGTGCAAAAATTAGCCTCTTATTAAAATAGCTTATCTGTAGAACAGACTTACATGTAAAGCATGGCATTAAAACATTTCAAGAAACAGAAGAAAAATTTTAGAATCTGCAGCAAGATAAGTTTCTTTCTCTTGGGCACAACCATAAAAGGACAAAATGGTGGGTTAAAATTAAATGAACATTCTGTGCTCTGTGAAAGACCACATGAAGAGGGTCAAAAGAAAAGCTACATGGGAGAAGAAGATATTTACAGATGAAGCTTTCAACAGAGGATTGGCCTCTAGAGTGGCGGATGTCTCACAAGTCAACAGGAAAAATAAGCCAATAGGGGCTTGCATTACAGCTCAGCCAGTAAAGTGCTTGCCATCAAACATGAGGATCTGAGTTCGAGCCCCAGCACACAGGTAATATGACAGGAGTGGCAGTGTACACTTACAATCCCAATGCTGGGGAGGCAGATAGACGGGTCCCTGGGGCTCGCTCGCCATCCAGCCTGGTCTACTCAGTCTATCTCCAAAAAACAAAGTGAATGGTTCCTGAGGAAGACCGCCCAAGGTTGACCTCTAGCCGCCATATGAATGTACACATATGCGTACTCACACACATGCACCACACACATGAAAAACATACTTCCACACATGCACATGCCCCAAACACACAATACATAAAAATGGGGGAGGGGGGAACACAAATCAAAATCGCTACCCACATGTCAGAATAGCACAAATTAAAAAAACAAGATAAAGATAAAGATAACACCCCCAAATACTGAGGGAAATGAAGGGAAACTGGGTCACTCATAAATCACTTAGTAGGACTATAAAATGACCCGGCCACTTTAGGAGACAGCTCAGCAATTTCTTTAAAAAAAAAAAAACTTCTATGCCTGCAACTATAATATGATCCGCAATTATATTCTAGGGCATTTATCCCAGAGAAATGAAAACATGTTTGCACAACAATCTATATGTAAATGATTATAAAGGTTTTATTCATAAATATAACTAAAACCTAGAAGTACTCCAGATGCCCTGGAGTGGATCCTGATTACTCAAGCTGTGATATGGCCCTGCTGTGGTCTGAATGTTTGTGCTCCCACAAAACCCATCTAAAACCCCAACCCCTAAGATGATGGTCTTAGAAGAGGCTTTGAGGGGGCAGTTAGGCCATTTGTTGAAGCAGTGATCAGTGTCCTTAGTAAATATACTCCGGAGAGATAACTAGTGCTTTTTGCCTGTGGGGACATGGCAAAAAGTCACCAAATCTGCATTGATTTAGACTTCTTCACCTTCAACTGAGAGAAATAAATTCCTGTTACTTATAAGCTGCCTAGTTTATGCCATTTTGCTATAGCCATCCAAACAGCAGGCAATCCCACACCATAGAATGTTACTCAATATTTAAAAAGGAATGAACTCTTGGTATGGATAACAGCTTGGATGAATTTCTGGAGTTTATGCTAACTGAAAGGCACCAATCCAAAAAGATTACATTCTAAATGATTTGTATAACATGATTAAAATGAGGAAAATACATAAATGGGGAAAAGAATGGTTGCCAGGGATGAAGGAAGAGGTGGGGACAAGTGAAAAATGATGTAGCTATATAAAAGTGGTGCATCTCTGTGGTGCTGGAGAGCTTAAGTGTACCAGCATCAATATTCCGATTGTGATGTACTATAGTTTTACACATTTCCATAGGCAAAGAGCATTTAAGTTCTCTCTATTACCACAGACATGAATCAATCTATAGCTATCTCAAAATTAGAATCTTAATTGAAAAGGGGAAACTGCAAACTATGGTGGAAGTGATGTGTTCATTGCAAGCTGAGTCCTCAAGCGGCCTTCTGATTCTATCCTCTCCCCCAACGCAGATACCACACGGATAGGCCTGAGCTAGATGCTGGAAGGAAAGATGTTCCTATGGAAACAACCATCCTAAGTGAAGCCTGTATGGACCAGCATCACCAAGTCAACCTAGTCAACCTGCAAATTCATGGCTGATTCCAGCAGAGACCAGCAGACAGTCCCAGCTGGATCCTACAGATCTGCGAGCTAAGTCCATAGCTACTGATTCACACACTCAAATTCTGGATGATCTGTTACAGAGTAAATGGTAATTTACATAAGGCAGCACATTTACTTGTTTCAAAATCAATTTACTGAACTTCTGATATCCCATATAAGTGGACTAGACATTGAATAAGCCATTAAAACCTATCTAAGTAAAAAAACATGGGAATGTAAAAATAGTTGAATCCACTTATAAGGTTTGCACTAGGCTTGGCTCATTAGGGAGATGGGATAAGCAGGTCCACATTCAACATGAGACTTCAGAACGGTCTCCAACAGGACACCAAGTTCTGTCCTTGAGGAATTTTGTGAAAAAACAGCTACCCGGACATTAGACCTCCACTTCACAGCTACTCAATCCTTATCAAGAGCTGAATGGGCTTAAGAATATCTGAAGGACTCAGCACCATCTTTTGCTCCAGTTCTCTAAATGCTCTCCTTGACTTGACCACCCAACAATGAAAGGACCCTCTGGGATATCTGGGCCCTCAGGGAGCTGAACTTTGATGTTCTGCCACTTCTCTAGGTCATGGCGCGCAAGGAAGGTTCCATGAAACCTTCTTGTTTTCTCCCGTCCTTGCTCTGATGATAGAGCCGAGGACTCAGCTGTGCTGAGACGCTGCAGGAGAAATGGTTGTCTTCCTAGTCAGGAAGAGGGCAAGGGCCCTCAACTGCTGCTTTGTGCTTCCTTTGTGGCCACGTGAGTCCTGTGACTGACATTCCAAGCAGCTCAAACTCGAACTGTGACAGGAAAGAAAGACAAGGAAAATTATGGGGTCATGAAAAGAACAAAAGGTGTCCCCAAACCTCAAGGTCTGGCTGAAGTGTCTCACCACTTGAAAATCAAGAATTTCAGCCAAAGAGACTAGAGAGATGGCTCAGAGGTTACAAGCTTGCTGTGTAAGGAAAGAAACCCGAAGTTCAAATCCCCAGATCACATATAAAATGCCTGGTGGGTGTAGAAGGCTCAACAGAGCCCCTATAATCCCCTGAAATCTGTACTATATGTTCCTTTACAAAATAAGTCTGCTGACCCTTACTATAGCTATGGACACCCAAGATCTCTCTGCCTTGAAGAGAAATCATCTGAATGGGACGAGACATGTTTCTGGTTCCAGCTCAGACTTACCAACTCTTCCAGGGTGGAGGTCCTAACCCGCATTTTAACCTATCACCCATGTGCTTCTGTTGTTCAATAAAGTTTATGAATTTAGCTCTGGATTTAGAATCCTCTTTCTCCAATCCAGCTTTGATGGGCCCTAAGAGAAAAATCTCCAGGCTGACTTGATCTTGGGTGGGGGGACGCCAAGGCACACTCCATATCTGCTCTTAGCAGTGTTGGTCTCACCTGCCTTGCACACAGCTCTCACTCATTCAATCACCTTGCCTTTCGCTGCTTGTCTCCTGGTCCCTGACATGATGTTCTGTGGGTGACTCCTAGATCAGCTCCTAAATTAACTACTTGTCCTTGAATGCTTATCTCAGGGGTTGCTTCTGGGATTGCCTTTAACCATAAATGGATAAAAAGCCAGAGATCTTGAGACGATAAATGTAGTGTATCATGCTCACACGTCTAATAATTCTCCAGTTTCTCTCAGGGATTAGGTTCTCTGCCAGTCCCAGGAAGGCACAAGATAGGAAAGGGATGAGGTGGGGATGCTTGCAGACATTAATCAGGCGTGGTCCCCACCTCCCAAGAGCTAATGATCAAGCTGGGAACAGGAAAGTCAGGGGTGGGAGGATGCCAACCTGGGGTTTTTGGATTCACCGTCAGGGTAAGGGCTACATCAATCACTCTTACGCCCAGCCTACTCGATCTGGGGCAGCAACGTCTATAAGGTTTTTGTATGCGCAGCCCTGTATGGTAAGGGGAAATCACATCATCTTTGTCCATCCTACTTTGCAGATGAGGGAATTTGGCTACCAAGCCATCCAGATCTGCACAAGTCAGCAACGAATCCCCTCACAGTCCACAGACTCTTTTGCGGCCCTCTGTCACCAAGGGCTTATTTGAGGGATGACATCAGCCAGAACACCATTCTACTAGAAGTTTCCTTGGCCGAGCTGCTAAAGGAATACTGACACTAGCCTTGGCCCAGCCAGCTTTGAAGCCCAGTGGAGGAAATTGTCTCCCCAAAGAAAGTGCTGCCAAGGGCTACATTCTTCTTTTTTAATATGTCATTTATTCAACAAGGGGAGTGAGGAAGGAGGAGAGGGAGAAACAGGGGAGGGAGAGAAGAAAGAGGTTACATGTGCATCATGCATGCCATGGGACACTGTTGAAGTTCAGAGGACAACTTTCAGAAGTCAGTTTTCTTCTTTTACCATGTGGTTTTCTGGTGATCAAACTCACATCACCAGGTCTGCAAGTAGGGGCCTCACCTGCTGAGATATCTTGCTGTCTCACCGGCTCCCAAGGGCTTGATTCTGAGCCTAGCTGGGAATGGAGACCAATCTCCACTTCAGGAAGAAGAATAGTCCCAACTCATCTCCAAAGCCTGTGCTTTCCCCTTCGATATCCACCCCTATCCTGACATAGCCCCACTTCTCCCAGTGGACATGTCCTAACCCTAGAGAGACAGAGAGAACAGAATTCTGGTTTCCATAGCAACACAGCCAGGTTCACAGGCTTCAAGGCAGCTCAGTGAAAATGTCAGTGGCCAAAGCAATTTCAAGACAGCTTGTGAGGTTAATTTGCCTTCATCTTTGTCTATACAGAAGTGCCCAACATGGAAGGAAGGTGAGCTATCAGCCTAATCCATACCTTTAATTTAAACCCAATGGCCATTCTTTCTTCCCACTCAAGCCTGAGGAGGTCACTCCAGATCACGGCACATGATTTAATAAGCAGCTCTGTCATCTCTGAACACCTCAAGGTGTTGCTCATGAAAAACTCCCACCAGCAGGAGTCAGTAGTCTCTAAATCCTCTCTTATCCAGAGCCCTTGAGTTAGGGAGCAGTTGGGCAGGGAAGCAATCCCCACTCCCAGTAGCAAGCAGTGGGGAGGCGGGGGGGGGGGCAGCTGGTTGTCAGTAGCCACTGGCCTCTGTGATCAACTCCCAGTTCAGAAGGATTTTCAACAAAGTCCTTGGGACTTGTCAGAATTCAGTCCTCACAAGCAGCAGCAACCTGCCTGATAAGAGGGTCTTGTTCTAAATGGGCCTGGTAAGGTGGCTACTCAGGAAGCTGAATCAAGATGGTTCAAGGCAAGCCTAGGCAACTTGGTGAGACTCTGTTTCAAAAACTAAAAAGAGCATTAGGGGTATAGCTCAGCTGTAGAGCACTTGTCTTGCGTGCATGAGACCCTGGGTTTAGTCGCCAGTGTGAAAATGTAAAGGTCTGCCATTTGACCCAAGCACACACTCCTAGGTATTTACTCAGAGGACTCAAAGTCCACATATCACAGAGAAACTTGCATGTTAATGTTACTGCAGCACTATTCACAAATAGTAAGTTACAGAACCAACCTGAGAGCCCTAGGAATGGAAAAGAACACAGTACATATACACAAGGAATATCTTCCCTAACATGAAGAATAGCAAAGTCACGTTATCTGCAGGAAAATGAATGCAACTGGATAATCATAATAAATGAATCAAGCCACACCCATACAGTCAAATGCCACATGATTTCTTTCATTTGTGGTCCCTAGATGTTATCTACATATATAAAATCATGACTGTAAAGATGGCATTAAAGAAGAAGTAAAACTGTCTAGGGCAACTAAAGGGAAAGGAAAGGAAGAGAGTATGGGGGAGAATACATTCAACACACAATAGACATTTGTAGGAAAACTTAAATACAAAATTCAAAAAAGAAAAACTATCATAATAAAAAAGCAAGTCATGTCCCTACATTTCAGACATACTAAAAGATCCACTTTCTACTGAGTTAGTGCTCTAGAAGGCTTTTAATTGTCTGAAGCTTGATTAGGTGATCTTGGTTCCTGGTACTGACCCCTAGGGAGGCTGTCTGCAGGGAGATGTGGTGCCAGAGACCAACATGCTCAGATGGTGATATGGATCTCTGTGCATTTAGGACCAAAAGGGACGTAAGATTAGTCACTGCTATTTAACTAAGCATTTAGTAGGTATCAGCAGTATATTGGGGACTATATGCATGTTGTGTTGCTTGATCTTTACCAACACCCCACAAAGTAGGGTTTGTTTCCTTTTTTCACAGAAAAAGAAGTGAGTTCAGAAAAATGAAGTAACTTATACAACATCACAAGGCCAGGAAATAGTGCTGCTTCCATTTGAATTCTGACCTATTGTCAATACTGGTCCCGTGCCTTCCTACACTAGAAGAGGGGATAGGGAACGGGCAATTCTGAAGGCGACAGTCTATATACTCTGTCCTGACACAAAGAATTCATCAGACCAAACTTCCTCCCTGGTTGAAGAGGATAATGATAGGAAAATGTTGCAATTTCTTTTTCTTCAATGAAAACTCACAAAGGCTGCTCTGACACTTCAGTCCCATTATGTTTCTCTAATTAGAAGAGAAATAGGAACAAAAACCTAGAGGATGGGGGGGTGCTGATTTGTCCACTGGATACTGTCCATGTAACTCAGAAGGACCTGAGGAGTGATCTCAGTCCTACAAGTACAGGAGCTCTCCAGCCACGGGAAGTGATGTTGAGAGCCCGTGAGGGATTCTGTTTTTTTAAGTGGAAACTGCAAATGCATTTTCTTCTTCCCAGGCAGGTAGACATTTTTGCAGTTATGTGTGACCGTGTGGGCAGGTTCTAGGCAAAGGTACATCAATGAGAGAGGAACATGCAGCTTTTAGAAGGTCTCATGGAAACTCCACCTGTGTGCCCACTCTCGCTCCTCTTTCCAGCAGGCTGAGAAAAACAAGATTGCCTTGAACTGCAAAATCCTGTATTGAAGTAGCTGAGCCCCCAGGTAAACTGAATTTTGAATGAACATAAAGAGGAAGCCACCCACATATAAGTTTCATCTGCCCATCTGACTGTTATGTGAACAAAACCTGAATATTGAGTAGCAGTAGTACTTGGCATGGGGTTGGTCTGCAGTCTTTGAGAAATTAGAGTTATCATGCTTGTGGGGGTGTAGGTAAGTGGGGTGTATGGCTCATGAAGTGGATAAGTGTTCAGGGATTGAGACAAAGGGGGGTCTATATTGACTGTATACAGGAACATGAGAAAATGGTGACTAGTCAACAATAAATAATGTAAGCTAGATTTGTCAAGAATGGAGGGGAGAAGTTGGGTGTTAGAATGGAGTTGGCTTGTCATATATAAAGATGAATTATACTCAGAACTCAGTCACTGAAAAAAAGAGCTAAACATGGTGGCTCATGGCTGTAATTGCAGCACCCAAGGGGCTGAAGCAGGAGGATTGCCAATTTAAGCATATTCCAGGATACATAGTGAGACCCCATGACAAAGAGAAAGGATGGGAAGTTGGCTCAGTGAGTCAAATGCTTGCCATGCAAGCATGAAAACCTCCTCGGTTCAGACCCATGGAACCCACATAAAAAACCAGGTGTGGCCACGAGTGTATAATCCCAGCTCAGAGTGACGGGGGAGAGGGAGGGGTAAAAGGGGCAGATCCCAGGAGGTTTGTTGGCCAGTCTGCTTAATACAAAAAAAATGTAGGACTCTGGATTCAGTAAAAGACCCTATATTGAGGGATGAATAAGGAGGAAAGCAATAGATAAAGACACCAGAGTATCATCCTCTGGCTTCTGCATGCACAGTGATGGGCATGTACACCTGTACGCACATGCACAGCATATACACACACTTTTTTAAGTTGAGAAAGAAGGAAGGGAGAGAGAGGGAGGGAGGGAGGATGGATCAGACAAAACCAATAGAAAATACTTAGCTTGCACTCCTCTGAAACTTCAAAGTCATGAAAACATGAGAAACTGGAAGGGCTGTTCTATATCAAAGAACAATGAAGAGCTCAGAATTAAATGCAATGCATGACTCTGGGTACATTTTGGGCCAGAAAAACAAGAATGCTTAATGAAGAATGTTCACTGAGGCAACTGGCAAGATCTAAATGAGAATGAATTGAATAGGATTACCGAATGAATGGTAATGTCCTCATTTTTATATCTGTACTGAGACCAGGCAGAAAAGCATCTTTTGGAAAATATATACAATCCGAGGGATTATTAGCCATAATATCTGCAATTTACTTAGATATTTGAGCAAAAAAAAAAAACAAACCCAAAATGGCAGAGGTACAGAGAGAAGAATCATAAAATAAACTTGGTGTTTAAAAAAAACTGGTGCTAAGGAGATAATTCAGCTCATAAAAAGAAAAAAAAACAAATATGGTGGTGTGTATCTCTAATCTCAGTGCTGGAGAGGGAGAGACAGGCACTTCCTGGAGCTTGCTGGCCAGAGGGCCTAGCCTATCTGGTAAGGCTCAGGCCAGTGAAAAACCTTGTCTCAAAAACAAAAAAAGAAGAACCATTCTCAAGAAACAGCACCTGAGATTGACCTCTGCCCTCTACATGCATATAAACATTCATGTATGTGTACCACACATACATATGCACTCCCATGAACACACACATACATATGCACAAGCAACAACAAAAAAAGCTTACTTGAGAGCATAAAGAACATTGACATCTATGTATATGTATCATTAGACGCACTAATAATCATCATCAAAATAATAGTTACAATAAAAATGAATATGTAGGAGTCCCTCATTTAATTCTTACAGTTTCATCATAAATGTTAAATTATTTTCAAAAGAGAATTTAGAAGACAAATATTCTGTCATGCTGAACTGTGACGTCTTTGGTTCTATTTGTTACTGAAGCTCAACCTACCTTAGCAGAGTATGTAACTGAGCTACATGGAAAGTACGATGCTTACAGCATTGGGAAGACAGACATGAACTCTGGCATCATGGAGACTGCAGCGAACACAGGTATGGCACAATGGACCTCAAAACCTTTAATCACAAGTGAGATGACTTTCATAAACTGCCAAAGACCCATTTCTTTGGATCCCATTACAATTTCTTAGGATCCCATTACAATTTCTTCCCTATACCACTTCCCATAACTATGAGTCTTGATGGTGCAGTTTGGGGAACACTTACACAATTTGTTTTTTCTGGAAATATGTTAAAGAGTCAATATGGTGGCTGCAGAGAATTTTCAATCCATGATGTGCTACCAACCCAAACATAGGGACCTGAATTTGATCCCCAGAAACCATGTAAAAACCTGGCATAGAAGCTGAGTCTGTAGTGTCAATGATGGAAGAGACAAGCACAACTGAATCCCTGGAGTGTTCTAGCTGTCAGTCTAGGTGAATGGTGAAGTCCATGTCCAGTGAGAGACTTTCTCTCAAAAAGAAAGGTAGAGAGTGATTGAGGAAGACACCGATGCCGACCTCTGGCTTCCACAAACACACACATGTACACATGTGCACACACATTTGCATAAGCATGTGAACATATTCATATACACATACAGAAATACAGGCAATATGGATCCTACATCCCAATCTTTGAGTTGCACATCAGCTTACTCCGTAACCCAACACTCAGCCCAGTAAGCAGGATATAAATTTTAGCAGAATGAATGAATGATTTAGATAAGTAAAGATGAGAATAGAGGAAGAAGCAAAAGATAGCAAGAGGAAAGATGCTGACAGTGACTTGAATTAGCACACAGGTGGTAATGAAGGTGTCAAAGAAGCTCCCGGGGGTATTTGGAATCTGAGAGCCCAGAATCACATTTTTAGCATCTTTAAGGAGTCAGGAATAGTGGAACACATTCTTTTTAATGTTCTGCATATAATCCTCCAGATCCCCTGAGCATGTCTGTGCAGTATGGCCACACTCATACCTTTGTCAGAGGCCTGCCTGCAAGCTGTGCCACTTCGCCTATCTCCTTAGGCCCAGTGACGTCCCCTCAGAGCCGTCCTTAACTAATGATGGATGGCTTTGGGGCTAAGTGTAGGACTCTTTCATCTGGGATAAATCTGAGATGTATTTCACTATTTGCCATAGCTTAATGCATCCCCCCCAAAAAAGTTCATGGGTTGGAAATCTCATCCCCCACATTTATATTTTAATGGTATTTAGAGGTGGAGCCTTTAAGATATAACTAGGATTAGATAAGATCTTGGAGCTATGGCCCTTTGATGCTTCAGTTGCTTTATAAAAAGTGGAAGAGAGGTCTCAGTGAGCATTCCCACAGTAGAGGCTCTCCTTGTTCCCCGCAAAAAAAAAAAAAAAAAACTTCGAATATGAAATATCACCCTGAAACTCATTTGTTCAAGGCTCGGTCCCCACCACAATGCTCAGAGAGCTGAGGCTTTGAGGGATGAACTGGATCATGAGGGCTCTGAGCTCATCAGTAGACTGATGCATTGGTAAATTCGTGATCTGATAGCATTGTTGGGAAGTGCTGAAAATCAGGAAGTGGAGCCTAATTGGAGGAAGTAATCATTGGAGATAAGCCCTGGAAGGATATTCCTGTGCCCCTCACTGTCCCTGTATGCTTTCTAGAAGGCATACATTGACAAACTTTGTTCCACTATGAGCTTCAAGCCACAGTGAGCTACCTCACTATGCCCATGAGCAATGCAAGTGATGAGCTGAAATAAACCTTTCCTCCCTTTAAGCTGTTTATCTCAGTTTTTTTATCACAGTGACAAACACCTAACACATACACCATACGCCCATCCCATTTATAAGACTATATACAAAAGAGATGAAATCCACAAGTCAAAGAAATACCTGCATTCCTGTGTTTGAAACAACACTATTCACAAGAGCCAAGACACAGAAACAATCAGCAGATGAGCAGGCAAAGAAAATGTGGCACATGCATACATAATGGACTATTGTCTCGTCACAAGAAAGAATGAAATTCTGTCATTTTCATCCACCTAGACAGAATTGCAGGATTCTGCTAAATAAAATAAGCCAGACATGAGAAGACAAATTCCATATTTTTCACTCATACATAGAAACAAAAAAAAAAAGATTTCAGAAGAGAGTAGCATAGTGATTACTAGAAACTAAAAAGACAGGGGACGCAGAAATAGAAGGAAAATGGATTAACAGGTGCCAAAATACAGTTAGATGGGAGGATAAGCACTAGATTTCTCTAACACAGTAGGAAGAATATATTTTACAACAATCTATTAAGCATTTGATGAAGAATTAGAAGAAAGGAGTTTGAAGCTCCCAGACATGAAGAAATGATAAGGAGATAGAAATCCTAATTACCCTAATTTTGTCATTACACATTGCATACATGTCCTGAATAAAGATGCATACTCCACCACATAAATATGTATAACTAAGTGTTGACTAATAAGAAAAATTAAAATCTAAAGAAAAAAGCAGGAATAGGGGCTGGAGAGGTGGCTCAGGGGTTAAGCCTCTGCCTTACAGGCGGAAGGTCCTGAGTTCAGATCCTAGACCCCACGTATAGATGCTGGGTGGAAACAGGGGCAGCCTGCGTTTCTGGTCCTCGTAGGGTGGAGCCTGTGAATCCTGGGCAGAGTAAACAAGGAGGAGGTGGAGGCATCCATGGTGCTTCCCGAATTCGCCCGTGGTTTTACACATACATACACACACACACACACACACACACACACACACACACACACACACACACACACATATACATACACATACACGCATAATTGAATAAATAATAATAAAAAATTTTAAAAAAAGAAAAGAAAAAAGCAGGAATAATAAAAATGCAAGGGAGGCTTTCACAAAGCATGTGCCCCACTCTTGGACATCTGGGCTTTCAGAACCATCAACTCAATAAGATCATATTATGTTGGAATTGCCTACTTTGTGGTATTCGGTTATTGCAACTGAAAGCAGACCCTGGTTGGTCAGTGTCTCTCCCCATGGAGCTAGGCCAACAACTCATCCTTTACTTCTTGCTTCTTGCTTGCCTGGACCACTTGCTTCCTCTTATTTTCATCTTCCTTGTATTTTCCAATAAAATGTTGGCCCCAAGGCCTTGGCTCAAGCACTTGAGCCTTCTCTGCTGGACCCCTCACGAAGACATGAGCTGGGAGCAAACAACAGTCCTACAATAACAATTATTCTCCAGCAAGACATATTTTGCAGAGTGGGGGGAGGGAGAGAGACCCCTTCTGCCTTCCCACCTCCACAACCCAGGATTTCTCTGTCCCAATCTTCATGGGGTCCCAGTTCTGAGGATTCCAGCGTGCCCTGAACGTGCAGTCTCATTATTTATTTCACAAGATGCAGAATCCATTTTTGCTTTATCTCTTTCCAGACAGTTGCTTTGTTTTAATGGACTGCTCTTCCGCCTGTGCATAATTCTTCTCTAAATTAAATTCTCCTCTCAGCCCAGCATAATACACACTGGGCTGTCAGCTCATTACTTTTACATCCTCCCTTGTTCTGTTTATGCAAAGGTTTAATTAACTGTGAATTGCTATGTAGGCAACAGGAAGAAACCCACCCCCAGGTGGCTGTGTGGCTCAACTCAGAGGGGAAAAGAGGCAACATGGCGCCAGGAGGAAAAGCCACAAGTTGAGATAAGAGCATAGACTTTATCCCTCTCATTATAGCTTCTAGTGGCTCATACGCTCAATACATATTTATTAAGTGTGTGTGCTTTCCATTGTCCTAGACATGGGAGGACCTAGAGACACAAGTTTCGCCCTCATAGAGCTTACCATCTACTATGGAAAGCAGGCAGGTAGGTGCCCGAGCTATTTACTGCACAGTTAATTACCCACTACTTACTTTCTTGAAACAACAACAATGTGCTATCATTGGTGTTTTCAATTCCATCTCCCTAATGGAATCACAAATGGGTCAGAAATTCAGGACTGGCTAGACTGAGCTATTCTTGCTCAGGGTGAGATGCAATCCAGCCAGGGGGACAGTTCTCCGGAGGACTGGCTAGCCTGGTAGATCCACCTATATAAGGTGGCTATTCACATGGCTGACAAGTAGACGCTGATTGCTAGTAGAAGGCCTGCTTACTCATTATGGGGGCTTTTCTCAGAGAGGAGTCCTCATGTGACATGGCAACAGGTGTCCCCAAGTAAGCCAGGTGTAACGCTGTGTTAGCTTTCCATCAAACTATACGATAATCTAACTAAAAAGGTTTATTCAGGCTCATGGTTTGGGCGGTCTCAGTCCATACCACTTGGTCTGTGTTGAAGTTTGTCTGAATGTTGTTGATATGACGACACGAGCAAACAACTTACAGAAACAAGAGGTTTTTTATTACTTACATTTCTCAGTTACAGTCCACAGTCCAGCTTGGCAGGAGAGTTCATGTCAACATGAAGAGCTGGCCACATTATATGTGCAGGAATTGCTGACAGACAGACAAACCTCACTTGACAGAATGCGAGTCTGTCAAAGTATCTGAAGTCTGCCAAACTACTGACCCAGCTCCTTCCATCTTATCCCTCTGCCCAAAGAATGGTCCCATCCACCATGGACAGGATCCCCCTTCATCGATTAAACAATCTGTGGCTTGCTCGAGGTTTGCCTTAACTACCAATTCTTCATACACATCCAAAGCTCAGACTTTGATGATCACATAGGTTGCATTTGGGCTTCTGTAGAGGAGTAGGTGCAGCATGTCATGGCTGCTGTGATTTGAATATAAAATGTCCTTCACAGGCTGATGAATTTGAGCATTTGGTTCCCATATGATAGTATTCTTTTAGGGAATCATGGAACCTTCAGGAAATGGGGCCTAGCTAGAGAAATAGGTCTCTGGAGAAGGAACCAAGAGGTTTACAGCTCAGCCCTGCTCCCTGCCATGTCTTTGTTTCATGGTCCCACCTGACTTGATCCACCCAGATGTGAGTGTGGTCCTACTCTCATGCCTTTACCACCAGGCTTTCCTTAGCATGATGGACTATATCCTCTCAAACTGTGAGGCCACATGAATTCTCCTGCTGTTAAGTTGCTTCTTACAGATATTTTAACATAGCAACAGGAAAAGTGACTAATAGAATGACAGAAATAAGACAGAAATGCAGGACTGCTCATATCCATCATGGCCAAGGAGTGAAATTGAGGGGAAAAAAAGCATATAGGGCTCCACAATTCCCTGCAAGGATATTAATCCTATCATCTAAAATATTCTACTGGGCTTCAGTTCATAGTTTCCCACAACACCCCAACAGGGCCAAACTGGAGTCCCATCCTTTAACACATGAATCTTTAGAGCATGATTAAAATCCAAACCATAGCAAGTTTCCCTTGTGACTTAGCCTTGGAAGTTTATGGGTCACCATCTCCAGGGTACTCTGTTTGACAGAAAGAACCCTGCATGACTCAGTAGAGGAAGAGATGACACAGGGACATTACGACAGGAGGTAAAGGTTATGAGGGATGCTCATGGAGGCTGTGTGCCATAAAAAGCAAGCAGATAACTCGATAGCTATGCATCATGATTGGTGGTGGTAAGAAAATAGCTATGATGACGGAGCCTGGCAGGAGATGGCAAGACGCAGGGTTAAGGCAACCAGAGAAGATGTCTTTGTATCTGTGAGAACTAACATGGGTCTCAAGATTTTTGCATCATTCTCACCTCACAGACTAGTTGGGACAAGGAATCAGAAGTATCAAGCTTCATTTTGTTTTCTGCACATGAGGAACCATATCTCTTTGATTCAGAAGAGCCAGTACTTTAGCCAAGACAGGTGGGTGTCTCAGGGCTGCCAGCTCCTAAGGCAAGTCCTAAAGCCATGTTGGCAGAGATCAGAGTTAGGAGCCCCACTGAGCTCCACATCTAGAAGACAAGAATCCTGACTGTTCTCCAGCTTCCAGCCAAGAAAGCACGTTTGATTGAAAAGTATTTGTCAAGCACAAAGGATTAGATGAAACATACATAATGGCAGATTTGATTCCCCACTCAGGAGGAGAACATATCTTTCACAAAACCTTCAGCCCAGTTGATGCTGGATAGAGTAAAAAGAAATGGAATTCCCAGTTCTGAAAATGAGAGAAGCACAACTAGATTTTTGTCCATCTGTTTTTCAATTCTCTGTCCTGGGCAGAAAACATGAGATGAAATTAACTTCTAAGATCCCTCTGCTTCATTTAGTCAACTCTGTACCTCCCAAGCTTCTGCTTATTCTTTAGAAAACAAAACAAATTTTGAGCATCCACGAGGATTTTTAGAAAGATGATTAGTTAATATTTGAAACTATTTCAGGACTAAAGAAAGAAAAAACTGGTTTGACTACTCTTGAGGTGTACTTTCACGATCATGGGAATTATTTAAAAGTAGCATTATTTGAAAGTATACCTTGGTGGGCAAGGTGCCTGCCTGCTCACAAACCTGGAGACCTGAATTTAATCACTGGGTATCACCATGTGAGTTAGTCACATGGTAGGAGAGAACTGACTTCTCAGAGTTGTCCTCTAACCTCCATCCATGTGCCATAGCCTCTCTCTCTCTTTCTCAAACAAACAAACAAATAAATAAATGATTTAATTTGAATAAATAAATACCACCAGTAAACCCAGCACTGGGAAGTCTGCAGTAGGAAGCAGTGAACTTAAGATGAGCCTGCTCTTAGCAAGACTGTTTTTCAAAACAAAACAAATAGGGGCTGCGAGAATGGCTCCGTCAGTTAAGTGCTTGCCACACAAGCATGAGGACCTGAATTTGGATCCCCGGCACTTCTAGCAAGCCAAGGACTGGCACATGCCGGTGTTGGGGAGACAGAGACAAGAGAATCCCTGCGGCTTATTGGCCAGAGTCTAGCCAAGTCAAAGAGCTCTAGGCTCAGTGATAAACTCTGTCTCAAAAAATAAGGAGAAGGGCTGGCAAGATGGCTCTGCAGGTAAAGACACCTGCTTGCCGCTTGCACACTTGGGGACTTCACTTGAGTTTAATCCCTGGAAGTCCACATGTTAGAAGAATAGAAAGGATTTCTGATAGTCTTCCTCCATTTACGTACGTGCTTCCTGCTCTTTCTCTCTGTCTCTCTTTCATTCTCTCTCCCTCCTTCTCTCTCTCTCTCCCTTTCTTTCTTTCTCTCTCTCTCTCTGTATATTGCTCTATAATAAATACAATATTCAAAAAATAAGGTGGAAAGCAATTGTGGAAATACTTGACATCTGCCTCTGACCTCCATAAACACACATATACACTTACAGATACACCTTCATGCACACACCCACACGAACACCTATATTCACACAAAAAGGTGTACTCTTTGAATAAATAATTCCGTATGCAGAATGCATCCTACTGAAACAATTGAAGACACCATGTTGTATATATTTACATGGAACCATTTCCATAATCCATTGTTACATTTTTAAAAGTTTGAAACATAGCATTTATGATATGATTTTACTTTGAAGGAAAATGTATACTGTGAATCAATATCTGGATGAGCAGTAGTATTTTGAATTTGAATAAAGAAAGTATATTCTTTTTAACCATGTATAGAAAAATTATGAAGACTGATCATGTAGCAGGTCACAAAGTCTTAGTGAATTTCAAGGAATTTATATCACATGACTACATATATGATGAAAAGAGAATTAAATTAGAATCAAGAAAATATCTACTAAAGCAGAAAATATCACTTAGTGAATTTTAAAAAACACTTTTAAGTGACCCAGGGGAAACAGAGGAACAACTCACACAGGGTTTTTAAAAAAACATTTAGAAATAAGAAACAATGAGAATACTACATACAAATCTCAAAGGCTAGAATTAAAGCAAGCTATCAAGGAAATACTGCAACCTTAAAGAAACATAGCTTAAACTTGAAGCTGTACCTCAGCATGTATTCTGAGTCCTGTGAGACCTTTTGTTTCAAGCTACAATAAACACACTTCCAGGCTAACTTGAGATTATAATTGTCTGGCCAATAGACCTCAAACAGAAATGATGTATGTAGATTTCTGATCACATTCTCAACGGTCGTACTACAGCACCTCTCATTTTCCCATGGATGAGGATGCAAACCTAGTGACAGGAGACTGACTATGGTAGAATAAGTTACTGGTCTTTTTTAATCCCATGTTCTTGACACAGAACTTCTGAATCTCTGGGGATTTCCTTGGTGAGGGGCATATCTCTGTTATGCTAACAAGGTAACTTCTAGTAATTGCTTATAAAGCTCTAGGATGGGACTGGTGAGTGAGCATATTATTAGAGGCGTTAGTTTCAGCCAATCAAGCTCTAAAGAATGACAGGAAGACTGAAAACTGAATTCAATCTTGTGGCCAATGAAACATCAACAAAAACTATTCAGGAGGGTTCAAATTAGATGCAAGATGCATGGTTATTACATTCATTAATGTGTTAAGTGAGTCTCTTCATTTTAAATCTCTCTCTCTCTCTTCCCTTTGTAATAAAACTGTGCTTACCAGTTACAGTGAATTCTATAACTTATTCTTGCAAATTAGCAAATCTCACAGGTCTTGGAAACTCTTAAACAGATAGCAGACTGGTTAGAAATACAGATGGCCTAAAGACCCTATTTGAGGCAGGTATTTGAAGAAGAGAAAGTGAACCACTTAACTTGTTTCAGACTAAGCCCTTAAGCCTTTAACCTGTGGGACCTGATAGTAATGCCAGATGGTTGGTATTAGATTTTAATTAAATGACATGTAGTTATGGAAAAAAACAAAGATAGAGCATTCCAATTTGTCTAGCAATGAAGAGACTACCTGTATTTTCACTTCTCAATTTATTTATTAATAAATTTATTAGATTTATTTATATACATGCTCCTTGCCTACCTCCCTTCTGCCTCCTCTTCCCTCCTGCCCTCAATCCATCACACCCTCCCTCCTCATCTCTCAATTAAAATATTTTTAGAAAAAATATTTTTAGTACTAGCTATTATGTGGCCAAAAAAAAGTAAAGATTGACCATTCCAATTTGTGCAGCAATGAAAGTCTGCCAATGTTTTTATCTCTCCATTTAAATATTTTAAGAAAAAATGATTTTTTTAATACTAGCCAGTATGTTAACAGGTAAGAAAAGAACAGGACAAGGACACTCTTCCCTGTGGCTAACAATGTAAGTCTTTTCAGGGTTGCTTCTATGCCTCCATCCTCCAAGATATTTAGAATAGCTCTGTAGTGCCACACTTGGCAGGCAACAATGCCATGGCACCCAGGACTTTATCAACACCTTCTTTCAGAATATGTTCCTGTCAGAGAATTGGAGCCTCGCTGGAGGGGACAGTTCACTTATAGATGCATAAGTGAGCAGTCCTTCCCACCCAAGACTTTGTTGCTGCTAGTTAACTGCCTCAGAATTGAAAGACAGGGTAATGAGTAAGTCCACAATACATGTTAACAAGGAGCATGCAACTCTTAAAACACACAAAAAAATCTGTTCTAAACAAGAGAAGGGGCTGCCGAATGAATTTGACAATGAGTCGACTTGACATAGACCAACAAGACTGAGCTCTAAAAGGTTCCTGCTATTAAATGGAATTTTAAGCTGTATAATTGAGACATCACATCAACACAAAAATAGACTATTTGTAGTGCAAAATAAATTGAATAATTCTACAAGAATGGCAATGTTACCATATTAATCTTACAGTGTTTGAAAGAAAACAAAATTCTACCCATGGTATTTATGAGAATGGAGTCTATGATAGCATAGAAAAACTGAGAGTTTTCCCAAGCAAAAACCAGTGGGCGCACACGAAAAGATATGAAAGAAGAAAGGAGACTTGTTGGCAAGAAGAAAGCATGAAAAGGGACAGAAGGAGGAATAAGATTGGGTAGCTATGGGTAAACACACTTACATTCATTGTATTTATATATGAAAAGTATCAAAAAATAAAATTTTTAAAGGAAAAATTAAGAGTTAGAAAAAAATTAAATGATCAACATTTTAGGGGTCTTAGCATAAAATCAACATTTTTTTCATGAGGAGTATACGAAACTTAACTGACAATACTGACTTTTTGCATGCTCTCTGGTTGGATATGAAGGAAGTATTTTTTGTGAGTCCTATAGCTAATGTGTTCTGTAAGTTTTATCTACCAGACTAATATGTCTATAGAGATATAGATATATAAATAGTCTAATACTTTTTCTTTTTAAATAATGTTTCCTAGCATTTTTTACAAGTATATTGAGTACTTATCCCTTCCTCCTTCCCTCGCTTTCCCTCTTCCCTCCTTTCCTCCCTTCCCTTCATCAATCCGCCCCACTCCCTCCCACCCTCCTACCTGTCTGTCTTATGTTCTCTCTTGATTGTCTGCTCCAGTAGGGGCTTAAGGCCTCAGTAGCAGACCAAGTGGCCCCTCCTCAGGCCATCCCATTGACAGGGGCAGAAATAGTCTAATATCTTTTCATCCACAGGAGAAACTGCACTATAAGTGCCATGTTGGGAATGAACAAAGAGCACGGAGAAGAGAGACTCAGAGATCTCAAGCATGGTGCTATGAAGATCTCCTGGTTGCCACAGCAGTTGTCTTATTCCTACTCCTGCATTGTGAGTTGTGCACAAGAGGGACAGATAAGCTACCTTTGACATTTTACATCCCTGCCCAGTGGAGAGTCATATCTAGTCCTCATGGAGAGGCGAACTTAGTAACTGCAAGGAGTTTTACAGCTATTTCCTTTGGTGTAGGGCTACTTGGGAAGATGGATATACAGGAACATTTTGACACCAAAGGGCTGGACTGTAGCAGAGGTTGTGAAACATCCCCGGTGTCTCCTGTGTTGGGATAGAGAGATGGCTCAGGGGTTCTCAAAGCCTTTGCCTCACAGGAAAAAAGGACCTGAGCTTGGATCCCCACATCCCACAGGGATCACACACCCTGTGTGGTAAAAATAGTAAAAATGCCAGGCAGATATAGTGGCGGCCTGTAATTCCAACCCTGGAAACTAGAGTCTAGGAAACCCCAGAGCAAAGCAGTAAGGAAGTAAAGCAATCTAGCAAGATTCCTGATGTCACCCTGGGGCCTCCTCCACAGGCACAAACACTCAAGTGTTCCCTAATCCACACACACACACACACACACACACACACACACACACACCACATACAGGAATAATACACTCAAAGTTTGGTTGAGCTATAGATCTCTGAAAATGAAAACTAAAGTATCACTTTATTTCGTGTGGTTCTGAGTTTTTGCCATCAGGATAAAAGAAGTGACACATGAAACATCCAGGTATCCAAGTTTTATCCTCAGGAGAGGGAAGTCCTTCAGATTTCCTTCAGTCCTTCATACTGCCTGGGACATAGGCAAAGAGTTGTAAAATATTCTATGGTAGGCAGACAAGAGCATGAAAATAAAAATATCTAAAGGCTCTAAGGCTTTTACATATGACTGCCGCACCAGCCCTGGGATTCCCTATCCTCTAAACTGTCATGTACAAGAAAAGCAAGCTTCATCTTACCTAAGCTATCATTATTTAGGATCTATGCTACATGCAATTAACTCTATGGTGCTAACTAATGTAAGAGGTGATGGGAGCTGGGATATTGCCTCAGGGTACTAAAGTGCTCTCTGCACAAGCAAAAGGACTGGAATTCATGTCTTCAGAACCCATTTAAAAATGCCAGGAAAGTGCAGAGGCCCACCTGTAATTCCAGGCCTAGGAGGCAGAATCTACGAATCGCCAGGGCAAGCTGATTAATCAGACTACTTGGAAGCTCTGCTTTAGAAAATAAGTCTCAGACTGACCCACCCCTCACCGCAGTCTCCTACTCTTATTCCATCTACCTTTGAATCTATCCTTATAATAAAACACTATTTTAACAGCTTTTTATCTCTGCCAGGGGGTGACATCCAATACCCATCAGGATGGAGCCGAGGGCATTGCAGGAGCAGCAAAACTGAAAAAAAAAATCAACAAACCACAATTCAGAACATCAGAGACTCTATATCAACCACCTGGAATCAGGCCTGCCTAATCTCTCCCCATCCTGAAGCTCAGGGAAATTTGCGGAAGAGAGGATGGTAAGATTGTAAGAGCGCAAGGATGGGAGGAGTCATGATATGCAAGATACTCCACACAAGTTAGGGCCGAAGCAGTCATAATAGGACTCTGCATGATCTGCTCAATGACCAACATATCATTGACCCCTCAAAGTCTAGCATGGACTAAAGGCACTAGGATCCTTAGAAGCAAGGGATTAACAGTCACAATAGTGTTCCTATACTTAAGGGGAACACAAAAAAGAGTTCTAGGAAATGCCACTGAGTCCTTACACCTCATCAGAGAGGAGGACCCAGAGGAAAGTTTGATATACACATTAAAGGATCCTTCAGAGATGAGGGGAGGGGGCACTGGGAGAAAGGGAGGGAGGAGGGAAAGGAAGGGAAAAAGGGAGGAGGGAACAAGGAGGTCCAGAAAGGGGTGGAGGGAGGGAGGGGACAGGGGTACCTATTACATTTGTATGAGCAGAAAAATAAATTAAAAAATAAAAAAAGAAAGAAAATAAGTCTCAGAATAGTATGATAGAAGAGAAATCGATGATGAATCTACACTTACATGCACCTGAACATATGTACATTCTCCCCACATGTAAACACACATACACATGTGCATATTCTATATACACATACATGTGAAAATTTTTTTAAAAGAAGTGCAGAAAGTAGGCTAGGGAGATGGCGCAGGGATTAAGACTCTGCCTCACAAGCAGAAGGTTCTTAGTTTGGATCCCAGATGGAAATGACAACAGCCTGCACTACCAGCCCTGGTAACAGAGTCTGGGAAATCACAGGGTAAAGCAAAAAGGAGGTAGAAGCAATCCATGATGATCACCCTTGGTCCTCCATAGAGACACAGTACCATTTGATACATACACACACACACATACTAAATGAATGAAGTTTAAAAAAATTCTCTTTTTAAAAAAAGTGCAGAGAATAAAGGAATTATACATTCACCTTTAAAACTAGAAAAAAAACAAAAAAAAAATAAAAGAAATGGTACAATTTTGAACAATGAAGTTTTGACAAGAAGATTTTGACAAAACTTGACAAGAATTTTTGACAAAGAATAATCAGGTTCTCTAAAAGTACTAATTATGCAGGAAAACTTACTTAAAATTGGTATCGAGAAAAAAGATAAGAAACAAATAATATTCTCATTAGAGCATAATTAAAATACAACAAAAGTCTGTTCTTTAATCAAAAGAGATTGTTAGAGACAACTTTATGTTGACATAAAACATAATTAAAAAGAATTTTTCAACAAAAATATAAATTACAAAACTTGAAAGACAAGTAAGAATATAAATTATGAAATGTGAAATTGACACAAGAAAAAATAAGAAACCTAAATATGTCAGCAACTGACTTTTAATTGAATCTTTTGTCAAAATTGTCCTCCTGCACGAGAAAAATATGAACACCAGGCCCAGTAACTTCTACAATCAAAATTTACCAAAGATTCAAAGAAAAGACTATTTCTTTAATATGTAATTTTGCTCACATAAAAGAAAAAAGGTACTGACCCATTTCATGAGGTTAAGTTAACCTGAATTTTTAAAATCAGATACGGATAATTCCTTAGTGCCAAACCAAAAAATCTCCATGGGTTAAAAAAAAATAAAATCTATTCCTCATTCATATTACATGATCTGTGGGTCATATGAGGCTGGGACCCAAACCTAGCTCTGTTTCCTGTATTTTCATATTCCAGAGTCTAAGTTAATGGAACATTCACTGTATGGAGCATATACATCATGATGGCAGACAAGAATAGCCGAAATCTTAGCAGAATAATCATAGTCTCTTTAAACCTCTGCATGGGGTTGTGACAATGGCCTCCGCATGCCAAGTTCAAGTATGGATTATGCTCAAACTTGACAAAGGGACCTGGAAGCACACACTAATTACATTGAGAATATGTTCTTCTTGTAGGGAAGACAGAATTAAGTAATTATGAATGATTTTACATAGTTTTATAGGCAGTTAAGAAAAAATATATAGCAGTTTCATTCATATATATTAATACAAATATACTAATCAAAACAATCAGTTGGATACAATTTTTTTCCATTTTTATTTTTTTCTACTTTTACAACCATGTTGAGTATTATCCAGGTTCCCTCTCTTCTCCCTCCCTCCTATCCTTTCCCTTCCCTTCATCATTCCCTCCCACTTCCTCCCACTCTTCTGCCTGTATGGTTCTGTAGACCTCAGGGTTCACTCTGGCTTGTCAACTCCTGTGGAGGTTTAGGCCTTCATGGTATATCAAGTTACCTGTCTTTAGACCAGACCACTCCACTGATAATGTCCATTTCCCTTCATTCATCCAGCTTTAGACCTAAAGGTTTCCACTATAAGTTTCCATTCTATGGGCATAATAGCAACCACAACAGAACAGTTTGATGTACTATCTTCCTACCTATAAGTTTATTAGGTGTCTTCCCTATTGATCTATTTCCTTTCCTTTTTTTTTTTTAGGTTTTTGTTCTAGTTTACAGTAACAGGGATGTGTACCATTCAGACAAGTGGGTCTTAAGTCCAATCAAAAAGCTGTTGGTTCAATACAAACACCACCAAATGCCGGAGAGGATATGGAAAGAAGGGAACTCTTAGACACTGCTGATGGGAATGCAGGCTCATACAATGACTCTAGAGATCAGTATAGTGATTTATAAAAAAGTTAAGCGATTAAGATGTCATATGACCCTGCTATAGCACTTCTGGGAATGATCCCCCGAAATGCAGCATTTTACTACAGTGACACAAGCATAACCATGTTCATTGCAGCACTATTTACAATAGCAAAATCATGGAATCAACCCAAATGCCCAACAGTTAACAAATAGATAATGAAAATGTGGTACATTTATACAATGGAATACTACTCAGCCATCAAAAAAGATAAATTAATGAAATTTGCTGGGAAATGGACTGAATTAGAAGAAATTATATTGAGTAAAGTATCCTACACATAGAAAGTTAGCTCCCATTATGTACTCCCTAATATGTGGATCGTAGTTACAAATCCACTTAATGACATACTCAAAGGTAAATCTCTGTAATACTATAATCGCAAAGGATTATAAGTAGGAGAGAAGGGGAAAGAAGACTTCAAAAGATAGAAGACAAATGAACAACTTTCTAATAGAGAAATTAGGCAAAGGTCATGTACTGCATGTAAGTAGTGAAACATCTGATGCAGCTCACCCCTCACTTCCCTTCCTGTTCACTTGGGACTGAACAGATTTGATCTCCCTAGTCAGGAAGGATATAGGACTGGCAGTTAGATGGTAACGAGCCAGCAAACAGGAGACTGACCCCTCTCATTGCTGTGTCCTACTCCTATTCTTCCATCTACCTTTGAGCCTCTTCTTATATTTAGATCTTCATTTAAACAGTCTCTTATCTTTGGTTGGAAATGACCTTGACAACCACTCAGGATGCAGCCAAGGGCAGTGCAGAAACAGCAAAACTGAAAACAGCAATAAACCATAATTCAGAACTCCAAAGACCCTATGATAGTCACCTGAAAGCAGACTAGCAAAATCTCTCCCCATCCTAAAGCTCAGGGAACCTTGCAGAAGAGAGGCCGGCAAGATTGTAAGAGCCTAAAGATGGGGAGGACCAACAATATGCAAGATACTCCACATAAGTCAGGGCTTCAGTAGCCACAATGTGATCTGCCTGAGTTTCACAATGGCTGATATGTCTACAACCCCCCAAAATCTAGCAGGAATCACAGGGGGAAAGACTTCAGGTAGAGGCAAGGGGTTAAATACTCAGAGTTCCCATACTAGCAGGCAGCCCAAGAAGGGGCTCAAAGTTATGCCACTGAGTCCTGAACCCTCACTAGTATAGAGGACTCAGAGGGAAATTCAGCATGCACATAAACAGATGCTCTGGAGGATGGGAGAGAGAAAGCAGGAAGCACCAAGATAGGAGGAAAGAAGGAAAGGGGATGAGAGGAAGGAAGGGTAAGAAGGGGGAGAGTGCAATGGGAAACAATGGGGGAAGAGAGAGAGAGGAAGAAGGAAGAGAATGCCCATTAAGCTTGTATGATTAGGCTAAAAAATGCTATAGAAATAAAAAAAATTAAAGTGCAAACATGAGTATGAAGGTTAAAGCTGAAAAAAAAATGTTGGTTGTCTCCTTGATGCTCATACCATTGTTACATTGGTGGTCACCTGTTGCCATGGCGATTTATGTTACAACTTACAGATCTCATGCCACTGATAGGGCTTGTGAATATTTCTCTCTCCCAGCAGCTTCTACATTCCTTGGTACTGTGTAAGTTAAGTTGGATACAATTTTTATCTGCTTGTATAGGTATGTGTACACTTACATGTTCATGTGTTTGAGTATAGACATGCACACACCATGGCATACATGTGGAGGTCGAGGACCTCAGATGTTGGTTCTCTGAGTCTGAAACAGGATTGTGTTACTATCTTTTGCTAGCTGGCCCACAGACAGCTAGACATTTTTCTACTTCTTCTCCATCTCTCCATAGGAGCACTGGGATTCAAATGCATCCTGTCAGTCCACCTATGAGTTTGAGGGCATCTGAACTTGGAACTACATACTTGCACACCAAGCTCTTTTCTCACTGAGCCATCTCCCAGCCCTCAATGCAATTCCTTTAAATTATAAACTATAAAATTATAAGCTATAAACTATAAATTATAAAGCCAAATAGAATATATGGAGGCATGGTTAAAAGTCTCTACCACACTGACATGTTAAAAGAAAAAATTACTTCAATAGTTGAAGAAAAGAACATTCAATAAAATCCAAAAGCCATTATTACAACTTTTGTTGAGAAATCAGTTAACCTAAAAATGTAGGATAAATTATAATAAACATAAGGTAGCATCTCCTTAGCTTCCCACGGGGCTGCACTCACTTCTGCTTCCCAGTACCATGAAAGAGCGTTACAACACATATCTCTAGTCTGGTCAGATTTCAAAGTTAACTTTCTGCTTTAGAAGATCATAACATCGAAAAAATAATGTGCTTAAGTCTAAGCATCATAAGGAGAGGACCATCTATACTTTGCGGTTAAAATTCAATAGACTTTCCATGAAGATTAGAAACAACACATAAATGCAGTATTATCCTTTCTCTTCTGAACCCTTTAACCAATTCAATATGAGAAAATAACATGTGGTATAAGGATTAGAAAAATAAAAGGGAAATTTGTCATTATTTGCCTAGAACAATTGCTACTCTGAAATCTAAAAACTACTGGCCCAAATGAAATGTTGTTGAATTGTTTGCTTTAAATTCAACATTTTTAAACCACAGCACTTATGCTTGTATACAAAATGTAGCCAACTGAAAAATATATGAGGAATTTTTAAGCTGTCCACGTTAACAAGAAAACATAGGTTATTTGAAAATGCATCTAAAAATAAATGTTTAAAATATATAAGACTTTTATGAAGAAAATTACAAAACATTCAACTACTTTTGAAGACCTGATTAAATAGTAAATTATACTATGGATAGAAAGATTTATAGAACTGATGGCAATTTTCTACAAATTAACTTTTAAATTCAATGTGATTCTAATCAAAATCCAAACATAACTTTTCATGAAGTTCATGATCATTACAAAAGAAAAAAAATCTGACAATAGTCAAGATGGAAAAGAAAATGAACAGAGATTAGATTTACCTCAAAGATAGAAAAGAGGATCTGGACAGGTAACTCAGTGGCTAAGAGGGCCCACTTGCTGCACAAGCATTCAGAGCTGAGTTTAATCCCAAACATCCAGGTAGAAATCCAGGTAGAATAAGATGGAGAGTGATAAAATATCTGACATTCTGCTCTGGACTCTGCACATGCACAGGCATGAACACACACACACACACACACACACACACACACACGCACACAATATTTACAAAAACATCAAAAAGGCATTCCTAAGCTTTAGAAACTGGAAAATAAGGTCTTATCACAAGGATGAAACTGTAGTCCCTTACACAGACTAAAGAACCTAAAAGCACACCCACTTCAGAATCAATGAATTATGTAATAGCACTCTGCATCTACAAAGCCATTCAGAACTTGGGGAACAATTTTGATTTCTGTGTGGAAAAAAAATAAGATTATACTCTTAACTTCTTCCACATATAATTCATGAACTAGAGATGTAAATGTGAGAAATAATTTTTACAAGAAAATGTACGCTTTGTGAGCCAAGGTTGGGAAGAATTTCTTAGACGAGAGATAAAAATAAAGCACAAGCCATTAAGAAAAGATTGACAAATTAATTCTCTGAATCTTTCTAAATAAAACATAGCATCAATGAAGTTGCAAGACCAGAATGGGAAAACTGTCTACACTGCGTATAAACAATCGAGAGATAGCATACAGGATGTATACAGAGCATCTACAAATCAACAAAAAATACAGATTTCTTAATCCAAAGTTACAACGGTGTTTGCTTGAAGCTGTTCATTTTTTTCTAAGCCATGTTTCACTCTGGCACCTTTAGACTCCAGACAATAAAGTTCAATTTGCTAACAGCTGATAAACGCTCGTGTCAATCAGAAGTAGACAGAGGTCTGTGATAAGATTTGAAATGCAGTGAGTTGTTGCTGAAGGGTTAGGTAAGATTGAACAGGTGGATACATGAAAAGAGGATATAGTGAAGAAAATACTGTTAAAACATATAAATAAGCATGTAAACTCAAGAGTCTAGAGAAAGGGAGAAAAGGGGGAATATAATGATCAGTAAGCTCATTGGGGTGCCAACTTTGGGTAGGGATACAGGCTTAGCAACAGAACCATACAGAGAAATTCCACTATTAGAGTCAAATGGCCTGTCTGCATGAGCAGGCAGTAGGATGTCACTACAAAAGAGGCCAAAGCCTCTTTGATCCCAGTCATTAGGAAAAGTCTGTCCACGGGGAAATCAGAGCAATCACCCCCTCTCCACTCATCTCTGCAGACCACACTTGGGAAGGGAGCCCCATACAAAGCACATTTAATAAGATAAATCCACAGACTCACAGGAAGACACATTATAATCAAATTGTCGAAGGCTAAAGACAATGAAAAACATTGTGCTATTCCAAGTCATCCACCATGGGAAACACAAAGAAGAAAACAATTGAATATGTGCTGAAACCTTAACATTTATCAGAGTACTAGGTGCTTGGTCTTCAGTGACTATCAAGATAAAGAGTATCTACCCTTACAGACCAAGGTATAGTAAGAGTAATAATGATACTCTTTGTTAGGATGTGTGTCAGTTTTTGGCTGGGAAATAAAAGGGGCTGTGAAACCCTAAGGAGAAACCTTATTAGCCAACAACTCGAGCCCCCTTGATGCTGAAGTAACTTAGGGTGCTTCAAGCTTCTACCAGCTAGCCATGACTTTTCCACCAAAATGGACTTTATCTCCCCTCTGGAACCATAAACTAAATAGATCTTCCTTTTCTCCCTTAAGTTGCTTGACTTTCAATGGTGTCTTGCAGCAACAGAACAGAGTAACTGGTACCCTCATCAAAAGTGCAGTAATGAACATTACAGCAATGTTCATAATAGACAAAAGTTGGAAATAATCTGAGTATCCATCAAGAGTATACTGAATTAAAAAGTTATCATGCAGAAGAAAGCAGAAGGATCACTGAGAATCAAGTAGCTGGTAACAAGGCCAGGCCTAGTGATACAGGCCTAGTCCCAGCTATTCAAGAGCAGGTCTAGACTGCATCGGCCTGGACAACTTGGTGAAAGACCCAGTCTTAAAGGTAAAAGGTAGGAAATGTGCAGAGACTGTAGCTAAATGGTAGAGCATTTTGTAGCATTACAAGGCCCTAAGTCCAATCCCAGTGCCATAAACAAAGAAATGAATGAATGAATAAGCAACAGGAAAAACACAGAGAAACAGCAAGGCACCACAAAACAGCGAGCGACAACCCACAAGTTCAACCCCAGGTTCTGACGGGGAAGATTTACAGTTACTCTTTCTGCTGCTGTGAGACAACACAACTTTTAGGGAGAAAGGGAGATTTACCTAGTTTATGGTTCCAGAGAGAAGTTACAGTCTATTATGGTAGAAAAGGCATGACTGGCTGGCAAAGGCTAGAGGAGGTTTAGGTCCCCCTGAGCATCATGAAAGTTGAGAGAGCTTAGACTGCAAGCTTCCAGAACAGACACCTAGTGCAAACAAGGTGGAGCTACCCAACCTCAAGGCCCACCCTCTGTTGTATACCTTCCTTCATCAAGGCTATACTGCCCAAAGGTGTCAGAACCTTCCTAAAACATCAACTGAGGATTCAAAGACTGAGCCTATGGGGGGATAACACACTTCAAACCATGACATCTCCAACCCTCAGATGAAATCAGAGTCAATGCGAAAAGTCACATGAAGGACTCCCCACTTCTCCATACACCCCATTCAGGGAGCAAAACATCACCAGATGTAGCCACAGCTGAGCAAAGATTGGGTAATTACCTTGAAAAGACTATGTGAAGAAAAACCAAACCTCAAGCAGAAGAGGAGCAGATAACCCCAAGATCCTAAGATATGAGAAGTCTTATGAACAACAGGCAATTCATTTGTCTCCTTTAAGAGTAAATCTCATAGCACCGCAAATCTAGTCTTTGGTAATGCTTACCCACCATACAAACTGTGATCTGGGCTCTCTGCCCAAAACACATCCATCACTCCAAACTATCTTAATTACCCTATTTTCATGAACTTGTCAGGGTTCACTGTAATGATCTTTTGTGTGTCCATCAATCCCTGTGAGACTCTGAACTCCACTGTATTAGGGATCATGCCTGTGATGATCAGCTTTATTTGTCAACTTGGCTGGGTTAAGGGATGCACAGAGAGTTGGCAAAACAGTGCTTCTAGGTATGTTTGCGTAGGTGTTTCTGAAGACATGAGCATTTTAATCAGTAGACTGAAATTATGCCTTTACCAATATGGGCAGGCAGCATCCAGTCCAAATAGAACACAAAAAAAGGGAGGTACAGTGCCACATCTGTATGGGTATATTCTGAGCAGGACAGTAAGGCTCTTTCCCCCACTCCTGGAGTTGGGCCACCCACATTCTGATGCCATTGAATTCCTGGTTCTTAGATCTTTAGACTCACATTGCAATACACACATCTCTTGTATGTGATACACACATAAGGTTCTCAAGCCCGAGAGCATGGAATATAACTCTTCCATTTGCAGTTGGAAGATTGTGGGACTTCTTGAATTGCATAATCCCATGAGCCAACACATCTTAAAACAAATCTTTCCACATATCTCCACATACGCTATGGGTCCTGCTTCTCTGTAGATCCTTAATGATGCAATGTTTTACTAATCTTCATCTCCAAGAATCTGTCACATGGACAGATGTTGCTGAGTGGAGCAGACATTTGGATAAGCAATCAGAACTGGGACCATGGTTTATGATTCAGGATTCCAGAAACAATTGGTCAATGTGAGCAAAGCTAAGATAAGGAGAGCCCCAGACTGACATGCAAAGGTGGCTTCTACAACAGTTCACCCTTGACCTCTGTCCAATCCTGCTTCCTATCTTTCCCTTGCACAATATTTGACCCCAAAAGCATTCTCTAATAAATTTCTTGCATGTTGTTCACTACTCTGAAGTCTACTTCCCATAGGATCCCAAGTGCAGCCAACAGTGTTAGTCGCAAGTAAAGAAGTAAACAAGGGGCTGGAGAGGTGGCTCAGGGGTTAAGCCTCCGCCTTGCAGGCAGAAGGTCCTGAGTTCAGATCCCAGATCCCACGTATAGATGCCAGGCGGAAGCGGGGGCCACCTGTGCTTCTGGTCCTGGTAGGGCGGAGCCTGTGAATCCCGGGGAAGAAGGAGGTGGAGGCGTCCATGGTGGTTCGCGAATTCGTCCGTGGTTCTACACACACACACACCGACATACACACACGCGCACACATACACACGCACATGCGCACAGTTGAGTAAATAATAATAATAACAAAAATTTAAAAAAAAAAGAAGTAAACAAGGACAGGTCGATTGCCTCAGTAGACAATTAGTTCTCAGTTCTTTTGGAGGACCTTCTCAGGAACCATTTAGAAGACGCCTTGGAATTGTCTCATCAGAAGGAATCAAAGATGTTTGGGACATTCATCCACCAATTCTAATAACCTATAGCTAAGAGGCTTGTGTCTAGTATGCAAATTATTGCACACTTCTGAGTTGTGTCTGGTGAGGCCTAAGCAGACTTTTGATGCTTTGGAGAAAACAGGAAAGATGTCAGAGCACAGCCTTGATTGTGAGACTTCAAGGTATATGGAACTGTCTGCCTTAGAGGTTCTGAAAACAGATCCTATGAGGGAAATATAGGGTATCATAAAACCTACTCCATTTACCAGCCTATATATCTTTTGGTGAGATGTTTCTATCAAAAATGACAAGGTGGTTTTTCTTTTAGCAATTCCTAGAACATAATGCACAAGTATGAACACAAACTGAGAGGGTTTTTTTTCTTCTTTTTTAAAAAAAAGATGTGAATTACAGCCAAGCCCTTCATGGGAAATGTAAGCTTTTAATATTTAGCACCTCTGTGGGAAATGCAGGTCTTCTGACTGACAGCTCCTAATGACAGCAATAAACTAAAGTACCTTCACTGGCCAAGCAGATGTTCTGAGTTGACAAAGGGGACCAAGCACTGGCCCAATTGATGTCACTTCTGTAATTTTCTAATTGCAAAATCCTGCTTAAATGTCTGTGTGTTAACATGCATCTGCTTTCTCACTGAAGAAATGAATGAGAAAACAGAAACACAAGCCTGATGAAACCAGAAAACCATATTATCAATGCACAAATAAGTGTAGATCATTCTGATTCTTGATTAAAGTATTTCAAGGCAAACCCAGAATGAACTAAAACGAGAAAAGACACAAAAAGAAAAGGACAGGAGAGAAGAGAAGAGAGAGAAAAGAGGGGAAAAGAGAAAAGAGGAGGGAGAGAAGGAAAGGAGGAAGGAAAAGAGGGAGGGAGAGGGCGAGCAAGAGCAAGAAAGAAAGAGAGAGAGAAAAAGAGATTCATGTTAATTACTCTTGTTACTATGGTAGCAACCCAGAGCATGCAAAGGTAGACCCATATTCAAAATGAATTCTCCACAGGGTATGTGTTTTCCTTCAACAAGTAACTGTGAGTGCACATTTTTAATAGGGATAAATTCCATTGTTAACCCACATTACTCCAAAGACAACCTTATCCTTGATCAGTTTAGGGTTGGAATAGCACAAATGTTATCTGAACCCAAGAATATCTCGCTTAAGCTATAACCTCTTAAAAATGATGAAAACATCTCTTACTCATATCTATACCAGGATTCTTTTTTTCTTTTTTGAAAAATTAAAGCATGGATATTGTTGAAAATGAGAGAAAGAGGAAGGAACTCTTGGATGCTTGGTCCAAGGGACGAAAGGAGGAAGCCAAAGCTGAGAGAGCTTAAGATCAGAGATAACAGAGAAAGGCCCAGTGGCATGACCACATGTTGAGAGAGTAGAAAGAAAAGCTATACCAGCCATACTTTTGGGAAGGTGTGGTGTGTGTGTGTGTGTGTGTGTGTGTGTGTGTGTGTGTGTGTGTGTAGGAGAGGGCATTTGAATCGGTATGCCTGTGGAGATTCAAGAATAACATTGGGAATCATTCTGGATTGCTCTGCCTTCTTATTGCTTTGCCCTGGATTTCCCAGGCTCTGCCTTCCAGGGCCAGAATTACAGTCTGTCACCATTTCCATCCAGTAATTTTACATGGGATCTGAGGATCTGAGATCAGGTCCTTTGGCTTCTGAGGCAGAGGTTTCTAACCCCTGAGCTACCTCCCCAGCCCACCAGGTATATTTTAAACAGTCTTCCAAAAGTAGCACCTGACCATTAAAAGACATCCTTGGTTCTCTTGGGTCCCCATAGCCTCCCATGTTGTCAGAAAGTCACTAATGATGTTAACAACAAGCTGTGGCCTGACAACAATCATACAACAACAACAAACAAAAAGTGCCAATCATAACCCATCACTCTGTCCCACAGAGGACACATCAGAGAGATCGCTAGGAATGGTTTCCCAGGTCAGTGGTCTACACTGGTCCTGGATTACAAGAAAACACCACAAATTACATTATCCAAGTGAAAAGGAACTTTGGACAGAAATATCATCAGTCAGTATAACTGGCCCCAGGGAAAAGGCCATAGCCCAGGCAAGTGAAATTGAACTACAGGTAGCCTGAAGCCAGATCCTGTCCCTCACCCTCATTCTTTAGTCCCAAATTTAAGTGATTTGACTTGTTAAAGTTTTTAAACTTTAACCTCCTAGATGAATTTCTTAGCCCACATTGATGAATTTCCCCCATTCATCACCCCGCTTCAGCATGACATGGCTCTTGCAAAGCATTTATGCCAGCAACTTCATTGAAAGAAAAAAGGGAGACTGAAGAAGTGGGAAACCCTCAGATTCTGTCACCTTGAACCACAGACACCCAATGCATATCCCCAAATTATATTCTCTGTGGCTAACTGTGTAAAGGATTGAGAGGCAGGAGCCTATAGCAAAATTATATCCCTGTCTTCTCTACTTGCTTTCCATAAGTAAACTCCTACTTATCCTTCAAAACCCAACACAGCAGCCATTTATTTCCTTGTGTTCTTTCTGGATTATTTTGGTCCCCTCTGAGTCATTTGTCACCTTTTGCTGTGACTTTTCTTTGTATCTGTCTCCCCTGAATACTGGCAGATTTTATTGTTCTGCATGCCCAGTTAGATACAGGTATCTAGTTGACAATTGAAGGCTGGGGGAGGGGTCACGGCTCAATCACATCTGTGAAAAACAGGTAGTTAAAGCAACCCTGAGCAAATCTGCAGGAGATTGTCTAATTGATGAAGGAAGACCCAGCCTGTCACCGAGTAATCAACTCAAGCAACTTAAAGGGAGAAAGGGAGATTTACTAGACTTACGGTTTCAAAGGGGAGAGAGAGTCCATTACGGTGGGAAAAGCATGGTAGGTAACAGAAGTGTGAGAAGGCTCAGGTCACCTCAGATATCATGATGGAGGCTGAGAGCAAGCAGCAGACTACAAGAGCCAACTACTCTTTTAAGCATTAGTAGTAGCATCAGAGAAAACTGAATTAGTTATGGATTCAAATAGACATCAGAGCTTTTGGTGAAATCCCTGAAGCATTTGCTTCCAGCCATAACTGAGGAATCACACTGCTATAATTCTTCTACCTCACTAGGCTTTTGGAAGGTAGGATGGATGTATTGTTATTCTTGGTCATATGTCATTCCATTATCAACATCACAAGGTGAACATCACAATCTTGATGGACTATCTATTGATATGACTGTATATAATGATTTTCTTATTCTTTAATATGGACAGAAGATGAAATTCTTTATCTTTATATGAACTATGAATAAACATTTCTTTTTTATATATTTTTATTATTATTTCAGCTCATACAAACTTAATAGGTACACCAGTTCCCTCCCTCCCTTCTCCTCCCCCCAAACACACTGCTTCCCCTCCCCTCATCCCTCCCACCCCAATTCCCAGGGAATCCTTTCTTGTGCATGCTTGACACTCCTCTGGGCCCTCCTCTCCGATGACGTACAAGGACCCAGTGGCATTTCCTTGAACACTTTCCCGTGTTCCCCTTAAGCATAGGAACACTACTGTGGCTGCCAATCACTTGCCTCCAAGGATCTTGGTGCCTTTAGCAGATGCTAGACCTTGTGAGGTCAATAGTGTGTTGGACATAGTTTGCAGGGCATGCAAAGTCCAATTATGATTGCTTCGGCCCTAACTTGTGTGGAGTATCTTGCAAATCGTTGCTCCTCCCATTCTTTTGCTCTTACACTCCTACCGCCCCCTCTTCCACAAATGTCCCTGAGCTTCAGGATGGGGAGAGATTAGTCTGGCCTAGGTCTAGGTGGTTGATATAGAGTCTCTGAAGTTCTGGATTGTGGTTTGTTGAGTTTCTTTTGCAGTTTTGCTGCTCCTGCAATGCCCTTCACTCCATCCTGCTGGGCACTGTATGTCACTCCCTGGCCAGAGACAAAAAGCTGTTAAACTGGAGTCTTATTATAAGAGCACATTCAAGGGTAGATGCAATAAAAGTAGGAAACCTCAGGGAGGGAGGGGTCAATCACCCATTTGCAAAATGGTTACTTTTTATCTGCCAGACTATATGCCCTCCCCTTCTGGTGAGATTATACCCCCTTAGTTGTAAATGATCAGGAACGAACGTCTGCGAACTTAACCAGGTGTCACATTACTTACTTGCAGTCCTTGATAGAGGCCTATTTTCTCTATTGTAACATGGTCACTTCTCTCCTTGTTTCTGGTGTGGACTTCCTACCCCATCCCTCCTGTTCATAATCCTTGCAATTACTGTAGGTAATACATAGATTTTACCTATGAGTGTCTCAAGGTGGGCTGGGTGAGTTTGGTACTACGAGCCACCTATTAGGGAATACATACGGTGCTTAATTTTCTGGGTCTGGGATACTTCACTTAATATAATTGTTTCTAATGACATCCATTTCCCAGCAAATTCCAGTAATTCATCATTTTTGATGGCTGAGTAGTACTCCATTGTATAGATGTACCACAGTTTCCTTATCCACTCGTCAACTGTTGGACATTTGGGTTGATTCCATGACTTTGCTATTGTAAACAGTGCTGCTATGAACATGGTCGTGCTTGTGCTATCGAGGCGAACCTCTGCTGTATGGGGGGTTATTCCCAAAAGTGGAATAGCAGGGTCATATGGCATTTCAATCTTTAATTTCTTTAAGAATCTCCAGACGGCTCGCCAGAGTGGCTGTATGAGCCTGCATTCCCACCAGCAATGTAGAAGAGTTCCCCTCTCTCCACATCCTCTCCAGCATTTGTCGTTGTTTGTATTGTGGATTTTTGCCATCCTGACCAGGGTGAGATGATATCTCAGGGAAGTTTTGATTTGCATTTCCCTGATGGCGAAGGAAGTGGAGCATTTTTTAAGATATTTGTTAGACATTTTAATTTCATCCCTGGTAAAGTTTCTTTTAAGTTCCAGACCCATTTTTTAATTGGGCCATTGGTTTCCTTGGTGTTTAGTTTTCTAAGTTCTTTGTGCACTCTGGACAATAGAGCTCTATCAGATATGTGGTTAGTGAAGATTTTCTCCCATTCTGTGGGTTGCCTTTGAGCTCCTGTTACAATCTCTTTATCTGAACAGAAGCTCTTTAATTTCACAAGATCCCAACTATTGAGAGTTGGTAGCAATGACTATGCCATTGGATGTCTGTTTAGGAAATGTTGGCCTAGCCCAATCAGCTCGAGGGAGTTCCCTATCCTTTCAACTATGGTTTTTATAGTCTCTGGCCTGATATCAAGGTCCTTGATCCATTTGGAATTAAGTCTTGTACATGGTGACAAGTACGGGTCCAGCTTTAATCTTCTGCATGTGGAGATCCAGTTCTGCCAGCACCATTTGTTGAAGATGCTGTTCTTTTTCCACTGGATTCTTTGGGCCCCTTTGTCAAAGACCAAATGGCTGTAACTTTGTGGGCTTATATCTGGGTCTTCAATCCTTATCCATTGATCGTTGTGTCTATTTCGGAGCCAGTACCAGGCTGTCTTTACAACTATGGATTTGTAGTATAGACTTAGGTTTGGTATGGTAATACCTCCAGCAGTGTTTTTATTACTCAGGATTGTCTTTGTTATCCTGGGTATTTTGTGCCTCCATATGAATTTTGAGATTGTTTGGTCAACTTCTTTGAAGAATTGCTTTGGGATTTTAATTGGTATAGCATTGAATTTGTATATTGCCTTTAGGTAGGATGGTCATTTTTACAATGTTGATTCTGCCAATCCAGGAACAAGGGAAGTCTTTCCACCTTCTGATATCTTCTGCTATTTCTTTCTTTAGGGTTTTAAAGTTTTCATTATAAAGTTCTTTTACCTCCTTGGTTAGGTTTATATCAAGGTATTTCAATTTTTTAGGGGCTATAGTAAATGGGATTGTTTCTCTCAAGGCTTTTTCACTTCTTTCATTCTGGGCATATAGGAAGGCCTCTGATTTTTGCACATTTATTTTGTATCCTGCCACCCTGCTGAACTTCTCAATTAGTTCCAGAAGCTTCCTGGTGGAGTTTTTGGGATCACTCAGGTATATGATCATGTCATCTGCAAATAGGGATAGCTTGACTTCTTCCTTGCCGATTTGAATCCCTCTTATGTCCCTTTCTTGTCTTATGGCTTCAGCTAAGACTTCAAGTACAATATTGAATAGAAGTGGTGAGAGAGGACAGCCTTGTCTAGTTCCTGATCGAAGTGGGAATGCTTCTAATTGTTCCCCATTGAGCATAATCCTTGCTGTGGCCTTGTATACAGCTTTTATTATATTGATAAAGGTTCCTTCCATTCCTACTGTCTCTAGCATTTTGATCATAAAAAGCTGTTGGATCTTGTCAAAAGCTTTTTCTGCATCTATCAAGAGTATCATGTGGTCTTGGACTTTGGACTGGTTTACATGATGAATTACCTTTATTGATTTGCGTATGTTGAACCAACCTTGTGTGCCAGGGACGAAGCCTACTTGGTCCCGGTGAATGATCTTTTTAATATGTTTTTGAATCCGATTTGCTAAGACTTTGTTGAGAATCTTTGCGTCTGTGTTCATCAGAGAGATTGGCCTATAGTTTTCTTTTTTAAGTGAATCTTTGTTAGGTTTGGGGATTAAAATGATATTAGCTTCATAGAAGGAATTTTGGAGTGTTCCTTCTTTTGCTATTTGATGGAACAGTTTAAGGAGTATTGGTGTTATTAACCTCCTTAAATGTCTGGTAGAACTCTGTGCTGAATCCATCTGGTCCAGGACATTTTTTGGTGGGAAGATTCGAGATTACTTCCTCAATTTCCTTATATGTTATAGGACTATTTAAATAATTCACAACTTCCTGATTCAATTTAGGTAAGTTGTGTTTACTTAGAAATTCATCTATCTCTTATAAATTTCTTTGGTTTGAAGTCCACTTTGTCTGATATCATAATGGCTACCCCTGCCTGTTTTCTGCTTCCATTAGCTTGTAGAATTGTTGACCAGCCTTTTATTTTTAGGGCATGCCTATCTTTTGTGGTGAGATGGGTTTCCTGCAGGTAGCAGATTGATGGATTGTGATTTTTAATCCAAATTTGTAATCTGTGTCTCTTGATTGGTGAGTTAATTCCATTAACATGTAGTGATATAATGGAGAAACTATTTTTAATTCCAGACATTTATTATGTTTAGTAGTTTTTATAAGTATATTGCTTCGCTTTTAATGGTGTTATACTTGCCTTCTGTTCCCCTGGATATGCCTTTTTTTTCTTCAAGCTTGAGTATCATTTCTAGCATTTTTTGAAGGCCTGGTTTGGTGGACATATATCCCTTCAAGTTGTCTTTGTGCTGGAAGATTTTTTCTTTCTCCCTTGATCATGACGGATAGTTTTGCAGGGTAAATCAGTCTGGGTTGACATTTTTGCTCATTCAATACTTGAAGTATGTCTCTCCAAGCTCTTCTTGCTTTTACTGTTTCGACTGAGAAGTCATTTGTTATTTTAATAGGTTTACCTTTAAAAGTGACTTGTTTTTTCTCCCTTGAAGCTCTCAGCACCAGTTCTTTATCTTGAATGTGGAGTGTTTTAACTATTATTTGCCGCGGTGTGCTTCTATTTTGGTTGTATCTGTTTGGGGTGTGGAATGCCTCTTGTATATGGATGGGCCTCTCTTTTTTTAGATGAGGAAAGTTTTCCTTGATGATAGTTTGAAAAATTTCCTCAGGGGTGGTATTTTGAGATTCTTGCTCTGGTATTCCATGAATACGCATGTTAGGCTTCTTCAGGGTGTCCCATATCTTCTGGATATTTCTCTCAAGTATCTTTTTGGCTTTAACAACCTCTTCCACTGAGCTGGTTAATACTCCCACTTTATCTTCAAGGTCTGAAATTCTGTTTTCTGCTTCCTTAGTTCTTCTGATAAGACTCTCTGTGGAGTTCTGGGTTGAAGATAACTTGTCTTGTAGCTCAGTTTTAAACTCTGAGTCTGCTTTAACTGCTCTATGCCAGTTTTTGTTTCTTGCACTGTTTTTCTCAACTCCTCCAAGTGTCTGTTGTGTTCCTCTTCAAAGCGATTGATTCGATTATTTAATTCCTCCCTGATTTCCTCTTTCATAGTATGAACATGGTAATGATCATATTTTGAAAGTCGTTATCCTGGGTCAGGCTTTCTTGGCCATTTTCCGTGGGTTTGTTCTGGTTGGAGTCTAACATAATGGGATTAATTCCTTCAGTGGGATGTTTGTTTACTTGAGTGTTGTTTCTCATGGATTTGCACTTTGACTTTGGCATGGTCGTTTTAACTCTTAAGATCTTCTTTCAAGTGTTTTTCACTAACTGAATTATTTGGCCTGGGGTTCTGGGAGTGGGCGGGGGTGTAGCTTACCTAGGTTGAGGTGAGGCCAGTGCGTTCCGGGCTGCGGAGTGGGGGAAGGGTGGATGGGACGTCGAAGGGGCGCTATTTAACCTGGGCGAACTGGGGCGGGGCCCGGGCACAGAGGGGGTGTCCTCCTCCCAGGCCCTGCCCGGCTCCGGCTGGATGGTGGGAAGGAGCTGGGTCCCTTGGGCTGCCTGGGGTTCTGTGAGTGGACGGGGACGGAGCTTACCTAGGTCGCAGGTGAGGCCAGGCTGGACTGCTCGCATCCCTGGTGGCAGAGTGGGGGAAGGGAGCGAATAAACATTTCTTTAGAAAATTTTGGTGTTTTTTTTTTTGTTTGTTTTCAGGGCATGTATAAGGAAACTAATAATGGAGAGTTTGTCTCATGAATGCTACACTAAGACAGATTACTGGTTACTCCTGACCCAGTTCCCATCAGTCACTCTGAGCTCCTTGTGCTTTAGGAATTCTACAACTATGGCTCTCCTAGCACACCCCAATAATGGAGGGTACGCAGGTAAAAGTCTTCCCCAGAGTCGGTTAGCAAATAAAATACACTGGGCTGCTGTCTTCGTCCTATAGCTCTCCTGGGGGTAACAGGGAGGACAAGACATTATCAGAGCTTGACGTCAGATCAAGGCCAGCTTGGGCAGGAAAAGATTTGTAACTAAGCCCCTGAGAACAGGCTCCTGTCTCTCATCCATGTCAATAGAAACACAATTGAAGGACTGAGCCTGCCATTGGACGAAGGTAATGGACACAAGAACATGAAGGAACTCAAGGGACCCAAAGGACACCTGCTAATGCTGCATCCAGTATAAGCCTAACAAGGTTAAAAAATAAAACAAAACAAAACCTATGGCAGTGTCAGGCTGGCAAGATGACTCAGAGATTAAAGGACCTGAGTTCAGACCCCCAAATGGAAATGGTGGTAGCCTGTAATTCCAGTCCTGGAAGTCAGAGCCTGAGGATCCCCAGAGCAAAACAATAAGAAGGTAGAGAAATCCAGGATGATTCCCAATGTTGTTCTTGGGCCTCCACAGGCATACACATTCAAGTGTCCTCCCCTACACACACACACACACACACACACACACACACACACACACACACACACTCACTCAAAAGAAAAGAAAAGAGAAGAGAAGAGAAGAGAAGAGAAGAGAAGAGAAGAGAAGAGAAGAGAAGAAAAGAAAAGAAAAGAAAAGAAAAGAAAAGAAAAGAAAAGAAAAGAAAAGAAAAGAAAAGAAAAGAAAAAAGAAAAAGGCACACCACCCTTGTGCAAAGCTCCAGGATGTGTATCTGGACCCATTTCTCTGTGTTTCTCTTGTACCTGAGTTTTTGGTCAAAGTGATATATGAATTATTAGTTACTTTTGAGTCGTAACTTACATAGGGTGACTTGGGAAGCTCAGAATCATAAAATCAGAAAGGCATTAAGCATTTAGATGGAGGATCGGCACTAAAAGGAAATGTCTCAGTAAGCTAATTATCTTCAACAGAGCGAAACATATGCATGTGCGCTCCATTCAAAGTACTAGGAAGGACAATGATGAAAATTCCCAGAGTCCCAGTGCATGGTAGGATAAAGGCACAGCACCTACTGGTGCTCTTTCATCCACTGAAGGTGTCTTTGTCATCTTTCTTTGGAATGGTATTATTACTTTGCTTCTCAGTGTAAAATGCATTCATAAGGACTTTCATGAGAGTTTTTAACCATGTCCATTGTCCTGGTTACTTTCTTCTCCTGCTGTGAAACAATCTATTTTCTCTAACACAACCAATTTAAAGGAAAGAGGGAGATTTATTTGACTTACAGTTCCAGAAGGATACAGTCCATTATGATAAGACTCATATAGCAGAAGGCATGGCTGGAGGCAGAAGCAGGAGGCTGGTTCAAGTCATCATGAAAAACAGAGAGCAAAAGCAGTGAGGGGAGCAAGGCAGTCTACTAAACACACACACACACACACACACACACACACACACACACACACACACAATTGAATAAATAATAATAAAAAATTTTTTTAAATCTTCTGAAGGAACTCCATTTGGGGTCCCTCCATTTTAAATCCCTATCTCTAATGCCAAAAAAAAACAATAGAACATCTTCCTTCTTAAAAAAAATAAAAGGAAAGATTATTAACTAACTCCAACCAATTGAATTGCTATGCAGCTAATTATATTAAGATACAACAAATTCCTAAAGACAATGATGGGTCTGCCACAGCTGCCTATGTTTGCTGTCACAGCATGACCTGCCCTGGGGGCCATCCACCTATACATGCAACTAGATAGCCCAGAGTACTGGACCTTCATACCTACCAATCAACCACAAAAACTCCAATCTATAGGGATAACCTGATGGACTTGGATTCCATGTGATGTTCATAGTATTGTCATGCCTGGAAGGTCCTGAAAAACTCAGGACTACTCGGACTTCTATTTGATTAAATCTAAATCTCATTAGAAATACCTAGAGTTGTTAGTTCAACTCTTTTTAGCCAAATTCTACAAAAAAAATTTAGTCTCCAATATCAACAGTATTCATAGTTGAGTTTATCAGAACTGACCAAATAGTAAGTGAAAGATACCTCATAATAACTATAAGGTATTAGATTAAGAATTTTAACACAAGCTAAATTTGGTAAAATAAATACCTAAGGCACACCTTAGAAAGGATTTAATGTTTAAAATAGCATGGCATATAGAAAAATGGTTATTTCAAGACAGAAAAAGCATATAACTTAAGAGACTCTATCTTTAAGGCCATACCTTTCCCAGTTCAATGAGTCCCACAGTACAGTCAGCCATGACTGAAAAACTACTAAACAATACTCATTTTGCCAATCGGAAGTAAACAAGGATTATTATGAAATGATCCCTATTGGAGTCACACTTGCCATCTGATTTTGAAGGAAAATGTAAGAGTTTCCTATACCCATAATAAAAACCTATGAAATCCTCATTTCTTATGCATCTGGCCTCTTGCTTCCACCCCTGGCAATAACAATACTTGGCACATGAGGAAAGGACAGTTTTATGGGAAAGGGATTCAAAACAATGCCATATTGTTTCTTCTGTAATGTCATGAACCATTTTGTCCCCCAAACTGGAATCACGGGTACTCCCAAAATAATTGAACAAATTATTGGTCACAAAGAGATTTTTCTAAAATTAAAACCGGCTTCTCCACATGAGGTTTTAACTATAAATCAAACTGGCCAGAAAAAAATTAAATTAAATAATAATAATAAATTATCTTAACTACTCCAAAAGTCAAATACTTCATATATAAATATAAATAAATGCAGACACATGAGGAGAAACATTTAATCAGTCTAGATAAATAGTATGATTGACACATAAATAAGAATTTTAGTTGATTAAAAAGCCTGTTTCCCTTATCTGCTACCTTACCTTCCTCAGGTCATACTGTATTCTTAATTACTTCAACTTTAGAAAGAGTGCTGTATGTTTATGTTTATGTTATATAAGATGCAGAAGGCAAAAATCAGATATAGATCATGGTAGATAATAACACTAATATGATTCAAGTATTTCTTTACAAGTTTCAACAACTATTTCTCTCTCCTACAGAATGCTTTCCTGCCTGCTCAGTTTTATTTTTGATCAGATCCTAAGAAGGAAGTTGCATAACACCATGGAGAGAGAAGAGCATTTGGCATCCATACGTGCAAAATGTGATGTCTGCCCAATAGAAGGCACTGTGCTTGAAGTTCCCAGAAAATAAAAGTTCATGCACTTATATTAAAGATTCTACAAGATGGAATGACTTATTGATTCATTGATTTATTGATAGGAAATTCATGCCTGCAGAGAGCTAGAATGTTGCATTGCAGATGCAAAATTATGTTGGATTCCTTCAGTTTCCTAATAGTCCATTGCTATTCACTTTTGTCTCAAACTAGCAGCTCTTTAACAATCAGATAAAACCTTTGGAATTTATTAATTTGACAGACCCTGAGTTTCATCAACCTAATATCTAAGAATGCTACCAGCATCTGAGATCTATTTAACAGACAATTTCTCTGCTATGCTATTACCCAGCTACCCACTGTCTCCACCAAAATAACTGGAAAACACATTCATTCATAATTGTCTTTTGTTCTGCGTCTATAAAAGCTCATGTGACCACTTCTACAATATGGCATATCATTTAGAACAGGCTTAATCCAGGCCATGGTCTTTCATATTTGGATCAAAATAGAGTATCTCTCATGCCCTTAAAATAAAAAAGATGGTTAAGCCCTGACCAATAGTGCATGAGCAGAAGGAGAGGCATGTAACTTCCTGTCTCTGTCCTCAGAAAAGACAGGCTATACTTTTTTTTTTATTTTCCCATAGCAAACATGGTGGTAGTTCTTTACCATGTTGGACCACATGGAGAAAGACAATGTTCTAGAAAAAGGTGAACAAGCACAGAGGCATCCCAAGTTCCTGAACAAGAAGCAAAGACAGAGAAGCAACGCTAGCTTAGGGTTTTGTGAAATGATTTTCTCATTTCCCATGCCATTCATTTGGGGTCTGTCTTAAACCAGACAAAGTGCTATCTCAACAAATATAATTTCAAATACATTTCCATTTAGCTTTCAATACTATAAATATGGTGTATATGAAAGGTCCTTTTCTACCCCCATTCAAACTCTTCTGAGTTTATTGCAGGTCAGATCCAGATGAGGTAAACCCTGGCTTTCAATCAGCAAAGTTGATAACTATAAAAAAATGCATGTAGAATTATATGCCAAAGACTTCTATTATTACCATATCAGAATGTCAAAATTGAAAGGCATGTAAGATTTCTCCAGAGAGGCCATCCACAATGCATTGCACAGCTGTGTGGGTGTTTTATGAAATGTGTTTTATTCAAGATAGGATATACAACACTAACATTATTGAAAGAAATTGAGGGTCTGGTCCTTCTCTTTTTAATGTGTTCATTATTCATGTTATAGTCCTTTAACAAAAAAGGTAAGTCATATATATATGCAATTTAATTTAAAATTTTATTTTACCTGCTATTCATCTTGGGTGTCCAATGAGAAAGAAATATTCTTATTATTCTTATATTAGTTTCTGACAGTTCAATTTCTCTGACTGCTATACCTCAGACAACCTCGACTGAAAAAGCATATAGGTAATTGCTTTGATCAAAATTTCATGCCAGATCTTTCAGATTTCATGTAGATTACAGCCTCTGAATAGAGACTCGCGGAATAGTGCCAACGAAGCAAAGACTGGGAAAAGCTTCTCTATCAGCAAAAGGACTGCATGTTAGAAATTTCCTGGGAGATTTTAAAGGCAATGATGCTCAGGTCCTGTCACGTGACTCTATTGTAACTGATCGAGGGGTGCTAGACACCACCAAGGATCTGTGTGTATCTGTGCCAGGCACCTCTAAACTAGGAGTTTGATAAAGTGTGTGGTAGAAGAGACTCAGCCACATAGATTCATTTTGTTTTCTTGCTTTTTACAGCTTTGTGGAGCTATCCAGCTACCACACAATCCACACATGGACATTGTATGGTTCAAGGACTTTAGCATATTCAGAGATTTGTCTAACCATGGCCGCCATCAATTATAGAATTCAGTTGCCCCTTGAGATCGGATAAAGGGTTAGAGGCAGTTCTTCCATAAAACCAAAATCCAAGCTACAGTCATATATAAAACTTCATAGTAGGGGTTGGAGAGATGGCTTAAGAGTTATGCCTCTACTTTGCAAGTAGAAGGACAAGAGCTCAAATCCCAGACCCCACATAAAAATGCTGTGCAGAAATGGTGGTGGCCTTTATTTTTGGTCCTGGAAGGCAGAGGCTAGGAAACCCCCAGCAAAGCATAAAGGGGGAAAAACAACCCAAGATGATTCCCAAAGTCACCTTTGGGTCTCTACAGGCACACGCAGTGTGCTCTTCTACACACAGACACAGACACACACATACACACAAAGCTTCCTAGTATTTGTACAGAACATGTGCACTGTTCATACTCTGTAAATCATCTCTCAGTAACTTCTAATCCCTAACAAAATGAAAATGTTGTGAAGGTAATTGTACTCTGTTGTTTAGGAAGGGCTAATGGGGGGGGGGAACTTTGCACATACTCAGTACAAATGCCATAATATTACAAGTGGAATCAGGGATACAAAGGAACGACTATTTCTTTACCCTGAAACTCTGTGCCCTTTAGCTTTTCTCCTCCCCCAATCTTCCCATTACTATACAATATCCAGGTAGACATCGATCTGCATTCAAGGTGTACAGACTTGCTTCTGTGGGTATTGTCCACAATGTTTTCAAGATTCTACCATTTTGTAGCATGTATCCATATTTTCATTTCTTATTATGGTCTAATAATACTCCATCATATGTTCTACCTGTTTGTTATGAATGTGAGTGCTCCTATTTTTGACATAAGGATTTTTGGTTGCTATTTTTAGTTTTTGATAACAATTTCATACATGAATACAGTGAGTTTATGTCACTTCCACCCCTTATTACCCAATCCTACCCACCCTCCTTTTCTCAATGTAAACATTCTCCTTTCCAGTCACTCTCTGTCCAATTTTCATGCCTTTTTGCATAAGTAATTCATTGAGTTTCATCTGGACTGCCTGCCACACAATTTTTTTTCTGAACATGCTTTCATTTTTGTTGAGTTTATACCTAAAGCTAAAATTCCTAGATCGCATAATAATTCCATGAGAGACCTCCAGAACTGTTTCCCAAAGCAACTCAAACATTTTATATTAGAACCAACTAAGAGCATTTCAGTTTCTCCATCTCTTCACTCATCTCCACCAAACTTTTGTTTTCCATTATTTCTGCCTGTCATCCTATTATGTCCTGCCTGCACATCTTCTATGAGACCCTCAGCAACTCTTTTCACCTCTCCACAGATCTCAGGGTCTCATCTACAAAATGAGATTCTAAGAGCAATGATTCAAAGTTCCTATGAAAGTTAAATGAAATGAAACATGAAATACTGAATTCAAAGCACCCACGATGGACATGGACAAGATCATTAATGAAAGGCCAGATTCTACACTGAAATGAGAAGTTTCAAAGTACAGATTTGCAGCTCAGTGCTACAGGACTCACCTAGTTTGCATGTATGCCCTGGGTTCAATCTCCAACCCCAGAAAAAGAATTAGGGGAGACCTAAATCACAGGACAAGCTACTCAGTCAGTCTTCTTTGTCCAAGTAAGAAGGCTTTTTTCTCCCAAGGTCTACACATAATGATTATTTTCTACCTGCACAATGTCCAATACACTATTGACCTCACAAAGTCTAGCATCTGCTAAAGGCACCAAGATCTTTGGAGGCAAGGGACTGGCAGCCACAGTAGTGTTCCTATGCTTAAAGGGAGCACAGGAAAGGGTTCAGGGAAATGCCACTGGGTCCTTGTACGTCATCGGAGAGGAGGGCCCAGAGGAGAGTCAGGCATGCACAAGAAAGGACTCTCTGGGAATTGGGGCGGGATGCACTGGGGGATGGGGAGAGAGGGGTGAGGGGAGGGGGAGCAGGGGGTTTGGGGGGAGAAGGAGGGAGGAAGGGAATTGGTGTACCTATTAAGTTTGTATGAGCTGAAATAATAATAAAAAATGTATAAAAAATTTTCAATACAAAAAAAAATCCTGGGTAAAGAAAAGAATAGGAGTTTTTTCGCCCCACCCCCGCTCCGCCGGTCGGGACGCGTAGGCGAGATCCAGCCGGGCCTCAACGCGCGCTCTAGGACCCCAGGTCAGCCCACGGGGACCCGGCTCCGACTCCCGCCATCCAGCCGGAGCCGCGCGGGGGCCCAGGGAACGAGGAGAACCTCCCCCTGCGCCCATCCTCCCTTTTCGCCCCACCCCGCTCCGCCAGTCAGGACACGCACGCGGTCCACCCGGGCCTCACCCCGCTCCCTAGGTAAGTCCCCGTTCAGGCCCCGCCCACCAGTACCCCAGGCCAAATAATTCAGTTTAGTGAAATTGAGAGATCTTAAGAGTTAAAATGACAATGCCAAAGTCAAAGTGCAAATCCATGAGAAGCAACACTCAAGTAAACAAATCTCCCACTGAAGAAATTAATCCCATAATGTTAGACTCCAAAAAGAACAAACCCGCGGAAAAAGGCCAAGAAAGCCTGACCCAGGATAACGACTTTCAAAATATGATCATTACCATGTTCAATACTATGAAAGAGGAAATCCGGGAGGAATTACATAATCGAATCAATCGCTTTGAAGAGGAACACAACAGACATCTGGAGGAGTTGAGAAAAACAGTGCAAGAAACAAAAAGTGGCATAGAACAGTTAAAACAAACTCAAGCAGAGTTTAAAACTGAGCTAAAAGACAAGTTATCTTCAACCCAGAACGCCACAGAGAGTCTTATCAACAGAACTAATGAAGCAGAAAACAGAATTTCAGACCTTGAAGATAAAGTGGGAGTACTAGCCAGCTCAATGGAAGAGGTTGTTAAAGCCAAAAAGATACTTGAGAGAAATATCCAAGAGATATGGGACACCCTGAAGAAGCCTAACATGCGTATTCATGGAATACCGGAGCAAGAATCTCAAAATACCACCCCTGAGGAAATTTTTCAAACGATCATCAAGGAAAACTTTCCTCATCTAAAGAAAGAGAGGCCCATTCATATACAAGAGGCATTCCGCACCCCAAACAGATACGACCAAACTAGAAGCACACCGCGGCAAATAATAGTTAAAACACTCCACATTCAAGATAAAGAACTGGTGCTGAGAGCTTCAAGGGAGAAAAAACAAGTCACTTTTAAAGGCAAACCTATTAAAATAACAAATGACTTCTCAGTCGAAACAGTAAAAGCAAGAAGAGCTTGGAGAGACATACTTCAAGTATTGAATGAGCAAAAATGTCAACCCAGGCTGATTTACCCTGCAAAACTATCAGTCATGATCGAGGGAGAAAGAAAAATTTTCCAGCACAAAGACAACTTTAAGGGATACATGGCCACCAAACCAGGCCTTCAAAAACTGCTAGAAATGATACTCAAGCGTGAAGAAAAAAACAGGCATATCCAGGAGAACAGAAGGCAAATATAACACCATTAAAAGCGAAGCAATATACTTATAAAAGCTACTAAACATAATAAATGTCTGGAATTAACAATAGTTTCTCCATTATAACACTAAATGTTAATGGACTTAATTCACCGATCAAGAGACACAGATTACAAACTTGGATTAAAAATCACAATCCATCAATCTGCTGCCTGCAGGAAACCCATCTCACCACAAAAGATAGGCACGCTCTAAAAATAAAAGGCTGGTCAACAATTCTACAAGCAAATGGAAGCAGAAAACAGGCAGGGGTAGCCATTATGCTATCAGACAAAGTGGATTTCAAACCAAAAAAAATTATAAGAGACACGGATGGATACTACATTTTAGTCAGAGGTACAATTCACCAGGAAGACTTCACAATACTGAACATATATGCACCCAATACGGGCCCCTCCACATTCATCAAGAAAACCCTACAGCGTCTAAAGCAAGAAATCAACCCCCAAACGATAATTCTTGGGGACTTCAACACCGCCCTCTCTACATGGGATAGATCAACAGGTCAAAAGCTTAACAGAGACACTTTGGAACTTAATCAAACCCTGAAAGAAATGGACCTCACAGATCTCTATCGAACTTTTCACCCACGCACCAAAGAATACACATTTTTCTCAGCAGCACACGGAACTTTCTCCAAAATAGATCACATATTGGGCCACAAAATGAATCTACACATGTACAAGAAAGTTGAAATTCTAACCTGTGCCCTATCAGACCACCACGGCCTAAAGCTGGACATCCACAACACATCAAACAAGAGAAAATACACTAACTCCTGGAAACTTAACACTATGATGCTGAATGAGAACTGGATTCAGGAAGAAATTAAAAAGGAAATTCAAGATTTCCTGAAAGTGAATGATAACGAAAATACAACTTACCAAAATCTCTGGGACACAATCAAAGCTGTTCTAAGAGGTAAGTTCATAGCTCTTAATGCCCACATCAAAAAAATGGAAACATCAGAAATAAACAACTTAACAATGCAGCTTAAAGCTTTAGAGAAACTAGAGCAATCTGATCCCAAAAGCAGTAGAAGAGAAGAGATTAGCAAAATAAGGGGAGAAATATCTGAAATCGAGACTAAGAAAACGATAGAAAAAATCAACAAATCGAAAAGCTGGTTCTTTGAAAAAATCAACAAGATTGATACACCCCTAGCTAAACTAACCAAAAGCAAGAGAGAGAAAACCCAAATTAACAAAATTAGAAATGAACATGGAGTTATCACTACGGATACCCAAGAAATCCAGAGAATTATAACATCATATTTCAAAAACTTATACTCTGTGAAGTTTGACAACACAAAAGAGATGGATGAATTTCTAAGTAAACACAACTTACCTAAATTGAATCAGGAAGTTGTGAATTACTTAAATAGTCCTATAACATATAAGGAAATTGAGGAAGTAATCTCGAATCTTCCCACCAAAAAATGTCCTGGACCAGATGGATTCAGCACAGAGTTCTACCAGACATTTAAGGAGTTAATAACACCAATACTCCTTAAACTGTTCCATCAAATAGCAAAGGAAGGAACACTACCAAATTCCTTCTATGAAGCTAATATCGTTTTAATCCCAAAACCTAATAAAGATTCACTTAAAAAAGAAAACTATAGGCCGATCTCCCTGATGAACACAGATGCAAAGATTCTCAACAAAGTCTTAGCAAATCGGATTCAAAAACATATTAAAAAGATCATTCATGGGGACCAAGTAGGCTTCATCCCTGGCACACAAGGTTGGTTCAACATACGCAAATCAATAAATGTAATTCATCATGTAAACCAGTCCAAAGTCCAAGACCACATGATACTCTCGATAGATGCAGAAAAAGCTTTTGACAAGATCCAACAGCCTTTTATGATCAAAACGCTAGAGACAGTAGGAATGGAAGGAACTTTTATCAATATAATAAAAGCTGTATACAACAAGCCCACAGCAAGGATTATGCTCAATGGGGAACAATTGGAAGCATTCCCACTTCGATCAGGAACAAGACAAGGCTGTCCACTCTCACCACTTCTATTCAATATTGTACTTGAAGTCTTAGCCGAAGCCATAAGACAAGAAAGGGACATAAGAGGCATTCAAATTGGCAAGGAAGAAGTCAAGCTATCTCTATTTGCAGATGACATGATCTTATACCTGAGTGATCCCAAAAACTCCACCAGGAAGCTCCTGGAACTAATTGAGAAGTTCAGCAGGGTGGCAGGATACAAAATAAATGTGCAAAAATCAGAGGCCTTCCTATATGCCCAGAATGAAAGAAGTGAAAAAGCCTTGAGAGAAACCATGCCATTTACTATAACCCCTAAAAAAATGAAATACCTTGGTATAAACCTAACTAAGGAGGTAAAAGACCTTTACAATGAAAACTTTAAAACCCTAAAGAAAGAAATTGCAGAAGACACCAGAAGGTGGAAAGACCTCCCTTGTTCCTGGATTGGCAGAATCAACATTGTAAAAATGACCATCCTACCAAAGGCAATATACAGATTCAATGCTATACCAATCAAAATCCCAAAGCAATTCTTCAAAGAAGTTGACCAAACAATCTCAAAGTTCATATGGAGGCACAAAAGACCCAGGATAGCAAAAACAATCCTGAGTAACAAAAACACAGCTGGAGGTATTACCATACCAAACCTAAGTCTATACTACAAATCCATAGTTATAAAGACAGCCTGGTACTGGCTCCAAAATAGACACACAGATCAATGGATAAGGATTGAAGACCCAGATATAAGCCCACAAAGTTACAGCCATTTGGTCTTTGACAAAGGGGCCCAAAGAATCCAATGGAAAAAGAACAGCATCTTCAACAAATGGTGTTGGCAAAACTGGATCTCCACATGCAGAAGATTAAAGCTGGACCCGTACTTGTCACCATGTACAAGACTTAATTCCAAATGGATCAAGGACCTTGATATCAGGCCAGAGACTTTAAAAGCCATAGTTGAAAGGATAGGGAACTCCCTCGAGCTGATTGGGCTAGGCCAACACTTCCTAAACAGACATCCAATGGCACAGTCACTGCTACCAACTCTCAACAGTTGGGATCTTGTGAAATTAAAGAGCTTCTGTTCAGATAAAGAGATTGTCGCACGAGCTCAAAGGCAACCCACAGAATGGGAGAAAATCTTCACTAACCACATATCTGACAGAGCTCTACTGTCCAGAGTGCACAAAGAACTTAGAAAATTAAACTCCAAGGAAAACACTGGCCCAATTAAAAATGGGCCCTGGAACTTCAAAGAAACTTTACCAGGGATGAAATTAAAATGTCTAACAATTATCTTAAAAAATGCTCCACTTCCTTCGCCATCAGGGAAATGCAAATCAAAACTTCCCTGAGATATCATCTCACCCCGGTCAGGATGGCAAAAATCCACAGTACAAACAACGACAAATGCTGGAGAGGATGTGGGGAGAGGGGAACTCTCCTACATTGTTGGTGGGAATGCAGGCTCATACAGCCACTCTGGCGAGCCGTCTGGAGATTCTTAAAGAAATTAAAGATTGAAATGCCATATGACCCTGCTATCCCACTTTTGGGAATAACCCCCCAAGCAGCAGAGGTTCGCCTCGATAGCACAAGCTCGACCATGTTCATAGCAGCACTGTTTACAATAGCAAAGTCATGGAATCAACCTAAATGTCCAACAGTTGACGAGTGGATAAGGAAACTGTGGTACATCTATACAATGGAGTACTACTCAGCCATCAAAATGATGAATTACTGGAATTTGCTGGGAAACGGATGTCATTAGAAAGAATTATATTAAGTGAAGTATCCCAAACCCAGAAAATTAAGCGCCGTATGTACTCCCTAATAGGTGGCTCCTAGTACCAAACTCGCCCAGCCCACATTGGGACACTCAAAAGTAAACCTATGTAACACAGTAATTGCAAGGATTATGAACAAGAGAGATGGGTTAGGAGGGCCACACCAGAAACAAGGAGAGAGGAGACCATGTTACAGCAGAGAAAATAAGCCTCCATCAAGGTCTGCAAGTAAGTAATGAGAAACCTGGTTAAGTTCACAGACGTTCTTTCCTGATCTCACCAGAAGGGGAGGGCATATAGTCTAGCAGATAAAAAGTAATCATTGTGCAAATGGGTAATGGACCCCGCCCTCAGTGAGGTTTCCTACTCTTATTACATCTACCCTTGAATGTGCTATTACAACAAGACTCCAGTTTAACAGCTTTTTGTCTCTGGCCAGGGGGTGACATACAGTGCCCAGCAGAATGGAGTGAAGGGAATTGCAGGAGCAGAAAAACTGCAAAAGAAAATCAACAAACCACAATCCAGAACTTCAGAGACTCTATATCAATCACATAGAACTAGGACAGCCTAATCTCTCCCCATCCTGGAGCTCAGGGACATTTGCGGAAGAGGGGGCGGCAAGATTGTAAGAGCAAAAGGATGGGAGGAGCAACGATTTGCAAGATTCTCAACAATAGTTGGGGCCAAAGCAATCATAATGGAACTTTGCATGCCCTGCGCAATGTCCAGCGCACTGTTGCCCTCATAAAGTCTAGCATCTGTTAAGGGCACCGAGACCCCTGGAGGCAAGGGATTGACAGCCATAGTAGTAATCTTATGATTAAGGGGAACAAGAGAAAGGGCTTATGGAAATGCCACTGGGTCCTTATATGTCATCGGAGAGGAGGACCCAGTGGAGAGTTAGGCGCACACAATAAAGGACTCTCTGGGAATTGGGGGGGAGACACTGGGGGAAGGGGAGGGGGGAGGGAGGGAACTGGTAAAAAATTTTAAAATGTATAATTAAATTTTTAATAAAAAAAAAAAAATAAAGGGAAAAAAGAAAAAAAAAAAAAAAAAAAAAAAGAATAGGAGCTGCATTTCATGGATGAAGAAATAAAAATTTATATCGACTAAAAAAAATTATCTTTGGAAGGGGCTGGAGACATGGGTCAGTGGGTTAAAAAAGAAAGATATTAGACTCTAAGTTCAAATCCCCAGTATCCACATAAAAAGCTAGGCATAGCCACATATTCCTATAATCCCATTGCTGTGAAGGGTGGAGCTGAGAATCAGTGGGGTTTTCTGACTTCTAGCTCTGTTCCAGGTTCAGCAAGAAACTTTTGTCTCAAAGGAATAAACTAATTGATAGAGCAGGATGCCTGACACCCTCCTCTGGGTGCATTCACACATCTACACCTATAAGTAGCAAATAACAGTAAGCAACAAACAAACAAATAAATAATAAAATGATCTCTGGCAAACCTCAAGTTTTTTTTTTCCAAGATGCAATAAGATTAAGCTTATGTTGCAGGAAACAAGGTTTCAGTACAACCACATAAGCAGCTACCCTGAATAACAACATGAAACAGGTAACTGCCAAATATTTATGCACACTCGCTCGTTACATGAATCAGAAAAGAGACAGAACCAGAACAAGGGGCAGCTTCATGGGGTTGGGAAGAAGTTGGTCAAGTCACAAATGGCCAAGCAAGAATTTGGATAACATCTTCCAGACTTAAGTGACGTTGACCTATCTTAGATGGTCACTATTGTGGTCTTATGCACCCTTCAAAGACAGAACTCTGGGCTTCTAGGGGCTGTCTCCTTACATTCCTTGTGCTCAGTGAGGCAAGCAATCCAAGAGAAGACCTTAGTCATTTGAGTCTAATTCTCTACTTTATCCCCTTAGACTACCATGACTTCTGCTGGCAAGGTGACACTTAAAACCACACACGTTTTTTCAGAAAGGTTTAAGATGGGGGGGCACAACTGTCTTAGAAGGCTTCTCAGAGCTTCTCATGCCTAAAGCTTCTCAAAGTAAGTGTGTATACACATCACCCAGGAGCTTGCTACAATGCAAATTCTGAGCCCGTGTGGCTGGGGCCTTGGTCAGAAATCTGCTGTTTCAATAAGCTCCCTGGTGAGGCTTGAATTGCTGGTTCACAAAACCATCTTGGAGGAGCAAGATATTAAAGGGTATATGTGGGAGGGGGTATGTGATATGTATGTGCACATGTATGTGTGCATGTGTATGTGTCTATATGTATGCATCTGTGCATGTGTGGCATGCATGTGTGTATATGTAGAGGTCAGAGAGGGAACAAACTAAAGTGTTAGTCCTCAAGTGCTGTTCACGCTTTTTGTTTTGCTTTTTGAGACAGGATGTCTCACTGGTCTGGAACTCCCCAAATAAGCTAGATTGTCTGGCCAGTGAGCCCCAGGGATTCTCCTGTCTCTCTGCCTCCCCAGTGCTAGGATGCTAAGTACATACCCAGCTTTTTTTTTTTAATATGGCTTCCGGGGATCAACCTCAAATCCTCATGATTCCAAGGCAGTATTTTAACAACTCAACTATTCCCAGACCCAACCTTGTTGTTTGGTGTTTTAAGAGTTTCTGTTTCTCTCATTAGTGGACTGGGTTTTTTTTATGTGTGAGGGTTGGAATTTTTATTGTTTTTTTTTAGTTATCATTTGTTATTATAATCTAATAATAGTTATTATTATTGGTTTTAGTTTCTCTACTTGAGAAAGACCCTAGATGTGGGTATGCTGGGAAGAAAATATGGCAGGACAAGGTTAAAAAGAAAGGAGATTTTCTGGAACCTGGGGATCTTCCCTGAGCCTCAGATGCTTCCTGCACATGAAGAGAAGGTGCAGGACCTGCTGGGCTAAAAGCTCCAAATGCACCGGTACATGTCAATGTCGGTATCTATGCTAAGCTCATGTATTTTAGCTTTGAAAGATGTCTCAGCGATGTTCTTAAGACTGTGTATATTTGTTTGATGTCTTGCCATTGACTTTAAAATTTATAATTAAATGAAACTTTAAAATTTCTAATTAAATGATTCATGGCTAGTGAGATGGTAACTAATCCTTTGGTAAATTATAATGTTCCATCCTATGCTTCCAACAAAATTGAAAAGGTCCTATTAAGTGGAATTGTTTAGCTTAAAGATGCTTCCATACATAATGAACTAACTTGATGTGTGTATGGACTCTAACCCATTTTTTTAACAAGTTGTCAAGTCTCAGTCAAACAGAAGCAGTCAGTTACTCAAACAAATAAGGCACTCACTTACTGAGTGTCTTGCTTGTTTCCTGTCAGTCATATCCTTTTCTCTGGTTATAATTGGAAGATGCCCATTGGTGGACTGAAATTTTCTAAACCTCTGGTCTGTATTGCAAATAAAACCAATTAAGATCTACCAAGCCAGATTTACTATAAACATGCCTTTTGACAGTACTTAATCAAGTTGTTGATTAGCAGATGATTAAAAGTTTTTGGTGACAACAAGACACTTCCCAGAAAAGTGATTCACAGTTACACTTAAGTAACGGTGGAAAAATAGAAAGGGGGTGTTTGTTTAACAAATCTTTAGAATATATGTTGCACTTATTTGACAATCATAAACACAAAATCCTGATGTGTACTTACTACAATTACCTTTCTGTTGCTGTGAAGCTACACTCTGACCCAAGCAGCATAAGGAAAAAAGGGTTATTTATTTGGTTTATCTTTTTTTTTGAGTATTCTTTTTTCTCTCTTTGCAATTTTTATTACATTTTTGCCTAGTTATACAAGCTCAATAGGTACTCCCTCTTCTTCTGTCTCCCCCCTCCCTTCCCTGTATTGTTCCCCCATTCTACTTTTCCCCCCTCTTCTTCTACCCCACCATTTCTTTTCCTTCCCTCCTTTCTTGGTGCTTCCTGCCTTCTCCCCCCCATCCTCCAGAGCATCTGTTTATGTGGGTGCTGAATTCCCCTCTGAGTCCTCTATACTAATGAGGGTTCAGGGCTCAGTGACATAGCTTAGGGCCGCTTCTTGGGCTGCCCACTAGTATGGGAACTCTATTATGTCTGTTTAGCCCCTTCCTTTAAGGATCCTACTGCCTGAAGCCTTCTCCCCTGTGATCCCTGCTAGACTTTGGGGGGGGGGGTGTTGACATGTTAGCCTTTGTGCAGCTCAGACAAAGTCCAATCACATTGTGGCTATATCCTGGCTGCTGCAGCCCTGACTTGTGTGGTCAGGTTACATATTATTGGTCCTCCCCATCTTAGGCTCTTAAAATTTTGCCGCCCCCTCTTCCACAAGGTTCCCTGAGCTTTACAATGGGGAGAGATTTGGCTGATCTGGTTCTGGGTGACTATTGTAGGGTCTTTGATGTTCTGAATTATGGCTTGTTGTTATTTTCAGTTTTGCTGTTCCTGCATTGCCCTTGGCTGCATCCTGATTGGTTGTCAAGGTCACCTCCAACCAAAGATAAAAGACTATTTAAATGAATATCTTAATATAAGAAGAGGCTCAAAGGTAGATGAAAGAATAGGAGTAGGACACAGCAGTGAAAGGGGTCAGTCTCCCATTTGCCAGTTGATTACCATCTAACTGCCAGTCCCTATACCCTCCCTGACTGGGGAGGTCAAACCTGTTCAGTTGCAAGTGAACAGGAAGAGAAGTAAGAATGAGCTGCATCAGATGTCTCACTACTTACATGCAGTATATGATTGTGGCCTAATTTCATTAATTCATCTTTTTTGATGACCAAGTAGTATACCATTGTATAAATGTACCACATTTTCATTATCCATTTGTCAACTATTGGACATTTGGGTTGATTCTATGACTTTGCTTTTGTAAGTAGTGCTGCAATGAACATGGTTGTACTCATGTCATTATAGTGAATTGATACCTTGGGGGGAGGGTATTCCCAATAGTGGTATAGCAGAATCATGCTGGCATTTCAATCCTTAACATTTTTAGAAATCACCATATTAAGCACCAGAGTGGTTATATAAGCCTGCATCTCCACCAGCAATAGATGTGGTTTGTCATTCTTAAAGGGGCTGAGTCCATTATGATGAGAAACACATATCTGTGGAAGCAGAAGTTTGGCTACTACCTTATACCCATGAGAAGAGAGAAAGACACACAGAGAGAGAGAGAGAGAGAGAATATCAGGAGGAAGTGAGGCAATCTTCTCAAACCTTGAGGCCCACCCCCAGTGACTTACTTCCTCCAGTAAGGCTTTAATAATTAAAGACATCACAAATTTCCCAACAGTACCACTAGCTAAAAATCAAGTATTCAAACACATGAGACTATAAGGAACAATCCACATTCAAACCATGACAACAGCCATAGCAAACACATTTGCTTTTAAATTGTGTAATGTGCTCATTGAAAGAAAATGGTAAGTGAAAAGGAGAATGGAAGGAAGGAGTTGAGGTCACAAACCATCTCATACATAGCCATAGTGACAAAGTAGAAAGCTGGGTGAGACTAAAGCCTGGAAGTTTCTAGTAGAAAGCTGGGTGAGACTAAAGCCTGGAAGTTTCTGAGGTACCTCTCTGCCCTTTGAAATTCTGACTTACAGACTAAAGTGATAAATTCAGAGGTGGTTAGTCTTGGAAGACCTCTCAGACAGCGGAAAATGTTGGACAGAAGGTATGTGGGAAGGGCCTGACTTGTAACATCTGTCAGTTTCCATGTTACAAATACGTCCACCAATTGCAGGACACCAACATGATGTCATCAGTCATAGACTTGGAAAGAGAGATGCCCAACAAGCTCTTGTGAGTTGATAAAACAAGCTGCAGCACACCATGGCCCTTAGAGATCATTTTTCCCAACATCATCATTTCATTGTTGATGCCCTGGAGCATCTGTCTTTGTTTGGCAAGGCTACAAATAGCAGAATTGAAATTTGAAACAGGGATTCAAGTCCTCTGACCAACACCTATCCAACACATTTTCCCTCCCCCCTCATCCTTATTAATAACCTTAACTTGAAATCACAGGTCATGTTTCCAGACTCCCTTGCAGCTAAAGATGGCTATGTGACTTTAATTAAGCAATAAAATAAAATTTGAATAATTTTAATAAAAAAATGAAAGAATTACCTTGCACACAATTGTAGTTTTCCCTTTTCTTCTCTTTATGTGTGCGCATGCGTACACGTGTGCATGTGTATGCATCTTTATGCGAGTGCAGTTGCATGGAGGTTAGAGGACAGCTTTGATGCTGGTACCCATCTTTCACCTTATTTGAGACACAGTTTCTTACTGTCTATGCCAGGCTAGCTGGCCCGCAGTTTTCAAGGGTTTTCTGACTCTGCCTGACATCATGCCATAGGAGTACTCGTGTCCAGATTTACACGAGTTCTAGAGACCCAAACTCGGGTCCTCATCTAAGCATGGGATACACTCTAACCACTGAAACATCTCCCAGATACACATACCCCGTATCCTTGACATCCTGAATCCATGAAAACTGGAGTCTAACAAAGAGTGTGAATGCAATAGCTTGAACATGGATTATCCACCCCCCCAAAAAAACTCATGCTGCATCTTGGTCCCCAATGTAGGAGTGTTGAGGGACACTGGAGCCTTGAAGATGGATTAATATTTTCCTCACAGACAGAAGTTCTTGCTCTCACTGAAGTGACTGAACAAGCAAGCCTGACACCCTTATCTCTCACACACATATTCTTTTGTGCATGCCCCTTGTTACTCTCCTGCCACAGGCTGTCATCTCCTATGATGCAGCACAGGTCCTCACCAAATGCGGCTGCTTGCACTTGAGCTTTTCAGCTTCCAAACCATGAATTGAAATAAACTTCTGTTCCTTATAAAGTACTCTATCTCAGATACTTGGTTATTGCAACATAAAGCACCCTAATACATCGGATGACATTTGGATTTCTGGTGAGCTCTTTCAGCAGCTGCACCAGCCTGGGGCTGCTTCCTTTGTGAAGGAAATGAGTCCCAGCTTGGTGAAACACTACAGTCAGGTTTGTGTTTCATGAAACCAACAGCACTCCCAGCTGCTATGCCACGCCTTTAGTCAACAAATGAGAAACCTCCTTGGAGCTTCATGGCTAAAATAAAGATTTACTTCCCTATGGCATTTACAGTTGTGTGTGTGTGTGTGTGTGTGTGTGTGTGTGTGTGTGTGTGTGTGTTTTACATTTTAACAAAGCACTTTGGGACTTTAAAAATGTCCATTCCTTTGATAGTCAGCAGCTGTCTGATTGCCTTATATTCATGCTTTTAGAAGTTGAACCTACTGTATTTAGCTGTAATCAAAGTTGGGGAAGGGATAGGAAACAGTTTTAAAAATCAGATCCCAGTTTGGAGAATCCATTTAACCGTGTTATATCCTGAGAATTCAAAAATGTCTGGAGGGGCAGTGAGATGTGCTCAGCCGGTTTAGACCCTTTTCAGTCTGATGCCCAGACCACACAAAAGTGAAAGGAGAGAACCGACTCCAAGGAATCATCCTCTGCCCTCTACACGCATGACGTGGAACGTAAACATGCACGCACACCACAAATACATATTCATACATATACATGCACACACATATACACATACATGCACATATACACACTGACATGTACACACACATACACACATATCACACACACTTCCTGAAGACATAGAACATTCTAGTACAGAGAGGAGTTGATAGGTTAATGGTGAGAGAAGTCGGGGTTATTTCCAATACTTTAAGAGCTGTCATTCAGAAGACATCTGATCTCAAGTATGGAACTAAAGTGGTAGGAGTTTTAGCAAGACTGATTTTAGTTTAAAATAAAGTGACATTTCAAGAAAATTTAGAACTAACCAACAATAGGACAGGCCGCCGTATCATGCGGTGAGCATCTCATCGCGGGAGACAAGCGAGCAAAGAATGAGTAACTATCAAGAACTCTGTAACAGAATTTCTGTAGCCTGTGGGAAATTATACTTCAAACATTATGATTCTTGGGATGGCAGGCGTCCTTGGGGAATCACAGCAAGTCCCCGCTCACCAATCCCTCCCCCAAATCCCTCGATTAGAGATTAACTCTGTTGGTCTCATCTTCTCTGGAAATTAAGAAAACCACTGAAGCTAAAGCTGCACTTTAAGCTGTTACATTATCAGTTACAATCACCTCTGTGTGAAAGAATAATATTGTCCTCTCTGGAGAACGGGTTTGTTTGATGGCTGACAAGAGAGATAATATGGCCCTGAGCTATGGAAGTAGCTTGGTGGGAGCCAAGAAAGGGAGGGAAAGGATGCTCTCTGATGATTAGGTTCACGGTCTTGTATATCCACAAACCAACCTGGTTCTTGACACTCCATGTTCATTTCCAACCCCATGGTCCAGTTTGTGTGCCAATTCCTCTCACTGTTTCCTTAATTCAATGGTGGTTAATGAGCACCAGACCAAGCCTCTCTCCAGCTACATGAGAGAATGCCCACTCCACAATCACCAGCCAGCTGTGCCGTTGAAATTAACTTGCTCAGCTGGCCCTCCAAATAAAGCCATTTAAAGAGTGCAATGTACCACAGAAGGCAATTTGTTTCCTTAAGATTTAGTGCCCCACGTGAAGATTGATTTTGATTTGAAAGACAGGAGCTACTGCAAGGTGAATAATTTTAAGTTTAACATATTCCTCCTCTCAAGGAGCCAAATGCATTAAAATTAGGTGCAAAGTGCTTCTAATTTGTCAATCACTCCTTGGATAATTCTGTTCCTGCATTACAAGGGAAATTGCCCAAGAGACCTGGCTTTTGGCTCCTTTCAGCTCCACCATTCTTTTAACTTGATCATGACTTCGATATGCAAATGTGCCTCTTCTGGTAGGGGTAGATGAAGAGATCCAAGACAAATACAGCCAGGACCCGACGTTAAACTTGTCAGAAGGTCAGGGATGCAACAGGCCGCCTCAGTTCTGTTGCACGTAGATCAAGTTGTAGGACAGGACACTGGATGAAATGGCAGTGGCGGAAGACATCCCTCTAGTATCTAAGATCCTGGGACTGATGTCTTTCTTCCCATCTATTGACACACTCTCAGCCAGGGTCTGCTGTATGTCAGACGCCACAGAAAGGAAAGAGTGAAGCCTCTCCGTGGGCCTTCCTTCCCCTGTCTCGCCGCTGTACAGAAGGTCCACCTCTGGACTGTGAAGAGCGCGCTCATGGTGATGTAGAGATGTGTGTCCTTCTACTGCCACCCCCAGCTACTCCTCAGGCATGTGGACAGCCCCATCACTGCCAAGATCATTCACCACTACTGCAGCAGCTGCCAGGTAACCCTCGTCTGGTTCCAATCCTTCCGACCAGACCTCCAGAGACTCAGACATCAAGGGAGACAAAAAAATACCATTCCTCTCCCCCCATCGAAGACAGATCCTGGATGGGCATGTGGTCCAGAACACAGACCACCATCCCAACCTGAGAGAATACATATGTTTCTGGAGGAAATGACCTTGAAGAACAGACATGAACAGTCTTCTTGGGTAAAGTACTATGTTTCCAGAAGGAAATGTGGGTACAAAGTGGGTACAGAATTACACCTGGCATCTGTTAGGTACCTTGGGTGTACCAGGCACCATACTAATCGCTTTAGAGCTATTCTCTCACTCGACCCTCCTAGCCATTCTAGGCAGAGTGCTCTATCACAGAGTGGGTCCCATCATCATTCCCACTTCACAGATGAAGAAACTGAAGCACTGCAAAGTGCATGTGCACAGAGTATTAGTTTCTAAGTGAAGAAAGGAGGAGGGTTCAAACCCAGTTAAGACTGACACAAACTCTGTCTTGCTTTCCAAAACACCCAGATGGTTGAAGAGGAGGCAGATGGTTCTTCACATGGGAGTCAAATCACAGGCTGACCTACAAATAGGGTTATTCTTGGAAGCAGGGAGATAATATTTGAAAAGGCTTACATAAGATCCAACGCATCTTATGGGTGGTGGTAAGTATCCATGAGAAAGTGGAGAGATTCAGGGGCATCAACAACTCATGAGAGGGTCTTTGGGACTATGGTCTGGACACTGCCTCGAGGGCAGAGAAGTGGCATGCTTAAATTTCGAGTATAGAAAGGTGGTCCCATGACAGGCACTTGACATTAAAGGTGCTCCCATGCCAGGCAAAGGTCAGAGGGCAGAAGATAAGACAGAAGGCTCTTGGAACCTACAGTGTGCCCCGGGGAGAAACAGTAGATGTATAGATGTGGCTGACAAAGGCAGTAAGCACAGAGGACAAGAGCTAAGTGTTCCGGAAGGACAATACAATTAGGAAAATGTTCTAAGTGATAAAGTGAAACTTTTCAGCCTTGGGCAAGTAGGTAATGTCACTTGGTGCCACAGTTTGTCTGCATGCTGCAGATAAATTCACAACCAAAGAGCTTATAGGGGCTTTGTTCTAGCTCATGACTGTCCGGCTACAGCTTAATTCACCTTGACAGGAGACTTTGTATCAATACTGGGAGACCAGAGAACTGGTCACATCATAACCATGGGGATTTATTAAAGAGGAGCAAATGTCACTCATCAGACTGCAAGTCTGCCCAAGTATGCTGAAGAATGTCAAAGCACTGAACCAGCTCCCTCCATCCTTTCTACCTGCCCAGAAAATAGTCTCACCCATTATAGGCTGGGTCTTTCCACATCAATCAGACAATCTCCTGCAGGCTTGCTTGAGACTCTTCTTAACTGCTCAGTCTTTGCGAATATGCCCAGAGCTCAGTCTTCAATTATCAAGTTGATACTTATATATCTAGCTAGCCATACTTGAGTAGTGTCATTTCTAGCATAGGAAACATAAAGAAGTTAATAGATTCCACTGCAAGATGGGAGTCATTGTGGAATTGTACATATGGGGGTGTCCATCAGTTTTTCTGGAAACATACAGAATTTAATCCATCCATTTGGAGTGGGATAAAACGAAAGTGACAAAACCTACATGGGTGTAATAGCATTTCAGGATGTCCTAGACTCCTGCTTACAGAGCATGACAAGGCTCCAACCTAACTTGTCCCATTCTCTAGGGATGAGGTTGTGAAGTGTTGTGTTAGACTTACACAGCATCCCACAGCCCAGTCTGGTCAGTTCATCTACATCCTAGCTCCTAGCTCCTCTCTATGTAACATTCAGAGTGTCTCCACTCCCTCACCTTAAGTTCCCTGCTTTTCCCACACACACACCTTCCATCCACCTTTCTAATCCAACACCAACCCTTATTCTCAACCAGTATTCCAAGAGGAACTTTGATAGAAACAGCATGAGATGGAGAGAATAAGAGGCCACCAGGGTCTGATTCCTTACCTGGAGCTCAACCAGCCCAAGCCACCACTTTCTAACATTATAGCTTCTGTGCAGCTAATCTCTGTGATGATCCCGAATGAGCGTTATTCTTGCTGAACTCGGACTCAGACAGTCAGTATCTGGAAGGAGGCTGTGCAGAGTGAACTGATCTGTGCAGATTGCTCCACCTGCTGCCTTCGCCAGGAACAAGGCAAGCTAGAACTGCATCAAGTGCAGCTCCCCTTCCTCCACACTGCCCTAACATTGGGCCCTACAGGTTTTCAGGCCTCCTTCTGCCTTGCTCTTGCCCATATCTAAGGACCCACTGTGTCTCACGCTGAGCCTATCATGTAGAAACAAAACTATCATAATGCCTGTACTTACTGAGCCTTCCTGCACTGGACACCAGACAAGTACTCCACTTCCTTCTACATAGTGTCCAAGACAAGCTAAATAGCTGCACTGAATTGCTTCTTATGAGTGAGGCCTACAGAATACTCCCTCCTCCCCAAAACATCTTGCTCATGTCTCAAATAGTGGCTTTTGTTTGGCTGAGCAGAGATTTATAGTATTTAGAAAGCAAGGTAGGTCAAGGATGAGTCAGAGTCCCTATGGACAAGAAGATCAAGGCCAGGAGATAAAACAGCTGTTTCTACTGGTTGATACCATGACCCTGAGCACAGGCAGGACATTGTCACAACCCAATTAGCCAAATACAGCAAATAGGAATAACATCAAGTGTTCCAATTACATGAGCCTGTGGGGGACAATTCAAATTCAAATCATGGCACTGTCTATGACTTGTTCAAGATTGTCAGGTTAGAAAATGCTAGAGCTAGAATGAAGACCCAGGTCTTCAATAGTTACACTCAGTGTACTTACCTTGGCCACAGGACCAGGTTCCTGCTGGGACACATTGATCTCCAAAGGAAGGAACAGCTACTCACAGCCAGAATCTGCAGCAAGTAAGATTTACTTGTTAGCATATGAAACCAAGAGCCACTCTACCTGGCCCACTCGAATTACTCATATTAACTCAGGAGGGGACTACTATTTTATGCCAGAAACACTACCAGTTTTTGCAGGTTGCTCAAGGAGTGGAAACTAGTCCAAAAGAGATGGCTAGCAAGTCATTCCATATTCCTGTCCACATGAAAAGCAAGAACAAGCAGCAAGGAACAGATTGCTGGACTAGTTCCCAGGTGAGAAAAGCAAGTGCTGTGCAAGAGACAACTGAGGTAGTCGTTTCTGTGACAAAGCACCTGATGTCACGTCCCAAGACCAAGGCTGCCATCTCCCCAGCCCCAAAGCCAAGCCTGAGAGAGAAAGCATTGGAACCACATGTCCCTGGACTGCTGAATCACCATCCAGTGTTCATAGGAATGGGTTGTTGGTGAAGTCATCTTCCCAGCTATCTGTTCCAACCATGGCTTAGCAAGAAGAGATTTGATCATTCCTGGCAGCAAAGTGTTCCAAGGAAGGTGTGAGGTGACAAACAGGCACATTTGCAGCAAGGACTCCGAGGAGGGTTTGCTTCCAATGATAATGCTCAGGCAAGTCCCTTGACAAAAAAAAAAAACAAAAACAAAAAAAAAACCTTCATCCTGCAGTCACGGGAAATAGCACCTTTAAAAATCAAAGAAGCTCATTTAAAGCAAAACCTAGAGGGGGTGAAAAAGGGTAGGTCTGTGCTCCCAGCTGTATTCTAGTTGATTCCTGTTCACAAGATAGCAGTTCCCAAAGCATTTATAAGCATCCAGAGGAACAGTCCAGCAATGACACATGCAGCAACCAAGCTGGGTGGGACTCAGAGACAGACATGGTAGAGACAGACTGATGATAATAGCTGACTGGTTTGGTTTGGTAACCCTTCACAAAAAAAAAAAAAAAAGAAAAAAAGCCCAGTTGAAGCCACAGTGACAGTCAAGGAGAGTGATTCAGAGACTACAATGAGCAGACTGTCAAACAGACACACTCATAGTTAGAACGAACCAAATAAGATGTCCATGAACTTCTGACTAGAAACGGACCAGGGGCCTCACCACTGACAGGAAAGACAGCCAGCAGGGAATTAGACGCAGAAGGGAAATGGAGGCAGGTGCCCAAGCCTATGGACACAGGAAGTGACCAAAATATCTGCCATTAAGTATATAACCGATCCACACTGCTTCATTAGACTCTACCTTCTTAAATTTATTTTCTTAAAATTTGAAGATACAAATCTTCAAGAAGTTCAGGAAAAAAAATAAAGATACAAATTTTCAAGGTCAGTGAGCTTTTACCTATTGGCACACATGTATGCTCATTTATATCTATACATGGTACATTTCTAGGTATAGTCTATTAGCTCAGAAGACTTCTCATGGTCCTTCAAAGAAGCACACTTCCATTTTCGTTGCCCATTTTTAAACTTCCTACATATAGAAGCAGATTGTGTGTGTGTGGGTGTGTATGTGTGTGTGTATGTGTAGCTATTTTGTATATATTTATATGATGACTACATATGGTCTTCTAGAATTTTTGTAAACTTACTATAACACACACTATCCACCCATGTTATTACATGTAACAATAAGTTTATTCTCTCTCATTGCTGTGTAGTTATAGATATTTCATCACTGAATATTCAGTCAGGATATTATTTTATACTGACAGACATGTGGGTTGTTTTTCCATTCCGTGGCTATTGCAAATAATACACTTATCTTTGTATTGACGATGGCAAATGATGAACATGAAGACTCATTTCTCTGTTTTGTACCCAAGACTGGAATTATTGACTCATAGGTATACAACCTTAGTGATTGTTATTGTCCTTTATATCTTCAGAGACAAACTTGAACATGACTGTTTTTCAGTAGATTGACCTGTTTACAATCATATAGCATAGTTCTGTAAGTCTACAGCATCTGATATTAGCATATCTGTTAGCATATTTTCTCTTGAGTACTATTCACATGGTAACCTCCCACTTTCAATTCACCTGCAATACTATACTAAAAATGAGTATTTTGTAAACTGCACACAGTTGCATGATGCTTCGCTTGTTTTATTTTGACATGCATGGGAGACTCTGTGTGTGTGTGATTGCATGTGGTTGGCTGTGAGGGATGATTCAGGCCTTCCTGGGGCCCCTTGAGTATTAACCAATATGAGCAGCAAAGATCAACAGTTTGAACTTCTTTGTTTCTGCTCTTTGTCTATTTGGGAGGTCTTGTTTGTGCTGTGACCATCCTCTAATGGGAAGTGATACGAACCAGCTCAAGCGTGTTCTCTCCTTCTGATTTATTAACTGGGAACAGGCCCGAATATTCCCAGTGTATCACAGGTGTGCACTTATGTGTGTGTGCAAATGGAATCATTCTCGGTTGCCTCTTCCACTTTACTGGCTTTGCTTGTTTGCTTGTTTGTTTGCTTGTTTGTTTGCTTGTTTGTTTCAAGGCTGGGTCTCTTATCCCAACTTCACAGAGAGAGTTAGTCCAGGCAGCCAGCTTCCTCTGAGGAATCCCAATTTCTGCCTTCTAGGATGGAATTACAAGTAGACCACCACACCCACTCAACACTTTATTGGGGATGTGAACTCCAGTCCTTCAGTTTGTGTGCCAAGTACCTTAATGACTGAACCATAGATACCACTTTTAACCCATTCTCCTGCTCTCTATCATTTTTTTGAGGATTAAGGTAGAGTTTATTAGAGGAGAGAAAGGTTGGAACTCATGGACCAGGTGTGGAGTGCCATGAGGGGCTAGGGTACTCTGGAGAACTCATGGTGCCTAGGCATGGAATCCATGAACAGCTGGAAACAGACTCATGGCACTAGAGTGCCATGAGGGGCTAGGGCACCCTGCTCTCTATCATTTTATGGTTGTACTTTGGCCATTTACATTTAATGTAATTGATGTTCTGGGACTTAAATCTGATATTTTGCTATCTCTGATTTTTCTCCACTTTTCTCTTTCCTGTCTTTCAATAGACTATATCTGAACATTATAGAATTTTATTTTGACCTTCTAAAGCATTTTTATTTCATCTCTGTGTGGTGTTAATGGCGTCTTTAAATATCATAAGACACCACTGATGTCACTATTTTGGACATTTAGGTGAAATGTAGGAACCTGGCTTCTCTTTGCATCCTTTCATTTCTCTGCTTTTGTCTTAAGTATTTGTACACATCTGGAGCCAGAGTAATGTTACAAACTCTGCTTCAGTGGCCAACTACGGTTAGAAAACTCTAAGAATTTTTATTTCACCATGTCTTTTTCTTCCATCTCCTTACCATATTCATATTCTAAAATTCCTCTTTTATCATTTTATTTCTGTTCCTTTAGCCATTTCGAAGGGTAGGCCTGCTGGTGATCTTTGGTCTTTCCATTCTTCTTAAAATGTTTTGGCTTTCCACCATTCCTGAAAGATGTCTTCACTGGGAAGAAAATACAGAGCTCATAGTTATTTTCTTTCAGCCTTTGAAAAACATTCCTCTTCCTTCTTGCCTTTCTGATGAGAAGTTGGCTGTCAATCAACTGGTTTCTCTCCTGGTGGTGATGTGATTTTCTTTTTGCTTCTTTCAATATTTGTTTTCATTTTTTAGAATTATAATGTTGTGTGTGAATATGTGGTGTGTGTGTGTGCGTGCGCATGCAAACACATGCATGCACACTGAGACTAAAGGAGAATATATGGTGCCATGCCCTATGATTTTCCATATTATCCCTTTGAGATCTATCACTGAACCTGGAATGAGGCTGACAGCTAGCAAGTCCCAGTTATCCTTCTGTACCGACCTTGACAATGCTGAGGTTACAGGTGCACGTAGCCACACCAAGTTTTTAGCATGGGTCCTGGATCCAAACTCCAATGTTCATGTTGCTACAGAAAGCACTCTTACCCACTAAACCATCCCCCAATTAAGAAGCTTCTTGATGTGGATTTCTGTGGATGTGTTTTGTTTAGGAGTTTCTGACCTTCTTGACTCTGCAGCAAACTTTCTCAAATTAAGAACGTCTTCAGATACTATTTGATCATCTTTCTTCACTATCATCCACTTTCTCCTGTCATTCTGAGACTCCTAATAGGATAGTTTGTGTCATCGAACTTACAAGTCACTGACTCTCCTCTGTCTGACTTGCTCTACAGTTGAGACCATCTATGGAGCTTGTTTTTAGTCTGTGTGTTTTTTCAGCTCTAAATTTTCTGGTTGATCCTTCTTTAAATTCTCTCCAACTCCTTACTAAGACTTTTATATTTTTCTTCTATTTCAAGAATGGGGGCTGGAAAGATGATTTAGGAGTTAAGACTCTACCTTAATGCAGAAGGTCCTGAGTTTGGATCCCAGATCTCACATAAAAATGACAGGCAGCTTGGTGGGCAGAGCCTGAAAAAGCCCAGGGTGAAACAAAAAAGAGGTAGAATCATTCAGGATGATTCCTGAAGTCATCCTTGGTCATCCACAGGAATATACATTGGTTCTGCTACACACACACACACACACACACACACACACACACACACAAATAAAAACAAAAAAAGAAACTGAATACTTAGTCACTATTTTAAAACCTCTGTCAGATGATTCTAACATCTCTAGCAAATTTGTGTTGACATCTACCAATCACATTTCCTCACGAACTTTGAGATTTTCCTACTTTCTGTTAGGGTAAATGGTTGGATAATGATGTCCTGTTTCGTGCTAAGCATCCACAGTTAGTTACTTTCTGCGCTTTGGCCTTTCTTTCTCTGGTACTGCTCCTACAGATTAAAAAGCAGAGAGGGGTGGCAGACTGCTTCATTACCAACATCGATATACAGATGTCAGGTTTCCTGCCTAAATTCTGCTGACCCCTAAGGAGGGGAACTACTTAATGCTGTGGGCTATACCTTGGGCATTACAGTTGTTCACAGTCTCCACGGAATCCACAATTATGGCTGTTGATGGGAAAAGTCTTGACTCAGTCTTTTCGGTACCATTCCAACAGGAAAAGGGGCAGAACCTTGCTTCTTCCAGATAAAAGTGAAGGCCCAGGCTCTCAGAAGTTTCCTCTGCTACTGTGGAAGAAGAGCACAGTGCCTTCATCCTGGATGGATAGAGACAGAAGACCCTGTGTCGTACTTGGCCTTCTCTGACAACATTCCAGCATAAACACCAGCATGTCATTCTGCAGCTCACCCACTGAAGTCTAAACTGTACAACTGGCCTTGCTGGCATGTAAAGTGGGCCAAGTACTTTTCTCAAGTGTCTGGCTGTAACGATTGTGTACACATGTATGCAAGTACACACAGACACAGAGACAGACAGACAGACAGACAGACAGACACACACACACACACACACACACACACACACACGAATTCCTCATATAAGAAAAAATATGCAATGTTCATCTTTCCGAGTCAGGCTTATTTCACTTAACATGATCACTTCTAGTTCCATCCATTTTTCTGCAAATGTCATGATTTCATTTTTCTTTATGGCCGAAGGAACTTCTACGGTATATGTGTGGCATGTTTTCTTTCTCTGATCATCTGTTGCTAGACATCTAGGCTGAATCCATTGCCTGACTAATGTGATTACAGCAGCAATAAACCTTGATATGGAAGCATCCTGTGGTGTGATAACGTAGATTCCTTTGGGTAAACACTCAAGAATGGCTTAAGTGGACCACACATTAAGCTCCATCTTTAGTTTTTGCAGATAGTTCCATACTGACTTCTACAGTCACTGCACCAGATTCCATTCCCTGCAGCATGAACCAGGGTCCTTCTCCCTCAAAGGTCCACAAGCATTTGTTTACATTGGTTTTCTTGATGAAAACCATTCTGACTGGTTACTGTTAAAAGGTCTTGGACTGGAGAGATGGCTCAGTGGTTAAGACTCTGTTTCACAAGCAGTAGTAGGTCCTGAGTTCAGAATACAAGTCCTACATAAAAACGCCAGGAAGATATGGTAATAACCAACATTTCCAGCCCTGTGGGTGGAACCTGGGAAAATCCTAGAACGAAGCAAGAAGGAGGTAGAAATAATCCAGGATGATTCCTGAAGTCACCCTTGGGCCTCCACGGGCACACAGTACCCACACAAATACACATAAAATAAATAAATAAAATATTTTTTAAAAAAAGTTTTTTGTTTCATTAGACTGCTGTTTCCCTAGTGTTTTGGCTAAAAAGAGAAAGTTCTTCTTGAAGTCTTTTTGGTCTATTCTGTTGGCTTCTGCTGCTCAAGTATGGAATGTCACAGGTAAAACCAATACCTAGGTGACTTCCTATCCTGGCATCCCTTTGATTATAAAGCCTTGTCTACAAATATTCTCTCTGCTCTTCAGGTCTTCTCATGTTTTATATGCATCTCACAGAGAAAAAAGTAGTATAAAACAAGAGCCCAATTCTTTTTTTTTTTTTTTTTTGCACGTGTGCATGGCTGTGTGTGTTTGTGTATACATGTGTAGGCAGGCATGTGTACAAGATGAAGCTTGAGTGTGTGTACCTGTGAAGGCCTAAGGGTGGCATCAGGAATCATCCTGCATTTCTCTACCTCCTTATTGCTTTCTCTGGAGTTTCCCAGGCTCCACCTTCCAGGGTTGGAATTGCAGGCCGCTACCATATTTGCCCATCATTTTTATGTGAAATCTGAACTCGGTCCTTTTGCTTGTGAGGCAAATGCTTTAATCCCTGAGCCATGTCCCCAGTCCCCCCAGTTCAGTTTTTACAGATTGTTTGTTTTTCCAGACAGACAAGAGCAAGTTACAAGACTATCCGCCTTCCCCTTTCCCAGCCACTTTAAACTACAGGAATTATAGATCTAAGCAGATCGGGTGGAACCCATCCATATCAAAAGTGGGTTAATATTAGGAACTCCTAGCAGCAGGTAGGGACTGGAGTTGAACTTATCCAACCAAGACTCAAAGCCCCATGGTTAGGGAAACATCTACTCAAGTTCATGTCCACCAAGTATTGCTGTACCTCATGAGATCCTCTGCTGGGGTTCCCTCTACATAGATTTCAACTTTGACCCCTGCCCCCCTGCCAGACTTCTCCGGCCCTTTCTTTTGGAGGCAGGGCTTCATCCTGGAGTCCACAAGTCCTGGAGTTTTCTTCAAATAAATGGCAGCCCTGGACCAGGGTTATAGTTCATCCACTAACCCTGATTCTCTGTACAGCTTCAATTTCAAATCTCCTACACCTGCATCCTACCCAACGAACATTATGGCTACTTGGACCACATCAGCACATGTCTTGAACTTACCTCAGTGGTCTCTTTCTTCCCACTGAAAGTCTAACCCACCTTCTCCCGGACTCCTCTATTCATGAACATGAACAATTTCTAACTTTATCACTCATTCTCTAAGAAATTGAACAGGTGCCTTCATATCTCTAAGAGTTTTTTTTTCCCTAAATCTGTGAGATTGAAGAACTGGCTTTCCTTGGGCAGCTGCTAGGATGGTTAATTAGCAGAACATATGGACACTCCCTTCACAGGCAAACATGGAGATTAAATGTTTGGTTTCACTAATAACCAGGACCTGCAAGTTAACGAACCAATGAAATATCATTTCTCGACCTAGCGAATAGACAACTTATGACAGGTAACAGTTACCAAGAAAAGGCACCATCACACACTGTATCAGAGATCTATGCTGGTAAGGGTTTTTTTTAAGATGAGAATTTGGTAGTATCTGCTGGAAAATGTACACACAAGCTCATTGATCTAGTGATTTTAATTACAGGCATCTATCCTCCAAAAAAATAATTACACACGTGCAAAAAAAGGGCTGAATATACAAGGATGCTGATTGCAGCATTGTTTGTAACAGTGAAAAATAGCAACAATCTAAATGGCCACCAATAGGAAGACAGCTAAATAGACTATGTAGTGTTCATCTGCCAGAGCCGCTATGCAGCCATTCAAAGAATAAGGCCAATTTCTGCACATGACCATGACTGTGTGTCCAAGACTTTCTGGAAAGGAAAAAAGCACGTTGAAGAATAATGTGCATGATATCATACCATTTATATTTTTAAATCACTCAACAAGTATTATACTTCCAGCCTCTCTCTATTTTTCTCTTTTCTTTCTTCCTCCCTCTCTTCCTCTTTCTGTCTCTGTCTGTCTTCTTGAAAAGTCTAAAAATATGGATCAGGGTAGAAGTAAGGAGCCTCAGATGAGAATGGGAGGGGGTGTCAAGGGAAGCCTGAACTTAATTTGTACTGCTTTATTGTTATAAGGAAATTTTACTGGTATAATTAAAATGAATACATAATATTAATGTTGGTTTCTTAATTTGACAAATGCATTAGGGTAACATGCTGTTAAAAATTACAGAAAACTGAGTGACAAGTACACAGAATTCCTTCCATTTTGTTTGCAAGTTTTTTACGAATCCAAAATTATTACAAAATAAAAAGGTTATTTCAAAACATTTGTGAAGACAACTGAAATACTTAACAAGAAAGGATAAATTATAAGGTATTTACATTATATACTACAATGTATATGTAGGATATGCTATATTTGCTTGTATTATAGATTATGATATAGTTACAAAAATATGCATCAGTTAAATTATAGCCATGCAATAATCCCCAATATAGTCAAGAGGCATTAGTGAAGGTAACAAAAGCTTAAGTCTCAGAGCAATTCCAATTATGTATAAAAATCAGAACAATCTAGGATCCCAATTATGTACACAAGGAACCAGAGCCCGTGGCCATTTCTGGCATTGAATGGCTCTAATATGCTGTGAGTGTCCACACTCTAAACAAAGCAAATGTTTGCAAAGAGTAAATAGCAAATACATCAAATTCTCAGAGCCAGAGGATGTCTGTCACACTTATATCTCTGTCATTATACCATGAAAGCAGACTTGGGTAATCCTCAACTGAAAGACCTGACTATGTTCAAATAAAGCTTTATCTACAGAAACAATCTCAGGCAGGGAGGGCTGTGAAGAAGGTTCAGTGGGGAAGCACTTGCCACACAGGTATAAGGACCTGACTTTGAATACCCACAATCCACATAAAAGCCAGAAAGAGTAGTATGCATCCAGAATCCCAGTGCTCCTACAGCTAAACAGAAGGTGAAGACAGGACAATCTTCTGCAAGCTTGTAAGCCAGCTAGCGTACACGAGTGTTTGAGACCCTGTCTCAAACAAGGTAGAAAGGTGAGAACCAGCAGTCAAGACTGTCCTCTAACCTCCAAATGTGTGTCTTGGTACACAAGTGCCAACATTCAGACATATAAATACACTTCACAAAACACACACACACACACACACAATACACACATCTCCAGGATAGATTTGGTTCATGGGCCATAATTTGCTAACTCCTTTTGGAGCAAGGAATGAAGTTTTTTGCTGAGAATAATTATCAAAACTATTCTTTCTCCTTTTGCACAGGCACTGAGCAAACCCAGTGGTACTTGCGTCTACAATTCCTACACCCCCCCTAACTCCCCGCACCCCATGCTTCCAGCCTCCATCAATTCCTTCCCCACCTCCACCACTATCCTCACTAATCATTAAAAAAAAAAAAAAACTTTCGAGAATTTAAGAGTCCACAGAAACTACAAGCCAGGAATTAGAGGACAGATGCCTTACAACTGAGAATTCAAAAAGTCATTCCATCCAACAGAAGAGAATCTTCACATCCAAACTCTAAGGTAAGTAACCCTTTTACTTTTGATCCTTTTACTTTTGATTTTTTGATTTTATCAATTTCAACTGATAGTCACTACAGTTTAAGATTTCTGCATAGTACAACTAAAGCCCCATATGCCCACTACTCAGGGTCTTAACCGCCCCCAAGGAACTAAAAGCTGTAATATCACACTTATCTCTAACCTCTGGCTACTAAGTCTACCATATTTTACAATCTAAAAGTTGCCTCAATACCAAACCCAAATCTAACTTAACAAACCTTAACATCCGATCTTAATTTAAAATGTCTTAGTCAAATCTAAGATCAAAACTCTGTCACTCCCCCCATGAAAACAAGACTTACACACATTTTCTGTAATATAATAACTTTATCCACAAAGCAACACCAAGGAACAACAATCACAAACACATACCAAGAAAGATAGTAAAGATCAAACACAAAATGCACAAGTCACACTATAGAACCACAAGAACCAACAAAAAACGAGACAACAAATCTCCTACAAAAAAAAAAAAAATCAATTCCACAATGATGAATCCCAACCAGAATCAATAATCAAGATAAGGATTTTTCAAAGCTTGATTTTTACTGTGATCAAAACAATGAAAGAGGAAATCCACAAGGAGTTAAATAACCACACAAGCCAACATGAACAGGAACAAAACAGGTACCTGGATGAAATGAAAAAAGCACTAAAAGAAACAAAACTAGGCATAGAGCCACTGAAAAAAATCTCATGCAGAGATGAAACTCAAAATTAAAAACAAGCTAACTGTAATACAAAACTCAACAGAGAGTCTTACCAGCAGAACTAATAAATCAGAAAATTGACTATCAGAACTAGAAGATGGCAGAACTAGAAGATGGCAGAACACATTGGTTTAATCAAAGAGATAAAAAGCCAAAAAAAAAAAAATACTTGAAAGGAATATTCAAGAGTTATGGGACACCTTAAAGAAAACAAACCTGTGCATACATAGAATACCAAACAAGAAACCTGGGAATCGGGGCGGGAGGCACGGGGGGGATGGGGGGGATGGGGGGAAGGGTGAGGGGAGGGGGTGCAGGGGGTTCGGGGGGGAGGAGGAGGGAGGGAGGGAACTAGTGTACCTATTAAGTTTGTATGAGCTGAAATAATAAAAAATGTATTATATAAAAAAAGAAACCCATAAAGCTAAACAAGAAGTGATTTTTCACACTATCATTAGTGAAAATTTTTTTAATCTAAGGAAAGACATACCCATCCAAGTACAAGAGATATATCACACACCAATCAGATATAACTAAAATAGAAATGTGCCACAGCAAATAGTCAAAACATTGCAGATACATGACAAAGAGAATGTGTTGAGAGATTCAAAAGAGAAAAACCAAGTCACATTTAAAGATAAGCCTAAATAGCAGCTGATTTTTCAATGGAAAAGCCAGAAGAGCTTAGGGAGATGTATTTAAAGTCATAAATGAACACAAATGCCAACCCAGGCTATATATATATGTCAAAAATATCAGTCATGATTGAAGGCTGAAAAAAAAATTTTCCACCATAAGAACAAATTGAAGTCTTACATGAACACAAAACCAGGACTATAAAAAAGATGCTAGAAAAGATACTCAAGCTTGAAGAAGAGGACGAACATATCCAAAATGATAGAAGGGAAAAATAATACCAACAAAACTTCCTAGCAAACAAATACACATAAAAAAACAAGAAAGCACAAAAAAATTACAGGAACTAAGCATTTCTCAATTATAACCTTAAACATCATTGGAATTGATTCTTCGATTAAAAGACATAGGCTATGAACATGGATTAAAAAAATCACAACCCATCAATCTGCTGCCTTCAGGAAACACATCTCACTATGAAAAATTGGCACATTCTCGAGCAAAAGTCTGGTCAAAAGTACTTCGAGCTAAAGGAAAAAGGATACAAGCAGAAGTAGCAATTCTGGTATCTGACAAAATAAACTTCAAACCAAAAGAGATCATAAGAGATACAGAAGGATACTACATATTGTTTTCTTTAAGGTGTCCCATAACTCTTGAATATTCCTTTCAAGTATTTTTTTTTTTGGCTTTTTATCTCTTTGAAAGTCAGGAAGACTTTACAATATTGAACACATACACACCTAATGTAGGCTCAGCCACATTCATTAAACAAACATCACAACATCTAAAACAACAAACCAACCCCCAAAACAATACTGGTAAGGGACTTCAATTCTCCACTCTCACCAATGAATAGGTCAACAGGAAAAAACTGAACAGAGACACATTGGAGCTGCATCAAACCATAACCCAAATGGACCTGGCTGACCTCTACCAAATCTTCCATCCTAACGCCGAGAAATACACACTCTTTTCAGCAGCCCAGGGAACTGTCCCCAAATAGACCACATATTGGGACACAAAAGCAAGTCTCCACATATATAGGAAAAGCTGAAATTATATCTTGTACCTGACCAGACCACCATGCAATAAAATAGACATCCACAACAAAGCAAATGACAGAAAATACACAAATTCATGGAAATTAAATATCATGATACTAAACCAGGAATGAGTTTAGGCAGAAGTCAAAAGGGAAATTCAAAAATTCCTAGAAGTGAATGATAATGAAAACACAGCATAACAAAATTTCTGAAGCACAATGTCTTAAGAGGAAAGTTTATAGCACTCAATGTTTATATCAAAAAAGGAAACATCACAAGTAAATGATTTAACAATGCAACTTAAAGCCTTAGAGTGACAAGAACAATCCAATTCCAAATGCAGTAGATGAGCAGAGATTAGTAAAATCAGGGAAGAAATATCCAAAGTTGAGATAAGAAAAAAATACAAAAAAAATCAACCAAATAAACAGCAGTTCTTTTAAAAAAAATTGATACAGGCAAAGTAACTAAAACAAAAAGAGAAAAACCCCAAATTAACAAAATTAGAGATGAAAGTGAAGTTATTAAAATTGACATCAAGGAGATTCAAAGAACCATAAGGTCATATTTCAAAAACTTACATTCCACAAAATTTGATAAACAGAAAGAAATGGATGAATTTCTAAGCACATAACAACTTACCAAAATTGAATCGAGATGAACTGAATTTTTAAATAGTCCTATAACAAGTGACAAAATTAAAGAAGTAATTACAAATCTTCCCACCAAAAAAGGCCCAGGACCAGAAGGATTAAGTAGAGAATTATACCAGACATTTGTACAACAACTAACATGACTACTCTGTAAACTATTCCATAAAATAGCATACAAAGGAACAGTCCTAAATTCTTTCTACAAAGCTAACATTACACTAATCTCAAAACCAAATAAAAATACAATAAAAAGGAAAATTATAGGCCAGTCTCTTTAATGAACACAGACGCAAAGATCCTCAACAAAATTTTAGCAAACCAGATTCAAAAACATACTTTAAAAAACACTCCACTATGATGTAGGATTTATTATAGGTATACAAGATTGGTTCAACATATACAACTCAATAAATGTAATCTATCATATAAACAAATCCAAGGACCAAAACACATGATACTCTCAGTAGATGCAGTAAAAGCTTTTATTTTTTTTTATTTATTTCTTCCACTCATACAAAGTTGATAAGTACCCCATTCCCCTCCCCCCTCCACCCCTCTCTGGATCCCTTTGCTCTCTCCCCCCTTTTCTTTTTCCTTCCCCCCCTCCCTTTCTCCCAGTGCCCCACTGCCCCAATTCCTGGAGTATCCTTTAGTGTACACGTCAAACTTCCCTCTGGGTTCTCTTCTCTGATGAGGTATAAGGATTCAGTGGCATTGCCTAGAGCCCCTTTTGTGTTCCCCTTTAGTATAGGAACACTGTTGTGGCTGTTAATCCCTTGCCTCTAAGAATCCTAGTGCCTGTGATCCATGCTAGACTTTGGGGATTCAATAATATGTTGGTAATTGCGCAGGTCATGCAAAGTCCTATTATGATTACTTCAGCCCTAACCTGTACAGAGTATCTTGCATATCGTTGTTCCTCCCCATGTTTAGGCTCTTACAATCTTACTGCCCCCTCTTCCGCAAATTGATGCAGGAAAAGCTTTTGATAAGACCCAACGCCCCTTTAAGATCAAAGCCCTGGAGACAACTGGAATGGAAGGAACTTATATCAGCAGAATAAAGGCTATATACAGCAAGCCTATAGCAAGGATCATTCGAAATAGTGAAAAATTTGAAGCATTTCCTCTTCCATCAGAAACTAGGAAAAACTGTATACTCTTATCACTTCTATTCAATATTATAGTGAAAGTCTTAGCTAGAACCATAAGACGAGAGAGGGAGATAAAATGGATACAAATAGGAAAATAAGAAGTTAAGTTATCCCTGTTTGCAGAGGACATGAAATTTTACCTGAGAGACCCCCAAGAACTCCAATGGGAAATTCCTGGAACTAATATATAAGTCCAGCAGAGTAAGGAGTTACAAAATTAATGTTCAAAAATCAGTGGCTTTCCTATACACCAAAGATGAAAAAATGAGAAAGTTCTAAGAGAAACAATTCCATTTAATATAGTCCCTAAAAAAATAAATACCTTAGTGTAAATCTAACCAAGAAAGTGAGAGACCTGTATAATGAAAACTTTAAAGTCCTAAAGAAATAAATTTCAGAAGGCACCAGAAAATGGAAAGACCTCCCATGCTCCTGAACTGATAGAATTAACATCATAAAAATGACCATCCTACTAAAGGCAATATGCAGATTCAATGCCATACCAATCAAAATTCCAAGACAATTCTTTACAGAAATTGACAAAACAAACTTAAAATTCATATGGAAGTAAAAAAGACCCATGATAGTAAAAACAATCCTGAGTAATAAAAACTACGCTAGAGATATCATTTTACCAAACTTTAATCTAAACTACAAATCTGTAGTAATAAAGACAGCATGGTACTGGATCCAAAGCAGACACACAGATCAATGGATAAGGGTTGAAGTCCCAGAAATAACCCCATACACTTACAGTCATCTGATTTTTGACATAGGGGTTCAGAAAACCCAATGGAAAAAGAACAGCATCTTCAACAAATTATGCTGGCAAAACTGGATATCCCTTACTTGTCACCATGCATGAAAATCAACTCCAAATGGATTAAGAACCTTAATATTAGATCAGAGACTATGAAAATAGATCAGAGACTATAAAAATTCTAGAAGAAAAAGAATTCCCTGGAACTGATCGGTCTAAGCCAACATTTTCTAAAAAGGACCCCAATAGCACAGGAAAGAGATTCCAACACTCAACAATGGGAATATTATGAAATTAAAGAGCTTCTGTTCGGCAAAAAATGAGTAAAAAGAAAACCCACAGAATGAGAGAAAATCTTCACTAACTACATATCTGATAGAAAATTAATATCCAGAATGTACAAAGAATTAAAAACATTAGGGGATGGAGAGGTGGCTCAGGGGTTAAGCCTCTGCCTTGCAGGCGGAAGGTCCTGAGTTCGGATCCTAGACCCCACGTATAGACGCCTGGCGGAAGTGGGGGCGGCCTGCGTTTCTGGTCCTGGTAGGGCGGAGCCTGTGAATCCCGGGGCAGAGTAAACAAGGAGGAGGTGGAGGTGTTCATGATGGTTCCCAAATTCATCTGTGGTTCTACACACACACACACACACACACACACACACACACACACACACCGCACACACACACATACATGCACAATTGAATAAATAATAAAAATAAAAAATATTTTTAAAAAAAGAATTAAAAAAATTAAACACCAAGGAGATAAACAGCCTGGTTAGAAAATGGGCCATGAAAAAGAAAAACATTAAAAAAAAAAATGGGCCATGGCACAAGGTGGCCACCTGTGTAATAGTGTAATAGTACCAAGGAGACATCCAACAGCTTTCTGATTGGACTCAAGACCCGCTTTTCAGAATGGTACCCATCCCTGTTACTGTAAACTAGAACAAGAACCTAAAAAAAAGGAAGAAAATAGATTAATAGGGAAGACAGCCAATAAACCAATAGGTAGGAAGACGGTACATCAAACCACTCTGTAAGCAGCTGTTATTATACCCATAGAATGGGAACTCACAGTGGAAACCTTTGGGTCTAGAGCTAAATGAGTGAAGAGAAGTGCACATACCAGTGGGGTGGCCTGAAGAGGAGTAACTTGTCACACTACAAAAGCCTGACTCCACACAGGAGCAGACAAGCCAGAGTGAACCCTGAAGTCCATAGACACATACAGGCAGAAGAATGGGACCAAATGGTGAAGGGAAGAGAAGGAATGATAGGAAGGAGGGAGGTGGGGAGACTGGGATGAATACTCAATACACTTGTAAAAGTAGAAAAAATTAATAAAAAAGAAAATAGACCATGAAACTTAAAAGAAACTTTTTTCAGGATGAAATTGAAATGTAAAACAAGTTCCTTGAAAAATGTTGCACCTCCATAATCATAATAGAAATGCAAATAAAACTACCCTGAGGTATCATCTAACCTTGGTCAGGATGGCGAAAATTCAAAAGATATATGTTGCAGTCCGCCTGCATAGTTGCTGATAAATGACCATCACACAGCTTAAGGGAACAAGGAGTTTACTTTCTTACGATAGTCCGGTTACAGTTCATAGTCCAGCTTGACGGAAGAGCACACACCAACACCAGGGCCGAGGGAACTGGCCACCATAACGGCTGAGAGATGGACAATCCTTACTTGCCAGACCAGCATGTCTGGCCAAGTGAACAGAAGGATGCCCCACTCTCTCAACCAGCTCTCTCTGATTTATCCAGGGCCTAGTCCCACCCCCCATGGGCTGGGTCTTCCCCAGCAGCTAGACAATCTCCTTCAGGTTTGCTCTGGGCTTAACTCAACCATCAACTCTCTACACCTGTGCCCAGAGCTCAAACCCTCAAGAGTCAAGTTGACACCTGTGCTTAACTATGACAACATACAATAACAATGTTGGAGAGGATGCGAGAAGAGAATCTTCATACATTGCTGGTAGGAATGCAGACTTTTGCAACCACTCTGAAGATCAGTATGGCAGTTTCTAAAAAACTTAAAAATTGAAATTCCATATGATCCTGCTATCCTACTAATGGAAATATTTTTTAAAATGCTTCATCTTACTATAGTGGCACATGTCCATCCATGCTCATTGCAACATTATTCACAATAGCAAGTCATGAAATCAACCTAAATGCCCAACAGTTGACAAATGGATGATGAAAATTTGGCACATATACACAATGGAATACTATTCAGCCATCAAAATAAAACAAATTAATGAAATTTGCTTGTAAATGGATGGAGTTTGAAGAAGTCATACAGATGTTGCATGCTCTCCCTTATAAGTAGAACCTAGTTCCAAGCCCTCATAATGGCATATTCAAGGGGAAAATCTATATAATACCTATTACAACCACAAAGGATTATAACTAGGAGACTAGTGGAAAGAAGACCCCAAGAGAATGGAGGTAAAGGAACACAGTTCAATAGAGAAATAAGGCCACTGTCAAGAAAGACCCATAAGTAGAGAGACATCTGATCCTGTCCACTGTCAGTTTCTTTCATGTTCACTGATTTTTGGACTGACTGGTTTGAAGTTCTGGGTGTGTCCCCCTGGTCATGGAGTGGGGAGCAGTTGGTGGTTGTAGATAGCCAGATGGTTGCCTGGAGGCTGACCCACTCATATTCTATTCCTGATCTTCCCTCTTCTTTAAGCCTTTTCTTATATAAAGGCCTATTTTTTATCATTGGATAGCATTCATCCTTGTACAGTTCAAGAACAGCAAAATAGACAACAACATCCAGAATGCAGAGCACTGGCGACCCTACAATGTTCACATAGAACCAGGTCAGCCAAATCTCTTCCCATCTAAAGGCTCAGGGAACTTTGCGGAAGAAGGGGTGGTAAGACTGTAAGAGCCTAAAGATGGTCAGGTCCACTGCTAGACAAGACGCTTCACTCAAGATAGGGCAGCCAGGAGATGCTCATTGCAACATTATTCACAATAGCAAGTCATGAAATCAACCTAAATGCCCAACAGTTGACAAATGGATAATGAAAATTTGGCACATATACACAATGGAATACTATTCAGCCATCAAAATAAAACAAATTTGCTTGTAAATGGATGGAGCCATTTACATGTTGCATGTTCTCCCTTATAAGTAGAACCTAGTTCCAAGCCCTCATAATGGCATATTCAAGGGGAAAATCTCTATAATACCTATTACAACCACAAAGGATTATAACTAGGAGACTAGGGAAAAGAAGACCCCAAGAGAATGGAGATAAAGGAACACAGTTCAATAGAGAAATAAGGCCACTGTCAAGAAAGACCCATAAGTAGAGAGACATCTGATCCTGTCCACTGTCAGCCAGGAACTCAACAGCAATGAGACTTGACCACATCAGACTTGCACAATGGCTGACATATCATTATGCTGCTATAAACTAGTGTGGAACTCAGGAGAAATCATCTCAAGCAGTAGGAACCTTAGAGGTGAGGGGTCAGACAGATGTAGGGAAGTACCCACATCAGTGGTCAGCCCAAGGAAGGGCCTCTTGGTCTGCCACAGAGGCCTGAACCCCTACTAAAGCAGATGATCCAGAGGGAACCCCAGGACCATAGAAGCTGACTGGATCCATGAAGGGAGGGGGAGAGAAAGAGGGAAAAGGTGAGAGAGTGAGGGAAGGGAGGGAGGGAAGAACAAGAGAAGGCTGATAAGGATATGTACCCATTCAGCTTGTATAACTAGAAAAAATAAAAAAATATTATATAAAAAGCATTCTTTCTATGGAAGAAAGCTGTTAATAAACAATGTCTCCACAAAATGACTGGTGTAGAGCAGTGTTTAATATGTCTTTCTTCTTATCCCTCCATCCGCCACCATCCCCGCACCTGAAACCTCAGCAGGCCTGCCTGGTTCACCTGCCAGGTTGCCACAATTACTGTTACATGTGAGCCAGGGTGCCATTCCATTTTGAGATTATGAGCCAGCTGCTGGTGAGGGGACGCAAGAATACAGCAGGGGCCACAGCTCGCCGCTGAAAGATGGGACTCCCTTCTCTGCTTTCTGCTCCTGCAGAGGTTTCGGGGTGGGGGGACGTGGGGGAAACAGGTAGGGGGGAAATGGCTCAGTCAGGTACAGAAAACTTAAAGAAATCTCTGGGGTCTCTCAGAAAGAATCTGCTGAGGGATACGCTAATTAGCAAACCAGCTGAGTGACAGTTATGTTCAGGAATGATTTGCAAATGGCATTCTCCTGGAGTTTATTAGGGGGCTCGTTAACGGTACAACAGTACATTACTGTCCTGAAATTCTGATCTAAGCAGAAAATTAAAATTATTTGCTAAATGACCTAATAAAATTGAATAAAATTTGCTGAGAGAAATGGAAACCGCTGTAGATCAGCCCAAGGAATGTGGTTTAAGGCATAGAATCTCGCTCCTGTCGCTGAGTGGCAGCAATGTCCTCTGTGTGCAGCCTTGGATGGACGGGCCTGGCCCAACAAGTGGCACTGGCGAGCAATCCCAGTGGCAAAGAGAACCATCCTCCACCCAGCCTGGGGCTGATAACTGAGGTTGTCCAGGCTAAAAGCCCAATGCCACCTGTACCGCCCACAAGGGCAGCCCACCCCTCTAAGCCAGTTTGCTCATGCCTCTCTCTCCTACCTACCTGTTCCACCAGTCTCCAGAACTTCTACCTTCCAAAGTGCAAGTCTGGAGCTGGGGATGTAACCCAGTTGGTAGAGCGCTTGTCTAGCACACACGAAGCCCTGGGTTCGATCCCCAGCACCACATAAACTGTGCATACATCTATCCCAGCACTTGGTGTATTTGCTTGGCAAACACTGCATTCTTCAGAGATCCAGCACTTGGAGGTCCCAAAATTCAAGATCAATCTTGGCTATAGTACAAGTTGAAGCCATCATGGGCTATATGAGATGCTGTCTCAAAAAAAAAAAAAAAGTCCCTGAAAATAGGAGGGAGTGTGATATGGGAGACGAAGTGTTGTCAGAGGTAGGAGGAATGGGAATGGGATTAGTGGAGAGAAAAAAGAATAATAAATTTTTTAAGTCTGATTTTGTCACACTCCTTACAAAGTATTCAGAAGCTCCCTATTGCTCAAAGATCCAATACCATAGGAATGATTTTCAAAGTGTGGTTCCTAAGACCAACAGGATCTCTGGGGCTCTCACTAGAAATGGAAGTTTACAGGCCACCAGACACAACCAGCAGTTTCTCCAGCTCTAGAGGTAGAGCCCATACATGCTCATATTCACAGTCGCTGCTCTGTACCATTAAAAAAAAATGGCACCCTCTGGACTTGATTTGCCTGATTGCCTGTGCTCACTCCCATCCACCCCCGCTTCCTCCACACAGCTTACGGAGACCCCCTCCAACACAGACTGAAGATTTGCAGCTGCCTCTCCCTCTGCCACAACCCTCTCTGCCTCTGCTTGGCAAAAAACACAAAGACACAGCGTTAGAGCATCACTTATTTTGCCTTTCCAAGAGCCAATCTTGTTTGTGCCCATCCCAGACTTAGCTCTTCAGCTAATCCTACAGAACAGTTTTTCCTAAGAGGCCCTGGGGAGATCAGCCCTTTCCTCATCCATCTCACTCACTCAGCTTTCTGCATTTCTCTCAGTGTCTGTTTAGAATGGATTCCTTATCAATTGAGAAACGGGGGCCAAAACAGCATCTTCCTGGGACTGAACCCTGGGTGGGAGTTAGTACATCGAAAAAAAAGAAATCTTATCAAGTCAGGTATGGGGGGGAAAGACTGTACAAATCAGTGGCGTTCATAGACATATTTGCTTTCAGGCGCTCCCAAAGAGACAGAGATGTTCAACCCCCGCCCCCTTTTCCCGCTTCCCCCATGGAATGGTAGCACTTTGACTCTGTGCCTTGCATGCAAATGATCAAGCTCACACGTGTTCTTAGCGTAAGCTAACAGTTCACTTAGCTGGAAAAGATGTGAAAACAGAAGTTCTGCCAACCAGCCTAGGCTGCAGGCTTTGCAGCAGCCAACAGAGACCCAGATGTTCAGCAGCCTTCCGGGCATGCAAGGCCCAGGTGATATATTTATCAACATAGGACCCATCTGAGCTCATTCTGCTTAACAAGAATCAAAATCAACTCTAGCAGGCAGCATCTAAACCAACTTAACTCATTACACTCCTTGGGAAACTAGCACCAAAACCTTTGAATCATTATCGTGGGAACATAACAAGGTGACCTAGGAGAAGCTGTGCATCCATAAAACTAGTATTAGAGCTGACAGAGACATCTCAGAAGTCACCTGAACTAACTTGTAGCTACTATCACAAAGAAAACTCATTATTTGTCCCAGATCAGACTAGCATGTACATTGTGCTTTTCAGGGAAAGAAATATCATATGATCACTCAAAATGTGATGCTCACAGAAAGGGAAGCTGATTGAAGGACCTTCTGTTGAGAAACTGGATTCTGGTAATGTCTCTGTTTTTTTATTCTTTTCTAATTTTGTACATATGCATAAAATACTTGGATCATATTCACCCCCACCTTCCAGTCGCATCAAACTCCTTCTTCCCAACAAGACCATCTCCAACTTTCACGACGTGTGTGTGTGTGTGTGTGTGTGTGTGTGTGTGTGTGTGTGTGTATTTGTGTGCGACCCATCACAGTCATTAGGGTTGCTTCCAGGAACTTGGGCAGGGCTTATTCCTTGAACAAGGTTAACTTACCACTGGCTGCCTCATTCACGAATATAAGGACCTAAAGATATAGACGAGGGATCCACAGCTCAGCTAAGCAGAATGGCAAGTAGAACAACTCAGGTTGTTCTAACTCCTACCCGCTTTCTTAGCCATGCAACCATCATCAAGAAGAAGAGCATGTTCCTCAGACCACCAGCATTAGAATCAGCTGGCAGCTTCTTAGAAATAGAAATCTGGGGGCCCATCTGAGATTTGTCAGACTAGTAACTTGAGATATGACCTGCCACTAAGTTCTTCAGGTAACCCTGTAACAGTTATTCTTAACTATTGCTGTGAGAGAGCACCCAAAGTCAAGCAACTTAGAGAAAGGGGGATTTATTCAGCTTACAGTTCCAGAGGGAAGGGACAGTCTCTCATAGCTGAGGCAGCATGGCTGGCTGGCCAGAGTTGGAGGAGGCTAAGTCACCTGCAGACATCTTGGAAGCTGAGAGCTGCAGACTGCTTGCAGCAAAGGCAGACTTCTCCTGGAGGTAGGGTGGGACTAATCCACCTCAAGGCCCACCCCTTGTGACTTCCTTCCTCCAGCAAGGCTCCACCTCTCAAGGTACCGTGACCTTGCCAAACACATGGGGGACACATTTCAAACCATGACACCCTGACACACGGAAGAGCTTAATAACCATTGCCGGGGGGAAAGAACACCTTTGTTCACGTTTTGCTCAGTTCAGGCAGAAGCATACCTTATGGTGATGAAAGCCCCCATCATCCTCCCATTGCTGAATCAATATGAGACTCAAACAACTTAGGGGAAATTGAGGCTTACTCATACCTACGGTTGTAGGTGACGGTTCCTCAGCAACATGGCGGGCATGCACCATATCTGCAAGAAGAGCTGAGAGACGGGTACACTTTCTAGCTTCCCGTTCTTTCAAAATACTAACCTGGCTCTTCCATCTTACCCACGTGCCCAGGAAATGGCCCCGCCCATGATGGACATCAACTGACTAACCTCCCACAGGCTTGCCCAGCCTTAATTGCCTTAATAAACAACGATTCACAGATGTGCTCCAAGCCCTTTGCTCTCAATTGCCAAGTTGACACCTGTGTATCTCACTAGCACTCTGGACAACCAAACCAGTAGACAGCAGTTTGCAAGCCAGAATCTATTTTGGAAGCTTACCCCAACCTGCCCACCTGAATCCAAAGTCCCTCTTCTGCATTCCTGACTCATAGATCAGACTGACTAGACCCCCAAACCCAGGTATTTGATCAGATGGCAGCCTGGATTTAAGGGTATGTTTTAAATAAGATGAACATGTAAGGCAGTAACGTTGGGTGAAAATGACCTTCTATGCTAGCCAGGACTCTCTCAAGGAACAGAACTGATAGAAAGAATATATATCATAGGCTGAGTAGTCCCACGGGGCTGTCTTCACATTGGAGAGCCTGAAAAGCGGTAGCTGCTTGGTCCAAGAGGCCAATCAGCCCCAATCTGGCCCCAAAGGCCTGGAGTTCCTGAGGGTGGCAAGTCATCAATCTAGGCTGGAAGGCCAAAGAAGCCAAGTTCTGGTGCTAGTGATAGAGGGTAGCAACTGCAGCAGCAGCAGAGGCGGACAGACAAAACAGCCCTGCTCTTCCTCAGACCTCCTCAGATCCGAGCCCAAGTTGCAAGGTGCAGCGCACTCCGAGAGGATCATCCCCCATCTATTGATCCTTCCAACCCCTCAAAGCCCCATCCAAAGGCATATCTCTTAGGTGAACCCAGATCCAATCAAGGATCAATCACCTCACCCGTCACCACCTGGGTGTGTCTCACAAGGTGGTCTCATTGGTCAGTGAACAGAGGAAAAGCAAATTGTCCTATTCGTGGTTCTGCATGAGATGCAGGCTCGCCCAGCAGAGGGAGACCTCAACAAAACAACCTTTTCCTGGAACCCCTCCCCCCCCCAACCAAGGGCAGCCGTGGAGGAACTCAGTAGCTAGAACTTCAGCTGTGCATCTAGCTGCTTATTTGGAAAGACAAATGAGCATATGGGCAATTAATTACCAGTTTCTGGGCTGCAGCTAATGGCTTGACTACATGGTCAGGAACTTGGAAGGGATATGACTGGAAAATGTATGCCCTTCTCTTGGATCGACCTCAGTAAATGGGTGAAAATGTAAAAATGTCTCCTGTCGATGCTCACCAAAGACTGGTATCTGCAGAAGAGGGCTTCTATACTTATTGGATAGAATGCTCTATGCGGTTTTGTTTTGCTTTGTTCTAAACAAACGGTGAGCTCTGAAGAGGAGGACTTGTACACTCAGGTGGACAGAATAGGGAATCAAGTAGACAGATAATCTATCCAGGCTCTTTTCTAAGTCATCCTTGTTACTGACCAATAGGCTTGTAAGCAAAGTGGCCACCTTCACAAGGACAGCGCTTGGGCTCCTGTAACGTATAGATTTGCACTTACCAAGGAGAATCTGGTTACTGGCACCAGTGAATGCCCAATCTCCCAAGAGTGGAAAGCAACACTGAATCCCCATGTGACCCCATTACTCTGGATGACTACCCAGCTGTCTGGTGGCAGTTTGATTACATCACAGAAGGTGTGATGCTTTGTTCTTATTAGAGTAGAAGCTAACTCTGGATATATAGATTCACTTTCCTGCCTCACAGCTTCAATGTAAACTTCCTTCTATGGATACGCAGAATGGCTTGTTTCTCATCACACAACAATGCCTCTGACCAAGAAACTCCCTTCAAGGCTACAGGGTGATCAGCTGATGAGTGCGTAAGGACCTGAATGTGATCTCCAACACCCACAGGAAAAAAAGCCAGCTGTGTGGTGTGTTTGTTATCCCAGTGTAGTAGAAGCAGAAGCGAGTAAATCCTTGGGTTTGCTGGCTGACCAACCTAGCCTAATCAACCAATTCCGGCCAGTAAGAGATCCTGTCTCAAACAAACAAGGTGGAATGAGATGGAATGACATCTGAAGAGTAACACCTGAGATGTCCCTCTGGCGTCAACACACACACACACACACACACACACACACACACACACACACACACACACACACCATGCATAAAGAGCATCATTTTTTTTAATTTTTTTCTGCTCATACAAACATAATAGGAACCCCTGTCCCCTCCCTCCCTCCACCCCTCCCTGGACCTCCCTGTTTCCTCCCCGCTTTATCCCTTCCTTTCCCCCCTCCCTCCCTTTCTTCCAGTGCCCCCTCCCCCCATCTCTGAAGCATCCTTTAATGAGTATATCAAACTTTCCTCTGGGTCCTCCTCTTTGATGAGGTGTAAGGACTCAATGGCATTTCCTAGAACTCTTTCTTATGTTCCCCTTAAGTACAGGAAAACTATTGTGACTGTTAATCCCTTGCTTCTAAGAATCCTAGTGCCTTTAGTCCATGCTAGAATTTGAGGGGTCAATGATATGTTGGTCATTACGCAGATCATGCAGAGTCCTGTTATAATTGCTTCGGCAATAATAATTGTGTGGAGTATCTTGCATATCATGACTCCTCCCATCCTTGTGCTCTTACAATTTTACCACCCCCTCTTCTGCAAATTTCCCTAAGCTTCAGGATGGGGAGAGATTAGGTAGGCCTGATTCCAGGTGGTTGTTATAGAGTCTCTGATATTCTGAATTATAGTTTGTTGATGATTTTTTTTTCAGTTTTGCTGTTCCTGCAATGCCCTTGGTTCCATCTTGATGGGTATTGGATGTCACCACCTGGCCAGAGATAAAAACCTGTTAAATTAGTCTTGTTATAAGAGTCTATTCAAAGGTAGATGGAATAGAAGTAGGAGACTGCGGTGAGAGAGGGGTCAATCACCCATTTGCAAAATGGTTACCTTCTATCTGGCAGCCTATATGCCCTCCCCTTCTAGTAAGATCGTACCCCATCAGTTGGAAGTGATAAGGAACGAAAGTCTGTGAACCTAATCAGATATCTCATTACTTACTTGCAGTCCTTGATGGTGGCCTATTTTCTCTGCCGTAACAGGTCCCCTCTGTTTCTGGTGAGTCCCTCCTTCCCCATCCCTCCTGTTTATAATCTTTATAATTACTGTAGGTGTTACAGAGATTTGTCTTTGAGTGTCTCTAAGTGAGTTTGGTACTAGGATCCACCTATTAGGGAGTACATATGGCACTTAATTTTTCGTGTCTGGGATACTTCACTCAATATAATTGTTTCTAATCCCATCCATTTCCCGGCAAATTGCATTAATTCATCATTTTTGATGGCTGAGTAGTATTCCATTGTAAGAAACTTTACCAAGGACGAAATTAAAATGTCTAACAAATATCTTAAAAAATGCTCCACATCCTTAGCCATCAGGGAAATGCAAATCAAAACCTCTCTGAGATATCATCTCACCCATGTCAGGATGGCAAAAATTCACAATACAAACAACACCAAATGCTGGAGAGGATGTGGAGAGAGGGGAACTCTCTTACATTGCTGGTGGGAGTGCAGGCTCATACAACCACTCTGGCGAGCCGTCTGGCAATTCTTAAAGAAGTTAAAGATTGAAATGCCATATGACCCTGCTATACCACTTTTGGGAATAACCCCCTATACAGCAAAAATTCACCTCAATAGTACAAGCACGACCATGTTCATAGCAGCACAGCTTACAATAGCAAAGTCATGAAATCAGCCCAAATGTCCAACAGTTGACGAGTGGATAAGGAAAATGTGGTACATTTATAAAGAGCATCACTTTATAGCAATAGACTCTCATTCACATAACTGATTGACTGATGCAACCCACCATTCTGAAATAGCTGGCTTTTGAAGACTCAGTTGTAACTGCTAGGTGGCAATACCTTGCAGGAGTAGGTCAAGATTCTTTAGACCAATGTATGTGCTCTGAATCAACTTGCCAGACATGCTGGTCTAGCAAGTAAGGATCGTTCCTCTCTCCACTGCTATATGGCAAGTGGAGCTCTCCTGTCAAGCTGGACTAAGAATTATAACCGGACTATCGTAAGAGAATCAACTCCTTGTTCCCTTAAGTCATTTGATGGTGATTTTATCAGCAACCATGCAGGTGAACTGCAACACACCTCTAATAACTCACTAGCAACCCTCTTTTCTTCCTATTTCTCTGTCCACATGGATTCACACTGAAGATCTTAGTTCTAAAAGGAAGAATGCTTCACCTAGAAAAGTCCATGGTAATAGAAGCTTAGATTGTCAGTAATTCTGAACCCCTATCTGCAAATATACAGAGAGGGAAAGGATTTACTGTGCTGCCTGGGATGACTAAGCCTAACAACCAAGAGATCCTGGATGCTATTTCACAACAGAGGTATGAAGAGTATGTCTGAACCCAGAGATCCATTAGCAAATCACCTAATATGCCTGTGTCCTGTGACTAAAGTCACACAAAACTATAACAGCCTGGACTGAGATGTAGCTTGGAGATAGAACATTTGCCTGGCATACACAAAGTCCAGAGTTCAATCCCCAAAGCTGCATAAACTGAGCCTAGAGATGCACACCTAGAATCCCATCACTCAGAAGGTAGAGGCAGAAGGATCAGAAGAAGCAAACTCAAAATCAGCATAGATTATATAATACCTCAAAAAAGAAAAGAAGGGAGGGGAGGGGAGGGCAGGAGAGGAGAGGGGAGGAGAGGAGAGGGCAGGGGAGGGGAAGGGAGGGGAGGGGAGGATAGAGCAGGGGAGGGGAAGGGAGGGGAGGGGAGGAGAGGGCAGGGCAGGGGAGGGCAGGGCAGGGGAGGAGAGGAGAGGAAAAAAGGAATAATATGGCAGAGATGGTTCAGTGAGTAAAGCATTGTGGACCACATGCAGGACCAAAGTCTGGGTCCCCATAACCCATGTAAAGGTTGGTTGGACACATTGTCACATCTGTAATTCCAGCCTAGGAAGACACATTCTGGATTTGATTAAGAGATCCTGAGTTAAAAGACTAAGGTAGAAGATCAATTGAGGGTTTTCAACATCAAACTCAGGCATCTACACACACACACACACACACACACACACACACACACAAACACACACACACACAAACACACACACACACAAACACACACACACACACACACACACACACACACACACACACACACACACACACACAAATGGGGAGGGATCTATAATAGCCCAATGCAGGTAGGACTAACAACAGCCTAGACTCTCCAGGAAAGGACCAGGAAGATTTGGATTACCCCACCAGGTGACGAACCAGAGCTACCAAGATGCTTGCCAAGCAAAAAGGGAATATAGAATGGTTACTGGTAAAAGATGGTTATGAATACTAGCCATGACCTTCTGTCCAGTACAGGAGTAGACACGGGTATTTCTTCCTTGTTTCCATATGTTTGTGCCTGTGTATACTAAGCAAATGTCTCTGTTTTCTTTCCACTCTTTTTCCTCTGGTCAAATAATACGTATTGACTTAATTTCACAGCAGTTAAGGAACGTTAACATTGCATCATAGTATTTAAATTACAGGCTATTGAGGAAAAAAAGGGGACATTGCCAAGTGCTTTGCATCCCTCCTGGAGAAAGGGTTAGTGTGTTGAGCTATGCACAGGACAGCTGCTGCAAGTTAGAGCAGAAGCTCGCCATTGTCTTTATTCGGAGAATAAGCATGATGTCATGATATTTGTATGAAGACCATTTTAATAAGACTTTAAATTAAAATTACATTTTAATAAGACTTGGAAGTAAAGCGGATGACCCACCACAATGCGGGTGGGCATTATCCTATCAACTGAGGGCCTCAAAAGGAAACAGACTAAAGTCCCTGAGGAGAAGACAGAAGGTTACTTCCAGACTGACTTTGGATACCAGCTACAATATCAAGTTTTATTCCTGCTGGCCTCCCCTGGGGATTGGGACTGGCCCATCTCCACAACCATATGACTTGATTCCTTAAGATAAATTAAGTTTGGACATTCTCAATCTCTCTCTCTCTCCTACTCCCACTCTGGAGAATGCTGACTAGTACTGAGAGACACCACGCCCCTGAGATACCTTTGCCTTCCTTGAAAAGCAATTTCTGCCCTTCTCAGCCCTATCCTGTGATGCCAACCTGGGTAAACTCACCTTCTCTGAACCTGACAATGATTTATCCATGGTTGCCCCACTTCCATGAAAAGAGCAATCACTGGCAAAATCAAGCCTATGCACAAATGCTCTAGATTTTCTTAAAGTTAGGGAAAAGGAAGAAGGGAGGGAGGGGAAAAAAGAGGAATGGGGTAGAGGACCTGAACCCCCAGCACCTAGTAAAAAGTCATAAGCAGTAACGTATGCCTGCAGCTGGAGCTAGAAGGATTCTTGAGGATTGCTGGGCAGCCCATATAGTCTAATAGACAAGGTCAGACATGTAGGTTCAGTGAGAGATGCTGTCTCAAAAAAAAGAAACAAGATAAAGAGCAATTGAAGAAGATACTCAAGGCTTTCATAAGAACATGCCTATGTACACACACACACATATCTAAAATAGAATAATAAAAAGGTAAGAAGGAAAGAAGGAAGAAAGGGAGGGATGGAGGGAGGGAGAGAGGGGGGGAGGGAGGGAGAGGGGGAAAGAGAGGGAGGGGGAGGGGGGAAGAGGGAGGAGGAGGGGGAGGGAGGAAGGAAGGAGGGAAGAAGGAGGGAGGGAGGGAGAGAGGGAGAGAGAGGAAGGAAGGAAGGAGGAAGGAAGGAAGGAAGGAAGGAAACAGAAATAGAACAAAAAAAGGAAGGAAGAGAGGGAAGGGGGGAGGGAAGGACGGGAGGAAGGAGGGCAGAGAAAGGAAATGGAAATACTTTTTAAAGACCTGCTAAGCATTGTACATTTAATCAACAGGATACACCATGAGACAGACATCTTTCTGGTTCTTGGTCTAGATTGGGGCACATGCTGGTGGAAGAATGAATCCCCAGAGTGAGGAGAATGGAATTCTTTGGTTGGCTAGTCCCAGACCACGGGCCAATGCCTGGCCCAAGATATGGGAGAAGTCATAGGTAAAGTGAGGGAAAAGGAAGGGTGCTGTCCACTGCGGGGGGGGAATGAATGGTAGGAAAACACAGAGAAACAGAAAAATTATATCAACCAAAGAAATCCTCTCATATACAGCGAATGTCTCCTTCCACCTGCTTAGGTTCTCTGTTTAGAAAGAACACTATATTTATTATGAGGCTATGATAATAATTGTTATGGATGTCTAGGAAGGGAAGGTCTTGGGTGGCTGAAAGTTCCAAATAGCATAAATTTACTGTCTACATCCCCACCCTAATCAGAAATTCCAAATGTGTTTTACTGTCTTCCCGGAAATGGGTTAGGACATCGCTTATCCAACAGGAAGGGCTAGCCTTTGAAACCTATTCCTAGTTATTTTTTGCCAGGTGCTTAATCAGTCTTTGAAACTCATTTTTTGTTTCATTTCTCAGCTATTTCTAAGATGCTTTGTTGGGTAAAAGCTCATCTCATTGATACTCAACAGTCTGGTTCTGGTATGGCCTAGAGCAACCAGTTTATCTTTCATGAGAGGTGTCAGTGTTGGGCCTGAAAAGTCAAACACACATCCTAAAGTGCTTCGCACATAAGTCCCCAACACCAGTTCCTCACCTCTAATTGTGTCATAGTTAGATACAGATGTCAACTCAATAGGTGAAGACTTGAAATTCTGTGCACATTGTAAAGAATTGGTAGTTAAGCCCTGAGCAAGTCTGCAGATTATCTGATTGATGGGGAAGCCCAGCCCATGGTGGGTGGAGCTAGTCCCTGGGCAGGTAATAAGATGGAGGGAGCTTGTTGGTGAAGTATACCTGGCCGTATACCTGGCCAGACATGCTGGTCTGGCTAGTGAGGATTGTCCCTCTCAGCTGTCCTGTGGATTTGGTGTGGCCAGTTCCTTGGGCTTTTGGTGTTGGAATGAGCTCTCCTGCAAAGGTGGACAAGGAACTATAACTGGACACTTGTAAAACAAAATAAAACCCCTTGTTCCTTGAAGCTATTTGGTCGTGAATTTTATCAGCAACATCCAAAGTAACTGCAACAAGTTGCTGTATATTTTAAAAGCAATTCACAACTTAGAACATTTTAAAACCACATAAATGTTAGGATCATATAAACCATTTTAATAACTTTCAACCATAAACAATCTTTATGCTTAATCTTAGAATTCCCTCTGGGCTTAAGTGTAAAACAACTTTATAATTCTGGGTTCATTCTTGGCTTATTTGAGCTCTACGCTGAGCATTTCAGAGTTTCAGAATAGATTGACAAGCAAAACCCTTACAGGTACTTCTATTTAATCCCTCCCTGTGCTAAAATCAGGAGCTTTGTAAATTCCTACTTAAAATGTAGACAAGAGATGGTTTTGAATACCTTCTGATTGTCCCTGCTCAGCTCCCTTTCCTGATATTTTCTTTGAACAAATTCAGAAGAAACAAAGAAAAATGGGTCATCTTTATTCATTCGCTCAACAGATTTTTTTTTTGGAGTGGTCATTGTATATCAGGCACTGTGAGTAAAAAAAAAAAAGGATTCTCTTCTCATGAGACTCATAAGGATTAAGCCTTTTAGACAGCTCATAAGATAATGGTAGCTTTTATATTTCCTAATTATTAAATATATATATGTGTGTATATGAAAAGACTTTTTTAGACATTAAAATCAAATGAAATTCACATTTTGGTATCCTCAAATAAAGCTTTACTGGAATACAGTCACGCTGGCTCATTTACAGATACTTCTTGGCTTTTTTCACATAATGATGGACTTGAGTGCTTGCTACAGAGGCAGAATGAAGAGCAAAGATTGAAATGGGAACTTTCTGGCCACTTAAGAGAAGACAACCCTTGCTGTGGGAGTCAATAGGAGAGGAGGGGAAAGGGGTGTGGCTTCAGCCTCACTCTAACTAATAAGCTTACTAACAGATGGAGAGGTCAATATGCCTATTTCCCAGCCGAGGAGCCTGGTTTTCCCATGGGAACTCACTCCCGTCTTGCCCATTTGCTACCAACCATTGCCCTCTATTTATTCCTCTGCTCATCCACACCCCCTTTTGATATCCCAGACCTAACAAGGACCACCTGCCTGTTTCTAGAGAGTCCTGGCCAGTATCTTAGCAACCTGGGGGACACTCTGGACAATTCCACAGGGCACCGTTTACCTTGGGCTCTGCCTCACACTGTTGGCCTTGGTAATGGTGCCACTTAACCACTTCAGTGCCAAATGCACTCCTATGGCAACAGCAAGTGTGATTCTACTTTTGGCCAAGGACTCCTGTTTCTTGACTTATGACTTGCTGGAGAAGGTCTGGTTGTAGAGATGGAAGTAGAAGTCGGCCAGTTTTCTTTTCTCGCCACCCGATAACTGTGCAGGAATCCTCGCATCTGTCAGTAGCTCTGGAATGGAGGTGAAGGTCCCTATTTTTCTGGTCTATGTGAAGATTCCAGAAGGAACAAGGAGTCTCAGCTTGAGAAACCAGAGATTCTGCTTCAGTTGCCCTTGGCAGGGTCTGAGAGTTCCCCTCCATTGCTCACAGTAATGTAATAAAGAACACACAAAGAACATGGTGTGATTCTCTTACAGAGCAATGATGATGGAGATGATGGTGGCCATGAGGATGATGAAGACATGGCATCTGTGATGGCACATCTATAGAACTTAAGTTTTATACCACATGCGAGCTTTTTCTGTTTCAAATTCATTCAGACACTGGGAATATGGGATGCTTTTAGCATAACCACATGAAAAAAAAATGGATGTAGTTAATTCTGTCCCACGAGTCAGGAAGAATTTTACTAGCAGAAAATATGACTATATTATGTGCATGCAGGTTTCTGCAGCTCAAAAAAAAAAACAATCCATAAAACACTTGTTTTTTAAAAAAAATCACATTTTTAAAATTCCCATTAATATTTATTGCTCACTCACTTTGGGCTCAGTGGAAAGAAAATTTATGGAGGAAACGTGAAGATGGAGAAAGTTGTGTCTTGAGATCTTGACTTTGTTGGCAAGTAAGGAAAAGTTCGCTGCAGTGTACCTCAGTGTTCCCTGGGGGCCAGGTTTGGGAATCAGTCACACAGCACAGTTGGACCAAGTCAGCACTGTGGAGCAAGCTCTGTGAAACATGGTATCTCAGTGGCCAACATGGCAGTAGCCTGAGCTATCAGACTGAAGGAGATTTTGGAGAATGGAACACACACACACACACACACACACACACACACACACACACACACGTAACTCAGAGAGACTAAACCATTTCGCTCATTCCCACTGGCAGGATATTTGTCTAGTGATTTTTCTATACTTTCTGTCCTACTCCATTTCATGTTGCTATAACAAAATACCTGAGACTGAGAACTTTGCAATGAAAAGAGATTTGTTGGCTGACAATCCAAAATCTACCATCACAGTGGGCCTTCTGGCTGTCACAACACAGCAGGTTGCATCCTATGGAGGACACGTCAGAGAGATCACATGGCATGATAGAAAACAAGAGGACTAGCCAAGGAGGCAAGATCACGTTATGACAGCCTACTCTTTCACTAACACGTCAAGTCCATTAATCCCCTCTTAAAGAACTATTTTTAAAAGTCCCACGCTTAGGCTGAGGATGCTCAATAGCTAAAGCACTTGCTGCACAAGTGCAAGGACCAGAGTTCAGATCCCCAGATGCCATGAAATACCAGGTGAAGGTCTGATGAGAAAGCTCAGTGTATACCAGGCACCTGAGCTCTATCCCCAGAAGCCAGCATGATGGAAGAAAGAACCAACTTCGCAAAGTTGTCCTCTGACCTCTACCTACACATCACAGCATATTACTCTCGTGCGCTTGCGCTTTCTCTTTTTTACTCTCTCCCTCTCACTTGCTCTCTCTCTCTCTCTCTCTCTCATTCTCTAATAAATAAATTTTCTTTAAAACACCAGGTGAGTTTGTCAGCCCACTGTAATTCCAATCTTAGAAATTGGTAACTGGGAATCCCCAGAGCAAACTAGCTAGCCAGATTAACCATACTGACATGTTCTGGATTGGATTAGAAGTCGTCTCGAAAGAATAAGGTAGAAACAAGATCAAGGGTGATGCTCAACATCCACCTCAGACCTACACACACACACATACACATGTGCATATGTAAACATAAACACATATGCATACATATACTTGACAATGGAAAAGGGGGTTACTCAACCACTTCAGTATTATGGGGTGATCAAACCTTCAGCAAAAGAATCTTTAGGGGAAAAGCCGTATTCAAACCATAGCATCTTCCTATATCTTTGAAAAACGACTCGTTAACTCCTTAGCATACTGAGTGTGTGTGCCCTTGGTTTCCCGGTAGCATCTGACTAATGTGCAGCTCAAAGGTTCCCAAGTATTCTCTGCTGACAGTATCTTTGGTAACTTTTTCAATGGAACAATAAAATGGTGCATATGCCTAATGATAGTTTAATTGAGTAATCAAGTACAAATAGTTTAATATGTATTTATAGCCTAACAAAGCTAAGTGTCAAACACAGCTAGGCTAAGCATATGTCCTAACATAGCTAAGAATTAAGGAAGAAAGTACATAAATTTAAAGAAAAGCTATTTTTAATGTTATTTTCAAAACAACTAGTCACTTCTCAGCCCTGTGGCTAAGAGCAAGGATAGTGGCCAAGTGGCTATATTGGTTAATTAGTGGGATGTGTGTACTCACTGGGTACTGCATAACTTTTCAAACCTCAGAATCGGATCAGACATGGGCATGCATACTGCTTGCTCTACATGGATTTATGTTCCAAAGGCTCGTAATCACAGCAAGGTCTTGAAAACCCAGCTCTACAAGGATCTGACGTCATCAAAAGGACTGTCGCTGTCTGAAGGCAGCACTGAGAACTGTTAGGAGACAGCAGGTGGCATCCAGGAATGTCAGGGTTCCCTCCAAACACTAAAAGTATCATCCAGCATCCATGTGTGCTTGCTGCAGGGCTCTGCATCACCCTGGCACATGGTTTGTGAACTGTGGGTACCTTATCATCTGGCTCTCTTGCATTTGCATTCTGGAATTTTTTTTTAATTCGAAAAGAAAGAGAAGGGCTGGGGAGGGGGTCAGGTTAAAACCTTTGCCTCACAAGCAAAAAGACCCAAGTTCTGATCCCAGATTCTACATTAAAATGCCAGGTCAGAAATGGCTGCAGCCTACAATTCCAACCCTGGAAGAAGGAACCTGGGAAACCCCAGGGCAAAGCGATAAGGAGGTAAAGCAATCCAGGATGATTCTTGATGTCACCCTTGGACCTCCATAGCACGTACACTAAAGTTCCCTCTTGTGTATACACATACACACACACATGTGCACACATATATGCATGCCAAAAAAAAAAGAAAAGAAAGTAGAGAGACAATGACCAACCTGACCGGAATTGCACCTGAGAATGCGCCACAGCCTGAAAGAAAATTTTGCTCACAGCTAGATGAAGATCTTCTATACAGAACTTCTTCGTGGATGGCTGACCCCCTCCTATCATATGTGACTGTGCATGATCCCTCTGCATACGACGTCAACCCCAAAGCCAAGGAGTATCAATATATTTAAGGTAAGACCTCTTTTTCCACCTAGAGAGAAACCAAAGATGGTGACAGCTATACTGTCCTCTACATGTCTCTGGCTCTGTATAAGGAAAGCCAAGCAAGGGTTTGGCTCTTGCAGTCACTCGGGAACTTTATTTATTCTCCGGGTCTCTTATCTCCTCTGTTGGAAGCCGATGTCTATTACCACTTTGCAGCCAACATGGCCAGCAATGAAGGATTCTGTCGTTATTTTCCCTGTGTAACAAATCACAGAGCCGCTCCATCCCACCCCTTGATTGCCTCTGTTTCAAGACTCATTGTTTCTAACTATCAGAAGCACATAAGAATTTCCTCTCTGTGCCTTTTCTCTCCCACTCCCTGCGAACACTTAGCCATTTATTCATTTTTATCAACACAAACATCGGTAACACTTCGGAATAATCAGCTCGACTATGATAGCTCATTTATTATTCATGGCAATAACCTTAAACTCACTCCACATCAATAAAGCAGAGAGAGAACCGACTCAGCCCTCCCACGTTGTGGGCCTGGTGTGCGCTCCTAGGACTGCCAAGGGAAGCCCTCAGCATACCGCACGGGCAAGATGCCCAGACCCTGCTTTGGAGGCCATGGCAACACAGCCAGGTTCTTTTGGAAAGAGACTGAAATCAATCAGGTTAGCTGGGCTTCACAGCAAACCTCTCCAGATACTCCCAGCTGTGTGTGCTAAGGTATAGCTGTGAAGACAGGGGCCTTGGTGGCAGACAGCCTGAATTTGGGCTGCTCACTGCTTATGGTAGGATGACCATAAGCAGATGGTTTAGCCACTTTAGGATTGTATTTCTCCCTCTAAAAAAATAAGGCCATCATTATCTTCCTCCAAAACTTGATATAAGGTGAATAAATAAAGGTATGTGGACTTGCTGTCTCTGAAGAGCATGACCTTGCCCACACATAGAGAGAGGCTCAGTTTGGGAGCTTTGTAGTGGAAGTTGAAGATTGAGGTACACATGGATTGTCAAGCCAGACCCCAGGATTTGTCTAAGAGCTCCCCCACTTCCTACTACCTGGTTTAGTGTCTTTTCCTGTTACTATAGCAAAGTAAGAAACAACCTCTAATAAAAGCAGCTGCAGGGACAAAAGGTTTCTTCTACCTCATAGTCTAAGTGTCCGGTCTGTCTTTGTGGGTAAGTTAAGGCAGCAGGAGCTGGAAGCAGCTGATCCTATCTCATCCACAGCCAGCAAAGAAGGAGAGATGCTTGCTTGTCAACACCCTCACTTGCTCGCTCCATTCTATATATAGCCCAGGGAACAGTCCGTCCCACAATTAGGATGAGTCTTCCCACACTAATTAAGGTAAGCAAGCTAATATTTCATAGGCATTCTTAGAGGTGGGCCTTAATCGACATAATCTCCCATAGTTGTGCCCAGAGACATTGTCTCTTCTGCATCCAACCGACAGCACTAGCCAACATGGTGCCCTCCTACGAGTCACCCCTCTAAGCATCTATAAAAGTGTGAATTAATAACCATCCTGCCAAGAGGTGTGAAGATTGCCTGACTTTTAAGCACACAGAAAGCATTCGCACAATGAATGCCTGGGGCTCACGCTAAGTGTATGGCAAATGTTCCCAGGGGTGTTGTTTTTTTTTAACTTTCTCTTTAACCTCAACACTAGGGTATTTTCCTGCACCCGCTGCATATACTACTGATGGAAAGCTATCCCTGTACTAGAGGTGCCCCTGGGAACCACGCTCAAACATCTGCTTCCTGTCTCAGCCTGCCTCTAATTGCAGGTAGGATCTATTACAGAGACTTCCAGGCACAGTGGTATAGTGTTTACCTTTGACACAGACTTCATTCTTGATTCAGGAACCACCTTACATCAAAGCCATGGGCCATATTAGGGGTAAGCCGTGAACTTGACACTTCCTCCATGTAGCAAAAACTCCTGTGTTCGCCTCCACTGGAGACATATACCAATGCATAGCCCCCGAAAGGCAGGCTTTGGCTCTCAGCATCTTTGGGGTTCAAGTGAAGACTCCCCCAGAGCAGCCTGCCCATGCTGTGCTTTCTCCTCTACCCCTGCCTCTCGCGTTCTGAGACTTCCTGATAGTGCACCCCCACAACCACCACCACCATCACCACCAAAACTCTGTATTCTTGTGAGCGGCACCCAAGCAAGCAGACCGCAGAAGAGAAAAGACTTCAACTGGAATTACAGGCCACCGCCCACCTCCACCTGACATTCTTACAGGGGATCTGGGAATCTGAACTCAGGTCCTTCTGCTTTTGAGGCAAAAGCTTTGACCCCTGGGCCATCTTCCCAGCCCTTTTTGTGTGTGTGTGTGTGTGTGTGCTTTTAATGGGCATGACTTGATGTTTTCTTTCTCTCGTCCTTCTCATGTGTAAGAGGTGTTAATGATATCTACTCAGTGGTACCTGAAAAGCAAGTACAGCAAATTAAAGGAGGAAGCAAGCATACCAAGGGTACTTGGTCAGTCCTGGGTAGTTCACTTCCCATTACCCTGAACACAAGGGCCTGATGAGTAAGTCTAACTTCTGAAAAAAAATAACTGAATACTTCAGCCCTGAAAATCTGCCTTCTGTTCCCATTATGGCACAATCCTAGGAGCAACACGATGACAAGTGAGTCCGCAGACCTGACTCACCCTCGGGGGTAGGGAACTTACACGGGTCATGAAAACCAAGAGGGTAAGCTCTATGGGGACCACCTTAGAGACTGCCTCCCACGGAGGTGATATTACAAAGAAGCCAGGAAATGAGAGCCAATAGGAAGCTTTCTTAGGTAGTTCCAAGTAACAGAAGTCAAGTCACTTATGCAAGACACGCAGAGAGTTTTCTGTAGAGAGCTTTTGGACTTCTCCAAGGGCCCCGACACCTTCCTCCAGCGGGACTCCTTGATCAGTTCCCTGACATGCCAGGACACCGGCCTCAAACAGAGCCTGAGTAAAGGAGGCATCGCTGCAGCCATCCCTGCAGGGAGGGGGTGGCCAAGCTATTCTCAGCATGGAGAAGTAGGTTAGACAGGGGCCCGTTAGTCCGTCTACGATCACGGTGGGGGGGCTAAGAAGTCGGACATAATTACAGCAGTGATTATAATTGTCATGACCTTTGGGCAGAGTTCTTAGAAAGGATTTTATAATAAGGTGTTGATGAGGCTGAATAAGGTGTGAAGGGTTCAGACAGAGCCTTGGAATGGGGCGTGTGTGTGTGTGTGTGTGTGTGTGTGTGTGTGTGTGTGGTAGCAGACTCACTTCTTGCCCAAGGTTATGGCTCCTGTGGAGTCAGTTCTTCGAAGCACAGAGACAGGAAGGAGCTCACTCGAGATGCAGATGGAGCCACAGGGCACTCTCTGACAAGACAGGAGCTACGCAGCCTGGGTAGATGTGTTAGGACTGTCAGCCTTGCGTCAGGGCCTAGGGCCAGCCAAAGTGAAAAAGAGGAAAAGCACTGATATTCATTTGCCAGACGGCACATCATGCTTCAATGTTTTAACTCACTCCTGCTCAACTATGTTCTCGTGGCAACCTGAGATATATAATCTCATGTGGGTAGGAAACTGAAGCGCAGAAAGGTTACATCACTTTTACCCAAAGCTACTGAACTAGTAAGAAATCATGCTAGAAGCCAGATGAGATAGCTTATACCTGGACTCAGGAGTTTGAGGCAGGAGGATTGCTATGAGTTGGAACCTAACCTGCAAGGGCCACCTGCCGGGTAAGTTCCAGACCCTAAGCTACCAAAGTGAGACCTTTATCAAACTGCACAGAAACTGCGTTATCAATATCTCGCCACAGAAGAGGAAAAATCTCAAGAAATTCTATGCCTCCCTGAGAGACCGATGAAAACTAATGCCGATTGGGAAGAAAAGGAAGATGCTTTCCTCAACAGTAGACCCAAGTATACCTGCTGGAGCATGAATCATGTCAGGCATATGTCATCAAAGGCAAACAAGATGAAATAAAGTGGACCACACAGGTGAAAAGGCTTGAAAATAGGAGTCTAGCAGGGGATATGAAGGATTGTAAAGGGAAAAGTAGGGCAGATGGGATCAGAAATTAAGGGGTTAAAATATCATAAATTCATTATATTGATATATGCAATACAAAATAATATATGCGTGTATATTATTTTTTAAAAAAGAGAGCTTGTCGCAACAAAAAACAAAACATTAAAAAAGTCATGCTGTAGATCACAGGCACTAGGATACTAAAGGGAAACACAAGAAAGAGCTCTAGGCAATGCTACTGAGTCCTTACACCTCATCAAAAGAGGAGGACCCAGAGGAAAGTTTGACATGCACAGTAAAGGATGCTCCAGGAATTGGGGGGAGGGGCACTGGGAGGAAGGGAGGTAGGGAGGAAAGAAAGGGTTAAAGGGGGAGGGAACAAGGGGACCCAGGGAGGAGTGAAAAAAATAAAATAAAATAATAAAAAATAAATAAATAAAAAAGTCATGCTGGATTTGAATCCATAAAGCCTGAAGGTCCAATCTTAGTCTATATTACCTTTCCAGACTAAGAAACAAGAGAAAGGATGAAACTATATGGAGATCAGGAGAGTAAGTATCAGATCCTATGCTCTATGAATAGCCCACCAGAGTCACAAAGAAGTACTAGGGTGGAAGGTGCTGGAAGGCAAAAACTGGAGATGTCTAGATGGCATGATGCCAGATAAACCAGAGTGATGCTATCCCAGCACCCTCTTTGGCCAACCTCTGCTGCATCCCCCTTTATGTCACATCCTTCTGCCTCTACCCCACTCCTGAAACAGTGCACATCTCTGACAAGGAGAAAGATGATTATCACTACTTGAATAAGGTCTAGGGATCTCATGAGCGGTCCGTGGCAAGTGGATCTGTGGATAAGGCTGGTTCAGCATACCAGGCAAAGGAAACAGATTCAGAGACATAAGCTACTTGAATCATGAGACGTGGGGCACTGGGAAGCAGAGGAGTAAATTTTAGGAAGGAACGTAGAGGCCAATTACCCAAGACCTTAGCACCAGACCAGCTTGCTCAAACTCTGCCTTGTGGAGCACTGGGAATTGGGAGGCCATTCGAACTATTTGAACTGGACTTATTTAACAAATAATGACTCAGTCATCACTGTGTGCCTGGAGGCCTACAGCAACTCCACGAGGTAGATCCATCTAGAAGATGAAGAAACAGAATAAACAGCTTGCACAAGTTAAAAAGCAGCAAGTGCAGAGTTAAAAGCTAGGCTGATCATTTCTGGAGTCCTCCTTCTAAACCACTACACTTACTTTTTAAAGCAGTGGCTTTGATCAAAGTGTAGATGCATGCTGGGGGAAGGCAGAAGTGAAGGGGGAACATGCAGAGAGCACGGCTGGGTTTACTGACTTGTCCCGTGGTCTGTCCCGTGAGATGTCCCGTGGTCTGAAGGAGGCAGGGACAGTGATATCAAAGCCATAAGCATGGAATGCGCCAGTATCATAGGCAAGGGACCGATTGAACCAGGCAGAGCCAGGGTGGTGACTCGGAACTGCAAGGCAGGCTCAAGGCTGGCCCTAGGTGAAGCGACCTAGGCAGGTAAGGGCGATTCATGGTGGAAGAGAGAAAGCACCAAAATGGAGGCAGGGGCCCATGGCAAGGGCTGTAAGGCAAAACAGAATGGGAGAGGCTAGGTTTGAAAGTGAGAATGGCAAGCAGGGGAACCATTATGTTCCCTGGTAGGGCCAATCATGCCTGGCAGGTAGGAGGAGATCACCCTCCACTGGAGCAGGCAGCAGAGCTGCAGGGCGTGGGGAGGAGCAGAGCTTGTGAAGGGTAGAGTTACTGGAAGCATGAGAGCCAGAGCGGTGCGCAGCAGCAATGCAAATAGTGGGTCATGTCGCATCATGGCAGAGCAAACACAAATGCCCACTATCCCACCTTCAACCAGATCCCAAATCAAAGTCCCTCTGCACCACTGTGTCTTATGACAACACGCCTGTTTGACAATGCACACTACGTTGAGTCCCTTCCTTTCTTAGTCTTACTTTCCATTCCTTGCCAGGGCTTCTTCTTCTCTCCTGCCAAATACGCTGTTTGCACTTGTGTCCAAGTCAGCTTCTGGGGAATCTAACAAAAGCAGGGATACAAAAACCCAGCCAGGCAAGTGATTTGCCCTTTGACACAAGGATTCTCAGTGCAGGATCATGACTCACACTCAAAGCATCCAACACAAAGTTCGACAAAGAGCAGAAGCTAAAAGGTAAGAACACAAAATACACGTACTTGGGTCAACTTACCTATAAAGGCTACATTGTTCTCTGCCTTCCTGGTAGAAGAATTGAGTATCTTTCCCCCATTGAACTAAACTACAGCACTAGCATAGATGGAAGAGTTAATCATGTGCCCTTTCCTGACCAGTGAAATGTGAACAGAAGTGATAGATGATGTCACTTCAGGCCCTTGACCATCCATGGATGGCATCAATAATTTCCTTAGTTATACCAATTACTCTTCTCTGCGGCTTTGGGAAAGTACTCAGGCTTAAGCAACTTAAAGAGAGATTTATTCAGTTTACTGTTCCAGAGGGGAGTCTATGATAGTGGGAAAGACATGGCTGAATGGCAGAAGCTGGAGGTGCCCTAAGTCACATTCATCACGGGGGCCCAGAGAGCTAACTTCAAGCTGCAAGAAGCAGACTAACCAGTGACAGCAAGGTGGGGCTAACCAACCTCAAAGTCCACCCCTTAAGTAACATGCCTTCCCCCAGCAAGGTTCCACCTCCCAAAGTTGCCACAATCTTCCCAAATATAAACCAAGGAATCAAATACATGAGGGACAACTCACATTTAAACCATAACACTCTAGCTTTTTGTTGCTGTTTTGTTTTGTTTATTTGCATGTTTGCTTGCGTTCCCCAGATAGGCATTGTTCTTTCAGCACGGATGGGGCATAAGGACCAGTGTTGCAAAGCAGTTGAACCATGAGTGCCGTAAGGAAGGAATGAAGGAACTTGGGTTATTTTGAACCATGAGATTTATCACATCATAAGAAAAGGGGGCCACTGCAGTCGCTGTTTATTGGCTATGTTACCTAAAGTGAGTGACTCCATCTCAGTGAGATTTAGTTTCTTCCTTTATAAAACAGGACTAATAGTAATATTATCCACTGACAGACTGTAGTGGGAATTATGCAGTAAGTCTCAACACAGTGCCTGGCATGAAAGTAAGTGCCCGGTAACTATGAGCCTTGGCGATTATAATGATTTTCTCTATCCACAAAGAGATTTCTTCAAAAAGTGAGTTCCCTAGAGAAAATATGTACCTCATACTGGGCTCATTCCCTCCTTGTTTGTTAAAGATACTTACCTTCTCCTCCTAAAGGCCCTGTTCAGAAGTGTTTCACCTCTACCACAGGTCCACAAGCGGTGCCAAGCAAGACGCCCACGTCCCGGCATGCCCACACACAGGAAGCCCATAGCAGTTAATGAATCCCCATGGAGAGGTCCAGATTAGCCCTGGTTTAATACCCTGACATGGCAGGGAGTCATTTATCCATGAGCTATGGCCTCTCCGTGTTGCCTGTGCATTAAGAGCTATTTATGAGGCAATTTGCACAGTTTCACACTGGCTGGCCATTATGCTGCTGTCTGCTAACCACGAGGAGGGTTGCTGAACCCAGAGCCAAAATGGTCGTCCCTCTGCCTCCACTTTGCCAGGGACAATAAGCCAGTGGTTTTCTCCCTACTGCAGCACCATTGCTCTTTAGGGATGAAAGTGAGGCCCAGTGCCCAGAGGAAAGGAATCCTGCCACATCCGCAGCCCCAAAACTGAATGCACCCGGGGGCTTGTTATCTAAGGCCAGACTCCATAAATAAATAAGCAAAAGGCTGCTGGGGAAGCCACTGGTTGCAAAGACAGTTCATTACTCTCTAGGAGAGTACACAGTCATGGCAGAGGCATCCCCTCAACTACAGCTATGGGAAAAGGACGTGATCTTATGAAATGTTTTGCACATGGCTTGACACACAGAAAATGCTCTGTAAACATTATCTGTGGTTGTGATGAGGATAACCCCGCTGGCTGCCATCGTCTTGGGCATTGTGTTGGCAAACACTAAACAGCTCGCTGCTCCAGCCAGCTCAAGCCATGGCTTCAGAAGCATTGAGTCCAGTTACTGACTGTCCGTCTATGGTGGAACAAAGAGGTTCTGGAGGTAGAGTTCCACTATGGGACTCTGCATGCCTTATTAACACAGGAGTTGAGAGATCTTCACATTATACATAGGGGAAAGCACATATTTGTGATGAATGTAATGTAAGTCCACTACCCTTGCATCTACTCTGGCTTTGAGCAAGGATTGCTCCCTGAGGTCTTACGTATTCACTGCTCCATTCTGCATCACCTAATTCCTAGACAAATTCTTAGGTCTTTGTTTCTTGGCCTCTCTCTCCATACTACCATGTATGTCTAGGTGCCCCCTCCCCCTTCAGTTTCAGTAGAACCAGTAAATCAATAGTAATAATCTATTCAGTGTTTGCCTTGTGCCTTCCTGCAGTGTTTTGCATGCCCTATCTCTCTTAATCTTTACAACCTCCCAGTGAGGCCTGACCTCTCATAATCCTCATACAGCACAGTAGGCTCCAGAAAGCAACAAAATGGCCTGAGATTTGAATGCAGATGATCTGACTCCAGAGTAGGAGGCTGTAGTAGATTCTGATTGTGTTCAACCACGTCTCCCAAACTTCACCATTTCAGCCCGCCAGTAAAGCAAACTAAAACTAGGCCAACCACTGACAGATGAGATCTGGGATGCACAAGCACCTCAAGTCTCTCCTTCCCTCAAAAGGGGGTCCGTACTCTGTTCTGACTCCCAGAGTTCCCGGTGGAATTAATCTCTATTTGCCCAAAGTGTGATCTGACTGAGCAGGCAGATGTCTTATATAGACTTCTTTCCCTGACTCAATTCCCAGCGCTTCCCGGAAGCCAGTCCCAAATAGAGCATCTGCTTAGCAGGCTGTGTCTCAGAATCTGCTTACAGGGAAACCCACACCTAAACCGTGATCTTTCCTCCATCCTCCCGCCTCCACCCCAGATCAGAGCCATCTAGTTCTCCTCTCTTAGAACCAGATTTCATTCATTATTCCTTGCGGCTACAAAATTTCCAGAGCCCTTTGCAGGAATTCCACTGGTCCTGGTGGTGAGTAGAGGTCCTTGGTCTGACCTTTAAAGACAAAGCCCAGTTCTGTATTTCCCTGTGAGACCAAAATAATCAGAGCCACACCTGGGAAAAACACTCACGCATACTGTCTGCCTCACACACAGCTCAGACTCAATCAAATGGATCCAAACGCTAAGTGATCCCTGTAATTATAACTCCCAAATGCTTACTTTTCTGAGGCAGATAATCTTTGTTTTACTGACGCACGTCAACAACAACAAAATGATGGACTTGCTGACAATCACAGTTGCTGGGTAATGCAGGGGGAATTGAAGAGAATAGAATAGAATGTGATTAAACTGTGGAATTGCCACCCCAAAGGAGAAATCCAGAAGTAGCAATCTGTCTCTGTAGTGGAAAGCAGCCACCAAAACTTTTTTCTTTGCAGAGGGATGAAAACCCTCTGGCCACCCACCTCTGTCCTGCATTCATGACCCCCTGCCTGACTTGAACCAGACTACAGGAGCGACCAAGCCCTAAGGAAATCATGTCAGGAGGACCTTGGCTTTATGATACTCCTATCTCTACCCTCCTCCCCAATGCAGGGATTAGAGACAAGTGCCTCCACATCCAGGAGTGTCATTGTACACAGTGCTGGGGAATCAAACCCAGGACTTCATACATGTAGTCCAAGCAGACTGCCCACGGAGCTACATCTCCAGTGCTAAAAAAGTCACCCCTAATGTTTGACATTCCTAAGGATTACAAAAGATGATGTATGTAAAGGACGTGGCACTTCAAAAAGAAAAACACTCAAGGGGCTTACAGATGGCTCAGGAGTTAAAGTTTTTGCCTTGCAAGCAAAAAGCCCTGAGTTCAGATCCCAGATACCAGGTAAAAACTCCAGGTCGAAATGGCATTGACCTGAACTTCTGGCCCTGGAAGGCAAAGCCATGGGAAGCCCAGAACAAAGCAATAAGGAGGTAGAGCCATCCAGGACGATTCCCACAGTCACCTTTGGGCTCCACAGGTACACACATACATGCAGCCACCCCACACATGCAAAAGAAAAATAAAAACAGTCCATAAGTTTTAACTAAAATCATACATCATCGTTGCAACTTTTATTTGATCCTCAAAGCAAAACCATGCTGTGACTATTCTCATCTATATTTTATAGATGAACAAGCCAAGGATAAGAGAGGTTGAGATGACTTGCACAGAGCTTTGAATTAGAAGATTTCGAGCTCACCTCTCCTCCATCCTGCCTTCCTTCAACAAGATTCCCCAGGGGACAAGCAACAAAGTGAACTTTGTCTTAAGCAGAAGAGAGCTCTCTGGACTGTGGTCCTGATTTGTGTGTCACCTGCAGATCTGACAGGAACTCAGAGAAGGAAAAGCAAAGTCTCCCCCTGCCCCAAGCCTCGGGGTCCCCGATGGACCATTCAGGTGACACTGTCTCGTCAGCCCAAGGCAGTGCTGTCAAGCTCACCAGGAGCTCAGAAGATAAGTCTCACAATCGGGAGCAGATACAAAGAGAACCTGCCCTGCATCTGAGAAATAGAAACATTTGCGCATGTAAAATTGGCTCAGTCACCATATGCACACCGTTAAAGGGACTGATGTTCTAGGCACTGACTGCTTTCAAAACACAGTGCATTCTGCGTGGACTCCCCAGGAAACCAAGCAATCATTTCTAGTCGGTTCATTTTTATTCAAACCGACTCTGCAAATATTTAGCAAGCACCTGCTGTGTGCCCAGCACTGTGCAGTAATCCAAAAGGCAAAGAGGTCTCAGGCAGCTAAAGAATCGATGCATTTAAAAAAAAAAAAAAAAAAAAAAGGCACATCAAAGACAACACGCCTCGGGCCACACTGCCACCAGGCAAGGGCAGAAGGGAACTCCTTCTCTCTGAAGACTACATCACCCAGTTGGAAGAAGTCCTGGGAAGGAGGTGTGGGGGGAGGGTACTGTTCCCACAGCATGGGGCGGGGAAGCACCATGTGATCTAAAAGAACAACTAATCTGATGTAACTGGAGCATCACGAACATGAGAAGAACGTGACTTTGCCTTCCGTCTGGCCCCAGCTTGATTAGCCACTGCCATAAAGAGACGGTCACTGACTATGCTAGTCTGCAGCACGTCACCCTGTTTCTCTTTGGTGGGAGCACTCCATGCTGTCTAAAGCCACGCTCACTTCTGTTGTATCTGCCAGAATTCTCCCCAACCAAAATATGAATTTCTCATGTGAACTGGGGTCCCATCTGTCTTGGTCATCACTGAAATGCCAGGGACAAATATTCTTTTTAAAATCAAACAAAGGATTTGTAACTTGGATTGATAGAGAACTTCAAGCCAGGTAAATCTGTGATGATTCAGAATGATTGGCAATTTGATAGACTCTAGAGTCATCTAGGAAGCAGGTCTTTAGGCATGCCTGTGAAGATCCACCCTGAGTATAAACAACACTACCCCATGAGCTAAGATCCCAAGCTGCATAAAAAGGAGAAAGCTAGTTGAACACAAGCATTTGTCAATTTCTGTGTCACGAGTGTAGGCACTATGTGACCAGCTGCCTCAGGTTCCTACCACCGTAATGGACTGTTCCTAGAAACTGTGAGTCAAGATAATCCCTTCCCTCCTTAAGCTATTTCGACAGGTCTATTTGTCATAGTAATCAGACAAGGAATGAATACAGCATCCATTTTACATGATGGCTTTGTCAGCTGGAATAACACTAGCTGCCGTAATAAAGAAACCCAACATTTCAATGTCTTGACATGACAAAAATTTACTTCTCCCTCATTTTAATAGCCCAGTGCAAGCATTCATGGGTGTGTCCTCTACATGTTGATAGAAAGATCTAGAGTCTATCCTGTGTCTCTAGCATTTTCTGGGATCCTCCAAGTCCTTTTATTTTTTTTCCAACCAAAAGAGACAGAAACACACACACATGCACACACGCACACACAGACACACACACACACACACACACACAGAAAGCTTGGAAAAAGTGTAGTGGGAAGAAGAAGCTGGAGGCAGTTCAGGTTCAGCAGTCATCATGGAAGCAGAGAGAGACAAAGACAAACTGCAGGTGGGCTTGGCTACCAAATCATCAAGACCTGCCCCCTGTGACATGCCTTCCTCCAACAAGGCTCGACCTGCTAAAGTTGCCACTACCTTCCAAACATCAGCATCAACTAAGGATTTAAATACATGTGCCTATGGGGATAACACACATTCAAACCATGATATTGTGTGTGTGTGTGTGTGTGTGTGTGTGTGTGTGTGTGCACGCCAGAAGACAGCCTCGCTATCATTCCTTAGAAATTGTTTACTTTGTGTTTTGAGACAGCATCTCTCAGTGACCTAGAACTTGCCAAGGGAACAAGGAAGCTGACCAGTGAGCTGTACAGATTTGTCTGTCTCTGAATCCCCAGCATTGGCACTACAAGCACACGCTACCACGCCTGGCTTATTTTACACAGATTCTGGGAACTGAACTCAGGTCCTCATTCTTGCAAGGCAAGCTCTTTACAACTGGACTATCTCCCCAATTCCCTGCTGCTCCATTTTTGCAGATAAAGACACTGAAATTCAGAGCCCCCCCCCCAAAAAAAACTATCTGAGAGAGATCCAAGTAGTCAATGGAATGGGCCTAGAGCAAGGGCCTAAACTTCCCAACACCACCTTCTGTTCTCTCCACAATTAGAAGAAGCTCTTCTAAGCCCAGCACCACACAAATGGGAGCTACACAGATCTGCAGAGCTCCAGTTGCCAAAACCCCAAAAGTAGGACTGCTAGCCAAAGCTGCAAGATAGATGAGGTAAGAGGTGTGGGAAGCCAAAGCTGTGTGTCCTTCAGGGACAGACTAGTGCCCTGTTTCCAGAAGGCCTACATGTGAGACAGCAGAATTCTGCTAATGCTTAAAAATCAGCACAAATCCAAGTACTTCTTGGAGTCTTCTAATATTTGTTTATATTTGAGAGAGAAGAAGAAAAGGAGTAAAAGACAGAGAAAGAGAGCAGGCATGTGACATGTAGAGGACAGAGGACAACTTTTCAGAAATCATGTGGGATCTGGGAATCAAACCAGGTCTCCACGTGCAGATGCCTTTACCCTCTGAGCCATTTTGAATGTGCCCTTGGGATCTCTCAAGAGAACTGGGATAACTCTGAGATTTGAGGTGCCTTGTGGATCGCAGAAAGGTTTGTCCGACTCATCTTGAGAGTCTTGCTTTGCCTTTGACGCATGAAGTTTTTTCATTTGCCTTGCTGCCACAAATTGCTGTAGTTCTAAACGGAACAGTATGATGTACATTCAAATGACAGTCTCCACTTATGATGACTCAGGTCTCTTAAGTAACCAATCCCTGTGACTTTGAATGAGTTTAATTATCAGGGCACTTCAGCGCATAAATAATTATGCACACCCTGTTAGCCAGGCTGACAGCTCTAATGGAATCCAGCAGTCTGGGAAGAACCCTTGGACTTCAGTCCTGACACTTTGCACTGAGAAGTCATCCCAGAGGAGCTGTAAGCCCCAAAGCTACACTCAAGGAAAGGCTCAAGTCTCTTCTCTTCAAAGGACAATCAGGTCGAGGAGTAGAAAAAACATAGGTAATTTTTTTAAATCCTCACTGAGGAGGCATGTCAATAAAGTGCCTGCCTTGCAAGCACAAAGATCCAAATTCAAAAGTCCTGCACAGGAGCACACTGCTTGCAATTCCAGGGGTGGGGAGTCAGGGACAGGCAGATTTCTGAGACTCTCTGGCCAATCAGCCTACCTGAATTGGTAAATTCCAAACCAGCAAGGGATTCTATCTTCAAAACACAGAGTGAATAGTTCCTGAGGAATGACAGCCACAGTCATCCTCCAGCCTCCACGTATATATGCATACACCCCTAAGCGAGATCATGGACATGCACATGCACACACACACACACACACACACACACACACACACACACACGGATGCACCTACAGTCCTCAATGATAGGATCAATCCATTAAATCCACTCGGTAGTTCTAGAGTATCATCATCCAAGACAAGGTCTATTCCTTAATCATCAGTAATTGAGTGAATGACAGTTCATAGAAGAGGAAATAGGCTGGGGCTGGAGAGGTGGCTCAGGGGTTAAGCCTCTGCCTTGCAGGCAGAAGGTCCTGAGTTCGGATCCTAGACCCCACTGTATAGCGGGGACAGCCTGTGTTTCTGGTCCTGGTAGGGCAGAGCCTGTGAATCCCTGGGCAGAGTAAACAAGGAGGAGGTGGAGGCGGTCCATGGTGGTTCCTGAATTCGTCCATAGGTTCTACACATACATAACACACACACACACATATACATACACACACATGCACACACACACAATTGAATAAATAATAAAAAAAGAAAAGGAAATAGGGTCTCAGAAGTTACACACTGACCTAGTCAGTCCAACAGAAAGCCTGGTTCTCAATCTCAGCTCTGGAAACTCAGTTATCAAATGAAGTGCCAAAACCAGAGAGGCAAACCAGCACCCTTGCCTCAGCTCACCCTCCCAGTTCTAGACCTACCAGAGTAAACCTAAGGACCACCCATGGACAGATTGCAGCAACAGCGGCTAATCTAAGGCCCAGAGGTGCAAAGCATCCTCTCCGTTTCCCTTTGATCAATACTCCTTCCCAGGGGTTCAGGGGTTGAGAGCATCTCGGCATCTGCTTCCTTCTGTACCACCCAAGGCACCAGAGTGTCTTGACCATTTTTGCCCAAGTACTATTTTGGTAATATTTTGAGCCCTATGAATTGCTTCTCGGAATACTACCAAAGTCGGATATAAAATCAAACAAAACGCAATTGATAAAAAGGAAAACCAGATATTGAAATACAAAGCATCTGTTAGTGTGTTAGAGTGTATATTGAACAAAACTGATCAGGAAATCTAATAACTTTTATAATTTCAAGACCACAGTAAGTATGAATGATGCTTAGGTTATCTGTAATGAATATGACACAGAATGAAAATATCTGTTATTTTTAATTGGTCATATATAATACTCGCACAATCACATTGTTTACTAGTACATTAATACTACTACAGTTTGTTGCCTTTGATGACTGAAAAGCACTATACATTTCAACTTGATTTCAGGGAGAATAAAAATGTATTGCTTTTCCCAATCTAAATTCACAGACTTCCAGAATTCTACAATCTTCAAGAATTTAGAGCCTAAAGCTAAGAATCTTGTTCTACCTGAAAGAAGGAACAGTAAGATTATAAGAGCCAGAGGTGTGTCCAGACACTATCTTCTGGACATAACAGGGCTGTTGTATTCATATTCATGAATTTACTGCAGCTATGTATATTTCCACAAGACCTACATTGGAATTATTCCCTCAACATTTTACTATGGAAGTAGAAAGTTCCTCAGAGGCACCACACACCCCTGAGAGACTGATGAGGGTTAATGCTAACAGGGAGGAATGCCAGATGGTTTTCTAAAGGGTCTACCCACTGTTATATGATTCATGCCCAGCAAGTAGTCAGATATATGAAATTAATGACAAACAAGATGAAACCAATTGGACCACACATTCTAAAAGAACTGAAAACAGAAGGGAGTCTGGGCACAGGAAAAGAAAGTTTTTAGGGGGATATGAGATTGGGGATTACAGTATGAAAATATCATAAATTCACTATATTCATGTACAAAGCACTAAAAGAATAAAAGTAAATAAATAAAAGTATACAAGAGAAAAAAAGAATCCTAGTCTTTGGGAATAATCATCACCCTTTAATTGAAATTGAGGCCCACTGTAAAAGAGGGAATCCATGCTTGGCACCATAAACACAGTGAACAACCCATGCTTAATGAAGTCACAGACCCATGGGGAGAACTTACTATTTATGACATAGCATCAAAATGTCTGCTAAATAATTATGTTTTCTCACAGACAAAAGTTACTCTCAACCTTAAGCAGAGCAGTTTCACTTTCTAGTGAGTGGTGGTGAATACAACTCAATGCTGCCTAAGATGCTGTGAGGTCACAGTTAAAGGCTCAGCCCTAAATGGGACACTTATAACACTGGCTCTAAGGCTCAGGAAGCATTGCGATAGAGGAGCCGGTAAGTATGTAAGAGCAGGAAGACAGGATGAATGGCTGAGAAATGCTACTGTCTAAGAATGGCACAACCATTATAATCATGAAGCCACAACAACTTCAGTTACCTACACTATGTCTACATAAGATTTGTACTGTAACAAAGTCATGATGGAGAAGGAGGGAGGTTCAGAAGACCCTACCCTTACTATTATTGGCTACTGATATAGAATGCGGGAGAGGGGCAGTCATTGTCTCCAACTGTGTATCCTCTGCTGAACTCACCAGATAGCTCCAAACCCAGATGGTCCTAGTTAAACTCAGTGAGTCACAAAACAAAAACAGATAGACATTAAACGTGAGAAAGATTTGTAGACAAGAGGACAGACAGACATGGGTGATAGGGAAATGAGAAAGAATAGACATAAGAGTGGTTAGTGTACATGGGGACATCATGTACATGTGTGAAACGATCCATGAACAAATTTAATTCATAAAAGACTCCTCTTTTAACCCCCTTCTGGTCTTGGAAAAGGGAAGAAGACCTTGACCCAAACTCTACTTGAGAGCCTTAGACCTCATCATTTCAGAACCTGTTTCCCATCCTTGTCTCTTTCCTAGATCATGGCCTTCAACATAATATTACTTTTAGTCTTTCTTTGCACAGCTATCTTTTTTACCATCTTTGGTCTTTGACTGCACACAACCCACACCTCACATATTTCCAGTCTCTAGCTCCTATCGCCCCCACTTTATAACATGTTGGTATGGAGAATAATATGCATATTATACATTAGACAATATCAATATTTATTGTCAAGACAACATCAGCCCAAACCCATTTAAAATAGGCATCTCCAGTCCAAAGATGGGCAGCTTCTAGTTCCCAAAATCCATTCATCAACTGAGGAAGAACCAATAAATGCCAACAATTATCCTGAAGAAACTAGATTCTTCTTCCTTAGTTAACCTTAAACCATGGTTTAAAAAAATGAACTGTCTTAGGAACAATGTGATTAACAATATAAGATGATAACAGATCTGGGTCTTATGTGGGAATTATGTGTTCATATGCCCACTCAGGGACCTGCTCCAAGTGAAGAGAAGCCAGTTGGAAGTATGTTGGAGAACTGGCTATTAACCAACCAATAAGGAGGAGTGCATGCAAAAAGAAAATAAAGACACCAGTCCCTGAAGAAACTAGGAAGTGGGAGAGTACTTGTTCTTTTGCCAGTGTAGAGACTGAAGACAAACTCTAGCAATTATCTAAGCACATGCTTTGGCATTTTCTAGCCCAGTTCTTCTGCAACTTGCATCTAAAAATGAGCAAGAAGTGATGCTGATTGACTCTTTTCATGAGCTCTCTTGGCTTTTGTAATTTATTTTTAAGGAAAAAGCACATATCTCTTGCTCTCAATATTCCTAGATGTCCACATGCAACAGCCAGCATCTGTTACTACCACTGTTATTGGAGGTATAAATCGTTGTCCATTTTTAATGAGAGAAAAAAATGTTTCTAGGAGCTCTTCAAGTTATCAAAACTCAAAGAAATGGAATGGAGAAAAAATAGGTCTCACATTGCTTTGTAGAACATGTTTAATAAAAAAACTAATGTTTACACAGTGCACAGTTATATTCCAAAGAATCACACATATAATTTCTCTGAACATATCACACTATGAGATAACTGCTATTTCACACTCATACTTGGAGGATTGAAGGAAAAGAAATAATTTATTAAGTTCGCATGGTATCATCCATCATAGGCACAAGATTACAGGACAATATCACAGCATATTTACTGATTCCTCAGAGAAAACATGAAACTGGATGCCTTCTCCCTTTATCTAAATGAAATCCAAAGGAACCAAAGATATAACCATAAAAAGGAATCCAGAAAAGGTCTATAAAGAAAGTCATTTTATAATTCTAGAATGGTAAAAGCATTTTTTTAAAATATGTCAAGAACAGGAACCAAACAGGAAAGACAGACAGATTGCAGTACAAAAAAATGTAAACCTTCTGTTTGATCAATAAATAAAACTTTGAAAAATATTTTCGGCATATGTTACAGACAAAAAGTTACCATTATTCATAAAGACAGGAAACTCACCAAAAAGTAAATGAAAAATGAATACCACAAAAAGAAAAAGAGGTAAATAACAGAAAGCAACAACTCAGAAAAGATATTCAAAATAGTCATCTAAGACCTTAATATAATATGGGAATTTATTAAATATTTAGTGAAATAACGTAGGAAAATCCAACCACATTGTGGATTTCTGCTACTTAGATGAAGCACAGCTGTCTTAGGCCAAAGGAGACTTCTGTTCCTAAGGTCTGGGCCCTGGAAATCTATCCCATGAAACCCTATTTGGGAAAGAAAAAAGAAAAAAAATAAGCATAATATGGAGCTGGAGAATGAGTGGTCCCACATTAGAAGTAGAAATTTCTAAAGTTTCTCTTGGAACGGAGCCTGTGATGGAAATTCCAGAATAAACTTCTCATTGGGAGAGAGCTCATAGGTAAAAGCTACGTTCAACACAAGAAAAACCAAGCTCACACCCAGGGGATGACAGAGATTAAAGGAGAAGTGAATGAAATTGGCAATAGGACAAATAAAACAAAAAGCTTTGTTTCTTTAAAAATATCAACAGTCTTCAGCTGGAGAGATGGCTCGGGAGTTAAAACTGCCTCACAAGCAGAAGGTCCTGAGATAGGATTCCACATAAAAAATGACAGGCTGAACCAGAGGTGGCCTGCACTTCTGACCTTGGTGGGGTGGAGCCTAGGAAATACCAGGCTGAAAGAAGAAAAGAGGTTGAGGCAATCCAGGATGATTCCCAAAGTCACCCTTGGCCCTCCACAGGAACACACAATGCCCTCTGATACACACACACAAACAAACAAACAAACAAATAAATAAATTTTTAAAAGATCAACAGCCTTTGGGGGAGGTGAGGGAAAGGCCCTCCAAAGGCACTGAGCCTTATGGAGGGCCTGTTGTGATGCTCCTAGGCTCTGGATTAGCAGAAGGCTTCAGTGGAAAGGATTTCCTTTCGTTCACTGGGGCTGTCCAAGATACTGAGCCTCTTTGTGGGCATGTGGTCACATCCCTACCACATCCCTAGGCTCTGAGATAGCAGCAGGTTTTAGAGGCCTCTCGAGTGGGGGCTTGTGCAAGATGCTCGATCTCAGGGACCCCAGCTTCCTACCCCCTCTTTTCTCCCTCTTCTTCCCTCCCTATCCCCAACCACTAACAAACCCTCCAAGAATTTAGGATTTCACAGGAACCACAAGCCAGAGACCAGCGCACCAACACTTCTTCCATCCTAAAGAAGACAATCTTTGCATCCAACTCTAAGATAAGTAACCCTTTTTTACTTTACTTTTCATATTAGTTGATAGTTACCACTTCTTCAGACTTCTATAAGGCATACCCAAAGCCCCATACACACACTCCTCAGAGTATGAACCATTCAACCCACACCCACCTCCTAAGGAATTAATAGTTGCCATATCACACTAATCTCTAACCCCTGGCTACTAAACCCAGCCTATTTCACAATATAAAGCTGATTTGATACTTAAGCCAAACCACACATGATAAACCTCTGTTACCCCGGGAACCAGAGTAGGGTTTCCACACGTTTTATTTTTGGTAACATAGGCTATGGGATAACAGCACCTTACTCACGAAATAACACAGAGGAACCTTAGACTACACCTTCAAAACCTAGGTAAACAGTAGCAATGACCCTCCAAGTGCAGCAGTTCTGTGTGACTCATAACAGTCAAAAACACACACCAAGAAAGATTCTAGAAATCAAACACAAATCACACTATAAATCCACAAGAAACAACAAAAACCAAGATAACAACTCCCATGCTAAAAAAACATTGACCCCATAATGATGGAACTGCAACCTGCTAAAGCCTCCTGATAACCCAGGGCCCAGAGCCATGACCAACGGCTGCCTAAACTTCCCACTAGGCAGGAAATCCCATCCAGCCAATGCCTGCTGGTGTCTCAGGGCTTAGGGGAGTGGACCAGGACCAGCCAGCAGCCCAGTGCCGCAGGCGGGCCCCGGCCACGAAACAAACAAAAAAAGGATGGATGAATTTCTTAGTATCCACAACTTATCAAAATTGAATCAAGATGAATTGAATTATTTAAACAGCTCTATAACAAGTGACAAAATTAAAGAATTAAAAATCCCCCCCCCAAAAAAAGCCCAGGACCAGATGGATTCAATGGAGAATTCTACCCACTTCTCCATATACTATTCCATAAAATTGCAAAGGAAATACCAAATTCTTTCTACAAAGCTAATATTGTACTGATCACAAAACCAAATAAAAATACAAAAAGACCAGTCTCTATGATGAACACAGATGCAAAGATCTTCAACAAAATTTTAGTGAATCGGATTCAAAAATGTATCAAAAAAAAATCGCTTTTCCCCACCTGCTCGGGACGCGCCCAGTCCAGCCAGGACTCACTGCGACCTACATAAGCTCCCTCCACCCACCCCCAAACCCCAGGCAGCCCACTGGTCCAAGCTCCTCCCATCAGTCAGCTGGAGCAGGAGCTGCTCCAGGCCAAATACTTCAGTTCAGTGAAAAACGCACAGAAATTGAAAGATCTTAAGAGTTAAAACGACAATGCCCAACTCAAAGTGCAAATCCATGAGAAACAACACTCAAGTAAACAAATCTCCCACTGAAGGAATTAATCCCATAATGATAGACTCCAACCAGAAAAAAACCCAGGGAAAATAGCCAAGAAAGCCTGACCCAGGATAACGACTTTCAAAACATGATCATTACCATGTTCAATACAATGAAAGAGGAAATCCAGGAGGAATTAAATAACTGCATTAATCACTTTGAAGAGGAACACAACAGACACTTGGAGGAGTTGAGAAAAACAGTTCAAGAAACAAAAACAGGCATAGAGCAGTAGAAACAGACTCAAGCAGAGTTTAAAACTGAACTAAAAGACAAGTTATCTTCAACCCAGAACTCAATAGAGAGTCTTATCAACAGAACTAACAAAGCAGAAAACAGAATTTCAGACCTTGAAGATAAAGTGAGAGTATTAACCAGCTCAATGGAAGAGGTTGTTAAAGCCAAAAAGATACTGGAGAGAAATATTCAAGAGTTATGGGACACCCTGAAGAAGCCTAACATGTGTATTCATGGAATACCAGAACAAGAATTCCAAAATATCACACCTGAGGAAATTTTTCAAACTATCATCAAGGAAAAGTTTTCTCATCAAAAAAAAAAAGAGAGGCCCATCCACATACAACAGGCATTCTGCACCCCAGATATGACCAAAATAGAAACTCACCACGGCAAATAATAGTTAAAACACTCCACGTTCAAGATAAATAAATGGTGCTGAGAGCTTCAAGGGAAAAAAAAACAAGTCACTTTTTTGGGGAGTTTTTTTTTGGGGGGGGTTCAGGGTTTTTTTGGTTTTTTTATTATTATTTCCGCTCATACAAACTTAACAGGTACACCGGTCCCCTCCCTCCCTCCACCTCCTTCCGACCCCCCTGCTCCCCCCTCTCTTCCCTCCCCATTACACAGTGCCTCCCCCACCCATCCCCAGAGCATCCTTTAATGTGCATGCCAAAATCTCCTCTGGGTCCTCCTCTCCGATGAGGTGCTAGGACCCAGGGGCATATCCCAGAATCCTTTCCTGTGTTCCCCTTAAGCTTAGGAACATTACTGTGACTGTCAGTCCCTAGCCTCCAAGGATCCTAGTGCCTTTAGTCCATGCTAGACTTTGTGGGGTCAATAATGTGTTGGACCAATAGTATTCTTATACTAAAAGAGAATACAAAAAAGACCTCTAGGCAATGCTACTGAGTCCTTACATCTCATCAAAGAGGAGAAACCACACAGAAGTTTGACATGCACACTAAAGGATGCTCCAGGAAATGGGCGGCACTGGGAGAAAGGGAGGGTGGGGGGAAAGGGTTGGGAATAGGGGAGAGGAAGCAAAGGAATCCAGGGAGGGTTGGAGGGAGAGAAGGAGGGGAATGGGGTACTTCTCAAGTTTGTATGAGTGGACAAAAAAATTAAAAAAAGAAATTTTCCAAAGAATGCTAAAAAAAAAAATAAATAACGTGTTGGACATAGCGCAGGACATGCAAAGTCCTATTATGATTGCTTTGGCCCTAACTTGTGTGGAGTATTTTGCATATTATTACTCTTCCCATCCTTGTGCTCTTACAATCTTACCACCCTCTCTTCCACAAATTTCCCTGAGCTTCAGGATGGGGAGAGATTAGGCTGGCCCAGTTCCAGGTGGTTGATACAGAGTCTCTGATGTTCTGAATTATGGAAAAAACAAGTTGCTTATAAAGGTAAACCTATTAAAATAACAAATGACTTCTCAATGGAAGCAGTAAAAGCAAGAAGAGCTTGGAGAGATGTACTTCAAGTATTGAATGAGCAAAAATGTCAACCCAGGATGATATACCCTGCAAAACTATCTATCATGATCGAGGGAGAAAGAAAAGTTTTCCAGCACAAAGACAACTTGAAGGGATACACGTCCACCAAACCAGGCCTTCAAAAAATCCTAGAAATGATACTCAAGCTTGAAGAAAAAAAACAGGCATATCCAGGAGAACAGAAGGGAAGTATAATACCACCAAAACCTAAAAGCAAAATAATACACTTACAAAAGCCACTAAACATAATAAATTTCTGGAATTAAAAATAATTTCTCCATTAAAACATTAAATGTTAATGGAATTAACTCACCAATTAAGAGACACAGATTACAAACTTGGATTAAAAATCACAATCCATCAATCTGCTGCCTGCAGCAAACTCACCTCACCACAAAACATAGGCACATCCTAAAAATAAAAGGCTGGTCAAAAATTCTGCAAGCTAATGGAACCAGAAAACAGGCAGGAGTAACCATTAAGCTATCAGACAAAGTGGACTTCAAACCAAAAAAAATCGTAAGAGACACAGATGGATACTACATTTTAGTCATAGGTACAATTCACCAGGAAGACTTCACAATTCTGAACATATATGCACCCAACACAGCCCCCCGACATTCATTAAGCAACCCCTACAACGTCTAAAGTGAGAAATCAATACCAAAACGATAATTCTTGGGGATTTCAACACCGCCCTCTCAACATGGGATAGAGCAACAGGTAAAACTCTTAACAGAGACACTTTGGAGCTTAATCAAACCCTTACTGAAATGGACCTTACAGATCTCTATCGAACTTTTCATCCACACACCAAAGAATACACATTTTTCTCAGCAGCACACGGAACTTTCTCCAAAATAGATCGCATATTGGGCCATAAAATGAATCTCCACCAAGGGCATTGCAGGAGCAGCAAAACCAAAAAAAAAAAAAAAACTCAACAAACCATAATTCAGAACATCAGAGACTCTATATCAACCACCTGGAACTGGGCCAGCCTAATCTCTCCCCATCCTGAAGCTCAGGGAAATTTGCGGAAGAGGGGGCAGTAAGATTGTAAGAGCACAAGGATGGGAGGAGTAAAGATATGCAAGATACTCCACACAAGTTAGGGCCAAAGCAATCATAATAGGACTTTGCATGACCTGCGCTATGTCCAACACATTATTGACCCCACAAAGTCTAGCATGGACTAAAGGCACTAGGATCCTTGGAGGCTAGGGACTGACAGTCACAGTAATGTTCCTAAGCTTAAGGGGAACACAGGAAAGGGTTCTGGGATATGCCCCTGGGTCCTAGCACCTCATCAGAGAGGAGGACCCAGAGGAAAGTTTGGCCTGCACAGTAAAGGATGCTCCAGGGGTTGGGGGGGGAGGAGGCACTGTGTAATGGGGAGGGAAGAGAGGGGGGAGCAGGGGGATCGGGGGGGAGGTGGAAGGAGCGAGGGGACCGGTGTACCTGTTAAGTTTGTATGAGTGGAAATAATAATAATAAAAAAATGTTAAAAATTTTTTAAATGCCACTAATAAGATTACAGAAAAACCACATTAAAGTTAACCATACAAATATAAAAGTATATAAAAAACAAATCTCCACATATACAGGAAAGTTGAAATTCTACCCTGTACTTTATCAGACCACCAACGGCCTAAAGCTTGACATCCACAACACAACAAGCAACAGAAAATACACTAACTCCTGGAAACTTAACATATGATGCTGAATGAGAACTGGATTCAGGAAGAAATTAAAAAGGAAATTCAAGATTTCCTGAAAGCGAACGATAATGAAAATACAACTTACCAAAATCTCTGGGACACAATGAAAGCTGTCCTAAGAGGTAAGTTCATAGCTCTTAATGCCTACATCAAAAAAATGGAAACATCAGAAATAAACAACTTAACAATGCAGCTTAAAGCCTTAGAGACACTAGAGCAATTTGATCCCAAAAGCAGTAGAGGGAGAAGATTAGCAAAATAAGGGGAGAAATATCCAAAATCGTGATTAGGAAAACGATAGAAAAAAATCAACCAGTCAAAAAGCTGTTTTTTTTTAAAAAAAAATCAATAAGATTGATACACCCCTAGCTAAATTGACCAAAAGCAAAAGAGAGAAAACCCAAATTAACAAAATTAACAAATTAGAGGGAGGGAGGGGACCCGTGTACCTGTTAAGTTTGTATGAGCAGAAATAATAATAATAAAAAAATCACTCACTAAGATTTACTCCAGGCACACAAGGTTGGTTCAACATATACAGATCAATAAATGTAATCCATCATATAAATAAATCCATGGACCAAACCACATCATTCTTTTTTTCTTAATTTTTTTATTACTTATTCAATTGTGTGTGTGTGCATATGTGTGTGTGTGTAGAACCACAGACGAATTCGGAAACCACCATGGAGGCCTCCACCTCCTCCTTTTTTACTCTGCCCTTGGATTCACAGGCTCCACCTTACCAGGACCAGAAGCGCAGGCCACCCCGGCTTCTGCTCAGCATCTATACGTGGGGTCTAGAATCCGAACTCAGGACCTTCCGCCTGCAAGGCAAAGGCTTAATCCCTGAGCCACCTCTCCAGCCCCATCATTCTCTTGACGGATATAGAAAAAGCTTTTGACAAGATCCAACTTCCCTTTATAATCAAAGTCCTGGAGACAATTGGAGTGGAAGGAACATACATCATATAATAAAGGCTATATACAACAATCTTATAGCAAGGATCATTTGAAATGGTGAAAAATCTGAAGCATTGCTACTTTGATCAGGAACTAAGCAAGATTTTCCACTCTCACCACTTTATTCAATATCGTCCTGGAAGTACAGCTGTAACACAAAAGAAGGAAATAAAAGAGACACGAATAGGAAAAGAAGAAGTCATGTTATCCCTATTTATGGATGACATGATTCTATATCTGAGAGACCCCAAAAACCCCACCAGAAAACTTCTGGACCTATATACACAAGTTCAGCAAAGTAACAGGGTACAAAGTTAATGTTCAAAAATCTGTGGATTTTTTTATACAACAAGGATGAAAATAATGAGAAAGTCCTAAGAGAAATAATTCCATTTAACAAAGCCCCTAAAAAAGTAAAATTTCGGGGCTGGAGAGGTGCTTAGGGGTTAAGCCTCTGCCTTGCAGGTGGAAGGTCCCACGTATAGATGCCAGGCAGAAGCAGGAGCGGCGGGGGGGGGGGGGGGGGGGGGGGGGAACGGCTTGCGTTTCTGGTCTTCGTAGGGCGGAGCCTGTGAATCCTGGGGCAGAGTAAACAAGGAGGAAGTGGAGGCGGTCCATGGTGGTTCCCGAATTCGTCCCTGGTTCTACACACACACATACATATGCGCATACACGCACAATTGAATAAATAATAAATTTTTTAAAAAATTTTTAAAAGTAAAATTTCTTGGTATAACTCTAACCAAGGAAGTGAGAGACCTGTATAACTAAAACTCTAAAACTCCCAAGAAAGAAATTTCAGAAGATACCAAATTTCAGAAGATACTCCTAGATTAGTAGAATTAACATCATAAAAATGACCACCCTATATGCTTGTAAAACTAGAAAAATAAAATAATAATAAAAAATAGAAAATTAAATGTGGAAAATCAAATGTATGTTACAAAACAAGAAAAAAAAGCAAATTTGTCAATAAAAATGCCTTGTAAAAAAAACAATGACCATCCTACCAAATATATATACAGATTCAATTCCATACCAATCAAAATTCCAAGGTAATTCTTCAGAGAAATTGACAATCTCAAAATTCATATGGAACAACAGAAGGCCTTGGATAGCAAAAATAACCCTGAGTAATAAAAACTATGCTAGAGGTATCACTTACCAGACCTTAATCTACACTACAAATCCACAGTAATAATTTGTGTCCCTTTTATTTCCTTCTTTTGTCTTATAGCTTTACTTCGAGTACAATATTGAATAAAGTGGTGAGAGTGGAAAAATAGACACATAGATCAATGGATAGGGAGTTAAAGACCCAGAAATAAATCCATACACATATAGCCATCTGATTTTTGACATGTACCTTAATAAATCAGACAACCTACATGGAACAGACGACCTATCAAAATTTATTCAAGAAGAAACAAAATTTTGAATAGATTTATGGTAAGGAAAACAGATTTTTTTAAAAAAAGATTTAAGTTAAAACATCTTTTAACAAAAAGCCCAAGTCCAGATGGTTTTACTAGTGAATTCTATCAGACATCTGAAGAATAAGTCAAGCCATTTCTTCATGCATTATTCAGGAACTTAAAAGAGAAAGGAACACTTTGCAATTCACTGATGAGGTCAGCATTGTCCTGATATCCAACAGAACAATGACTGCCCCAGAAAACTGTACACCCACATCTCTCATGAACACAAATACAAAAGGTACACAAAGAAATACTAGCAAACTGATTTTGACAACAAATGATTGAGGGGCTGGAGAGGTAGCTTAGGGGTTAAGCCTCTGCCTTGCAGGTGGAAGGTCCTGAGTTCAGATCCTAGACCCCATATAGACTCCAGGCAGAAGCAGGGGCAGCCTGCATTTCTGGTCCTGGTAGGATGGAATCTGTGAATCCCAGGGCAGAGTAAACAAGGAGGAAGTGGAGGCATCCATGATGGTTCCCGAATTCATCCATGGTTCTACATACACACACATATATACACATGCACACACACGCATACACGCACAATTGAATAAATAATAATACAAAATTAAAAAAACAACAAATGATTAAGTAAACAGATCCCAAGTTAGCTAAAAACCAATTGGAATAAGAACCCATGTCAACCAGAGACAAAATTAAATTATCTCACTAGAATCTCATTTCCTAATAAGAATCCTCAACAAACAAGGAATAAAGGAAAACTTAGCCAATAAAGGGAATCCACAAAAATCTACAGCCAATGTTGCACTGAACAGAAGGCTGAACATTTTCTCATCATTAGGAATTAAGACAAGAGTGGTCAACCAACTCTACACAGCATTGTACTACAGATTCTAACGAGGCTTGTTAAGTAAAGGGAAAAGAAAAGGAATTGGAAAGCAAGAAATAAACTATCTCAATTTGCATGAAATGATGTGAACTAAGGCCTATAAATCCTAAGGAAGACACCAAAGAAATTTAGTTTAGCAAGATCTAAGTCTACAAAAATCAATATACAAAAATTAATTGTGCTTTTATACACTAGTAATGAGCAGTCTACAAAGGAAAAACAGAGGAGCAATGGCATTTATAATAATAAATGGGTAAAAATAACAAAAAATGTAAAATTTATATTCTGAAAACTGCATCTTTAAGCCATTAAGGAAAGGCAACTCAAAAATCAAATGAGATACTACTTTCCATAAACATGATCCAGAAATCACAAAGTCAGATGGAAGCAAGTGCTGGTGAAATTGAAATACTTACACATTGATGGTGAAAATGGCATGCCCAGTTGGAAGACAGTGACTTACCAGTGGTTCTTCAAAAGGATAAGTACAGGGCAGGAGAGGGCCAGCAGATAAAATCGCTGTCTGCAGAAACTAAACAACCTGGGCGCTATCCCCCGAATCCACGTAAAAAGCCAGATATAGTATCATGCAGAAAGCTCAGGAAAGGGCTACTTTGCCTGGAGCACATGGTACAGCCATAGAAAGGAGAGAGACCCTGCCTCAGCAAGTAGAAGAGAACTGACCCCACACCTTATCCTCTGATCTCTCATGCATATGGTAGCATGCATGTGCCCACACTGGCATATGCACACACGCAAATACACAAAGAGAAATAAGGTAAATTTTAAAGTAAGTTTGAACACAGAATTATCATAATCTAGTAAATAATTACACTCCTAGGTATACCTTCAAGAGAAATGAAGACACATGCTAGCTAAAAACTGGAAATGACCCCATGTCTTTTAAGTAATTGACAGCAGGAAAAAGAAGGCATAATGCAAGGATACATAGGGCATATTTCCATTTCTAGGGTTTGTCCAGAACAGATAGATCTACGGAAACAGGAATACAGTAGTGGTCACTTAATTGGGACAAGTGAGTTCAGGGTTCTTTTAGTGATGATGAAAACATTCTAAAGATATACCAATGGATGTGCGAGTCTAAGTCCATTAACACCATTATATACTTTAAAGGGTGCTTGTTTGATATGTGCATTATATCTTCAGAGAGATGTTATGTAAAAAGACATTAATGATTTCTATAGTAATATTAGCCTTTGATTCAAAGTAAAAAGATATTAAACTAGAAGAACAGGGCCAGTTATAATGAAAGTTATAATGAAAGTTATATTCCAAACTGTACATATGACACTAAATCTTTAAGCGGTATGTAATATATATCATCAACCTATATAACAGAAAAACTGTTGTAATATAAGAACAATTTTTAAAGACACACGAAATATTGGGGGGACTAAAACTAAGTTAGAATGCACAAGAGCTAATTAATAAGACTGATGAGATTAATCTAGTCAATAACATTCAAATGTTATGCCCCTGAAATAAATTAATCATTTTATGTACCATGAATCAGCTGCAAACATTAATTCTAAAATCAAACTTTAAAAATCAAAGTGTTTATAACACATTTTCAAACACAATATTACAATATCTAATAAAACTGACACTAAAAAAATGAATGAAAACCAAATCACTCTGAATTACTTGATCTCTTGCACAACTTTTGTTTTCAATGCAAATCAAAACCAAAACCACACTAACCTGTGTACTCTACTGATGTAAAGACCCAGTTGATCTTTACAAGTGTTTTGTGATCCATATTCATCCCAAAAAGTATGGCTAGACAGACACTAAGTCTTCTTCAAATTCAGTCCCAACTCTAACTTTGTTTTTTGACTACTTTTCATATTTATTTCTAAACATATTGAAACATCAACACTTACATCTTACTTGTTTTTCTAAAGATTATTTTCACTCTTACCACTTAAAATTCTTAGAATTAAAATAGCAAATTCCTCTCATGATAGCTTTGTTTGTATCCCAAACACAAACACTTTGTGAGACACTTGTCTGATTTTAAAAGTACACTTTTTAAAATACAAATATTTTGTAAAGTATGGTTTAGATAAGAAACTCTTCTGCTTCCTGTAATGCTATTGACTAATGTATCCTCCAACTCCTTAATTCACTTCATAATTTCCTAAATATTCATTTTAATTTTTCCTAGAGTATTAAGAGCATATATCTACATAATAATCTCTCTGTTTTACAAAAGTGGAACCACAAAATCACATTTTCCTTAAAGCACATTCTTTCTGAGTAAGTATATAAATAACAAATTCCATGTTAACAGATCCAGGGTTCTTACTGGTGGTCTGCTAAGGCAATGAAAGCACATGTAGTCGGCAAACTTGCTGTTGATTGCTTCAAGTTTGAGTTTTATACCCTGCTGTAATAGACACTTGTGCAAGTATTACTATGGGACTTGTGAGTTTCACCATTGTTCTTGCACAGATGCCCAAGAAGATGTCAAATGGACAAAAAAGTACCAACTGGTCTAGAAGCTTCCTCCTTGCTGCACAGCTTTCATAGTACCAGAAAGTACTATGCAAGCTGCTGGGGGAGAAAAACAATCAATAATCTCATTAATTGCCTCAATCAGAGGTAGGTCAGCAGTGCAATAGTGGCATGAGTGTCTAGGCAGCAACCAACAGCTTTCTGATTCGACTTGAGACCCACTTTTCAGCAGGGAATCACATTCCTGATGCTGTAAATCAGAGCAGGAACCTATGAAAGGGAAGGACATAGGCCCTAGAGGTAGTTAAAACTATTAATGTTTAACTATAAAGATACTACATCAAACTGCCTTTTAAACAACTGTCATTATACCCATAGACTAGAGGAATGCTCAGCACTAAACCTAGATGCTTCCTTCTAGGTGTTTATTAAAGAAAATCACAACTGGCCAAAGTTCAGAAAATAGGTGACTATGGACTTCTCAGACCTAAACATATATCCCTTAATTCATGGCATCTGTGTATATTTCCACAAGACCTGCACAGGATTTGTCCTATGACTATGGAAGGGAAAGATCTCAAGAGGCCTCCACACCCTCCTGAGAGAATGATGAGAGAGGGTTAATGCTGATGGAAAGGGATGGACGATGGTATAACTCAGTGTTATGCCCACCAATATATGATTTATTCACCAACAAGTGCTCAGGCACATGTCATCAAAGGCAAATCAGATAAAACCCAATAGTCCTCATTTGTGAAAATAGGAGGGAGTCTATCAAGGAAGAAAAAGGATTATAATGGGAAGAGGAGGGAAATATTTCATGCATAAAACACTAAAATAATTCAAAAAAAGTTGGCCTATACAGTAACCATAATTGGACTTTGTATGACCTGCACAATGACTGACATGTCAACGACCCCCCAAAGTCTAGCATGAATCACAGACACTAGGATCCTTAAAGACAAGGGATTAACAGTCATAATAGTGTTCCCATACTAAAGGTGAGCCCAAGAAAGGGTTCTGGGCTATTCTGCTGAGTCCTTACACCTCACTAGAGGACTCAGAGGGAAGTTCGACATTCCCAGTGGGGGGGGAGGGAGACACCTGGAAAAGGGGAAGGAGGGGAGTGAAAGGAAGGGGAAAAGGGGGGATGGATGCAAGGGGAATTGGGGTGGGGTGGAGAGAGGGAGAGGACTGGGATACCTATTGAGCTTGTATGATTGGGGGGGAAAAACAAGTTTAAAAAATGGGCCAAAAAAATAGAAGGGGGTTGGAAAGATGGCTCAAAGATTAAAGCCTCTGTCTCACAAAAAGAAAGACCAGAGTTCAGATACTGAATTACATGTAAAAATGCCTGGCAGAAAAGATAAAGGACAGCAATTCTAGCCTTGGAAGGCAAAGCCTGGAAACCCCAGAGCAAAGTAATAGGAGGTAAAGCAAATCAGATTGATTCTTGATGTCACCCTTGGGCCTCCACAGCCTGCATACAATCAAGTTCCCTGTGATACACACACATACACACACAAATTTAAGAACTTTTAAGAAACTCTAAAGTTTCATATTTCTAAACAACTATTTAAATTATAATTGTCAGGCTGGGTAGACAGCCCAGGAGTTAAAGCCTTTGCCTCACAATCAAAAGGATCTGAGTTTAGAACCCAAAATAATGAAAACATCAGGTGGATTTAATGGTGGCCTATGATTCCAGTCCTGGAAGGCAGAGCCTGAGAAATCCCAGAGTAAACAATAAGAAGATAGAGCAATCCAGAATGATTCCCTGTGTCACCCCTGGGCTTCCACAGACACATACACTCATGTGCCCTCTTATGCACATGCACATATATATGCATACAAAAAAAATAGAAATAAAATTTAATAAAACAGACAAGTGTGCTGTCAGGGTGAGTGTAGTCTATCTGAAACAGTTGTATACAAAACAAAGTGTGGCGAGAGATAGTGATGGTAGGAAAGGCAGATGGGGGCCATGTGTGTGTTATAGACTCTGTTCAGAGGCAACTGGAACCAGTTAGTGTCTTTTTAAGCCGAGGTGTAACAGGATCTAATTTAAGCCGCATTAAATCTTTGCTGGAACAAACATGAGCTGTAAATTAATTAAAGGATGTTTGCCTTGGCCTGTTTGTGCTATGATAACAGAGTACTCGAGACTGGATAACATACAAGAAAGAGAAAGCTCTCTCACACAGTTCTTCAGGGTCTGAAATCAAAGTGCCAATACCTGGTATTTGGTGAGGGTCTCTTCTGGCATCCTTGTATTGCAAAGGAGAAAAGAACAAACACATTCCTACAGACCCTGCCCATAGCAGCATTAACCCATTCTTGAGGGTACCGCTTAATGACTTAAACACCTACCAACTGTCTGCTGCCCTGAGATTAGGTTTCCAACATGAATTTCAGCGGATGCCCCCAGACCAACCCAGCTACAAAACACTGCATGCCCCTATTACTAACATTGACACAGGCACCTATGAGTTTACAGACAGTTTGTAGCTGTTCAGGGCAGGGCAAGAGGCATTGGCTGGGCTTCTTGGAGCAGGTGATTCCAGGTATGGAAGAAAGGCCAAGAGTTGTCCAACAAACCTAAGAGTTATGAACTCTCAGGGCCTGGAATCTAGGTCTTCACTGTGTGTCAGGTATTGAGCAAGACACACACTATGGTATGTCTCATTTAATCCTCAGAGTAAATTTGCAAGGATATTGCTACTTCCCCTTTAAAAAAAAAAAAAAGAAGGCCCTACAGATAATTGGAAATATTCAGAGGTTAATTAACTTCATAATTATGAATTAGAGGGACCACACTGACTTCCCCCGTGATACATAACCACAGGGCAGAGCTGTGGTTTGAGAGATATGTACACAGAAGCCAGCCAGGACCCCAACAGGGGCCCAAGACTGCATGGTGGGTGTGGGTAGAGTCACAGGCAGAGTCTTTGAGAGAAGAGTAAGCCTGCATTCTCTGTGTGGTTGCTCGTTCTCTGTCCTTCAGGACAAGCCACCCTAGGTCCCTCCGTTCCCCTGACAGAGTGGGGATGCTAAGCAGCACTCTTGTGGTGGCTGCCCCCATTCTCAACGTGATGCTGCCTCTTCCAAAGCCTCCCTCAGCAACCATGTCATCCTGTATGGGTGAACCTGTCTCCACTCTCTCTCTGGCTGGAAAAGCAAAGGTGTTGTGTCTGGTATTCCTTGCAGAAGGCAGAGGAGAGGACTTTGGCACCATTCAGCATTACTCCATCATCTCTTCCAAGGGAGAACGATGCTATGAAACCCATAGAGTGCTCTACAAAATTCTCTGGTGCCAATTTAATCAAGATATCTACTCTCACCTTACCTCAGCCCCAAACATGGGGCTTCTAGCAGCCTTGGAATGGTCCAGTAGAGAAATCCAGACTCCCCAGCGCTTACCCCTGGTATGTAGATTCTCAGAGGTCTGTCTTGGCATGACTGTGTGCCAAGGCCCTGTCATAGTTAGGCACAGGCATCAAGTTGATAGTTGAGGGTTTCATCTCTGGGCACATTTATAGGGAATTAGTTGTTGAGTTAAGCCTGGAGCAAACCTGCAGGAGCAAACCTGCAGGAGACTGTCTAGCTGATGGGGAAGATCCAGCCCATGGTGGGTGGGAGTAGGCCCTGGAATAAAGAGTCAGCAGGTGTGGACAGAACAGAAGCCACAAATCTCACTAGTGCTTACAGTCTAGGTGTCTGCCTACTGTACTACTATACAGTACTGTCGCTACTGTACTTCTAGCCCTTGCAGAGTGCCTGGAATGTAGCACACACTCAGTGCACATGCAACAGACAAGTGCATGCATGCCTGGGCCATCAGATTTAAATAGCAACCTTCACGCAGAGCCTCACACCCACTGGATTCCAACTCAGCAGTACAACTGACTGCTAAGGCATAAGTTGGATGCCTGGGAGAGAAAACAGGAGGACAGGATGAGAAAACTCATTTGAGCCAGGTTTGGGCTAGATTCCTGCCTGGATTTAAGGCCTGCTCTTTGGTAGAAAATTCATGTCTGAAACGGTAAACCAGACTAAGAACTTCTGGATGGAAGATAATAGGACTCAGGGGAAACTAATGACTATGGTTTTGCTATATCGACATGATATCAAACTGCCTTCTAAGCATTTATCACTATAAACATAGATTAGAGCAGTTCTCAGCCCTGGCTGGAGAAGCTTCCTTTTGTAATGGAAGGTGTTTAATATGAAGAATCACAACTGGCCAAAGTATAGAGAATACGTGAACTGTGGGTTGCTCAGACCTGAACAGGACATCTAAACCATCCCCCGCGCAAAGCTCAGGGAATATTACAGAAAAGGAGATGGTGAGAATGTAAGAGCCAGAGGGTAGAAAGAAGTCGTGCTAAATAGTTTCCTCTGGACATCGCAGGGATGCTGTACCCATGAATTTAGCACAGCTGTGCTACTTCCACAAGACATGAACAAGAACAAGATTTGGCCTGTGAGCATTCCATCATGAAAGAGGGATGATCTCATGAGATATCATCCCTCCCTGAGGAACTACAGACAGTGAATGCTGACTCCAGGAAGGGGAAATGCTTTCTTTAATGGATTACCCATTGATATATCACCCATGCCCCACCAAGTGCTGAGGCACATACAGGTATTTCACTGATGAAACACACACACACACACACACACACACACACACACACACACACATACACACACACAAACATGAAATTAAGAGGGAGATTTGTTGGAACAAAGGTTTTCAGTGGCAGGAGGAGGGATGAGATGGGTAATATACTTAAATTCATTGTATTCACAGATAAAATTGCCAAAGAAAACAATTTTTTTAGAAAAAAAAGGACTCCTGATATTTCTGATCCTAGGAAAGGGTTAATATTGTTCTTTTCTCATTCCAACATTTTTTTCTTATTTTGGAATAATCCAGCCTTTGGAAAATATGACCAAAAAAGCAAGATGTCCACCAAAGCACTCTCTGAAAGCCTCAGTGTGAGAAACTCTCCATCACCCCAAATTTAAGAGTAGTCAACAAGGATTTTCATTGGATGATCACTTCCAACCTATACACAGTCTTTTTCTGTAATTATTCCAGTGGCTCTGGTTTCTCTATGCTCAGGACTGGGGAGCAGCACCGCCATCTTGTGGTGCTTTTGATAACACCACAGGGCTGTGAATCGTGCTTTGGGCTGGGTACAGATTTTTCTGAGAATTCACAACTTGAGATATCTTAATAAGGAGATCTGCTCGGCTACTTAGCAATCCAACCCACTGCTCAACCTTTGTAAAGATAAAAAACTTAAAATCCACTCCCAAAATCTTCGTGGATTCAATGACATGTAACCTTTATGTCTTCAAGAAAACTCAGTTTCAGCCAGGTCCCCTGATACATGCCTGTAATCCCACGCTTACAAGATTTAGGCTAAACAATTGCCACAAATTCAAGGGCAGCCTGGACCACACCCCAAAACCCAGTCAATGATAATAATAATAATAATAATAATAATAATAATAGACAGAAGAAAACTCAGTTTTGCAGAGAAGATGCCTGACTTAACGGGTCTGTAATCCCATTCACTCATGGAGATACAACATTGGCTGTCCTGTTTGTTTTCTCAGTACAAGGACTGAATCTAGGACCCTTGTGTGTGTTTGGCAAGCAATGTAACACTGAACTACATCTTCCGCCTGTTCTCATTTTTATTTTGAGACAAGGTCTTACTAAATTGCTCAGGCTGGCCTTTGGCTTACTGTGTAGGCCAGACTGGCCTTGACCTTGTATTTGTGATTCTCCTGTTTCTGCTACTATTACAGGTATACACCACCATGCTCCTCAACTTTGAAGGCATACTTCTCTTGCTCACAAACACTGTGCGTGCATGCATGTGTATGAAGTATGCATGTGCAAGCATTCTTATGCATGCAATGGGGAGGTACATGTGTATATGGAGGCCAGAGGTCTACATTAAGTGTCTGTTCTCCACCCTGTTTCTGAGACAGGATCTGAAACACCAGTTCAGCAAGACTATCGCCACCACCCACTTAGGGCTAGAGTTTCAGAGATACACATCACAAAACCTGGAATTTTACATGGGTGCTGGGGATCTGATTCCCGGGTCCTCATGATGGTGCAGCAAGCACTTTACCAACTGCGCTATCTCTCCAGCCCCAAACACTGCTTTTTTTTTTTTTAACTAAATCGTTTGTTCATTCATTTAGCAAATATTTACAGACTACATATTGTATCCCAGGTCCTGTGCAAGGTGCTGGATACATCACAACAAAGGAAAATAAATGTGGACACTATCCCACATTGCTTATGGTCTAACATGGGTGGTGACATCCATCAGAAAGTTACTAGTGTCATGGAGAAAGTGCTAGAAAGGACTCAAGTCAAAGCATGTGACGTAGCCACAGGGGTCAAATAAGGCTTCTCTTATGAAGTATTACACTGAAAACTGGATCTAGGTTCTCTTCCAGGAAATCAGAGAACATGAGCATGCAAGACACTGTATTGACAAGCCAGGCAGGTGCTGGCTACCAGGAACAAGGCGGTTTGAATTGACTCTTCACACTGAAGCTTTATTGGCTTCCTTTCCACTCCCTCCCTGCATGCAATACCCACAGCACACATACACACACACACACACACACACACACACACACACACACACACACATTTACATTCACACATACACGCGTACAATTGATTTCTCATCTCTTTGTGCTGAAGAGGAATTAAATTACGTGCAGGCGAGAACTGAAGTCGCCCAGAGCCCTGCGCAGGTTGGAAGGAGCCGAAAGACTCTTGAAAGAAAACCTTATCTCTCAGCTTCAGATGAGCTAGAGTCTGTAGGGAAGCTATTGAGGCTAGCCTGGGGCTGCAAGTCTTGGGTCTGAGACACCCCATCTCTTACCCTCCAACCCCCACTCCTCTACCCCCCACAGAAAGGAAGATGAAATCAGAGCTCCACCCAGCTGGGAGACTTCATAGGTGCCAAGACTCAGATTTGAAAGGTGCCTTCAAGTTCCCCAACTCCCTATGTATCCAGGAGACTGATGGAAAGACACGTGATCCTGGAATCTGATGGGTACCGATCCCAACCCCAACCTCAACCTCCGCACAACTCACTGAAGTCACTTCCTTCAGCCATTTCATCCCGTACGAGATGAGATTAAGAATCTCCACATTGCAGAGAACTTCGAGGTCTCCTACTCCTGGCATGATTGGGGGGAAGGGGCTTTTGCTTAATTTGACTTACTGACTCTTTCTAGAAAACAGTGATTCAAAACCAGGATTTTTAACTTATATTAATATTTTAAAGAATCGATTTTTAACTCGTCTATTTCTCATACAGACATAAATAAATCAATGAGTAAATTGGCAGAAAGGGATGGCTCATCCTTGCAGGAAAAAAAAAGCCAACTCATAAATGTGCACGGGAGGATGGAAACCGTAACTATCAGGCAAACAACACTGTATAATTGTAGCAAGTGAGAGAGATAGTAAATATGAAGAGACAAAGGGTAACTTACCTGAAGAAAACTGGTAGACCCTACATTCACCCACCCATACTCCCATGGTAAGACAGGTCAGCTTTAGTAATATGATGCTTCTAGAAGGGCATGACATCCTGCCTATGGTATTGCCACAAATGCCATCTAATCATGAGAAAACACCTGCCAAGCCCACACTGAGGGTCACTGTATAAAATAAGTGGACTGTAATCTTCAAAACCGTCAAGTTCATGAAAGGTTACAGTAAAAAGATTTGAGACACTCTCAGGCTAGAGAAGGCTAAGAGACAGAGGAGGCTAAATGAAATGTGGAATATGGCACGAGATTCTGGATGGGAAAATTAATGTGTTAGGAGAAATACTGGTGACATACAAACAGCATCTGTCAATTAATAACCATGTGTCAGAATTGATTTTGTCAGGCTCTTTAGTTAAGGGGGAAAAACACAAAGAAAAGACACAGAAGAGAAGGAAGCAGCAGTGTCTTTTCCAACTCTCTACCCCACAGGTGACCACCATTGCCAGTTTTATATTCTATTGTTCTCATTTTGTTTTGTTTATCTTTGTATATAATGTCTGTGTGTGTGTATATATATATGTGTGTGTGTATGTGTGTGTGTGTTTGTGTATGTGAGTGTGGTGCATGTGTGACACTGTGTGTGATAAGTGTGTGTGTGCATGTTTGAGTATGATGTATGAGTGACACTGTGTGTGAGATGTTTGTGCATGTTTGGTATGTGAGTGTGATACACAAGTGACACTGTGTGTATGTGTGTGTGTGTGTGTGTGTGTGTGTGTGTGTGTGTGTGTGTGTGTGTAAGTGAGAGGACAACCCTGAGTGTTGGCCTTTACCTTCCACCTTGTCTGAAGAGGGTCTCTTGTTCACTGCTTCCTACACCAGGCTAATTGGTCTTCGGCCTCCTGAGAATCCTCCTTTGGCCTCCCATCTCACAGTGGAGTACTAGGACTGCAGACATGCACTACCACATCCAGAGATTCAAGCTCAGGTCCTTACTTTACCCACTGAGCCATCTCTCCAGTCCCTGTTTGGTGCTTTTCACAAGTATATAAATCAATAAAGTAGATACATATATTGATATAGCTTAGGTACACATGCAGCTACTCTTACCATTGTATGTAACCGTATAACTGCAAATGTGCACATACACAGAGCCGCATGAAACTCTCACTTGCATCAACAATGTCTTCAACAGGTCTTCATATATACTCACCTTGCTATTTTTGAACCATATAGTATTTTACCACAGTGACATATAATTTGTTTAATCAAAGAGTGGTCTCCAATTTTCCCTATTATAAAAACATTTATATTTTTTAAAAATATATATTTTACCTATGTGTGTGTGTGAATATGCTTTTCTGCATGTGTGTATTGTGTGTGTGTGCATGTATATGTGTGCAAGAGGGCACTTGAGTATGTGTGCCTGTAGAGGCCCAAAGGTAAACCATTCTAGATTGTTCTATCTTCTTACTGCTTCTTATTACTGTGGTTTTCCACCTTCCAGCCTGCTTTGGGATTCCAAGATTCCTGGCTTCCCTCGACTCATCCTCACCACAACTAGGCCCTGTCCATCCACTAGCCACCTATGGTAGCTGAAAAAAGACAAATGAATAATTTATTTGGAGGTATAGAGCCACATTGTCTGGCAGTGAAGATGTGACTTTCTTTCCTGCCATCTTAAGACAGCATCTCTCTCTTTGGTCCACCATATTAGCTTGCCCCTCACCATGGTGCCCAGCTGTTAATACCCAGAGAAGGGTTTGGCAGACTGTCTGAAGACCAGAGTAACAGGACTGTTTACCTCTGTGATTTCATCTCACTGAAGCTCAAGAGACACATTGCTACAAATTCACTCCCTGCTCCATTCCCAGTTACTGTGTATGTAATGAATTAGAAGCTGACTTGCCATGTATTTTAAATGAAAAGGTTAAAGGCATCACTTCTCAAAGCATTCCTTCTGTTTTTAAAGGCCTTCCAGCTGTCCTGTACCTTCCTTAGGGGGAAAGAAACAGAGGATCCTCTGGCTTGTGGGCCATGCAGATGGCAGGACCTCCTCTACTTTATCTCTGGGAAACAGGCATTCTTATCCTCCTTAACCTACGGATGAAATCAAAGAGCACTTTTGGGTATCTGTTGCTGTGTAACTAATTACCTCCAAACTTAGTGACTTAAAGCAACAAGCACTGATTATTATCCCCTGTGATTTCTAGGTGTCTGGAATCCAGGAGTAGCATAGCAGGGTAGTTCTGGGCCTCTCCAGAAGTTGGCTTGGACTGCAGTCAGCTGCAGGCTCGCCTGGGACTGGGTCATTTGCTTTCAAGACGGCACCTGTACATGGCTGTTGATAGGAGGGCTGAGGTCATTGCCTTGCAGAGCTCAGAGGGCCTCCCACGGAGAGCTAAGCATCATTAAAAGGCTTGGCTTCCCCCAGTGCTAATGAGCCAAGAAGAGCATGGAGAGGCTCTGTGTCTTTTTATGAACCGTGCTGAGAAGCCACAAATCATGACTTCCGGGACATCTTATTGGTCACACAGACTAGTCCTGATGTGCTGTGGGAGGGGGGGCTTCATAAGAACACATGCACTGGTAGATCAGATTCACTGGGGCCATCTTGGAGACTGGCTGCTGCCAGATGAGTTAAAGAACGTGACCATCAAGCAGAAAGACTGAAACTCACAGTCAAGGAACCCCTGGTTCCTTTCCAATATGGACTTAGGCCTTAGAGTAACATTGAGACAGGTTAAAGAATCAATTATCATGTTTTCCTCACTCTACTAAAAAAAATACTTAAAATTAATAATGTTCATTATTTTTATTATTTTAGATAAATAGCTCCATTCGTTGTAAGAGAATTAATCAAAGTTAAAATTTTTATTTCCCTTGACTCAACCACAAGCAAAAGATCCTGAGTCTAGATCCCCAGGGGGTGGCCTGCAATTATAGCCCTGGAGGGTGGAGCCTGGGAAACTCTAGAAAAAAGCAATAAGGAGATAAAGCAATCCAAAATAATTCCTAAAGTCACCCTTGGACTTCCACAGGCATATTCAAGTGCCCTCTTACACACAAACACATACACACACACACACACACACACACACACACACACACACACAAGATCCAAACCATAAGAGGCACTAATCCTGTAAATAGGGCTCTGCCCTTATGAACTAATCAACTCATGGCTCATTTGGGAATAGAGAAGGAATTAACACACTACACACAGGTGGGGTAATGATAGGTAATTCATGTAGCTTCTACTTTATTCTAGGACGTAAATCTGAACACAGTTGTTTGAAGTTGGTACTATTATTACTCTACCCACTTCTCATATGAGCAAGCTGAAAAATAGATCAATCTGCCAAAGGTTACACCAATAAGAAACAGCAAAAGTAAAATTTAGACCCAGATAGTGAGGAGCTACAAACCACACACCTAGCCACTTCTTGATGCAGTCACTCCTGCCCTGGTTGGAAGTACACCTTCCTCTAAACACTCAGTGGTCTCCCATGACTCTGAACCCACACTCAGATTGCCCCTCTGACTGAACTTGCCCCTCTGCCTTTTGTCAAAAGTCCTCAGTCTATCTCTAAGATTCCACTCCTATATTTTTGTGTAAGGCCACCTCAGATCCTGCACCTGAGCTCTGCCATGCCTGATGCCCACCACTCTTCAGGCACCTGCAACACTGTCTTATAATTACCATGTTGTGAGAATACCAGGCAACCTGGAGACAAGAACCATCTGTTACTCTGTCCAAGTAAACATCCACTGTGTGAACATAGGAAGTTTTTTTTGGACTCGGGTTACTTGTGTTAGTCAGACAAGCTAGCAGCGGATGGGATTTTGCCTTTCTAGTCTGTTCCATATGTCCTTCCAGTGACCAGTAAAAACTGCCTTAGAAAACCATCTCGCCTACCTTGAAAGGTGCTGAGATGGAGTCCATTGCAAATTAAGCTTTGCTCTCGTGCTATTTCCATTTGTGCCTCTCTAATAATCTGATCGGGCTGTCTTGGGACAGATGGAGTTTGTCAAGGTGATCATCTGTGATGGTTAAAGTTGTCAACATGACAGGATAGAGGACCACCAGAGGCAAGCCTCCCTCGGGGACCATCTATCAAGGATTATATGGATGAGTTTAATTGGAATGGGAAGATCCGCCCTGCATGGGGATGGGGTCCTGGATATCATAAAAAGGAGAAAGTGAGCTGAGCATCAACACATCACTTTCTTCTTCCTGACTACAGATATAATACAGCCAGTACGCCCCCTCTACCTCCTGTTGCCACACCTCCTCCACCATCTTGGATCTCCCCTCCAACTGCAAACCAACAATGAACCCTTGCTTCCTAAGTTGCTTTGATCCCGCATTGTGTTGCAACCACAAGGAAAGTATACCTTAGCTTCTCTCCTGTCACAAGGAGAGAAAATGCATGCAAAGTATATGTAATAGTTAACTGCTATAATTAGGGCCTCATACAAGAGCAGCTGCTCCCCTCTTAACTAGATCCTGTGGAGGAGGTGAGGATAGAGGGCGCCCCTGGCAGCAATGGTTTATGTGGTCTACCCAGAGCTCAGAAGCCTTGCATTGGAGAAAAGCCAGATGAAATCAGACCGACCATCAACAGTCACTGAGACGTGGGATGGGAACAGAGAGTAGAGCCAAAAGGAAATGTAGGGGACAGAAGGAACTAAAATGGGGTTGAGCAAATGGCCGAAGCCTAGAGGCATGAACTAAGAGCAGCCTGTGCATCAAAGTGATTTCATGGGTCTGCCCTTCCTACGCCACGGAGAACATGCCAGCTCCCGGCTAAACCAGAACCCGGTCTGTGCACCTCAGGAGGTCATGGACCATGTTTACTCTGGAAGTCTCTAAGACTGTCCTCGCTTCATTCCGCAAGCCAGTATTTGCTCAGTGGGTTGTGCAGAAGCCTTTGGTTGACCACTGAGCATTAGAACTTTTGCAGAGAGCCCAGATGCTGCACACCAAAGAAGGCAAAGAGGGTCCACTGGGAGTGTGCTGACCCTCAGCTGGGGACTGCCTGAGATCCAGGATCCACATGGTCCTAGGAAGGAGCCAGCAAAGGCAGATGGATGCGGCGCACACTGGAGTGGCCGGCGCTGCGCTCACCCTGCTGCGGTTTTTGGAACCACACAATAGGTTTGATTGAAAGACTCCTTTGAAAGCTTAATTTTCTTAACATTAAAGAATTAAATCAATAATGTCCCCATTTCGGCTTCTCTGTGATTATGTCCTTTGTGTCCTGTTTACCATTTGTAACAAATGTTCTAAAAATTACAACGTATGCCATCTGTGCCAAAAGAAATCAAGGGAGAAAGAAGCTGGAGAATTAACTTGACATAAGTACTTACCATGTGTGTGGCTGTGTTCTAGGAGTATTACCTCCATTATCTGAGGTCACCCACACCACTACTCCAAAGGAAGCTATAGGTATAATCTTCCTTTTACAAGCAAAGAGAATTAAGTCAGTGAGGCAAAGAGGCTTCTATGGGGTCAGACAAAAGAGCAGAGTCTGGAGGGGCTAAGATATAGTCCAGTGGAGAGTGCTTGCCTGGTATGTACTAGGTTGCATCCCCTGCGGGGGAGGGAGGGAAGAAAGAGAGGAAAAAGAGGAGAGCCCACAATGAAACTCTGTGGTCCGCCAGATTACAAACCCATCTTCCTCCACTATCTTTGTTGTTGTTGTCAATGTCTACCACTCAGAGCTCCCACACCACTTAGTATCCAGGATCAGCTCTCCTAGGTACAGGTAGAGTTCTTGAAGGTTTTCTCTGCCTGCCCAGCAGGGCTGCTAAAAAAAAGCAGGGCCTCTGCATAACCCTGCAGATACAAAGGGGAGCCAGCTTTTATGCCTGCACACGACCCACATGTTAGCCTGAGAGCGGAATTGTGATGTGCAGGCTCACGGTTCAGAGCCACCCGTGGGAGCACTGAGACAAAGGTTAAGCACATGGTGTCCCAGGAATGACTTGCAGCTGTTCAACTTGGCGGCAAGAAGCCTGGCTCAGATGCACCTTCGCTAATCCGCAGCTGGGAGACTGTGGATGACACGCTTAATTTTCAACCAGATTTCAACCAATCAAATGAGACCAGTGTTGTTTCCCACAGGACTCGGGATGAAGAGTTTCTGGAATCTGAGGCTTCACAATGGGGCTTCCTGCTGTTATAGAAAAGCAGAAGATGAACATCGGAGTCTGTCTCATGAACAAGTTTCCCTTTCCTAAGAAAGATAAACGTTTACTCTCAATTATAGATCACTTATGTGGCCACAGACACCCAGGCCTGAGATACAACAACAAACTATGATTTATGATGTACACACACACACACACACACACACACACACATGCACATAAACACACAGTCACACACATACAAGCTGTTTGCATCTTAAAATTATAAAAGGGCTTCAGTCAGGCAAAGAGCAAGGAGACAGAAATGAGCTTGGAATCAGAAATGTGGGTACAGGGGAGATGGTTCAGTGATTAAGGCCTTTGCCTTACAAGCAAAAGATCTGGGTTCAAATCCCCGGATCCCATGTAAAAAAATTCTGGGAAGATATGGTGGTAGCCTATAATTCTGAGAGTAAAGCCTGAGAACCCCCAGAGCAAGCAATTAGGTAGAAGAACAATTGAGGATGATTCCAAATGTCCCTCACTGGGACCTCCACAGGCACACACGCTCACGTGCACTCTTATACACACTCATACACACATGTACACCTATCCATACGTAAACACAAACACACACACATACTATATACATATATATACAAATATGAAATGTGGGTACAAACTCTGGGTGGTCATCTATTTTATCATGGGGTTCAAAATCATAAATTACTCTCTCCATGCCATACTTTGCCAGATGTATCTGGTCAAAAACTACTTGACCTACTGTTTCTTTTGCCCTCACTTTTGTTATTGAAATATTCACCTGTGGGGGCTGGAGAAGTGGCTCAGGGGTTAAGCCTCTTCCTTGCAGGCGGAAGGTCCTGAGTTCGGATCCTAGACCCCCACATATAGATGCCGGGCGGAAGCGGGGGCAGCCTGAGTTTCTGGTCCTGGTAAAGCGGAGCCTGTGAATCTCGGGGCAGAGTAAACAAGGAGGAGGTGGAGGCATCCATGGTGGTTCCTGAATTTGCCTGTGGTTCTACACACACACACACACACGCACATGCACAACTGAATAAATTAAAAAAAATTTTTTTGAAATATTTACCTGTGGGTAGAGCCTCAAAGCCCACCTGAATGACAGATTCCCCACCCATCTTTGTAACACCAGAGACAAGTGCAGACACTGTAGGCCCCATTTCTAGAAGATAGTTCAGAGATAACATTCTTTCCTAAGAGCTGAATATAAGATCTGTGCACGGGAAGAAAAACCTGGCTGTCAGACCATTGGGCAACCTTAGGTGACACCTTTGCTTCTCATATTTAATCATTCTCTTAAGGGAATAAACATCTACTGACACCCCTGAAAAGCCCCACCACTGGAGACATACAGGAAATGTGATAGTCGCGTCTCACTTTGGTTCCCTTACCCACAACCTGAGGTCAGACACCTGCTTTGCAAGATTGTGAGGAAAATTAAGAGACAGTGTGTGGGATGTCTTATAAATTTAAAAAAGAAATCTATGCATGCTCCTGGAAGGTTATTACTGCGACCAAAAATCAGAGACATTCGGAGACAACTCGAATGTGTCTTAACAGATAAATGATAACAATGGTATATCCACACAATGGAATACTACTCAGCAACAAAAAGAAACTATTGAAGAGCCAAACATGGTAGTAGATATCTGCACTTAGAAGGCTGAAGCAGGAGGATTGTGAATTCAAATTCAGCCTGGGCTAAATAGTGAGATGCTGTCAAACTGAAGAGAAAGGGGAGAGGAGGAGGAGGGGACAGGAAGGAAACTATAGACACTTTTGGCACAGAGGACTTTAAAGGCAATCCTGATGAATGTTAGACAAAAAATGATACACGGTATATAATTCTGCCCACAGAAAACTTATAGAAAAATCGAAGAAAAAGTAAACTAATCTACCATGACATAAAGTCAGTAGTTGTGAAGGAAAAGAGGGTTACAAAAGGTCACAAGAAACTTTTAGAGTTGATAGACTGTTAGGAGCTGAATTATGTCCTCCTGAAATACACATGACCAAGTCCTAGCTTCCAGTATCCTCAGCACGCAACTGCATTTGGAGATGTGACCTTTAAAGAGATAATTAAGGTAAAAAACGAGGTCACCAGGGTGGGCTGGAATCCAATATGTGCAGTGTCCTTGTAAGAAACAGAGATTAGGACTCAGACACACACGGGGGGAACAAGATGTGAGGGCAATGGGAAGACAGTTGTCTGGAAGCCAAGGAGAGCCTCGGAGACCACCAGCCCTGCCTGCAACTTGGCGGTGGGCTTCCAGCCTGCAGGTCTGTGAGGAAATGAGCATTTCTGTGGCTCCAACCACCAATCTCATCTCAGCAGTCCTGGTGACCTGACATAAGTATACATTCATCACTGGGACTGTGCTGACGGTTTCCAGGGTGTGTACATATCAAAACTCATCAAACCGTGCACGTTAAAGACAAGCAGTTCGTTGTGTTCCAATTAAACTTCAGTAAGGCTGTTCTTAGAACCCATCGTGGGGGTTGGGGTGTAGTTCAGAAGGTAGAGTGCTTGTCTAGCATGCCTGAAGTCCTGACTCCTAGGCACCTCATGGAAGCAGCTGAGCGACAGACAACAAAAGAATCAGAAGTTTAAGGTCATTCTTGACTACATAATGAAATGAAGGTCGGATTAAGGTAAGACCCTGTCTCCAAAAAAAAGAAAAGAAAGACCCTGTATGTCATGGTGACTCTCTTCCTGTCCTTTCTGATCGTAAGCTATTTCTTCGGTTCCATGTCTTCCACCTTAAGGCTAGTCTATGGCTCCTTTGGCCACCAGGCCCCCAACTCTAAATAACTCCTATTTTTCAAGTCCCAAAAGAAAAGCAAGACACTATTAAGTTATTTAGACTCACTCCCAGCTATGCTCCTAACAGGGAGGATCATTTCTGGAACACTCTGCAGAAGAGAAAACATATGTCCAGTGTCATACAGACAGATACTGACAAAGCCAGAGCTAGAGAGCGCTCCTGCACTCCTCCTGCCTGGAGCCCACGGATCTCAACTGTGCCTATACCTCGAATTGCTTCACAGTGTTCTGAAACTGTTAACACCTGGGTTGGCCCGTTGACTTAAGGCAAGACCAGCCAGAGTAGTTTTGCAAGCTCTGCAGGTGGCTCTAGGGTGTATCCAATGGTAAGCCCTCACTGCTTCGTTCCATCCTCCTGGAAGATGGAAAAATGGGTTTCTCGGAACACCTAGCTGAGCCCCAGCCAGGCACAAGGACAGGCTCACCTGCGCTGACTGGGAAACCTAATTGCCTTAAAGATCTGTGCAGAGCCAGCTGAGACTTAATCATTCTACTCACATCAAAATATTTACTCCAAATAGTCATTACCACCTGGAAGGGGGCCCACAGGTAGCAGAGGGAAGCAGCGGGATTCTGCACACCCAGCGAGGGAAGCAGATTATTTGTGGGAACTGCTGCCCATCAGCCAATGCTCAGCTCTTCCCCTGAGATTTCCCAAGTGCTTGTACTTTAATGCTCCAAGACCTGAATCATCTGATTCTCTCTGGTGCAGGTGTTGGGGCTTAAGAACATATAGTAGATGATTTGCATAAAGTGATTGAAATTTGCATGGAGTGGGAAATTTGCAAGTAGTAAATAGCTATGGGGAAGATAAATTGATGGCCCAGACATGATCTAAAATAATGTGCTAATTTGTAGCCTGGGTGTTATCTATATGCTTCTCTGAAAAGTGAGTATCTGCCTTCAGAGATAGACAGCTTCCCAGGGCTAGCATTGAACTCAAATCCTGAAAATCAGCTAGGACTGAGAATCATAGGCAGGAGCCGGGTGATATATGCCTGTCACCCCAGCAGCCTAACAGATGAAAGTGGAGAAGCACTTGAGTTTAGGAGTTCAAGACCAGCCAAGGCAACACAGCAAGACCGGTATAAAAATTTTAAAAGATGACTTCAAAATCTGAGAATATACGTCAGTAGTAGCATCCTTACCTGGCATGTCTAAGATCCTGGCACCAATTAATCCCAGCACTGGAAAAATTTCTAGAATTCTATAACCAAAATAGTATTTGGTTCCGAAAGCAGAACTCTGACAAAAAGGGAGGACATACTTTTGTGGCACATCTTGTAGTAGTATTTTAGTGTTACATTTATTATTTAATAAAGTAATACAAAGTACAAAGCATTCGGTACACATAAATTATTAAACTTTAATAAATATGTATTAAATTAAAATGTTATTAAATTTCATTTCATGTGTATTAAACTGAATTTTAATTAAAATTATTGAATATTGGTGTTATGAATGATGTTACTGTGAAGAATTAATACTTATTTCTTTAGCTGACATGACATTTGCAGGGATCCTGCCTATGGCTCCTTTGGAAGGATACTCTCCCACCCCCTTGCTCCAAGGAGAATAAGAAACAGGAAGCAATAGGGACCAAGTTCCTGATTTTTGGCCTTCTCTGGGGAAAAAAAAAACAGTATGTCTCTAGTAGAGATGCTGGGAATGTGATAAGATTACTCCAGAAGTTGGAATGATCTACTGTACCCTGAAAAACAGCTCCCAGACAAACATTTACCTTGAACCCTAGCCACTGTTTTTGGGGTTGTAGTTGAGGGTGTCTGCCATTACTGCTAGTGGATGTCCAGCCAAGTGAGACTGATACAAGCAGAACAATTCTCCCCAGACATAGCCACCTGCCCAGCTGGCACAGCCAAGCAGGGTGCATGTCAATACAGTAAGATAAATCACAGCCCCTGAACGTAACCATATCTTGATCCCTACAGCCCATGAATATAATCTTATAGGACAAGAGGGATTTGCAGTTTAAATGAAGAACCATAAAAATGAGGGTTTTTTTTCTTTTGGATGATCTGGGTATGCTCACCATGATCACAATGATCCGTATGGGAAGGATGAAGGAAGAATCAGAATACAAGACACTAGATGATGCTACGCTGCTCGTTTTGAAGGAAGAAGACGAGACCCAAGGGATGAGAATCTAGCTGGTAAAAAAAAAAAAGCAAGGTTATACCCCAGAACCTCCTGAGGAGATAGTCCTAACGATGTGACCCCAAAGCTCCTACACCCCCAAACCCATTCATATGTTGAAACTCTAACCTCCAAGGTGATGATAATAAGAGGCAAAAGTTTCACTGTCATGAATGGAATTAGGTGTCTACAAAAGAGACCCAAGTGAGCCGTCCATCCCTTCCGCTCAGTGAGGATGCAAAGAACAAACTCATTGTCATAGTTTAAAATGTGTCCTCCACGGTCTCATGTGTTTGGGAAGGTCATGGCACCTTTGAGAGGTAGAACCTTGCTGGAGGAAGGCAGTCACAAGGGGTAGGCCTTGAGGTGGATTAGTTCTACCCTACTTCCAGTAGGAGTCTGCCTTTGCAGCAAGCGGTCTGGTAGCTCTCAGCCTCTTGGATGGGTGTGACATAACCTGTCTCCAGCTTCAGCCAGCCAGCCAGTCATGCCAACTCCACCATGAAAGACTATATCTCCCCTCTGGAACCCTAAGCTGAATAAATCTCCCTTTCTCCCTTAAGTTTCTTGACTTTGGGTGCTCTCTCACAGCAACAGATAAGAGTAACTGTTACACTCGTATTAGACACCAGATGTGCTGGCCCCTTTGTCTTGGATTTCCTAGTCTCCAGAATCAGGAGCAATAAAGTTATGTTGTTGATAAACTACCTACTCAAGGTCAAGAGCGAGTCTCCAGATGGAGAGAGGACTGGCTCATAATTTGAGCTTCTCCATCTACCTTCTCCCCACCCCCTTCCTCTAGTCCACCAGGAATTCCATCCTTGAGCTGCGTGACCTGTCTGCTGTGTGACCTTTCTTGATGTGTCCTAACACAGCGTAATAGCTGCTCACCAAACCTAAAGGGATCCAGAGCCTAGATCAGAGTGCTAGCTTGATCAGAGTGTCCATGCACACAAAAGGTTTTCCTTTTGCACAAGTCACAAATTTCACTTATCTATTCTATTTTCTCACCCACCCCACTTTCCTGACCACCACCTACTATTGTCACAAAGCAACCCTAAGCATGCTCACACAACCTCACACATCCTCACTCTTCACAGTGTTCTCTTGCAGCGATCTCATAGTTCTTTGTCTAATTTACTTACGAGTTAATTGCTACATGCCAGGCACTGAGCTAAGTATTTCTCATGGCAGCCCGTATCTTATTTAGTTATCATAAATTTCTCTGAAGAAGCATTTGCACGGTTCTGAAGAGATGGCTCAGTGGATAAGGTGCTTGCTATACAAGCATCAAGACTGTAGTTCAGACCCCAGAGGCCATGTGAGAGCTGGGTGGGCATTGCAATCATCTGGAAACTGGGAACGCAAAGCCAGGAAATCTTGAGAACAAGCTGGCTGGCTAGACTAGCTGACTGGCAAGCTCTGGGTTCATTAGACATAATGCTTGGATAAATAAAGTGGAGAGTGGGAGGGGAAGACACCTAATGTCAATTTCCACACATATGGGCACATGCATGCATGTACACCTGCACACACATATGTGTCCATACATATGTAAACACACAAACACACACACACACAAAGAATTGTAGAGCTAGGAATGTTGTTCAATCATAGAATGCTTACCTAGCAAGCATGAGATTCTGGGTTCAACCCAACACCAAAAAAAGAATGATTATACAAATATGGAAAGTTCGAGAATTGAAACGCAACACTGAGATAGCAGAGGAAGTGACCAGGACAATCTGGGCTGTATCCAACACCTCCCAGAAAAAAGCATAGGCCCAGTGCTTTAGCGTAGCAAGTACTTTTGCCTTGTAGTATTAAATTCAGAGTAAGTTGCTACTGACAAAGATGTTGCCCCTGTTGCCTGTTTGTACATGATAAACCCAACTCTTACAACATGTATACATAGGTATTCTGTCTCCCTGAACCAAACAAGTTGGTAACCACTGCACAGTGAACCTAGCTCATAGATTCCAATTTTACAGGTAATAAAAGCAACACATAAGGAAGAAAGGGTTTATTCTGGCTCATGGTTTGAGGTAATCCAGTCCATCATGGTAGGGAAGGCACATGGACAGGAGCAGGAGGCAGCTGGTCACACTGTGTCCACGGTCAGAAAGTAGAGAGAGATGTGCTCATGTCACTTTTCTTTCTCTTATTTAATTTAGTATAGGAATATAAGCCACATTTTAGGTTGGGTCTTCTGCTCTCAGTTAAATCTCTCTAGAAATATCCTCACAGATACTCCCAAAAAGTAAGTCTCCGTAGGTGACTCTAAAATCCAGTTGAGTTGACAATGAAGACTAACTATCATATCCTGTACCCAAAAAAAGCAATTATCTGACCCCAAGGGGGCTGCAGGACGTTCAGGTCCAAGACAAGCACTGGGCATAGGGGCAGGTACAAGTGCCCCAGGGTCATCATCCATCAGCAGTAGGAGACAGTGTTGACAACCAGGGCTGAGGTTACAGCGAGCCCAGCTCTGGGCTCCAGCGGCCACATCGCATTTTCCTCAGAATCTCTGCTCCTTTTCCTCATAAATCATCAATTCTGACCTTGGCGCCCAGCCATTAAAGTGATTTGACAGCATTTGGAAGATTCTTAAGTGAAACTAGACTTAGGCAATAGGACAGCTTAAAAAACCCACTCTCTGGGACATTGTTTGCTCTGCCTCTTCTGTCGCGATCAGAAATGCTTGTCAAAGCTTCTGTGAAATCTAGACGTCAGAGTGCAAGCATGAAGAGCTCTGGTTGGTCAGACTTTCACATAAAAAGCATCACAGGCGCATTCGTCAGTTTTATTGTGGCTGTGGCAGAATGCCTGATATAAGCAATTTAAAGGAGAACAGATTTCTTTGGAGTCATGTTTCAGAGGATTTAATCCACGGATGCTTGACCACATGTGCTTGGGCAAGATTTCACGGACGCAAAAGGGTATAGCAGAGGAAATACTTCACTTCATGTTAGACAGGAAGCAGAGAGGCAGGGACCAGGAATAGCATGCACCAAGGATCTGTTCCCAATGACTTGCTTTCTCCAGCTAGCGTGACTCGGGGTCTAGAAGACACCTATTGAGAGTCCCCGGTTGTTGTTGTATCCTGGCACAAAGAATTGAACCAGGAGCAGTGGTAGAAATAGAGACGGTTTATTCTCTGAAAATTAAAAGCAAGCCAGAGACTAGAAAGGTTAAAAGCTCAAAGACTCTGAGCCGTGAAAGTCATGACCTTTTGGGGGGCATTCATAATACTGGCCTCTTCCACATTCGGAATTAGAGTATTTTTCTCTTTCGCGTTCTGTCCCTTGCAAGTAATCCCAGTGGGGACGGGTTTCCAGTCTTTCTTTCTCTGCCATTGGCTCTTTTCTTATGTTAACCTTGATGCCTGTCTCTCCTCCCAGTGCTCCTGCCACCATTTCATAAAGCTCCCAGATCGTCAACATTTCCGATCCAAACAGCAGTGATGGGCTTTTTGGTATGTTAGGGGATTTGTTTAGGGGGAATTTGTATCTCAGCGTCGAAGAGCACATGGAGAGGTTAAAGCAGAATTTATTTGAAGGAGAGAAAGAGAGGCGTGGGAACCACCATGACCACAAGGCGAGAGGAGAGAGTCATCAGGACTTTGACCACATGGCTGGAAAGCAGAAGAGAAAAGATGGGTTGAGGCACAATCTTTTCCAGTCTTGAGACTGGGTTCTGGGGAGTGGCCTCCAATCTTAATGACCACATTTGCATATCAATGTCCTTGCTCTTCATTTGGTGGGAGGGGGCCACCCTCGGAGAGCTTAGATGGCTCAAGACATAATGGAAAAATGGAATTCAAAACAGAAAAGGAACAGCTTGACCATAAGGCTAGCCAAAAGGACAACTGGACTGAGCCCTGATATAAACAGATCAGTGAGATAGAGGGAACCAAAAGCCCCAATCAGGTTTGCAGAAACAAGAGCTAACCAATAAGGAAAAGTCAATTTTCCTGGATCTGCCTAACCCTATAAATACCCCTGACCCTGGCAGACATCAGATGGTTTCCTTGTCCCCACAGGAGTCTGTGAGTTCCATTCTTTCTATTCTCTAATAAAATATGCTTTAATCCTCTACATATGTTCTGGTCTTAAGGGGAAATTCTCAAATACGAGAACCTGGACCAAAAAAAAAAAAAGAAAAACAACAACAACAAAAAAAAAGTAATAATTCTACAGGTCTTAGAAGGGGTCTTAGGAAAGGTTCCATTTCCTAGTTTCCAGTTGGCTCTCTAGGTTACTGGGGTGCACGTTTCCCCCTAGTAGGGGTCTCACTGATTATCAACTCTATGTCATTTGATTATTTGTCTGGGTTTATGAATCTGATAAAGTTAATTTTCTTCCTTGTGACTTTTCTTTGTGGTGGGAAAAATTGTCTGTTTGTTTGTTTTTCCTTTCCCCAGAACTTCTTCTCATCCACACTGATTGCCTAGTCTATCTGGCTCTTTATTCTACTGCCTGAAGTTAGGAAGGTTTCTATAAAGACAAGCTGTAAAGACCTCTGTCTCTGCCTGGAGAGGGAGGGTGGGCTTGCTTACAGCTACAAGAGGAGGGAAGGGCACTGTCCAGGATAGGGAAAGAAGCTGCAAGGGGGCGTGGCCTGATTTCTAGAAGAGTTGGCTGAGGGGCAGGTCTGTGATCCATCAGATGGTTGCGGTGGTCCAGTTAAACTACAGAGATGAGCACAAGGTCAAAACTACCCATTTTTAGCCTAAAACCTCTTGCAAGAGCCAAACAAAACTTAATTGTTGGTTGAATAGCTCTCCCTCCACATAAAAAAGAAAAATACAGCAGTATGTCTATCGAAAATTCAATTTTTAATAGTTTAATTTCTATGCACTTTAGCTTTGGAGAATAATTTCAAGTTTGGGGATTCAATATTTTTGCATTCAAATTGGCTTTGACTTGGAAAGAACGGAGACTGGGTTCTGGGGAGTGGCCTCCAATCTTAATGACCACATTTGCATATCAATGTCCTTGCTCTTCATTTGCTGCCGGGGCCACCCTCGGAGAGCTTAGATGGCTCAAGACATAATGGAAAAATGGAAGAAATGCCGGCTTGCTCTTCCTTTTAAAAAGTTTAAATATAGGAAGTACTTTGAAACAAAATTTCCCCATGGACTTTTGAAATCAGACTGAGTAGATAAAACAGATAATTTTTTTATCAACTTACCAAGTCTCTAAAAGGATACGAAATAAATTCTTTTTTTTAATGAATTCTTTTAACAGTTGCAGAGGGCACAAATACCTTGTGGAATTCTCATTAAGGCTCTTAGAGACCATTTATGCAACCCCAAATATTTATTGAAAGTTTAATGCCAGGCACTGCACTATGCGTTGGGGATAGCAGGGGAAAGAACAAGGAGAAACCCCTTCAGGGTTTGGACATAAGTCAAAGTGGTAGGTCAGTGGAGAAAAGAATGGAAAGAGACTCCAACCATCCGTGGACACCACATGGAGCTCCATGACTCAAGGGAAGAAACTTGAGAAATGGAGTCTATTTAGAGTTAAGGGGCTGTTGGCCAGTGTAGTCATAGTTTAGACTTAAGGCGGATGAGCATTAGAACAGAAGAGATAGTTTAAAGTCAGAGAAAGTAGGACAAAAGCCACCATGACACTGCTACAGGGTTTCACTTCCTTAGGGTTCTGTGTTCCAGAGTGGAAGTTTGAAATCAGAACACATGGAGAGCAATTTTATTGAAAATGTGAGAAAAAGGAAGAAACTCTTGGGCACTCAGTCCAAGGGAAGGAAGGAGGAAGCCAAAGCTCTAAGGTGGGAGAGCATCAGAGCAAAGGAAATAGCTTGAGATTAGAGAATAGCACATGGCCAGGAGGACAGAGTCAACCATGGCATGACCACATCCTGGGAGAACAGGAAGAAGAGAGAGGAGATGGGGGCGGAGCCACAGTCTTTATAGTACATGAGTTGCTAATGAGTGTCCCAGAATTATAGGGAAAGGAGGTAAAGATTGGAGGTGGTGTGGGCATGGTTCCCACAGGACAGGACATTCTTAGGGGCACTAGATGTCCAATAGGATTAAATTGTTCCCTCAGCACCATAGTGGGTGTAGACGGGAGAATGGAAGAAAAGGGATCAGAAAGAGCAGAGAGCAGGAGAAGAGACAGACCCTAGGGAGTGGTCCTCAATCTTTTATAAGCTCAGGTGTTGCTAAGGGAATGTTACTAGGGAAATAGGGCAAGGAGTGAAGACTGGAGGTGTGGTCTCCAACTAAAATGGAGGCTTTACAAAATGGCAGCTGTGACTAACAGAGGTTCACAAAATGGTGAACATCTGCAGAAATGTAATCTGTAATCAGGAGTAAAAAATAAAAGAACGGGGTCTCTGAGGATGTGTAAAAAGCAGGGATCCCCAAGGGAAGGGATTAATGAGCAAAGCTGTGAAAGAGGAAGACACTAAGAGAGCAAGTAAATGTGAGCGCTCTCTCGCTCTCGCTCTCTCTCTCTCTCTCTCTCTCTCTCTCTCTCTCTCTCGCTCTCCCCCCCCCCCCAGGGACTAGATGGGAAAAGTAGTTTGGGATGTAGGAAGCAGGAAGGCGGATGCAAGGCATTGGTGCAGAGAGCTAGGGAAAATGCTGGTACACACAGATGCTGCAGGAGCCCGGAGCTTTGATCAAAACAATTCTGAACATTTTGAAAGGGTCAATAATCCACTGAAGAATTCTAAGTAAGGAAATTGTTGAGTGACTTTGGTGAAGGTGTTGCAGGGTTTCTTTCTTTGGGGTTCTTACGTTCTGGAGCCAAAGAATGAAACCAGAGCACATTGAGAGGCAAAAGCAGGAATTTTATTTAAAATGAGAGAAGGGAAGAAACTCTCGGACACCCAGTCCAAGGGAGACAAGGAGGAAGTGACAGTAAGAGCATTAAAGCGGAGGAGATAGTTTAAGGTCAGAGAGAACAGGGAGAGCAGGCCTCCATGGGAGAGGGCAGAGCCGCCACGAGATTGAGGAGGGAAATTCTTCTGTCCGCCAAATATCCCTTCTGGGTCACCAGATGTTACAGGGTCCCTGTCGGGGTGCCAAATGTTGTGGGAATGACTGTCCCAATGTTGTGGGGTTCTTGTGTTTTGGAGTCAAAGACTGAAACCAGAACACATGTAGAGGATTAAAGTAGAGTTTATTAGAGGAGAGAAAGGTTGGAATTCATGGACTCTAGACATGGACTGCCATGAGGGGCTAGGACGCCCCGGAAAAGTCATGGACACCAAGCTGGAATCCATGAAAAACAGACAAGGAGCTAGAAATGGACTCATGGCACTCCGAGTGCCAAAGATGGCTGCCAGGGCCAGGCATATTTGTAAACTTAGGCAAAGCATCATAGCAACATGGAGATCCATGAATAAAGAGGAACTGATGTGAGGTCGAGAGACTTAAGAAATACAAGTTTATTCGCCTTGAGGGCCTGGTAGCCAAGAGAATCTTAGTTTAGCCTTAACGTGGAAAGCATTAAACAGAGCATAAAGGCAAAGAGGACCGGGAAAGAGCCACCATGGACAGCCAGTAGAAGGAAGTCTGAAGAGAAGAGGGAAGCGCAAGAGAGGAGAGACCCTCAGTAGGATGCCTTTTCTGGCCTCAAGATGTTGCTAAGGAGTTGCTAGGGAAGAGGAACAGTAGGGGTAGGGAGGAAATGTGGTTTTAATAAAATAATGTCTACAGGACAGTTAGCATAGTTAGAAATTTCTGGTCCTGTGGGAACCCCCCCCTCCAGTCTTTACTACCTCACTTCCCTCGTAACTCTTGGGACACTCCTTTGCAATGCCTTATACTAAAAAAGATTGTTTCTCCACCTATCCTCTCTGTTTCCCTGTTTTCCCATCATGTGGTCCTGGGAACTCTCTCTTGGTCCTCTTTGACTAATTCCTCGGATCAACTCTGTCCTCCTCCTCTTCTGCCTCCTCTTCCTCCTCCTCCTCCTCCTCTTGCTCCTCTTCCTCCTCTTTTCTTCTTCCTCCTCCTCCTCCTGCTCCTCCTCCTCTTCTTCCTCCTCCCCCTCTCCCTCCTATGGCAGTCATGGTGGCTCTCTCCTTTCCCTAAGTGCGAGTGGCAGCTCTTTCCCTGTTTTCTCTGACTCTAAGACTCTCCCACTTTAGGGCCATGGCTTCCTCCTGGCACTTCTTGGACCAAATGTCTGAGTGTTTCTTCCCTTGTCTCAGTAAGCCCTGCTTCAATCTCTCCATGTGTTCTGGGACACAAGAACCCCCAAAAATCTGGTTTCAGTTTCCAACTGTTTGGGGAAGAGCCCAGTCTTGAAAGACAAAACCAAGAGTCCGTGTTTAAAGGTGTCTAAGGGAAGAGGGATAAGGGAGCAGGCTTAATTAATAATGAATATGAAATCTATGCTTCGTGACACAGTTAAGAGAGTGGGGGCATGCATGACTTAGGCTATGAGACAGGAGCACTCTTTCTCTGGGTAGAGTTGGGACTTGGCTTATGTGTGACCATAGTACACAACAGTAGTGAGACTGCCCCTGACCCAGATAGCAGGGATGACAGGGGAAGGGGGAAGGGGGATAATTCTTGCCCTGTGTCATGGTTTGAGTGTAAGCTGTCCCCTACGGACTCCTGTGTTTGAATCCCAAGTTGAAGTCTGGGAAGGTTGTGACAACTTTGGGAGGTAGAACCTTGCTAGAGGAAGGAATCCCACAGGGGATGGGTCTTGTGGTTGGTTAGGCTCGCCCTACTTCCAAGAGAAATCTGCTCTAGCAGTTTGCAGTTTGCACTCTCGGCCTCCAGATGTCTGCAGTGACCTAAGCTGCCTACAGCTTCTCCTGGCCAGTGGTGCCTTTCCCACCACAATGGACTCTGTATCTTCCCTCTGGAGCCACAAGGTGAATAAATCTCCCTTGTCCTCTATAGTTGCTTGAGCCTGAGTGGTGTCTCCCAGCAGCACAGAAAAGCAATCTCTACATCCTGTTTGCAGCCCACTCTGCTTAAGGTCTAATTAACTGAAGGGCCTGAGTTCTCTAATAGTCGTCAGATGATAAACTGAGTTAGGGAATCACAGGAACAATAGTAGTTTGGGCCCAAGTGACAACAGAGAAGGAGAAAAATGAATGGATTACATTGTTAATTAGACGATCAAAACAGCAGGACTTGCTGCTGGACTGACTAAGAGAAAGAGCAAGAGAAGCAAGTCTTAAGAAGAATGCCTGGATTTCTGGATCATAAAAATAAGCAGACGGTGCTGCCAATCATGGACCTTGGAAGCAGACCATGCTTGAATGGACACTTGGTGTTGAATGGACACTCAAACACTCAGTGTTGAGGCTCAGAGATAGCTCAGGAGTTAAAGCCTTTGCCTCACAAACAGAAGGACCTGAATTCAAGACACTCCTCTTCTCCCCAGATCTGAGTAAAAATGCCAGACAGAAATAGCAGCATTCTGCGCTTTTGGTCCTAGAAAGCAGAGCCCGGGAATCCCCGGAGTAAAGCAATAAGGTGGAAGAGCAACCCAGGATTATTACCAATGTCACCCTTGGGCCTGCACACACACTCAAGTGCCCTCTTCTATGCACACACATACACTCACACACAGACATAGACACAGACACACACACACACACATGCGCAAACAGCTCATCATTGAATGTGACAAGTATAAGAAACCTTTGAGACACTTTTGAAATACTAACATTAGTTTTAGCCGCACAATATATCAGAATGAGCAGACCAGAGGCAGCTTGAGCAACACCAGCATTTCTGCCACATAAAATTGCCCATCCCCATGTTTGACCCAAGCAACTCTGCTGTGGACTGCATGTGGAATAATCATAGCTCCATGCTGATACCCTTTTTTTTCCAGCAAAAGCTTTTCATCAGCAGATCATAGTTTGTGTGCTTGTCAAGGAAATATCCAATGTGAGTGAGTATAACTATGAACAAATAACCCAACACATTCTAATCATGGGGCATCGTTCAAAACATTGACCCCAGGGTCAACAAGGTAGAAAGAGAGAACTAATTTCTGCAATTTGTCCTCTGATCTTCACAGCTGTGTTGTGGTGCACACACATACATAAATAAACAAGTAAACTGACAGACAGATAGATAGATAAAATATTAGACCATGGGCTGGAGAGATGGCTCAGGAGTTAAGACTCTACCTCGAAAACAGAAGGTCCTGAGTTCAGATCCCAAGTCCCATGTAAAAATGCTGGGTGGAAATGGTGGCAGCATGCACTGGTCTTCCACAGGGACACACACACACACACACACACACACACACACACACACACACACACACACACACACACACTAAAATAAAATGAAATAAAGTTTAAAAAAAAAAACAGGTAGAAACATGGTGGTCTATACTTCTGGCTCTGATGGGTGGAGCCTGGGAAATTCCAGAGCAAAGCAAAAAGGAGGTAGAAGCAATCCAGGTTGACTCCCAAAGTCAACTTTGGTCCTTCATAGGAACACACAATGCCCTCTGAATACTCATACACACAGACAGACACACACACATACACACACATACACACACATGCACACACAAAATAAATAAATAAATAAATAAAAGTATTAGACCAATAAAACTTTTAAAAGTAAATATATATATATATATATATATATATATATATATATAGGAGCAGTTCTGGAATCTAATTTAAGAAGAAAAAAAAGCACATGCCAATCAAAAACAGCAGCTGAGTCTTCTTTGGATTCTAAGATAGAGGGAAAAAATGATGACCATAAAGGAAAATAAAATACTACATACTAGATGACACTGAGACATCAATGTTAAATTTCTTAACTGTGATCAAGGTTGTAGAGTCATATAGAGGAAACCTTGGTTCAAAGAAGCAAATATTCAAGGGCTTAGGTTTACTTATCTGTGACTTTCAACTACTTCAAAAACAATAGGGGAATATATCAATGAATTGGAAAAATCAAAGTGGAGAAAATTTGGGTTTTCATCACACTATTTTTTTAAATCTTCATGTTTCAAATTTTTACACAAAGTTAAAACAATTGCAAAGACATCTAAATTTAGCCCATCGAAGTTAGGCCAGATTTCAGTAGTTTGAGTTTCATCCCCCCAAAAGTACCTTCATGTCAAATACTAATCCTAATTTTGAGGATCCCCAGGGGATCCACATGGAATTATCTGGTTAGAAAATCTGGAGTTTCCATTGGAATGAGTCATGGGATTCAAGATTCATCTCTCTAACAAAGCTAGGGAATACCTACCTAGGATTTAGAAGTTATCTCCCAGGAACCAGAGACTTTGACCAGCTAAACTTCTGTATATGTGCAGAGTGTGTGTGTGTGTGTGTGTGTGTGTGTGTGTGTGTGTGTGTGTTCATGCCAGGTTTCCCACTGAACTTGAAGGTTATCAATACAGCTAGGCTGGCTGCCAGCAAGCCTCATGATCTTCCTATTTCAATCTTCCTAGTAGTGGGATTACAGATAAGCTCCATTGTGCCTGCACATGAGTGTCAGGATTGAAACACAGGTGTGCAGCACGCATTTTACCCACTGAGCCATCTCCCCAGTTGCCCAACTCCTTCATTACCAAGACAGAAAAGAACAAAATACTTCTAAAGAAAACAACAAACTTTTAAAGAGAAAATTTTTAGTCTTCACCAAGAACCACAGAAAAGAGTCTGAGAGTATATAATTCAGTGGTACAACACTTGCTTAGCAAGTGCACGTCTCTGAATTCTGTTCCCAGCAGAAACAAAGCCACTGCAAAAACAAAGCCAGGATCTACCTGACTCAATGCTGCCCTCACTCCAGGGCTTCCATCTCAGCTCCCTGATGACTCCTCCAGCAGTCTATTTGCATCAGGAGTTTCAAGAACCCTCTGCAGTGTCTCAACAGTTCTTATTTCAAATGCATTAGTAAAAAAAAAAAAAACTTTTTCACCTTCTGTCCAGGGTCAGCTACAAACAGTCAACATGCCATTGTATAGGGGTGAGAAATGGAAGGAAATAATTTACATATGTTGCCCAATATGTACTAGCTGCCAATTCAATCTAATATGCCAAATTCTTAAGTAATCATACCCTATACTACTCCAATCAACCCAGAGCCCTCTAACTCTCCAGCCCAAACAGAGGAAGTCAGGATTCCATGATCAGTGTGAGAAATCACTGTATAATTGCAAATTAGAACCATAATCAGCCCGCTGGCCCTGAGTGGTCTTCATCACGAGGCTGTGAACTGATGTGACTCCCCGTGAACATATCTGCAGGAGAAGAGATTCCAAGCGTGGATAGAGAGCTGCCTTGTGCACATACACGGGGGGAGGAAATGTTCATGAAATGAACAAAGAATGCAAAAAGGAGATACTGTCCACAGGCAGTTCTAGATACATCGATATTCTTTCTCCAGCTAGTTTATTTCAAATGTGAATGCAGAATAGAACAGGAGTGGCACTCAAACTGCTTTCATGAGAAGGAGCCACCTTCCGTGAGTGCGCTGTAGCGGAGTCTGGTTCCTGGGGAGAGAAGAGGGTCCTTGCCGCCCACCAAGCCTAGGCCAACGCCCCTCAGCCACAGTGCGCATTTGAGTGCTCTTCAGCATTTGGACTCCTCGGGGTGTCACCTTAGGTCCCTCGAGGTCATACCTGGACTATACCAGGTGAGGAAGGATGATGAGGAAGACGACCCACTGGACCAGCTGATCGCCCGCGCTGGCTGTGCTGCCTCCCACTTCGCAGTGCAGGAAAGCATGCAGGCCCAGCACCAGGACTGCAGGCCTTCAGGGACTGCATGAGCCAACAGCAGGCAAAACTGAGGAACTGCAGAGGGGGAAAGAGCAAGCCTGTGCTCATCTTGAGCCCCTAAACCATCCATCTCCAGGAGTCTGGCCCTGCAGAAACCTGCAGAGACACCCTAAGAAATCCTAAGTGTGGGCCAGGAGGTGTAAGACTTGGAAGTTAAGAGTCAGACGCTATGGATTTGGACAGGACCACCACATCAGCTATGATATTTTAATGATCAGATCTCATACATGTGCATCTTTATTGTTCCACCAATATCTGTATTTAAAATTGACACGAGATACTTCCTCCATTCTACCTCTTGGATCAGTGTACCAAGTACTGCTTATAGGGACTTGGTAACTTTTTTTTTAATTATTTATTCAATTGTGTGTGTGTGTGTGTGTGTGTGTGTGTGTGTGTGTAGAACCATGGGCGAATTTGGGAACTCCCGTGGACCGCCTCCACCTCCTCCTTGTTTACTCTGCCCTGGGATTCACAGGCTCTGTCCTACCAGGACTAGCCCCAGGACATAATAACTTTTTAAGTGAAGTCCAAGCATAAAGTAAAGGAGAATTGGTCATCCTAAAACAGGTCTTCATTTTCTAGTTACAAATTCAACAACAGACAGTGTTGCAGTCCACCTGCATGGTTGCTGATAAAAGACCATCAAACGGCTTAAGTGAACAAGGGATTTATTTCCTTATGACAGTCCGGTTACAGTTCTCAGTCCACCTTGACAGGAGACCACACACCAACACCAGGGCTGAGGGAACTGGCCACACCATCACTGCATAACGGCTCAGAGATGGACAATCCTTACTTGCCAGACTAGCATGTCTGGCCAAGTGAACAGAAGGATGCCAATTCTCTAAACCAGCTCTCTGTGATTTATCTAGGGCCTAATCCCACCCACCATGGACTGGGTCTTCCCCAGCAGCTAGACAATCTCCTTCAGGTTTGCTCTGGGCTTAACTCAACCATCAACTCTGTACAACTGTGCCCAGAGCTCAAACCCTCAACAGTCAAGTTGACACCTGTGCTTAACTATGACAGACAGTGATGCACTGTGTTGGTAATGTGTGATGTTAACTGCTGTGAGAGATGGAAATAAAGCATTAGTGGAAAAATGGAAAGAAAGAGAAAGGAAGGAAGGAAGGAAGGAAGGAAGGAAGGAAGGAAGGAAGGAAGGAAGGAAGGAAGGAAGGAAGGAAGGAAGGAAGGAAGGAAGGAAGGAGAAGAGAGAGAGAGAGAGAGAGAGAGAGAGAGAGAGAGAGAGGAGCCAGACCAGCAATTCCAGCTGCTCCACTGACTGGGAAGGACCCCACACACACCCCTACCTTCCCCAAATGGCAGTCTGGGTAAACAGCAAAGTGGAATCTCTCTTGAGATCCCTAGAGGTTGTTCCTAGAGACATCCAGTGTTCATTTCTTAGGACTCCTTCTGGAAATGCTTCCTACATCCACCAGCATGTCTGCATGCTTATATTCCCCTATGGTCTAGAATGTTTTTGAATATACCATACTGTTCTGTAGAGTTTTTATGTGTTTGTTTGTTTTTTTACTTTCAACAAGTCTGCTATGTTCTAAATGTGTTAGAAATTCAATCCTCAAATTTGTGCTTGTGGAATTTAGAGTTGGAGAGTCTTTGGGAGGTTACTAAGATTAAATGATATCATGAGGAAAGGTCTGCCAAAGTGGCTTGAAAAGAAGTGGGGTAGTGTCCTCGGAGAGTTACAAGTATGAGCTAGTCTTGGATCCTGACCAAGAGGAAATTATATATACAGAAATCATATAAACAGTGAGTACTGTCATAAAGGCACAGATGATATATTAAAGAAGTCAAGGAAAGGAAAGGATAATTTAAAACTTAGCCCATGAACATGGCACTGGACTTTTCAAAAAATTAATACTAATCCAGTGGTGGAGTCTGAAGAAGATGCACTTCTGCCCTTCCTAAATTATCCATTTTTAGTATTTTGTTATAGAAAGCTCTGGAGGTGGGGGGGTGATGTGAGTATGCCACGTGAAGTGCCTACATACCATAGCATACATGTGGAGGTAGGGGACAACGTGTGCTTCTTGTCTGTTGCAGTTCCCCTGCATGGTTGCAGACAAATGACCATCAAACAGCTTAAGGGAACAAGAGATTTATTTTCTCTTATGATTACTGGTTACGGTTCCTAACCCAGCTTGACCAGAGAGCACACACCAAGACCAAGGCCGAGGGAACTGGCCACGCCATCACCATGTAATGGCTGAGAGAGGGACAATCCTTATTTGCCAGACCAGCATATCTGGCCAGGTGTATACAAGGATGCTAACTTCCTCAACCGGCTCTCAGTATTTTATTCATCTTATCAGAGCCTAGTCCCACCATAATGAGCCTTCCCCATCAGCTAGACAATCTCCTACAGGTTTGCTCTGGGTCTAACTCAACCATTAATTCTCTACACATGTGCCCAGAGCTCAAACCCTCAACTGTCAAGTGGACACTTGTGCCTAACAATGACATTGCCTTTCCACCTTGTTTGAATCTGGGTCTCCTCACCACTGCTAGTAAGCCAGACTGCCTGGCTCCAAAGTTTGCGGAGATTCTCAGGTCTCCAGTCCCCACTGCGTCTCCCTTAAGGCAGGATTACAGATGTTTACACCACTGTTTCACACAATTAAGTGGAATTTGGGGACTGAACTCTGCTCCTTGTGTTTGTGTGGCAAGTGTTTCATCCCCTGGCCCATCTCCCCAGCCCTGAACTAAGCATTTTAAGCACTTTTCCTCATCTTCATGTGTGGAAGGAAACCCTTCATTTTTTAAGCTTTATCAATACTACTCAAATGGCCTTATGTGCCAGTACTAAGGCAGGAGCCATTTGCTGCTCCTCTGAGAAAATATAATGAACAAATTTGCATAAGAATGCAAATGCGTATCAGCTATGCCTCTAACCATTCAGTTTCCAGTGGATTTTGTTGTTGTTGTTTTGTCTGAAAGTCTCTCTTGATAAAGTCTTGACTTACCTATTAGCTACTTTTATGACAAAACACCTGACAGGAACAAGTTTGCTTGCCCTCTTGGTTTCAGAGGGATTTCAGTCTGCCATAGTGGGGATGCCACGGCCCAGTAGCTCAATGGCAACATAGTGGTGGGAGCATGTGGAAAAATCTCCCATGGCACAAAAAACAGGAAGCACAGCTCACACAGGCTCCAACTAGAAGTGGGTATATGTCATGGTTTGAATATGAGTTGCCTCACACACACACAGGCTCATGTATTTAAATTCTTAGTTGATATTGGTGTTAGGGAAGATCATGGCACCTTTAGGAAGTAGAGCCTTGCTGGAGGGAGGTACCTCACAGGGGAGTGGGCCTTGAGGTTGGTTAGCCCCACTCTGATTCAGCTAGAAGTCTGCTCTTGCAGTTTGCAGCAAGCTCTCTCAGCCTCCATGATGTCCACAGTGACTGAAGCTTCCTCCAACTTCTGCCAGCCAGTCATGTTTTTCCCTCCATAATGAACAGTATCTCCCCTCTGGAACCATAAGCCAAATAAACCTACCCTTAGGTTGTGTTTGAGTGTTGTCTCACAGCAGCAGAAAGAGTAACTGCAACAGTCTAAATTCCAAAGACCTACCCCTATTGACCAACTCCTGCCAACCACCCATTACCTCCTAAAGACTTCACAGTCTTCAAAATAGTGCCACATACTGGTGGCCAAGTGCTCAAAAACATGAGCCTTGGGGGCCCATTTCAGATATAAACCATCGCGACTTACAGTCTAGCTCAAGTTCTTATCTCCCAGGAGACCAGTAATTCAAAGCAGATTGCTTGCAGCAGTGCAGATATAAAATATCACCATAAGTTATTTAAGTAGTCCCCATTTGATGAGCATTTAGGTTTTATACAAGTGAACATTCTTGTATGCAGACATCTTTATGTACCTGGGAGAGTATTTCTGTAGATGGATCCCTAGGAATGGATTGAGGTCTATAAATGATTAGAAAGCCAATCATGGCTGTTGACAGAATCAGAAGTAACTCGTCTATGGGAAAATTAAAAGATGAGCAAAGTAAGTCCAAAGCTGGAAAAGATTTCTGAAAGGCACTGGTTGTCTCTGGAGCAGCTGACTGAACACAACGTGTTGGGTCCAGCTATGAGAATAGATGCAGCGCCCATATCAGTGTAACTTGGAAAAATTAAGGTTACCACAGGGTCACCCTGACGTCTAGCTCACAGGAAATCCAAGTTTGGCTCCTGTGGTCTAAAAATCCTCTGAAGACTTGTGAGGGAGAGACTGTGAACCCCAGTGATGAAGATTGATTTAAGTAACCCCCACAGAGAGCAAAAAGGGGATAAAGTTGTACTAAATCAGGGCTACCCTAAAAAAAATAGCTAATTCACCTGAAATTTAGAAGGGTTCTATGGCGTGGGCTTTGATCAGAGAAAGAAAAGAGTGAAAATAGAACTGGAAACACATGAAGGAATGAAGGGTTGGGGGTGCAGCTCAGTGGTACAACATTTGGCCTGGCCCCCCACACGAGGCTTGAGTTTGGTCCCCAGCATCCTTGCAAAACAAAAGGGTAGAGAATAGAGTCAGAGCATTGTGTAACAAGGACAGGAGCACTTTCCAGCAAAAGTTAAGAAAAGGAAAGATGCTTTCCTCAGTGGTATACCCACTGATCGAGGATACTTGCTGGAGCATGAATCAGGTCAGACAGATGTTACCGAAGGCAAAACAGATGAAACTCAATGGGCCACACAAGTGAAAAGACTTAGAAATAAGAGAGAGTCTGGCAGGGGAGATGAAGAGTTATAAGGGGAAAATGGGGGGGGGTTAGTAGGATTGGGAATTAAAGGCATGAAATATAAATTCACTACATTCAACGTATATGACGCTAATATATATATATATGTTTAAAAAAGAAAAGGAAGTCACAGAATTGGAAGGAGAAACAGAACGATGGATCCTAAAATCCAAGAGAGCAAAGCTTCAAGAAGGAACAGGCAGATAGCACTGAAGGAAGCTTCCAGAAGGCTCAAGCCAGGTGAAGAATTTAAAATATCCACTGGGTTTGGCAACCAGGAAGCCACTGGCGACTTCAGTGAGTGTCACTTCAGGGGAGCAGTGGACACAGACTACAGTGGTTTAAAGAAAAAATAGGGTGAAGGTCTAGGGGTAGAGTTGAGAAACCAGCAGACTGGTTGGAAGGGAGGAGAAGTGGGCTAGAAGGTAGCAGCTGGGGGACATGGAATCCTTAGAGACCGACCTATGTTCAGCACTTGTGTGCATAGACAGGCCACTTACTTTTGAGAGAGAGAAAACCTTTCTTATGTAGCTCAGACTAGACAGAGTAGAAAGGCTGCTGGGAAGGTCTTCGAAGATCATTCCCCACTGCTAGTATTCTCCTGAAAGAACACACCCTGTTAAACTAGAGGAACTAGTTTTAATCCCCCCATGAATATAAGGTTACCAACTTCCCCCAACCCTCTTTTTATGAAAGGTTATGGAGATGAGCACTCCATTGCAGATAAATTAAGTTCCTCAAAAGAAACCGCTCATGAAGTCAACCACAAGGTTGACTGGACTGAGCCCCAATTTGAACAGACTAATGTAGGGGACCAAAAGCTCCAATCAGTTTTGTAGAAACTGGAGCTAACCAATAAGAAAAAGCTACTTTTCCTGTGCCTGCCTAACCCTATAAATACCCCTGACCCTGCCAGCCATCTTTGACTCTCTTGGTCCTCATAGACTCCATGCCTATGAGTTCTTTTCAGCTCTCTTGCCTTTCACAGACTCCATATCCATATCTTTCTCTCCTCTTAAGAAACTGCCTTAATCTTCTATATGTGTTCTGTTCTCAATCTTCAACTCCTGAACAGAAGAAGCCAGACATAAAAACCCTACAGCACTTTTAAGACCAGAAGTAGAGAGAGTAATGAATGCAGTACCACATACCTGTAATCTCAACATAGAAGGATTAGGAGTTTGATATCATTCTCAAATATATGATATGTTTGATTGAGGTATGTCTGGAATACATGAAACCATGTTTTAAAAAAAAGCAGAAAGAGAATGAAAAAAAAAAGGAGGAAGAAGAGAAAGAGGAAGAAAAGCTAAAGAGAAAGAAGAGTCCAGTTTCTTGTACCAGTCTGTGCAAATCATGGCTTCCTGGGTTTTGCATAAATCAGTCACAGTAATGGAACTCTGTGTCCACACTGCTTGCAGGATGTGTGCATGGGGATGATAATAACAATAGCCACCATTTATTGAGAGCATATTTATGCAAAGCTAAGAGCTTTACATAAATTATCTCACTTAATCCTCACAACAACTCTGCTAGGTAAACCTTATTATTTTCTTCAATTCAAAAACGATGAGACCTGAGATTCAGACTGCTTAATTAGCCCAGGACAGGTCATCCAGCAAATCAATGACAGCCACAGGAGTCAAATCCAGGATCATCCAGGCCAACACCCAGCTCCTGACTGTGAAGCCTGAGACCCTACAAATGGGACTCTGTGGGAATCATGAGGAGAACTTTTCAAAGATGCAAGTCTCAAGTCCTGCAAAAGATGTGCCAACAGAGAATATGTCTAACACCACACAAATGGGATTATGTGATGTTAAAGAGGTTTTGCTCAGCAAAAGAAACTGTGACTCATGCAAAAAGGCAACTTACAGAATGGGAAAGAATCAACACTAACCACATATCTGATAGAGGTCTAATATCACAGTACACAAAGAACTTGAAAAATTTAACTATCAATGAAGGAAGTAAACAGCCCCCATTTAAAAAAAAAAAAAAAAAAGCTTGTAGAACTAAAAAGAAGCTTATCACAAGACAAAATTCAAATGTTAACAAACATCTTAAAAAATATTCTACCTCCCTAGTCATAAGAGAATATAATTAAAACATCCTGAGATACTATCTTACTCCAGTCAGAATGGCTGATTCAAAACACAAACAACAGCAAATGCTGGTGTGGACATGGGGAGAAAGGAATCCTCATGCATTACTGGTGGGATTGTAAATTCATACAAGCCTTTTGGAGGTCAATTTGGAGGTTCCTAAAAAAGTTAAAAATTGACATTCCATATGACCCAGCTATGCCACTTCTGGGAATATTCCCAAAGAATATTTTGCTGCATCCAGCAACAAAGTCACATATACAACCGTGTTCATAGCAGCCCTTTTCACAATTGCAAAGAAATGGAACCGACCTTGATGTCCAACAGTTGAGGAATGGTTAATGAAAATGTGGTACATCTATAAGATGGAAGACTATTCAGCTGTCAGGAAAGATGAACTAATGATATTTGCTGGTAAATGGATGGAACTGGAAGAAATCATACTAAGTGAAATATCCCAGACACAGGAAGACGGATACTGTATATTCTCCCTTATAAGCAGATCCTAACATTAAACATTCAGTTGGATGTAATCAAACAGAAACTCTTACAATATCCATAAACGTAAAGGAATATGAGCAGGTGGAGTGGGGGGTGGGGGAAGGGTGCTGGAAGAAGACCCCAAAGGAGCAGAAAAAAAATAGGGGTAAAAACATATTTTTTTTAAAAAAAGGAGGTTTTGATATAAGAAAAGTCTTTAAGGGGAGAGAAGAACAGAAATAAGACATAAGGGATTACTAGCCCCTAAACTAGTAATCTCCACTCCATCCCGCCCCCATATACCTCCACACCCAATCTGTAAGCCCCATGAATGATTCAGCCAGGCTCCATACATGACGCCTCTGCTCACAGACATCCTGTTCGGGAACTGCTTCCCTCTGTGCTACTGGAGGGGCCTGTCACACACACACCCCTAAGGATGAAGAAAAGCCTGAGCTGCTGGTCCGAGGGAAGGTGCTTCCCAGATCTAATAAGCGAGGCCTGGGGGAAAGTCTGCACATTTTGCAAGTTCCTGCAGCAGTTCTTACCTTCGGAGATGGAACAACACTCCTTTGTTATTTGCGATGAAGGTATTCTAATTGCTGCCCTGGGCTCTGATTTGAGCTCCAACAATCATTCTAGGAACCATAAGATGGGCATAAATATGCCTGTGTTGGAAGGGCTGCCACCCGAGGTTAGATCCTGAACCAATTATGCTTAGATTTACCTGCTTATTACTAAACAAGGTAACATGACTTAAACAATGGCTGGGAGTGTAATTTTCTCTCAAGTAAAGATCCAGAGGAAGGAAATCCAGAGCTGACGTGAGACCTCTAATCATTGGGAAGGAAGACTCTTGTCATCTGTCTATCTCCCCTTTCATCACAAAAGCACTTACTATTCTACCTCTTGGCATAAAATGCCTACAAAGCTGCAGTTGCTGTCTACAGTTCTGAGTAAGCAAAGGAAAGCAGAGTTGTGCCACCCAGCCCAGTCAGATCCCTTCAGGGTTTCTGAAAAGGTCCTCAAAACACTTTCTGCTTCAATCGCACTGACCAGAATTCAGGGCAATACCTAGATGCAAGAAAGGCTAGAAGCCAAAACCTTTTAGCTCAGCATCTTTGCCACCTCAAACAAGCCAGGCCGCTGTTATTTACATAGAAGAATAAATATTGGTGTGTCAGCCATAGAAACACATCTCTGTGGATTTCTTACAATGGGAAGCTGAGGACCCTTTGCAGCTAATGTATTTCAAAATCCCTTGGCCACATCTCCCAGGGGATGTTTTCCACCAATGGCTGAGCAGGGAGAGGGACACAGTTAGAGCAGCTCTTGACAGACAAGGATCTCTTCCCTTGATTGTCTAGCTAAAGAACTCATGTCTTCATTAGAATATAGGATAATCCGGAATGCTAATCTCTCTCTCTCTCTCTCTCTCTCTCTCTCTCTCTCTCTCTCTCTCTCTCTCTCTCTCTCTCTCTCTCTCAAATTGGAAGTGATCCACAGTTTCTAGAACAGGTTCAAAAAGGTATGAAATATTGTGTAACACAGCAATGGCCACGAAGTAGGTAAATGATCAATAACTGTGGGTGATGATGGTGGTGGCGGTGCAGCAGGAAGAAGCAATGAAAAGTCGGTCACAGAGAAAGAAGTGTTTTCTTCAGAGACCATAGGGACTGAATCACAGTCCTCCGTTTAATTCTCCTTCACCATCAGAATATTTCTGTTGCAATAAAACTGGTTAAGCTCAGCATCAAAGGCTGTGGTAAAGCATTTGCCTTGCAAGGATGATGACTCAGGTTCAATCCCCAGGACTCTGTCGAAAAACTAGGCATGATGGCGTGTCCTTGTAATCCTAGCACTAGGGAGGCAAAGACAGGTGGGTGGATTTCTGCAGCTCATAGACCAGCCAATATAGCCTACTTGGTCAGTCCCAGGCCAGTGAGAGACCCTGTCTTAAGTAACAAGGTAGACAGCACCTCAGGAATGACCCAAATATTGTCCTCTAGCACACGCACACATACACACATGCACACATGCACATACACATGCCTGCATGCACACATATACACATGCATGCATGCACACACAAACACACACACATACACATGCATGCATGCACACACATACACTCATATATATGCATGCATACACACAAACACATGCACTCATATATATATACATGCACACAAATGCATATACACATACATACACACATATACACACTTGCACACATATACACATGCATGCACCTATGCACATACAAGTGCATATACACATGCATACACACATACACAAGCATGCATGCACATATACATACACACACATGCACACACACATACATCAGTCTGAAAAGAAAAGTATAGGTGCTAGGAAGGTCATCAAAAGATCATTGAACTTATTATTGATTAATACCAGGCAAGCGATTTTTTTCAACAGAAAGAAAAAAGGTCATTGGCAGACTCTGCACTCAAACTGCTTAAAAGAAACGTAGCTGGAGCTGGAGAGGTGGCTCAGAGGTTAAGCCTCTGCCTTGCAGGTGGGAAGGTCCTGAGTTCACATCCTAGACCCTACGTGTAGATGCTGGGCGGAAGCGGGGGCGGCCTGCGTTTCTGGTCCTGGTAGGACAGAGCCTGTGAATCCCAGGGCAGAGTAAACAAGGAGGTGGAGGCGTCCATGGTGGTTCCCGAATTTGCCTGTGGTTCTACACACACACACACACATGCATACACACACATGCATACACACACATACACACGTACGCACAATTGAATAAATAATAATAATAATAAAAGTAGCATCCCAAACAACTATTCTTAAATGGAAAACCAATGACAAGAAATCACTTGCTGAGGCTAGAAAGATAGTTCAGTGGATGAGACCATTTGCTATGCAAGCATGAGAACCCAGGTGTGGATCCCCACCTGGGTGCACAGACAGGAAGATCACTGGGACGTGCTAGCCAGTCAGCTTAGTTGAAAAACAGTAAGGTTCATTGAGAGACCCTATTTCAGAGAATAAAGCAGGGAGCAATAGAGGATACTTCCTCTAGCTAACACACACGCATGTACGCATGCACACATACATGCACGCATGCACACACACACATGCACACACACACAGCACATGTATACACCACATACACAAAAAAATCTTAAAACATTTTTCACGATTGCCTAAGAACACTTGTCCCATGAAAAAGATTTCAGTGCCAACATCACCGCAGATAATAACAACAAATAACAAAGATCTCCAAGGAGAAGATGCTAGGGAGTGCAGAGAAGGTCGAGGGGGAAGTTACTGCATAAGACACACAGGAGCCATGAGTTTAGCCAATGTTATGAATCAGGCGTGTGGTAGAAGCTTAACAAATTATGGTTACCCAGAGAAGTGACTAGCTCACTCAAGACTACAGCTCTTCATTCGTTCATTCATTCATTCATTAAAAAGGGTTTCTAAGAAGCCTGAAATATGCCAGATTATGTGCTCGATGCTGATATATCACAGAGAACAAGAGAGTTGAAGTCCTGGCCCTACTGTGTTATCAGCTCCTGGCCACTATCACTAAATACGTTAGAAACCAATTTAAATTAGGAAAGGTTTGCTTTGGCTTGCCATGCCAGAGGTTTTATTACACAGTCACTAGACTCCACTGTTTCTCCACTCTGGTGAGGCAGCACATCATGGCAGAGAAACTAGTTATCAGGACCTCCAAAGTTCCCACTCCTCATACTTCACCCATACCAGAAAAGAAGGGTACAATTTCATCATTTGAAAATACAGGGAGAGGAGGGAGGAGATAATGCAATGGGAGACACCTTGCAAGCAAACAGACCCGAGTTCAGAAACCCGGATTCCAGGTACAAATGTCCAACTGCGAATCCTCAGACTAAGCTGATTAGCCAGACTAGCCCTAATGTCATGCTCTGGGTTTAATTAAAGAGCTGGGCTCACAATAATAAGGTGGAAGAGTAATCAAGGATGACTTTTGATGTCGTTCTTGAGCTTCCACAGGCACACACTCAAGGGCACTCATGTACATACACCTGCACACACATACATATACCCACCTACATACAAACACAAACACACACACACACACACAGAAAAAAAAATGTCAGGTTGGTACAATGGCCCACTTGCAATTCCAACCCTGGAAAGCGAAACCTAGGAATCCGCAGAGCAATCTGACTAGTATGACTAACTACGATGAAACACTCTGGGATTAATTAGAGACCCAGGCTCAAAACAGTTGGGTGGAAGAGCAATTGAGGATGATTTCCCAGTATCATCTTCAGGCCTCCGCACACATTTGTATGCATGTGCACTCACTGTCATGGTTTGAAATGTGTCCCCCACAGTCTCATGTGTTTGGCAAGGTCATGGTATCTTGAGAGGTGGAGACTTGAGGTGGATGAATCCCACCCTACCTCCAGGAGAAGTCTGCCTTTGCAGCAAGCAGTCTGCAGCTCTCAGCTTCCAAGATGTCTGCACTGACTTAGCCTCCTCCAGCTTTGGCCAACCAGCCATGCTGCCTCTGCTTCGAGAGACTATACCTTCCCTCTGGAACCGTAAGCTGAATAAACCTCCCTTTCTCCCTTAAGTTGATTGACTTTGGGTGTTCTCTCACAGCAATAGTTAAGAGTAACCATTACACTCACACACACACACACACAAACACACACGTACCTATCTACATGCAAAATATGCATAGATAGATAGACAGACAGATAGACAGATGGACAGTTACAAATATATATATAGATATAGATAGATATATGCATGCATCCCTTACATGTGTATATGTGAAGGAAAAAAAAAGAAAATACAGAGGCACACAGTATTGATATTACTATGTCCTAGAAATCTGTGTTTTGGGCCGATAAAATTGCTTTTTCCAGATTTGACTCATTTGTAGAGACTAAAATATTGATACTAGAGACTAGGAAGGGCAGGTGGGGGAGGGGAGAGAAGGGAAAAAGAAACTCCAGAATGCAGAGAGAAGGAATTCTGATTGTCTATATCTGAGTATGATGGTTATTGGGTACAATAATCTGTGGTATATTTTAAAATAAGTGGAAGAACATGAAAAGTTCCCGATAGTATAAATGATTAATATTTCATAATGGTGCTTATTATCCTGATTTGATCCTTACACATTATATATGTATATGTATGTTGAATTATATTGCCCTACTCAGTAAAAATTACACACATCACAACTCAATAAAAATAAACCGTGGTTTGCGTCTCTATTTTACCTCAGCAATATGGCATGGGCCTATGTAGCTAGGCATCATGGGAAATAGCTCCGGGGTTTGAGAGATGGCTCAGGGCTTAAAACCTTTTCCTCACAAGTAAAAGGGCCTGAGTTTGGATCCCATGAAAAAATGCCAGGTGGAAATGACAGCAACCAAAGTCTGGTTAACCCCAGAGCAAAGCAATGAGGAGGTAGAGCAATCCAGATTCCCAATGTCACTCTTGGGCTTCCATGGGCAGGGACGGTTGAGTGCCCTTTAGTATACATATGTGCCGCACATACATGTGTACACACACACACACAGAAAGAGAAAGAACTCCAGTTATTTCTCATGTCACCCATCAGTCATTGGGCTTTCGGGGGGGGGGGAATATCTCTCTAGTCTTGGAATCAGGAAAAGTTGATATTTTTCTGATCTATCACATTGTCATTCTAGAATAAAATCTGAAACTTTGTTACCACTTACATCTGTCTCTTTGACTGCTGACGCTTAGAGTTAAGCATGAGCCACGGTAGCTATCTATCTCCGTGAACTAATGCCATTCCATAGTTATTTCTATTTGTTCTCTATTTCTGACAGTTCATGCAACTTTTCATGTTATTCCTTTGCATATATATATATATATATATATATGCATATATAGAGAGCTTTGTAGTTCCATCAAGTTTCTGCAGAGCGAGGTAGTGTTTCAACACATAAACTTGCCCAAAAGGCTAATGACCTGCAGCACATGTGCCATCTAGTGGTGAAAGAAACAACTGCCAAGGTAGAAACGCTGATTTCTTCAGATGTTTGCTGGAGGGTGGGGAGGAATAGCCAAGGCGGTGGAGTGTTACCAGTCAGCTGGCTGTCACAGGGCCTTTACCCTCCTCGGGTAGAAGTCATGGGCTAGGCGAGAAGTTCTTCTGATGTTGGCAGTCCTGGAGGCTGCCCAAGGTATGCAGGCTGGACTGCCAGACCCAGAGACTTACAGCTCTAAGTCCTGAGAATTAGCAGCCTACTGCCTGGGCTTTAGAAGCCAGAGGCTATGGTTCTAGGTAGACAGGTGGAAGACTCACTTCTCTGGGCCTTAACTACTTGGCACTACAGTAGTCCTTGATTTCCAATGGCAGTGAACAGAAGCAGCAGGAAGCACCTTAGGGAGACAGCTCCTGGGATCCAAAGTCCACCAGGCCAAGGGTGTCAGGACCTCCAGCCCACAGGGGTCAACAGCTCCCTGGAACTCTTCCAGCATTCACAGACTTTGTTTCCTCTCCCTAGTTTTCTCTCTACTTCTACCACCCCTAATTGTCTGGTTGCCTCTGCTCCCCCTTGCTTCCTCCCCCACCTACTCTCTGGAACTCTTCGGTGGTTATCTTGCTGCTGCTGCTGCTGCCATCTCTCCCATTACCACACTGGCCGCTGCAGCCACCACGTGCTTTCACCACTCTTTGCCAGAGTTACTACTTCTGATGTCTTCCCACCACTTCCTCCATCCCTTCTTATCACCGTAGCCAGCTCTATTAAAGATAAGGATCAAAAATAGGCAAGGGAGGCAGGGGTCTGGGCAGATAGCTCAGGTGGGAAAGTGCTTGTGGTAAAAGCATGAGTGTTAGCCACAGCCTGGCTGCTTTGCATAAAGCATCCTCCACCCTAGCTAGAATGTAGCAGTTCTCTAAGCAGACCATACCTCCTAAAATCTCTGACAGTCTTCAATTTCCACCCCCACTACCCTACTTTCCTAGCAACTCTTTAGCAACATGCAGGAAGCCATAAAGATAGCCCAGGGGTCTCTCTCTCTCTCTCTCTCTCTCTCTCTCTCTCTCCTGTCGTGCTGTCCACAAGCAGCTCTCTTCCTCTCTCCCTTCCCTTTAAACTATCTCTTCTGTTCTAATATGTTCCCTTCTTAAGGCTAAATTATGGTTCCCTTGACCACTGGCCCTTAACTCTAATAAGACTTGAGTCTTAACTCAATCTCTCATGTTAGTTTCTCTTTCTCACGGACCACGTGGCCCTTACGCATTGTCAGAATCACTCGGCCCCCCTAGATGCACTCTCCTGCCTGACTCGTGGTCACTCTGGCCATTCAAGTCAGAGAAAGCTCTTCCCAGGCTCAGCATGCACCGCTGCTCTGAGCGTGGTCTCCTTGCTTCTTATTTCCTCACTTTAACTCCCTACTAGTATTTCCTTTCACTGGAGCCCACATTAAAAAAGGCAGGCCTGGTGGTGCACACTCAGAGTCCCAGCACTTCGAAGACAGTAGCAGGCAGATCCCTGGAGGCAGATCATTGGCCCAGCCTAACCAGGTCAGTCAAAAAGTCTTAAAAAACAAGGTAAACAGTGCCCTGATGAATAAATACCCAGGGTTCATCTCTGGCATACACACACACACACACACACACACACACACACACACACACACACGTACCTGCACACACATGAACATGTACACATGCATAAATATACACACATATTAGGCAGAAAAAAAAAACACTCAAGAAAAGGCATTTAATGGACCTAATGTTGCAACAGCAGGAGCAACACAAGGAGGCGTCTCAGCTGTCTCAACAGTGACCAGACAGCCTGCAAGTATGACAGAAGGATGCCGGTGGCAATAATGTTTACAACAGTCACAGTGCAGCCCTTCAAGGGATGCGCACATAAGCCTTCATTTGCATCACACGGAAAGGACTGCCATGATTGATGCAAACATGTTGCCCGCCCCCTTCTGGCTATCTAAGCTGTTTGGTTCTTCTTAAGTCAGTAAAAAGATTCTCTCCCGTGATGAACACTGGTGTTACACATTATGCCCATCTGAAGGCTTTCTCCACGGATCTTTCAACTTGCATTGTTACTGATTTTATTATTAGTAGAGCAGGGTGGGCTGGTACCAGGAAGAAGAGACAGGTGAAGCAATAGCAATAGTAGTCGTGAGAGGATAACTAAAGGATTCTGGAAAGAAACACACAAGATGAAGAGTTCCAGACAGTATTGAATAGGATTGGCAAGAGACTACTGCCTGGCCCATGAACCAGATTAACCTGGACTTACACGAAGGAAACAGAAGTGGGCACAGTAGGAATCGATCAGGCATCAGTCAGAGGGAGCCTAGGATGTCCTCCATCATCTAAGCCAATTTTTTTATAGCATACATGAGTTGAGTATATAAAGGAAAAAAATCACAAAGAACAGCACAGCCCACTTCTTTACAGGAACATGTTAAACACACTAGTAGCAAGAAAAAGCAGAAGTGACACCCGCATGCTGCATGGGACAGAGTGTCTCCAGGTAGAGCAAAAGGCAAGCTAGGGTGACACTTAGTTGCTAAAACGGAATGGACAATAAAAGCTTCAAAGCAGAGTTTCCTCCTTACTGTTAAGCACAGGTGTCAACCTGACTGTGGAGGGTTTGAGCTCAACCTGACTGTGGAGAGTTTGAGCTCTGGGCACATTTGTGGAGAACTGGTGGTTGGGTTAAGCCCAGAGCACACCTGCAAAAGATTGTCTAGCTGATGAAGAAGGCTCAGTTCATAGTGGGTGGGACTAGGCTCTGAACAGATGAATAAGATACTGAAAACTGGGGCTGGAGAGGTAGCTCGGGGGTTAAGCCTCTGCCTTTCAGGCAGAAGGTCCTGAGTTTGGATCCTAGACCTCACATATAGACCCGGGCAGAAGCAGGGGAGGCCTGTGTTTCTGGTCCTGGTAGGGAGGAGCCTGTGAATCCCCAGGCAGAGTAAACGAGGAGGTGGAGGTGGTCCATGGTGGTTCCTGAGTTCATCCGTGGTTCTGCGCACACACACACGCACACACATATACACTCACAATTGAATAAATAATAATAATTTTTTTAAAATTTTTTAAAAAAACAGATTAAAAAAATACTGATAACTGGTTGAAAAAAAATACTGAAAACTGGTTGAGGAAGGGGCATCCTTCTGTACACTTGACCAGACATGCTGGTCTGGCAAGTAAGGATCGTTCCTCTCTCAGCCATTATATAAAGATGGTGTGGCCATTTCCCTTGGCCCCTGATATTGGTGCATGCTCTCCCGTCAAGCTGGACTACAGACTGTAAATAGACTATCATAAAAAAGTAAACTCCTTGTTCCTTAAAGCCGTTTGATGGTCATTTATCAGCAACCATGCAGGCGAACTGCAATACTGTGACTACGTACAATTTTATGATCCATGTATTAACATATATGATGGTGTCAAAATGCATATGGAAGAAACTGCAGGGAGAAGTTTTAACTTGTTGCCAGTCCTAAGAAGAAAAAAAGCAATCTGATTGAGAACAGACAGGAGGCAAACTCAAAATTCTCAATAAAGAGAGGAATCTCCCTACAACTGTCTATTCCAGATGCTAATGCATCATTCTCTAGAGTCTCTAGGCCTTGATGACCCCCACAGACTACCCCTGGGACAGCAGACAGACAGGATAGAAAGACAGAGATAGGGATGTGACTCAGTGGTAGAATGCTCGCCTTGCACCAGTCTTTGACTAGATCCACAGTACTATTGGAACCAGATGTGACAACACGCACCTATAATTTCAGCATTCAGAAATAAGAGGATCAGAAATTCAATGTCAGGTTCATCTTCATAATGAGTTTGAGCCCATCTTGGGATATATGAACTGGCCTATGCTATATGAGATAGCTATGAAGAAGAATGAGATTATAGGATTTGCCAGTAAATGGATGGAACTAGAAAATATAACATTAAAGGGGGTACCACAGACACAGAAAGACAGATGCCAATGGGGATGTTAGCATTAATCTCTTGACTGATGTATATGGCTTAGAATTCTGATGTGATTATGGAACTAGCATGCTCAATTTATTACAATCACTTTTAAGCCTGAACTGCTTAATTCACCTGACAAATTCTATGGTGTAAAATTCAGAAATAAGGTTAGGAATACTGATGTGATCACAGCAGAGGTGGCCAAAGATTTAGTAGTTAACTGAAAAATTTTGTTTACTGTATTGAAAGACTTGTGTAGTAAACTAGTCCTCATAACCAGGAACTGTAAAAGTATACAGCTCTTTTATATTTCTGTCTTTGTATGTTATAAAATACTCTGTAATGTTCAAATATAGTTTAGGAACTTTATTTCCCATACAACTTTTTTTGTAAAGTGTTCTGTTTTCAATCTTTTATAGCAATAAAGTTTTGAAAAACAGAAAATTGCTGCCAAGTGTCAAGGTGACTGGTGGTTAGAGGCCAGAGCCAAACGCTTCTGGGTTTTAAAGCCTAAAGCAATAAACCCTTAGCTCTCAAAACCTGAAGCCTCACGATTCTGGCTCTGCAAAGTATCCCAGGCACAGAAAATCAGATGCTGCATGTTCTCCCTTTAAGTGGATCCTACTTCCAAACCCTCTTAATGACATACTTAAAGGAAAATCTCTATAAAACGATTATAACTAGAGAAGAAGGGGAAAGAAGACCTCAAGAGAAAGGAGACAAAGGAGCACAGTTCGACAGAGAAGAAATTAGGCTACAAAACCGAAAACAACAACCGACCATAATTCAGAATATCAATGACCCTACAATGTTCACCCAGAACCACACCAGCCAAATCTCTCCTCATCCTAAAGCTCAAGGAACCTTGGGGAAGTGGGGTGGCAAGATTGTAAGAGTCTGAAAATGGGGAGATCCATCAATGGACAAGATACTCCATTCAAGACTGGGCTGTGGCAGCCAGGATCTCACTGCAATGTGATTGAACCTTACCTGACCTGCACAATGGCTGTCATACATACTGCTTCAGGCAGTAGGATCCTTAAAGGTAAGGGGTTAGACAGATCTAACGGAGTTCCTGCATTAGTGGGCAGCCCAAGAAGGGACCCCAAGGTATGCCACTGAGTCCTAGAGTAGATTCTCTCACTAGAGTAGCCGATTCAGCAGGAACTTCAGGGCCCATATAAAATGATAGATTAGGGGGCTGGAGAGGTGGCTCAGGGATTAAGCATCTGCCTTGCAGGCAGAAGGTCCTGAGTTCGGATCCTAGACCCCACATATAGATGCCGGGCGGAAGCAGGGGCGGCCTGCGTTTCCAGTCCTGGTAGGGCGGAGCCTGTGAATCCCCGGGCAGAGTAAACAAGGAGGAGGTGGAGGCGTCCATGGTGGTTCCCGAATTCGCCCGTGTTCTACACACACATACATACACACCCACACATACGTACACGCACAATTGAATAAATAATAAATAAAAAAAATGATAGATTAGAGGATGGTACGGAGCAGGTGGAAAACATCAAAAGAGAGGAGGGAAGGAGCAAAGTGGGGAAAGAGGAAAGGATAGAGGGAGAACGCAGGATGGGGAGACAGAAGGGGGAAGGGAGGGAGGAGAGGAAGGAGGAGGATGAGGACACCTATCCATTGAGTTTGTAGAACTAGGCAAAAAATAAAATTAAAAGAAAAAAAAAGAGATCTGGCTCTGCCAGTCAGACCCTAAGCCTTGGACACAGGAGGAGTTTCTCCTCACCATCTCGAGCTTTCTGTGTAGGCAAAGCAAAGAACTCCAGACAGCTGACTGACGATGAAGAGAGACCAGGAACTCCCTCTGGGCCTCATCAGTGAGCTCTGGACCACTGAAACTACAGGGAATCTAGGCAGGGTCAAGGTGCAAGTGATTGAATGACTCAAACCCCAGACAGCTTATAAGAATAAGCAGACACAAAAATGGCGAAGATTATTTGCCACAAACACTCGAGTTTTGTAAAACTTCCTCTACACTGACTGGAATGTGGAAATTCCTGGAACCAAACACACCATCCACTTCCAACTTACCCTCCCTAGACCCCCAATTACCAGACCTTAATAACTTAGGGAGACAGAATTCTCTCATCAGAGCCTCCTCACCCTCTGATGCCCTTAGCCCAACAGGGCCTGGTGGGAGACTATTCTTTTCATATGCATTCCTCTCCCTCCCCTTCTCCTCCCCTTCTCCTCTCCCCCTTCCTTTCTCTCCCTCCCCCTCCCCCTCTCCCCTCCCTTGGGTTTTCTTTTCTAAAACAAAGCTACACTGTCTTTGAGTTAGTCACTCTGAACTCCTCCCATCCCTCCATTCCCTGACCCCTCAACTTGACCCCTACATCCCTCCATCTCCCCCCTCCCATCCCAAACCCAACTACAAAGACCTTGCAGGTGAAGAAGGCAGTGTCTGTACAAGGACAAATGAATCAAAAGGTATCAGAAAGAGTAAGCGATGAAAGCAGACCAAATTCAAACAAATGATTACTGAAAAGTTGTTTGATACGGTTTGTGGGCAGATACGATGAGTTATTTTTTAGGTATTTTTAAATTTTTTAAAATATTCACATTGACTATAAAGAAGCGTAAACTGTTTTCATTTTACTCGTTAAAAAACAGAGGTCCATCAGCACTGCACAGCTTGTTCAAGGACATACAGATGGTTGGTCCTGTCCTTTTTCCTAGCACACTGCCCCTAGCTGTAAGTAACGTGTGCCCATTGGGTTTCATGTTGCACGTTAGATTTCAAAATAAACCAGAACATCACATAAAGTGGCAAAGTACACACTGGCATCACAGCTGTGTCTTCGTAGACAATTCCCAAATGAGCTGAACATAAATTGGACCTGAAGGGCCCCTGGAGACCTAAATTACATGTCTGTGGTTTGGGTTGAATGACCTAGAAATACTCTGAAGAGACCACGCCGGGGGATTGGAAACTCCATCCTAAACAGGAACTCTAGACTTTGCCATGCTGGATAGCACAGAAACCGAACACGTGTGCCACCTCAGAGGGCTCCACTGAACAGTACTGGCCAATGGGCTGGGCAGACGGCTCAGGAGTTAAAGCCTCTGCCTCGCAAGCAAAAGGACCCAAGTTCAGATCCCCGGACACCACGTTAAAATAAAAAATAAAAATAAGGAGCGCTGCAGAAAGGCCCAGCAGCTGAGTGGGGCCTCGGCCCTGGGCCCATCACAGCTGTGCTCCCGAGCTCCCGGCTTGCTCGGATCGACAAGCGTCTGCCAGAATGATCTCAGGCCCCTTGTCCCTTCCCCATCCCTTCCCACCCCCGTCCCCGCCCCGGGGGCCGCTGCCACCGCCACCGCCTCCCACCATGGCCCTAAAGAGAATCCACAAGGAATTGAATGACCTGGCTCGAAATCCCCCAGCACAGTGTTCAGCAGGTCCTGTTGGAGATGATAGATCTAATATAGCCCAGGTTGGCCTCACTCTCACTGTGTCACTGAGGATGAGTCCTGATCCTCCTCCTTCCACTTCCCAATGTTTCATTGGCAAGCTACAATAATGGGGCCAAATGACAGTCCCTATCAGGGTGGAGTGTTTTTCTTGACAATTCATTGCCCAACAGATTATCCCTTCAAACCACCTAAGGTTGCATTTACCACAAGAATTTATCATCCAAATATAAACAGTAATGGCAGCATTTGTCTTGATATTCTACGGTCACAGTGGTCTCCAGCACTAACTATTTCAAAAGTACTTTTGTCCATCTGTTCTCTGTGGTGTGATCCCAATCCAGATGATCCCTTAGTGCCTGAGATTGCTCAGATCTACAAAACAGATAGAGAAAAGTACCACAGAATAGCTCGAGAATGGACTCAGAAGTATGCGATGTAATTAAAGCAATTATTGGCTAACCTCTACGAGTAAAGATAGGGGAACTCTGAAAGAGAAAGTCCTTTTGATTTCCATTTGACTGCTGTCTATGAGCCCACGCCTCATCTTCCCCTGTGCACATGTTTACCTGATACAGCAGTGCTGCGTGTTGTACATACTTGGAACAACAAACTAGAAATACTGTACTTCTGTACCAACATTGCCTCCTAACAGAGAAGTATGTGTGTGAGAAGCCAGTTCTCCAGATGTAACCTAGGTGTGAGAATAAAAGCTTTCCTTAAATTTGGGTAACGGCAAGGGGTGGTGGGTACATGGTGTGTGCTTGGGAAAAAAGCTCCACTGACCTGTAGGAGATTGTTTTTAAGTGGAATCCATCTAATCTCAAAACAGTTATAAAAAGCGAGGTGAAGAAAAAATAAATAAAATAAAATAAAATGCGGAGCAAATATGGCAGCAGCCTATAATTCTGCTCTGAAAGGTAGAGCCTGGGAAAACCCAGAACATACAATAGGGAGGTAGCACAATCCAAGATGATTTCCAGTGTCACCCTCAAGCTTCCTCGTGCACACACTCATCTTACACACACCCGCGCGTGTGCATAGGCACACACACACACACACACACACACACACACGGGCATACACACATGCACAAAATAAAATTAAATAGAAAAAGACAGTACTAGCCAAGAATGTCCTTTGCTGGATGTCCTGCTCGAGACCTCTCTAACGTTCCAGGCCTTTGAGAGACTGACACAAGCAGAGACTAACATGAGTCACTGATTTTTGGGAAAGACAAAGCAGCTCTGTAATGACTGTGCCCAGCCTCATGTTCTCTGAGCTACCAATGATACAACGATGACAGACAGGAGCTGGAATTCAGGTCTTTAAATGTTCTGGTTTCTATGAGGACGAATACCAAAATGGGAGCCAAGGGAGCACAGGGACCATTTTAAAGCTTGGAAACGAGAAAGGCCTATGAGTCTACCTCAGGTTTTCCATTACTCTCTGGTGGTGTTTGTGCAAACTACTGGGCATCAACTTTCTTACCAGCAAAAAGAAGCAAGACCTACAGTTGTTAGGGGAATTAAATGAGATAGCGGATGAGATATCAGATGGCTCATAGTAAATGTAAGTTTCTTAATCATCTCTCCTTTCCCTCTTGTTTTTCTTTTTATTATTGTTTTGGTTTTGGTCTTGTGTGCTGGAAATTGAGCCAAGGGTCTTCTGCTTGTTAGATAAACTCTCTACCACTGCCATACTTCTCCCTCCCCTCTTTTTTTTCTTTTTGCCATTTTAAATATGAATCCCCACAAAGGACTCATGGGTAACCTTCTTGCAAAGTCACAAAGTGGAGGTTAGTTGTGTCTAGATGTTCCATTCTTTCTTTCAGCAGATATTCATGATGAAAATCCCAACTGTCTGCACAAACTGTTCTGCACCATAGAGAGAGAGCAAACAAATCCCAGAGAGTAGGAACTCATTCCCTCATGGGAGAGAAAGGTATGCAAAGCAGAAATTATACAGTAAAGGGACAATAAGTTAATTCGGAATGTACAAGGAGAAGGAACAGAGGGTTTCAGCATTTCAGTTGTTTTAGCCAGTACAGAAAGAATAAATGGAAGTATGCTTGCTGAGCAACCACAGGGAGGAGCATGCCAAGCAGAGACAAAGGTACAAAAAGGCGGAAGGACAGTAATCCATTACAGAATTACAGAAAGCAAAGTAATCTAGTTACAAAGGTCCTTGAGCATTGGGCTAAAGAGTTTGAACTGACATGTGTAGTATAAGGACACAGCTTATAAAAGGAAGAAAACCGTTACATTCGTTTTTCTCAAATAATCAAAGCTATTTAAGAGAGGGCAAGATTTATTTTGGCTCACGCTTTTAGATGTATCAGTGCATGACTACCTAGACTCATGATTTTAAGCCTGTGGAGAAACAACAGCATGGTGGAAGGGCCTGGTAAAGAAGAACTGCCCACAGCCCAGTAGTTTGAAGCAGAGAGAGGTAAAAGAAGGAGCTAGGGACAAGATAGAGACAGGCACCAGGAACACACCCCAGAAACCTTTTCTCAAATCAGATCCACCCTTCGCAGTTTCCATCATCTCTCATGTGCTGGTCATGTTATTAATCCTTCAAGGAATCAATCCTTTGGTTAGTCAGGGTCCTCAGGATCCAATCATTGCCCAAAAGTCTGTTAACTGGTGTTGCACTCCGCCTGACTGGTTGCTGATAAATGACCATCAAACAGCTTAAGGGAACAAGGGGTTTATTTCCTTATGGCAGTCTGGTTACAGTTCTCAGTCCAGCTTGAAGGGAGAGCACGCCCCAACACCAGGGCCGAGGGAACTGGCCACACCATCTCTACGTAATGGCTGAGAGGGATGATCCTTACTTGCCAGACCATCATGTCTGGCCAAGTGAACAGAAGGATGCCAACTCTCTCAAGCAGCTCTCTGTGATTTATCCAGGGCCTAATTCCACCCACCATGGGCTGGGTCTTCCCCAGCAGCTAGACAATCTCCTTCAGGTTTGCTCTGGGCTTAACTCAACCATCAATTCTCTACAACTGTGCCCAGAGTTCAAACCCTCAACAGTCAAGTTAACACCTATGCTTAACTATGACAACTGGTAAACAAACTTTTTAACGAAAGTTTTTTTTTTATTTCCACTCATACAAACTTAACAGGTACACCGGTCCCTCCCCTCCCTCCAACCCCCTATTCCCCTGTGACCTCCTCCCTTCCCCCTGTGCTCCCCATCCCCCAGTGCCTCCCCCTCCCATCCCCGGAGCATCCTTTAATGTGCATGCCAAACTCTCCTCTGGATCCTCCTCTCCAATGAGATGCAAGGACCCAGTGGCATTTCCCAGAACCCTTTCCTGTGTTCCAGTTAAGCATAGGAACACTACTGTGGATCTCAATCCCTCGCCTCCCAGGATCCTAGTGCCTTTAACAAATGCTAGACTTTTTAACAAAAGAGTTTTCAGGGAAATTTTTAGGATTGAAACTTTAACAGTCAGTCATAGGTGAGTCCTGAAAATGTTTCTATCTTATGTGGGACAGTTAAAAAAGGGGAAGTGTATTGATTAGTTTTTCACTGTTGGAAAAAATGATAAAAGCAACTTAAGAAAGGAAGGAAGGAAGGGTTTGTTTGGCTCACAGGTTGAGGACACAGTCCATGCTGGAAGGGAAAGCTTGAGGACAGGAACATAAGGAACCTGGGTACATTGCATCCACAGTCAGGAAGCAAAGTATGCTGAGTGCTGATACTCAAGTAGCTTTTCCCCTTTTGACTCATCCAGACCTTGGAATGGTGCCACACACAATTAGGAAGTCTTCCCATTTCCGTTAACCCGATCTAGACATCCCTTCACAGATGTACAGAAATGCATTTTTTTAGAGGATTCTAGATCTTGTTAGATTGACAGTCAACATGAACAATCACAGGCAGGAACAGAGAAAGGGAGGCCAATCTCAGTGTGTCCTGCTTCTTTCTACCTCACTGAGCTCCAGTCACAAGGCGCTTCTCTGAGCTTCTTGAAAAAGCAAAGATCAAGTTCTTTCCTGTCTCAGATTTTACTTGACGTTGTTTGTGCCTGGGACATCCTATTGGTTATTTCAGAGTTTCTGTCTACTCAGCCTTCATATCGAACTAGTATCTCTTTTTTTCTTAATATCTCAATCTAATGTTTCCCCATTAATCTCTCCTGATGAATCCTGTGTCTTATTTATCACAACCTGAAATTTCACTATTGCATCACGTGGTCAGTATCCTTCTCTGTAAGATTGTGAATTTCGTGAAAGTGGATTCAAATCTGTTCCACTGAACATTTTCAATAAATGCTAGATGAATGAGTCAGAGGAGCCAGGATGATCAAGCTTGGCATAACGAAGGACCAGCCATCCTCAGAAGATACTTAACACCTCACACTATGAGCAGGGGAAACTAGTTCAGATGGTACTGAATTCTAACTGTACTTCTAGCTGCATAGCTTTTAACAACTCAGTAACTCCTTTTGCCACACTCTGATTAACAATAACACCTCTACAGTTAAGCAGAGTGAAAATCCTGCAAGATTAAAAAAAAAAAAAAAAATGGTAGTAGGGAGGGCGGCCGAGGCTTGTGTTAGCAGGGGACACGTACAGGACCAGCCTCCTCCTTGAGAACGGAAGTTGCCGCCTGTTCCAAGTTCTTTCTTTAAAAAGGTCCCCCATGTATCCAGCGCCATAGTTCTTTACAACCTCATAAAGCGTCCGACAAACAGCACATGCTGGAAAGTTAATACAGGTCCGCTTATTTATTTATTTTTTTTACATAGTTTCGCCACTTCTCAGCAGGTCTCTCTAAAACGTGCGTAGCTGAAACCCAGGGTTGAAAGACACAACCTGACAGAAGGAAAATCGCTGTTACAGACCTTGGCACGGAGGGGCAGATGTTTGCGCACAGCGCCGCCTGGCGGAAGGGAGGAGGCAGCGTGGGCTTTTGTCCCCTCCTGGCCATAGATCTGGGCGTAAGGCGCTGTCTTTGCAAGTTACTACATTTCCCAGAGGGTTTCGAGGCCAGCCGCCGGTTCTGAGCAAAGGGCCTTGGGCTAGAGAGACTGAGGAGTCTAATGTGAGGCTTTCTCGCTCTTTTTAGTCAGCCTATAAAGTACCGCAGATGACTGGCAAAATTTGGAAGTGCCCAAATCTAGAACTGAGGACCGTGAGGCCTTCTGGGAAATGTAGTTTTCAGAAAGATTGCGGGAAGGGGGGGAAGAGTTAGAAGGGGACGGAAAGTGTTTTTACAGTCAATGAAACGTGGGCTCCGGAGAGTCATGTGGTTTGCATAGTCAGCAGCTGACCGCCTTAGCTGAGTTATTGTTAAGTGAAGTCATAAGTCTGACCTATGGGTCTTGCCACTTTTCAGGCTCAATTTCCTGGATTGGCTTCCTCAGTCCCTATGATATTCCTGTTGCTGATAGCTGGAAGCATATTTGCATATATTAAAGCTCTTCCTGGCTCTTCATAATTTCAGGTTCTGTGGGACAGTGAGGCTCACTGTCCCACCATCTGCAGCATGCAAATGGCAGGATTCGACATGTTATGTAACTCTAGTGAATAAGTCATTAATGAGCTGTCTGATTGCATGGCCTATGGGGAGTTTATCACTTCTTCTTCTCACTCCATTACTTAGTCTTTACCCATGAATGTGGCCCCTCAAAAATTGAAGTCCTACATACTCAAAGGTAAATCTCTGTAACATCCATTACAACCTCGAAGGATTATAACTAGGAGGGAAGGGGAAAGAAGACTCAAGAGAAAGGTGACAAAAGAACACACTCCAGTAGAGAAATTGGGCCACAGTCATGAGTTGCCTGTACATAGCAAAACATCTGACACAGCTCACTCTCACTTCCCTTCCTATTCACTTGGGACTGGACAGGTTTAATCTCCCCAGTCAGGGAAGGTATAGGGACTGGCAGTTAGATGGTAATCAACCAGCAGCCAGGAGACTGACCCTACTCACTACTGTGTCCAATTCCTATTCTTCCATCTACCTTTAAGCTTCTTCTTATATTAAGACCTTTTTTAAAATAGCCTTTTGTCTTTGGTTAGGAAATGACCTCAACACCCAATCAGGATGCAGCCAAGGGCAGTGCAGGAACAGCAACACTGAAAACCACAACCAGCTATAATTCAGAACACCTAAGACTCTACAATGTTCGCCCAGAACCAGACCAGCCAAATCTCTCCCCATCCTAAAGTGCAGGGAACCTTGCAGAAGAGAGGGCGGCAAGATTGTAAGAGCCTAAAGATGGGGAGGATCACCTATAGACAAAATACTCCACCCAAGCTTTGGCTGTGGCTGCCAGGATGTTGCTACAATGTGATTAGACTTTGCCTGACCTGCCTGGTGGCTGACATGTCAACAAGCCCTCTGAGACTAGCATGGATCTCAGGGGAGAAGGCTTTAAGCAGTAGGCTCCTTAGAGGCAAGGAATTAGATCTAACAGAGTTCCCATATTAGTGGGCAAGCCCAAGAAGGGGCCCCAAGGTATGCCACTGAGTCCTGAACCCTCACTAGTATAGATAACTCAGGGAAATTCAAAACCTGTATAAACAGATGTCCTAAAGGGTGCGAGGGAGAAGGCAGAAAACACCAAAAGAGGAGGAAGGAGGAAAGGGGGAGAAAGAGAGAAGGGGGGGGGAGAAAAGTAGGATGGGAGGATAACAGAGGGTAATGGAGGGGAGAGAAGGAAGGAAAGGGGCAAAGGTACTTACCCATTGAGCTTGTATAACTAGGTAAAAAATAAAAAATAAAAACTGAAGTCCTAGACCCTTTCTACATTACCCTTTCTAGTTCCTTCCTAGTTGAATTTTTTTCCTTTAACCATTCTGGATCCCAGAAATCCACTCCTGTCACAATGCTTTTAACTCCAAACCGGTTAACACAACTGCCTGATTTTAGTTACTAGACTAGTTAGTTACTAGTCTTGGAAAGGACAAATCACTATCTAATCTAACTAGTTGATACCAGTCCTGTCCTCAGTAGCTGCTTAGAGCACATGGCAAGAAGGTAAACATAAAGGTAGAGCGATCTGCAGCTGTTGGTAGTTTAGGCTGTGTTCTATTTGTTACTACTTTGCCTTTTTATTCCTGTTAGGACATGAGGATAAAATTTAAAGTAAAGCAGACTGTTAGAGGAACGTTCTAGAAAAGCAAGCTAGTTAGCAGATAAAAGATACTCATAAAAACTCAGACATGGCACATCTAAAGAAATAAGATATAGGAAGAAAATATGGTAGACAGGAAATTGATATGTTAAGAGAGTTAGGTGCATCCAGAAAAAAAATTAAAGAAGTCTTTTCCAAAGCATTACAGCGCAAAAAGACTGGTTGTTTTCTGACCGAAAGCCAGGCATAGGCAATCTTTTCTCAGCTTCCCAGAAAGATTGAAAGATTATACTTGAATAATTCTCTTGAGAAGTGGCAGGTGTAAAATTACTTACTGGAAATCAATACATAATCAGCTTTGAAAAATTAATTTTTGAAAAGGAGGTTTTTTGTTTTCTTTAGAGGAAAAGGAGATAGGAAGCATACATGTTTGAGCATATCAGAAGATTCTGTGATGCCACATCCTCAGAGGCTGACTCCCATGCAGACTGGCCGCCTGCTGTCTCATAAGTTATTAAGCCAGTTCTGAGTCCCTGGTGGATACCACACAGCCTGAAACTTCTCAGGAAGCATGTGGCCAGGCACTCAAGAAGAGATTTGGTTGATTTTGTCTCTTACAATAGTAAGTCTTTCTTAATGTCTCATTCTCCTGTAACATGAGGTTCACTTGGTAAGATCTGTGAGGATGATGGATGATTGACTTAAGGACAGTGCAGACTTTTATTAGGACAATTCCTGTGGAAGGGGGACTCCAGTAGAGAACTGGAGCCCTGAACCCCACTTACACACCAGGGAGAGAGCAGGAAAGTAAAGTGTATTATAAATAAGATGAGACATTAACTCCAGGGAGAGAGAGAACAGTGATGGTCTCAGTAGAGTTCAGGCTCAGGGGACAGAGTGTGAATCCTTTTTTACAGGTCACAGAGGGCGAGGAAGGGCAGAGGGAGATAAAAAGTTCCTTTTTAGACCAGCAGTTATATGGGGGAGTAACAATGTTTGCTATCCAGTAAAGGATGCAGGAATCTAGAAAGATGGGATGCAGAGTTGGTTCAGAGATTAAGGTTTTTGCCTCTCAAGCAAAAGGAACTGAGTTCAGATTCCATATCCCACGTAAAAAAATGCCAGGCAGGAACTGGAGAGATGACTCAGAGGTTAAGACTCTGCCTTGCAAGTAGAAGGTCCTGAGTTTGGATTCCAGGTCCCACGTAAAAATACCAGGCAGGAACAGCAGCTGTCTATACTCCTGGCCCTGATGGACAGAATCTGGGAAATCCCACAGCAAAGCATGAAGGACATAGAAACAGCTCAGGATGATTTCCAGAGTCACCCTTGGTCCTCCACAGGGACACACAGTGCCCTCAGGCACACACACAAATGCGCGCACACACACACACACACGCATGCGCACGCACACACGCACATACACACACGCACACACACTCACAAATAATAAAAATAAATAAAAATGCCAGGTGGAAATAGTGGCAGCCTGCACTTCCAACCCTGGAAGATACAGCCTGGGATATCACAGAGCAAAACAAAAAGGAGTTAGAGCGACCCAGAATGATTTTCAATGTCACCCTTGGGCCTCCACAAGCACATATAGTACCCTCTTTCACATATACAAACTCATGACTACTCATCCCTCCCCCCCTGCAAAAAAAAATCTGGAAAGACTAGTTAGCTTAATTCCAAAAATGGCTACAGCTTAATCAAAATGCAGTGAGTTTTACAAAATGACATGGCCGTGACTAACATACTTATCACGCAAAACCCTCCAATACCTTAAACCATGTCTATATCGCTTCTCATACCATGTGATATTTTAAATAACCAAGGAAAACAACAACCTGGAGAATTAACAGTTAACTAGAAATGGAATTACCTTGAAAGCCATCCAGCTTCTTGTGATATCACATAGCGGCCATATTGCTGGATCCTAAATTTAAAGACATGCTATTTACCAACAGGCAATTACAACTGCATTTACATGTGCCTCTGGGGAAATGCAAGCAGAGAATAGCCACATCTTTATATGTACAAGGCAAATATCTGGAACAAACCAGAACAACTCTGGAATCCCATATGAAATTAACATTTTAGTAGCAGAGTCCTCATTCCCAAACAATAAGAATACCTGTGAATCATTGAAAAATAAATCCCTGTAAGCATGGGTTTTGAGTAAGATAAAGCAAATCCATTTCAAACTATTTACAGAAGCAGTTGAAGTTTTTTGTGTATATCAATTTATTGCATACTAATATCCTTGTAAACCAAAAAGTTCTGGCAAAAAAATACAATACATGCCCCAATTTTCAAATTATTAGGCTCAACTTCCGTAAAAATCATTCCAATATTACAGTACAAGTTCGCAAACACTTAGGCTCCATTCTATATTTATTTTACGGCAGAGCAGCTATTTATCAACTCACACTTCTCTGAGCACTGTATTTTGAATAATATGGAGATAAAGCACCTAAAATTGGAGATTCCCCCCCAGAAGTAGAGTGTATGTTACTCCTTAACTAAAACTTTGATTGTTTTTATTATTTACTTGAGAGAGGGGGGATAGGAGAGAGAAGGAGAGAGAAAGAGAGAAAGAAAGAGAGAGAGATACATGGTATGTTACACAGGTGGAAGTCAGAGAACAACTTTCAGAAGTCAGTTATCTCTTTCTACCATATGGGAATTGGGAGATTGAACTTAGGTTACCAGGTTTGTGAGCTGACATCTTACCTACTGAGTTATCTTACCAGGTTACAAATTTTCACTCTGTTATTTCTATAATATTGACTTTTATCAAAGTAGCAACGATGTATAATTTCAATGACCAATTGTGAATTCCAACTTTCAAAAAAAAAAAGAATCCCCAACACTTTTCTTTCCAACTTCTCATTCCTCTTCCTAATCTTTTATATTTCTAATATAACATTAAATCACAAGATGAAAATAAGAATGAGCACCCATCACCCACCATGAGAAAGACTGGGGACAGAATAGCATGGAGGAAGAATATGATGAAAGCACATTGTACACAAGCATGAAAACACAGCAAAACCCATTACATCATATAATTATTATGAGCTAATCAAACCCTTAACCAAAAGCATCTACACTTAAGCTCTGTGTGCCCCCCCCCATTTCATTCCATCCACCAAAAGGAAACCACATCCTGAACCGGATGTCTGATCTTCCTGAGCCTATTTTTATATTTTTACTAGATTTGTTCACATCTCCCCCCAGATACATTATATTTTATACTATAAGTCTTAGAAAAAAAAATGGTGCTAAATTTTCTGAAAATCTGCTGTTGTTGTTGTTGTTGTTATTGTGTTATTTTGTTTAGAGGCAGGGTCTTGCTATGCAGTCCAGCCTGGCTTCAAACTCACTGTGTAGTGTACCCTAGGCTAGCCATGATCCATCTCTCTCACCTCACCCTCCTAAATGCAGTACTTCCAAATGTGAGCCACCACCCTGACGAAGCATTACTCTCTTTTAAGAATTAGTCACAGTGATTCGCATTGAAGTGGTTCTCTTCAGCTCTGCTGTGCAATATCTTCCTATAGGAAGAGACCACAATTCATTTCCCCCTTCCCTGTTGGTGTCCTGTCCTGATGTCATTTGGGTTGTTTTGATGTTACAATGCTACAGTGGACCTTATTTCAAGTGTCTCTTCTTGGACATATTCAAGAAGCATGGCTACGCCTATTGCTGAACTGAATGCAACGCATCATCACATTTGCACGTTGATTACTACTAGAACTCTGTGATACTGTTAACACTCCAGGCAATGTAGAATCACTTAAAAGATAAACCCCCAAGCGTACCTGTGAGGGACTATCCAGATTATGTTAATAGTGGTAAGAAAGCCCACCTTAACTGTTGGTAGCACCATGCCGTGGGTTGAAGTCCTGGACTGGAAAAAAGGAAAAAAGGGGGGGGGGCACAGAAAGAGAGAGAGAGAGCGAGAGAGAGCAAACTGAGCATTCATCACTCTCATGTACTATAGATGCAATAAATGTAGCATGACCAGCTTCCTCGAGTTCCTGCCGCCATTGTTTTCAGATTGCATTAAATCTTTGCTTCTCTAACCAAAGAGTATGACTGTTATATTATGTCTAAAAGTTTCCATATATCTTCTAAAAAGTTTTCTTGTCAGGTGTGACAGTTAATCCTGGGTGTCAATTTGACATACTTGGTATTAACTAAGATCAGCTGAGGCCACACCTGGAAGGATCAACTGAGACCACCTGAAGGGATTATACCGGCTCTAGATCCCATCAGAACCTCCATAGATCTCATAGGAACCTCCCAGTAATGGACCACATGAAAGCTACGGAACAGAATACAGAGGAGTAGGAGAGACTCTGAAGCTGTGCTCTTCCCTCCTGCTGGCCAAGTCTTCAACACGACTAGACTCTCTAGGAATCCTCCAGCCTTCAGCCATCACCCTCGGACCTACTGGGCTGAGCAGCTACTGGCAGCCATTGTTAGACTACCTCGGTCATATTTTGTAAGCCAACTCAACAAATTCCCTTTATATATATACACATGTATGTACGTATATTCATTCTGTGAATTCTGTAATTCTAGAGAACCCTGACTAATACATCAGGCTTCTGGATTCCACTTGGAAATCCACTTGTTAAAATTTCAGAGTGGTAAAGTTTCAATTTAATTTTTTTAATCTGAATAATGAATCATGATTTTTCTTGAAAAAATATACTTTTCCACTAATTTGCAAAGCCAAATTAGTGTATCAGATGGGTATCTCTGGATGTGTTCCTGGGTTCTATAATGTACAGTTACATGTCACTAGTTTGATGTCAGAGGTTCCATATTTCATATCGTCTTTGCCTCTGCTTCTTCTCCACAGGTATCTTACCTGATACTGTGCAAATACAATCATCTTAAGTTTCTATAGAAACATATTAGAATTTTGACTGGAATCATACTAAAATTTATACATTCATATGGAGAATTGACATTTTTATTATAATTTCTGACCATGTTCATATGTTTTACTTTTCTTTGTTTAAGTCACCTTTAAGATTTTCCTTTGGGGCTGGAGAGGTGGCTCAGGGGTTAAGCCTCTGCCTTGCAGGCAGAAGGTCCTGAGTTTGGATCCCAGATCCCACGTATAGATGCCAGGCGGAAGCGGGGGCGGCCTGCGCTTCCGGTCCTGGTAGGGCGGAGCCTGTGAATCCCGGGGCGGAGGAAGTGGAGGCAGTCCATGGTGGTTCCCGAATTCGTCCGTGGTTCTACACACACACACACACACACACACACACACACACACACACGCACATACATACGCACACATGCACAATTGAATAAATAAAAAAATTTAAAAAAAAAGATTTTCCTTTGAGGCTAGTGAGATGACTCAGTGAATAAAGATACATGTATACAAGTGTGATAACTCGGGTTCAATTCCCAGACACCACAAGGTAGAAGGAAAAGAGACAACCAAATTCCCAAACCTCCACACAACATTCCTTACAGTGACCCTCCCCCCTTTCTCTCTCTTTTTCTCCCTCTTAAGTAAAAAAATTCTATCACTCTTTTTAATTCTTCACGAAGGGTTTGAACTTATTAGATTTATTACAAGGTGCTTTATTGCTTCTTAGTGTTACAAATGACATATTTAAATTTTATTTAAAATTGTATTTTTTCTTTATACGTAAACCATAGAAAAGGTTGAATTATCTTCTTAAACATGTACACCCATCAATCTGCTGCCTTCAGGAAACTCATCTCACCACAAAAGATAGGCACATCCTAAAAATAAAAGGCTGGTCCACAATTCTGCAAGCTAATGGAACCAGGAAACAGGCAGGGGTAGCCATTATGCTATCGGAGAAAGTGGACTTCAAACCAAGAAAAATCATAAGAGATACAGATGGATACTACATTTTAGTCACAGGTACAATTCATCAGGAAGACTTCACAATACTGAACATATATGCACCTAATACGGGCCCCTCCACATTCATTAAGCCAACCCTACAGTGTCTAAAGTGAGAAATCAACCCCCATACGGTAATTCTTGGGGATTTCAACACTGCCCTCTCAACATGGGATAGATCAACAGGTCAAAAACTTAACAGAGACACAATGGAACTTAATCAAACTCTTACTGAAATGGATCTTACGGATCGCTATCGAACTTTTCATCCATGCACCAGAGAATACACATTTTTCTCAGCAGCACACAGAACTTTCATCATGTATTAACTCTTAAAAAAAAAAAAAAAAAACTACTTATACGCTGAAGAGGTGACTCATAGGTTAAGACTCTGCCTCACAAGCAGAAGGTCCTGAGTTTGGATCCCAGGTCCCACATAAAAATTCCAGGTAGAAATGGCAGCGACCTGGACTTCCCACCCCAGTAGGCAGAGCCTGGGAAATTCCAAAGTTATGCAAAAAGGAGGTAGAAGCAATCCAGGATGATTCCCTAAGTCACCCTGATCCTCCACAGGGACCACAGTGCCCTCTGATACACACACATACACACACACACACACACACACACACACACACACACACACGCAAAATAAATAAATAAATGAAGTTAAAAAATAAATTAAAAGAACTGTTTATAAGTTATCTTGGCTCTTGCTTTGTAAACAAGCATAACTTGTGAATGGTGGCACCGGAGTCATGTTGAATGGGCTGATAAGCTGCTATCTACCAAAGATTCTCACATCCCAAGTTGCAAATAAAAAAATTACTCACGAATATTTATCTTACATGACAAATAGGACTTTGGAAATGTGACTAGACTGAAGATCTTGACATGGAGAGATTTCCCCGGATTATTAGGTAGGCACACTGCAATCTTTTTAAAAGTCTTTTAAAAGGGCCACAGGAGCGTCAGGGTCAGAGAAGACTGTGACGACAGCAGAGGAAAGATGTCAGAACAGAAGTAAAAGGTGCACTGATACATATGGATATGGATACGTGTATATGTGTAGGGATGATGAAGGAAAGGACCAGAAGCCACAGAAAGTGGGCAGCTGCCAGAAGATGAAAGACAAAGAAAACAGAGCCTCCAGAGCCTCCAGAAAGATTTTAGCACAATGATACATTTGGTTTTTAAGCATGTTGTTTTACATGAAAGTTCATAAGAACTTGCTGAAGCAGCAAAAAGAAATTAATACAGGAGCCGGAGAGATGACCAAAGAGTTAAGCCTCTGCCTCACAAGCAGATGGACCTGAGTTCCAATCCTGGATTGTATGTAAAAATGCCGAGCAGAAATGGCACCAGCATGCACTTCAGCCCTGAAAGGTAGAGGCTAAGAAATTCCAGAGCAAAAGCAAAAAGGAGGTAGGGCAATCCAGGATGAATCCTGAAATTACCTTTGGACTTCCACAGTCACACACAGTGCCCTCTGTTACACAAAGACACATAGACACATGCACACTCACAGAGAGAAAACAGGATGCATCTAATACAAACATCTTGACACTTACTTATCTTAACCAAAATCATCACAGTTCTGCTTTCTCTCTTGGAGGCTCTACAGGGGCCTTAAAGGCTTTTGTAGCCTGCAATACTGTTCTCTCAAAAAAGATAATTCTTCATCCACATTCAGTCTCTGTGTAGATTTTCCTTTAGTCTATTATTGGGATGGTTTGATACATTAATTTTAGAGTTGATCCAACTTTTACTGCTGCTCGATTCTACTGCATCAGTGCTAATAAGTTAAACTGACTAGAGTTAATGATCTTTTCCTGTCTTCGCCTACACCAGGCTGGCTGAAGCTCCGGGCCAGCCATTACTCTTACTAAAATTCCATTAAATATGACACATCCAGAGTGACAGCCCATGAAGCTGTCTGGGACTGAGAAAATGAAAGATGGATAAAGGAACACATAGAGACAGACATATAGACATCAGTTGGCCAGGACAGGTGGGAAGTCCTACCACCTTCAAGAGGGAGAGCTGTGAGGAGACATAGCTCAGTCCCATCAGACTTGATTTATAATCACGGGGCTGGGAGTCTATGTGCAAATCCAGGTATGGGGCTTCTGATTGGTAGGGAAGAGAAGTAGATTACAGGAAAGTTTTCCTAGCTTCTAGTGCATTTATTGGCTTGCCTGTCTGGGAGCCAAAGAATCAGATCCTTCCAGATAGTGAATATGGGACGGAGAGAAACAGTTTAGTACATGAGACATTTCCATTCACACATAAGGTTTCCAGCACTGGTCTTATTTCAATAGGGGCTCTAGAAAGCATCAGTAGGTTTGATGCCAGTGGGTTCTATACTTTGTTTTTCCACGAAAGCTCATGGTTACAATTCCTCTCAGCCTTTCGTGCTTTCTATCAAGAAATGAGCTCTCTTTGCTAGCAGGCAGCATCCCAAACATCACTTTCCACAAGTATGGCTCTCTACACGCACCTAATTTTGTTTCGAGTTCATGCAACCTCACAAACTAAATTGCAGAATGCTCCCTCTGTTTTTCTATTGCTCAATTATTTTCATTTTAGAAATCAGATATATGCTCACAACTATAAAAGGTACAAGGTTACTTCTTCTCTCGCATGCCACATGCTCCCTTAGAGACACTTGTGCTTGTCTTCACTCCCCATAACTTGTTTTAGCCAAGAGTCAGCATTACTATGACTGTGTAAATATTACACATTGATAAGTCACATGGCATATCCTCTTTCCATAGCTTTTCTTGTACCACTTTCATTTTTTCCACAGTTTATACAATGCCTCTTTTTTCTTTTCTTCCTTTCATTTCTTTGCCATCGATTTTTCCAACTCAAACTGTATCTACAACTAAGTCTTTTGCCCAAACATTTAAGTAATAGGCAATTTATCAACTGGATGTTTTCCATGCAAAAATCTCTCCTTATGTTCTCTTGTTATCTTGCTCTAACTTGAATTTCTTATACTCCATACCAGCTTCCAAAAGTTTAGGAGGAACTTCCCTCGACTCCTCAATTAACATTCTTTCTCACCTTTATTTATCATTTATTGCAATAGGAAAATCTGTGCATTTTAAACTTCATTCACACAATATAGTTTTAGTAACTTTGACCCATATGCTTAGTATGAAGCCAAAAAAATAAAGTAACATCATATGTATTCATTGGGAAGATACTTAGTACATACTGTCAAGTTTTAAAAAGTTGCAAAGTATTACTATATTAACCTCACACTATATATAAAAAGACTGTGTAGGTGTAGGTATATATAATACAAATATATATATAGCTTCTTAGAAAGATGTTCCCAGAGATAGTTATTCATAATTATCTCTAGATGCTGCCACAGAGAAACCTGAAAGACTTGGAATTTTTCACTCACCACTTCATACTTTCTGTACTATTTCAGGAACTTCATGTTTTTAATTTAAATTCCCTGATCCTTAGGGGGAGAGGGCTGTGTGTCCCTTTTGGGACGGAGTGTTCCGTAATCATCTATTTTCTGTCCAGCAGCATCAACAAGAACCCCCCTGAGCTGGAACCTACTCACTGCAGATCTGCAGATGCTCATTTCTGTCAACTGGCATTCTTTATCCTCCTCTAATCTTTTGTCTTTTTTATTTATTTTTTTAATTTTTTATTATTATTTATTCAACTGTGTGCATATGCATGTGTATATGCGCGTGCATGTGTCTGTGCATGCATGTGTATGTGTGTGTGTGTGTCTGTGTGTGTAGAACCACGGACGAATTTGGGAACCACCATGGATGCCTCCACCTCCTTCTGCCCTGGGATTCACAGGCTCCGCCCTACCAGGACCAGAAGCTCAGGCCACCCCCACTTCCGCCTGGCGTCTATACGTGGGATCTGGGATCCGAACTCAGGACCTTCCGCCTGCAAGGCGGAGGCTTAACCCCTGAGCCACCTCTCCAGCCCTGTCTTTTTTATTTTTTGCACATGCATGTGGGGTGTATGGGTGTGGTGTGTATCAGAAGGCACTTTTTGTGCTATGGAGGTCCAAGTGTGACTTCAGGAATCATCCTGGATTGTTTCTACTTCCTTTTCTCCTTACTCTGGGGTTTCCCAGGCTCTGCCTTCCAGGGCCAGAAGTGCACCATCATTTCTGCCCACCATACATGAGATCTGGGATCTGAACTCAGGTCCTTCTACTTGGAAGGCAGAAGCTTTAACCCCTGACCCATCTCTCCAGCAACATGCCTTTATATTATCCCATCATTGTCTTTCTCTCTACTGGGGCACCTTACTCCCCTCAAATCATACAACTACCAATGCCTTTTTTCCTAGCCTTGTTTTTCTCTACTTTGTTAAACATATATATGCTGCTTAGCTGAGTATAATTTTGAAGAAAGAAATGACACCCCTCAAAAATAGCATGTCTTGGTAGCTCACCTTCAATTCCACATGGTTCTTGTGAGTTGAATACCAAGAGCCACAATTCATTGTCTTCTCCCCACAGCTTAGCATTCAATTGTGTGAGGATACAGTTTGTTTACATTCCAAGTGATGAAGGTTGAATTATTCCCTTTTTGTTATTCTACCATGTGTGCTCATTTCTCACCCATAATTGTAAGTCCCTTGACTTTTCTTTCTTCGTCTCTCTTATATTCTGCTTCATTGTATTTTTCTTCTACTCTCAGAGAATTCCTGAAAGAATGCTATAATTTCTGAGTGAATTTTCATATTTATGCTGTCATATTTTTCAATTTAAGAATTCTCATTCTCTAACTATTCCTGTTTGCACCTCATTGCTCTGGATTTCTGTAACAGTTACTCTTCTCTGTTGCTGTGAGAGAACACCCAAAGTCAAGCAACTTAAGGGAGAAAGGGAGATTTATTCAGCTTACGGTTCCAGAGGAGAGATACAGTTTCTCATAATGGAGGCATCATGGCTGGCTGGCCAGAGCTGGTGGAGGCTACGTCACTACAGACATCTTGGAGGCTGAGAGCTGCAAGACTGTTTGCTGCAAAAGGCAGACTTCTCCTGGAGGTAGGGCGGGACTAATCCACCTCAAGGCCCACTCCTTGTGATTGCCTTCCTCTGGCAAGGCTCCGCCCCTCAAGGTGCCATGACCTTGCTAAACATATGAGACTGTACACATTTCAAACCATGACAGTTTTTTTCTTTCCTTCTTTCTTTCTTTCTTTCTTTCTTTCTTTCTTTCTTTCTTTCTTTCTTTCTTTCTTTCTTTTTCTTTTTCTCTTTCTTTCTCTCTTTCTTTTCTTTCTTTCTTTCTCTTTCTTTCTCTCTCTTTCTTTCTCTTTCTCTCTCTCTCTCTTTCTTTCTTTCTTTTTTTTTTCATAGAGGTGACTTACAAGTCTTAGAACTTTGCTAAAGATTTTCTTTTACTCTCCCTATAGTTGGTTTCCCTGTATTATACCTGTGTAGGTGGTGGGTTCACATCTCTTTGTGTTGGGTTCTGCTCTCTGATATCAAGTGATGCTACCTGCTGAGATATAAACTACCAGAGCGCAAGTCTGTGAGTGGAGCTCTTTGCCAGCAGATAGGTGATAAAGTGAGTAATAGCACTCCAAGGTGCTAAATTCATGGGTGGTAAAGTAGGGGAAACCCAACTGATTTATGGGGGAACATTAAATAATCATAAATCCTTTCTCTTGGCCTAGTTGGATTCCCCAGAGAAGCATCTTCTTTTTCCCTAGGGAGAAGAAGCTGACTTCCTCCATCATTCTGTTGAACTGACAAAGCAGTGAGGGCTTTTGCCTTTCTCAGGTAGACCTTCACCTCTTGCCTTCACAGGGCCCTGTTGTCTCCTATGTCTGCAAATGGGACCTTCCTGGAACGTCCTATCCTTGTCCACTGTTGGGGGGGAGCAGTTTCTGAGCTGTGTAAAGTAATTGTGGACGATCTGGAAGTCTTCTGCTTCTCAAACAGATAGCCAGGGTGTGTCTCTTCATCCTCAGCCCTCACTTTCTTCTTCAGGGATTTCCAGTTGGTTTCCTCCAGCAGCATTGTGTATTGTCCTTTTGAGAATTTGCTCTTTTTTAATTGAGATTTTGATTACATGTGTGTGTATGTATGTGTGTGTGCTCACAAGCGCATGCATACACATTTGGAGCTCAGAGGACAGCCTCAGATGTCAGTCCTCCCCTTCTGCCTCGTTTTAGAGAGTGTCCCTTTGGTCTTCGCAGCTGCGTACACCAGGCTAGCTGACCCAGGAGCTCCCAGGAATTCTCCTGTCTCAGCCTTCCTTGTCCCAGGAGGAGCACTGGGAATACTGACCTTCACTACCGCACTTGGCATTTGCATGGGACTGGGGACTTACTAAGATTCTCACACTCACAAAGCCATCACAACAGACTGATCCACATCCCAATCCCCTTGGGAGATTTACACTTCAGCATTCTCTACTTTTTCAGTCAGTTACCTGCTGACTTTCCAGTATCTAAAATTTTCCCAACATCTGCCATCTGCTCCTGTACCGTCATCCATTGTCTTCGTCCTTGGGCATTTTACGTTTTTTTTTTTTTAATTGCAATGTCTTTACTATCATTTTTAGTCTTTGGGGGGAAGAAAGGAAATAAATTCACTCATTTTCAAAGTTACTACCCCACAACACAGAGATGTGGATAAGTACCTTAGGGGAAAAACATCTGAAATTGCAGGATGTTGACGGGGCCTCTTGGATATCTGCAGCAGCTTCTGCCTTTTAGAGCCTCCGTATTGCTGGCCGATTGCCTGACATGGTTGGAATTCAGCTATGAGATGAGTCAAAAGAATTCTGTGTGTGTGTGTGTGTGTGTGTGTGTGTGTGTGTGTGTGTGTGTGTTCAGACCAGCAATGCTTTAACAAAGAGCAGCTGGAGAAAGTACTACAAAGAGATCGGGCTTGCTTGGAGCAAAGAGAAACCTTTTCAGCAATGCATGGAAGGAACTCTGCATGCATCCCGCCCACCTCATTCTCCCACTGAGTGGTGCTGAGTCTGGGAAAGAAAGGGAAGGAGAGCATCTTGGGCTCTCTGGAGGAAAAGCCCAGGAGGTAAAACTCATACTAGCAAATCTCAACTCAGATCCAAGGAAGCAATACCAGAACCACTCCAGTATATAGGGTCAAGTTTTTGAAGAGAGCAGCATAGTCCTCATCCCCAAACACACACACACACACACACACACACACACACACACACACACACCTCAAAAGGCTAAGAACATGACATCATTTCAACCCCCACTTGGCTTCCAGGATGGGGCAGATCACCACAGGCAAGAGTGCTGTGTCTTAAACAATACAGCGATTCACCTTTTGCAAGCCAAGACTGGTGAGACGTTCTGAAAGAGGACTGTGGGACCTGCGAGAACCGCGGGACCTGCAAGGAGCATTGTGTTTAAAAACAAACAAACAGGGAAACCCCCTTCCAGGAGGAGAACTGAACCGTGGGGAGCTCCGCGTGAATGCCCATCCCTTCTCTTCCCATGAGCACCGTACAAACCGCAGTCATCTTGAGAAGCTACGTGACGCCTGAAAGGTCACACCGCCAGAGAGAAGCCTGGAAGGACACTCTTGTCCTGGCGACTCGCCAGCTGCTATTTCCGCTGCCTCGCAGTGCTGGAACTCATGCTACTAAGACTGTTCACCACGTTCCCTTTTTGCCATGCCCATCTTCCCGCAACCCAACCTGCACCTGCAATTCTTGGTATTCTGCCTGGGCATTCATGCTCCCAGGGGCAGCTCTTAACAAATAGTTGGCACACAAGAGAGTCTATTTCTACAACTCTCTTACTTTTCTTGGGCCCGGGGCCGGTAATAAGATAGCTCCAGAGTTCCCTTGAGGGACAGGCCCGAAGCAACCTTTGGGGACTTGGTGTCAGACCTCTGATTATCCCTCATCCTCTGCTGATCCACTTACCTACCTAGCCTGCGACAAGCTCTTTCTGAGGACACTTCTTCAATAACATTTACATAAGTTTGAGAGATCCAGCTCACCAAGAGTCTATCTAGCATGAATGAAGTCGGGGCTCAACCCCCAATACTGCCAAGGAAAAGATTAATGTGATTCTAAAAATGATGTTTCTATGAATCCTTTTTTGGGGGGTTCTGCTGTTAGAAAATTAGTGCAAGACAGCCTCCTCTATTTCAGGATCCTTTGCTGGTTCTTTGCGCCTGAGAAATGGAAAGAGAGGGCAGCCCTTGGTTTATCACACAGAAACCCAGATGCTGCAGATCCTGAAGAGAGGTGTCATAGTTAAGCACAGGTGTCATCTTGACTGTTGAGTGTTTAAGCTCTGGGCACATTTGTAGAGAGTTGATGGTTGAGTTAAGCCCAGAGCAAACCTGCAAGAGATTGTCTAGCTGATGGGGAAGGCCCAGCCTATGGTAGGTGGGATTAGGCCGTGGATAAATCACAGCGATCTGGTTGAGAGAGTTGGCATCCTTTTGTTCACTTGGCCAGACATGCTGGTCTGGCAAGTAAGGATTGTCCATCTCTCAGCCATTTTGTAGTAATGGTGTGGCCAGTTCCCTTGCCCTGGTGTTGGTGCGTGCTCTCCTGTCAAGCTGGACTGAGAACTGTAACTGGACTGTCAGAAGAAAGTAAACTCTTTTTCCCTTAAGCTGTGTGATGGTCATTTATCAGCAACCATACAGACGAACTGCAACAAGAGGGAAGGGTGCACATGGTTTCTCCTCAGTAAAAGTGAAGAATCGTGCTTCTGAAGGCAAAGAAAAAGCTAAGATCAGAAGAGGGGACAGAATGAGTGGCCAAGGTACTGAGCCATGCAGGGCTTCTCCCACAAACACAGCATGGGTGTGGGGTTAGGAGTGACAGAAATTTAATGAAAATGCTGCCTTGCAAGCTGTGGGGCAAAACAGAAGAGAATCATGGGAAAGCAGATGAACAATCCTGAACCTGCACCCAGCAGTGGAAAGATGACATGATCCACACACACCACACCACACACACAACAAGGTACATGGCACATACAGCACACAGCATAAACATGCATTCTGTATAACACAATAATACCACACACACAAAATACACATAACTACATATATCATACATTCCATATAACACACCCCATATATATACACAGACATAACACCATATACAGCACACATAACATACAAGCACACAAAATACATATAACTACACACACCATATAACATGCATGCCACACAACACACTTAGTACCATACCAGCACATTCAATACCTGAACAAAATACACATAACTACACACAGCATACATGCCACATAACACACCCAATACACAACACACATAACACAGCACACACAACATACATGCAAAATATACAAAACTACACACTCCATACAACATACATGCTATACAACACACCTCATACACATACAATGTACATAGAACCTACCCAACACACACAATATATACACAACACATACCATACAACATACAGCATGCATATTAACACAATACACACATTAGTCCACTAAGAAATTAAAAGGGATGAAACACAGTCCCTGAGTTCTGGATTATGCATGCAATGTCAAAACTGAAATAATTATTGAAGACCTAAAGAAAATAAAGAAGAATCTATAGTGCCAGAACAACATTTCCCAACAGGTCCCTGTAAATGGAGTGCTGCAGCCAGCATAGGAGTTCCTGGGAAATGGATGCCACAAGCTAAGGTGGCTTATTGTGAAGCCATAATGAGGATGGGGCTCCCTACAGGCATCCTCTCCATACCCATGCATTGCAGTTCGCCTGCATCATTGCTGATAAATCACCATCAAACGGCTTAAGGGAACAAGGGGTTTATTTACTTACAATAGTCTAGGTACAGTTCTCAGTCCAGCTTGACAGGAGAGCATGCAGTAACACCAGGGCTGAGGGAACTGGCCACACCATCTCTACATAATGGCTAAGAAAGGAATGATCCTTACTTGCCAGACCAGCATGTCTGGCCAAGTGTATACAAGGATGTCAACTTTCTCAATCAGCTCTCTGTATTTTATACCAGGGATTAGTCCCACCCACCATGGACTGGATCTTCCCCATCTACTGAACAATCTGTTGCAAGTTTGCTGTGGGCTTAACTCAACAAGTAATTCTCTATAAATGTGCCCAGAGCTCAAACCCTTAACTGTCACATTGACACCTGTGCCTAACTGCAACACCATGAAACAGGTGTAGCTTCAAGATGCCCTCTGCCTGTGACAGAACCAAGGAGTCCAGGACTCTTCCCCCCCACCCCCATACACAACCTGGTCCTTCCAGGGCTCAGCAGCTGGTGTTCCAGCTTTGCCCCACCCCTTTCCTCAGCCCCTCATTCTCTCCCAATGCTCTGGGGCCTACTACAAGCAGGGAGCTGAAAGCTTGTCTCTACATCCTGTCTCTGCACAACTCCTGCTGCCTTTGAATCTTCATGGCACAAACACTGGCTCCCACTCGATGTTCAACAGACCCCCATACCTGCACCTAACTACAACCTGTCTCTGCTTCTGTTTCTCCCTGATGGCGTCCAATGCTTCCTCTCTCCTTTCTATGCCCTCCTCACTCCCCCTCCTCACTCCTTCCTCCTCCTCTTCTCTTTTCCCTTCTCCCTCCTCCTTCACTGTCTGTGGCTCTGACCACATTTCCTTCTCCCCAGCCCTCTCTCCTTCTCACTTCTCCCAGTCCTGGCTATGTCTCCAGCAGAAGATGACACAGCAAATTCATCAGTGCTCACAAGTAACTGGCACGTTGTAATGCAGTTTTTGCTGTGGGATTCTCCTTTGTGTTTTACAACATAAACAAGACAAAGTTCACATCAACCTCAGTATAAAATGGGATCCCACATGTTTCCAGGGTCACTGAAAACATTTGTATTTTGGAATATTTCTATAGATTTATGTGTAGATGCTTAATCCCCTTCTTCCCATCTAGATATTAAATCACGTTTATTTAATCATTACCTATCTAACTCAAGCATGTACGAAGTGCTAGCAGTGAACTTGAACTAGACCCTGTTAATTTGGGCTAAAATCCAAATAAGCTACCACTGTTCAAATACCACAGGAAGAGAATGTGCTTAGACTGCTAGCACCTGTGTATTTTCTTAACTGACAATACTAGGCAGCGTTCAACTTTCTTCCGCACTGCCTTCAGGCTCTGTTACTTGGAACTGCATCTTTCCCCAATATCTGAACAGTCTCAATTGGCCTATAATGCTTAGGCCTTGCTTCCAAAAAGGGGATATGAGCTTTCTTTCATTTTCTCTCATAGGGCAGAACCATAAGCCCGTGGTGTCCACCCATATCCTACTTCAATTGCAGTAGGTTTGATGGTCTGGTCCCTTTCTGTTGTCCAAGGTCCACATGAAAATTCCGAGCATTGGCTCCTACAAGATACCTAGTGGGTAAGGCCCCTGCTTGAAAACCTGGCCGCCTGAGTTTAGTCCCTGGAAGGTCACATGGTGGAAAGGAGAGAATGACTTTCACAAGTTGACCTCCGACTTCCTCCTTGAGCCATGGCATACGCTCTCTTTTCCCCCTCCCCAAATAAATAAATAAAATACTTTAAAAGAGAAAACTGTGAGCACTGTTTTCCATTCCACACAATAAACACTCAAAAACCTTGGTGTAAACCTGCTCAATAATCATAACTTTAGGTCCACAAAAAAGAATCTGAATAAAGATCTTCCAAAAGGATTAGAATCTCACAATCTAATATGTGCATGAAGAATCACAATACGGCATGTCTTCACTCCTTTTCCTGTTACTGTGATAATACACTCTGACAGAAGCAATGTAAGGGAGAAAGAATTAATTCTGGCTCACAATTTGTGGGTTCAGACCATCACTGCAAGGGAGTCCAGGAGGCAGGAGCTTGAAGCAGCTGGTCACATTTCATCTGCAGTCAGAAAGCAGGGATAGATGAATGCCTGTGCCCACCTTGCCTTCTCTATTCTATACATTCCAGGATGCCCACATACACACAGAGCATGGGCCTGCCCACTATTAAGAAAGATAATATAATCAAATAGTTCCTCACAAGGGTTCTCAGTAGCTAGCCTTAATCTAGATAATCCCCCACAGGTGTGCCTGGAGCCCCATCTCCTATGTATCAAGTCGATCATGAACACTAACCATCACACAGTATAATAAAGGCATGAGTGCAGTTGTACTAAAGAGAGTGTTGATATGGCTAGGGGAGGGGGAAAGCCAGAGAACAAATTCATTCTATCACAAGCCAAGACAGAGATGTATTAGCCGAGTGGAAATCAACTTTGGCAACTGCAATAATGTTTGTTATAAACAAGGCACACAGCTGGTCTCAAGGGCTAAAGCCTTTGCCTTGCAAACAAAAGGACCTGAATCTACATCTCAAATCCCATGTAAAAATGCCAGGTGTCTATGGTGGTGGCCTGCAATTCTGGCCTTGGAAGGAAGAGTCTAAGAAACTCAGAGCAAAGCAATAAAGAGGTAGAAGCAATCCAGGATGAGTGCTGACATTACTTTTAGGGCTCCACAGGCACACATACTCAAGTGCCCTCTGGTACACATGCATGCACACATGCACGCACACATTCAAGTACTTACAGCTTTCTCATTCAGGTAATTAGAAGATTGCTTGGCACTGACTGTGGTCTTGTCTAGGCTTAGATGATTTTGACACCAGGCCACAGATTTGATTCAAATGTGTGTTCAGTGCTTTTGGAGTCTATGAATGCATAGTTATGGGGGAAGAGGTCAGGCATGCAAGGAACTAAATCCAATATGAAATCAAGTTTTAAGCCTCTGCATACATCATGCGCACACCCATTGGCCAAAGTATGTTTCATGGTATAATCCAAAATCAAGGCATAAGGGAATGTGTTGTTCTTGTGGAGATGTAGTAAGAAGCAATGACTGTTCATTGAATAATAAGCTAATCTGACCCAAGCTACATCTTGAAGAACTAAGGGATGTTGTTTCCAGAGAGAGGTGGGAGGAAGCAGCGGTCCATGGAAGCATGAGCAGTGTCAGAAAAGGAAGAGTTATGCAAGGACATCGAACACACTGAGGAAGTGGTGGGCGGTTCAAAGACCAGAAGTTCAAAAGCAGCAGAACCTCTGCAGGAACAGCAGTGTGGAAAGCTGTAGCAGAAAAGGAAGAAGCAGCCAGATCTCAGGACAGGAGGAAATCCACAAGATTCTAAACAGGTTGGTTGGTGCAAAAGAAGTAGTTGTGTGTGTGTGTCTGTGTGTGTGTGTGTGTCTGTGTGTACATGCATGCATACAGGTGCATGCATCTATGTGTGTGTGTGTGTACATGTATGAATACAGGTATATGTATCTGTGTGTGTGCATGGAGGCCAGAGGAAGAATTAGGATGTTCTGTTCTATCACTCTCTACCTTATTTCCTCCAAACAGGGTCTCTCACTGTAACTGGAACCAGGCTGGTAGCACAGGTGCTGAAGATTTAACTCAGGTCCTCATGCTTGTTCAGCAAGCACTCTTTTTCAATATTACATATTAATTTTTATTACATCTTTTGCCTAATTATACAGGCTCAATAGATAACCCCTTCTCCCTCCCCCTCCATTCTCCCCATTGTTCCCCATTGCATCCTTCCCACCTTCCATCTCCCCTTTTCCTTCCATCCTCCTCTCTTAGTGCTTCCTGCTTTCTCCCTCCCATCCTCCAGAGCATCTGTTTATTTAGGCACTGAATTTCCCTCTAAGTCATCTACACTAGTGAGGGTTCAGGACTCAGTGGCATAGCTTTGGGGCCCCTTCTTGGGATAGTATGGGAACTCTATTATAAATGTTTAACCCCTTACCTGTAAGGATCCTACTGCCTGAAGCCTTCTCTCCTGTGATCCATGCTATTCTTTGAGGAGTATTGACAGTCAGCCATGGCAATATCCAATTACATTGTGGCTATATCCTGGCTGCTGCAGCCCTGACTTGTGTGGAGTATCTTGCATATCATTGGTCCTCCCTATCTTTAGGATCTTACAATTTTGCCTTAGGATGTTCTGCTCTATCACTCTCTACTTTATTCGCTCCAAACAGTCTCTCACTGTAACTGGAACCAGGCTGGTAGCATGGGTGCTGAAGATTTGAACTCAGGTCCTCGTGTCTGTTCAGAAAGCACTCTTTTTTAAATAAAAAAATATTACAAGGTTCTCTGAGCTTTAGGATGAGGAGCTATTTGGCTGGTTTGGCTCCGGCAACTATTGTAGGGTCTTTGGGGGGGGCTGAATTATGGTTTAGTGTTGTTTTCAGTTTTGCTGTTCCTGCACTGCCCTTGGCTACATTCTGATTAGTTGTCAAGGTCATCTCTTAACCAAAGATAAAAGACTGTTTAAACAAAGACCTTAATATAAGAAGAGATTCAAAGATAGAAGAATAGGAGTAGAACACAGTCAGTCTCATGTTTGCCAGTTGGTTACCATATAACTGCCAGTCCCTATACCCTCCCTGACTGGGGAGATTTCAGTCCCAGGTGAACAGGAAGGGAAGTAAAAGTGAGCTGCACCAGATGTCTTGCTATTTACATGCAGTACATGACTGTAGCCTAATTTCTCTATTGGAGTGTTATTCTTTTGTTTCCTTTCTTTTGAGGTCTTCTTTCCCCTTCTCCTATTTATAATCCTTTGTGATTATAGTGGGTATTACAGAGATTTACCTTTGAGATTTACCTTGTCATTAAGTGGGTTTGGAACTAAGATCCACTTATTAGGGAGTACATACGGTGTCTAACTTTCTGTATATGGGATACTTCACTCAATATAAATTTCTTCTAATTCCATCCATTTCCCAGAAAATTTCATTAATTCATCTTTTTTGATGGCTGAGTAGTATTCCATTGTATAAATGTATTACATTTTCATTATCCACTCATCAACTGTTGGGCATTTGGGTTGATTCCATGACTTTGCTATTGTAAATAGTGCTGCAATGACCATGGTTGTAGTGAATAGCTGCATTTTGGGGTATTCCCAGTAGTAGTATACCAGGGTCATATGGCATTTCAATCCTCAGCTTTTTTAGAAATCGCCAGAGTGGTTGTATAAGCCTGCATTCCACGAGCAATGTATGAGAGTTGCCTTCTCTCCACATCCTCTCCAGTATTCAGTATTGTTTGTATTGGATTTTCAATATCCTGACCAGGCTAAGACGATATCTCAGGGTAGTTTTGATTAGCATTTCTCTAATGGCTAGAGATGTGGAGCATTTTTTAAGATATTTGTTAGACATTTCAATTTTGTCCTTGGAAAATGTCTTCTGAGTTCCAGACCCATTTTCTAATTGACTATTTATCTCCTTGGTGTTTAGATTTTTTAAGTTCTTTGTGCACTCTGGATAATAGAGCTCTCTCAGATATGTGTTTAGTAAAGATTTTCCTCCCATTCTGTGTGTTTTCTTGTTGCTCTGTTTATAATCTCTTTAGCTGAACAGCTCCTCTTTAATTTCGTAAGATCCTGTTTGTTGAGTGTTGATTCTATTGTCAGTGCTATTGAGTTTCTGTTTAGGAAATGTTGGCCTAGCCCAATCTACTCGAGGGAGTTCCCTACTTTTTCAACTAGGGTTTTTATAGTCTCTGGCCTAATATTAAGGTCCTTGATCCATTTGGAGTTGATTTTTGTGCATGGTGACAAGTACGGGTCCAGTTTTAATCTTCTGCACATGGACCTCCAGTGTTGCCAGCACCATTTGTTGAACATTTAGCTAGCATTTTTTCTGAGTCATCTCCACTACCTTTATTGGGTTTTGAAGGGATTCCTCCCTTGTCTTTTACTCTCTGGTAATGCAAAACAAATGCATTCATGAATGAAACCTCCCATCATTCCTCTGTGCAATATTTTCTTCACTTTTCCACCCAACAACAATAAAAAATGCACTAAAAGGCTGAGATATAGCTCAGTGATAAAGTGTTTGCCTTATATATGGGTCCCTAGGTTCAATTCCTGGTGCTGCCAAAAAAAAATAGAAAAGGGGGAACTGGAAGATAGTTCAGTTGGTAAAATTCTTGTTATACAAGCATGAGACCCTGAGTTCCAACTCCCCAGAGCCAACATAGAACTGAATATGGTGGCGTGTGTCTATGTGTTCTGGGGGACTCATGGAGACAGACAGGAGAATCACTTATGTGGTGAACTCTTGGTTCATTGAAAGATCCTATATCAAAAATGAAAACATAGGAAGCAACTGAAAAAGATACCTGACATCCACCTCTGGCCTCCACATGAACACATGCACTCACTCTTATGCATACACACACACACACATATGAACATGTACGTACACATATATCATACTCAAAAAGAAAAAGAAAACATATTCCTTTTCTTCTCATTTCTACTACCCAAATGGATCCAGTAAATCCTTATTGGACATTCCTTAGAATGAAAAAAAATCAATTGAAAATCCTTTTTATTGCTTGAAATTTTCAGAGTTTCTGACAAAACATACTTAACAGCACAAAATAGTATGAATATTTACTTTCTGTCCCCAGAAATAGTCACTTTTCCCTTTGATATGTAGCTTTCCAGATTACATATAATACAATCACATTAGTTGCATAAATATAATCAAATATCCTGTCATTTTTAGCTTTTTTAATTTCTTTTTTATTTTTCTAATTTTACAAGCATATTGAATACTTATTCCCTACTTCCCTCCATCCCCCTCCCTCCCATTCACCTCTCTTCCCTTCGTCAATCCATTCCACTCCCACCCATCCTCCTGCCTGTCTGCTTCTATAGACCCCAGGGTTCCCTCTGGCTTGTCTACTCCTGTGGGGGTTCAAGCCTCTTGTGGCATACCAGTTTGCCTCTCTTCAGGCACCCCACTGATAGGGGCATTTTCCTTCACTCATCTAGCCTTAGTCCCCAAGATTTCCACTGAATATTCTTTTTTTTTTCCCACTGAATATTCTTATCTCTCCAAACTTCCTCACTAGTCTATGGGAGCATGTTGGTATGTCAGTCATTATACAAGTCTGTTAAGAACACATCTCACTGCAATGAATTCCTAGATGCAGCAGTCCTGCTTTGAATGGAATGTCTTGTCCAATGGTGAACCTTCCCATCTTTAGATTCTTACAATCTCATCACACCCTCTAACTCAAGGTTCCCAAGGCTTTAGGATGGGGAGAGATTATGTTGGCCTGATTCTGGGTGAGCTCTGCTGGGTCACTCTACATAATGGCTGGCTGTTGCTGTCCACTTCACTGCTCTTCTACTGCCCTAAGCTGCATCCTCTCAGGGTGTTGAGATCTTCTATCTCTATTGTAGAAGATGACTTCCAGGCTGAATGTTAAGTGTTCTTCAAATCTATGGGTATAATAGCATCTATTTACAGAGCTGTTCGATGTACTGTTGTCATAGTTAAGCACAGGTGTCAACTTGACTGTTGAGGGTTTGAGCTCTGGGCACAGTTGCAGAGAGTTGATGGTTGAGTTAAGCCCAGAGCAAACCTGAAAGAGATTGTCTAGCTGATGAGGAAGACCCAGCCCATGGTGGGTGGGATTAGGCCCTGGGTAAATCACAGAGAGCTGGTTGAGAGAGGGGGCATCCTTCTGTTCACCTGGTCAGACATGCTGGTCTGGCAAGAAAGGATTGTCCATCTATCAGCGGGTATGCAGTGATGGTGGCCAGTTCCCTCGGCCCTGGTGTTGGTGCATGCTCTCCCGTCAAGCTGGACTGAGAACTGTAACCAGAAATTGTAAGAGAATAAACCCCTTGTTCCCTTAAGCCATTTGATGGTCATTTATCAGCAACCATGCAGGCTGACTGCAACAACTGTCTTCCTACCTATAGGTTTATAGGCCATTTTTCTCTATTGATCTATCATTTTTAGCTGTTAAATATGACCTCAAAACATAATCTCTCTCATTCTTTTTAATGACTGTGGACAACTTCATCATATGGCAATGGCATTATTTATTTTACCTGACTCCAATTCCATCACTAAAAATACTACTTTGTAATTCTATCTCATATCTCATTGCTGTAATAAAATGCCTAATCCAGACCACTTGGAGGAACAAGAGGTTTTTTTGCAGCTCACAAACTCAGCTTACGGCCCATCACTGACAGGAAGTTACAGCAGTAGAACCAGTTACCATCACAACCACAGTGAGAGCAGAGGGGAAGGACCAATACGTGCTTGCCTGCTTGCTGGATGGTCTTCCCATCTAGTGGGTTCTCTCCGTCTTTATTCACCGATGTAGGAAATGGCTCCACCCACTGTAATACTATGTCTTCCCATATCAATACAGACCAACCTTGACCTAGAGAATTCCTCTCACATGAACCCAAGTCCTGTCCCCAAAGAATCATGTAGACAATCAATAATAGCCATAATATTTGTGTAATATACTTTCAACACACTTTTGCTTACTTATCTAAATAATCCTTCCAAGGCTGTATTAGTGGGTTTAGAATCATTTGTTACATTTATGTATGTAAAATTTTCAGCCACCTTGTCGAATTTCCAGAAAGGCTAAACGTCCCTCCCATCCCAACAGCAGAGTCTTTCAATAACCTTTCTTCATGGTGGACAACACTGGATATCTTTTAAAATTTATTTTTAATTAATACATAAACATATAAATATAAACATTGTTCATATAAATGGAATCTCATGTACTATTTCACACACACTCATACTGCAATGAGGGCAGAACCTTACACCGATCTACTTAGATTTTTTTCTTTTATGTATGTGTACATGAGGTTCATGAATATGCATGTTTATATGTGGGTGGAGTATGTGGGTGTGGGTTATGTACATGAGCGCACTTGAGTGTGTGTGCCTGTAGAGGCCCAAGGGTGATATGGGGAGTCATCTTCTAGTGCTCATCCACCTTTTCATTGTGAACCTGAGTCTCAAATTAAATCCATAGCATTCCATTAAGACTAGCTGGCTAGCTATCTTGCTCTGGGGATTCCCAGGCTTTGCCTTCCTGTGCTAGAATTACAGGTGGGTTATCACACCTGCCTGACATTTTTATGTAGAATTTGGGGATCTGAACTCAGATCCTTTTGCTTGTGAGGCAAAGGCTTTAGCCACCGAGCCATCTCCCCAGTCCCACACATTGTGCAATGTTTAAATCCTTATGTATTGAAACATTTATTATTTCTCCACGAAAAAACTTTCAACATCCTTTCTTCTCTAATGCAGAATCTTTAGTACATCATTGTTATTCATAGTCATGTGACACACTAGTGTCTTTGCTCCTACATAATTATGACTTAGCACCCACTGATGTACATTTCCCATTTCCCCCATCCTCTCCTGCCTCTGGTTACCAAAATTCTATTGTCAACCCTTCTCCCTGGCTCCTTCTTCCCCCTTTCCTCCCTATGTCTCTCCCCCCCATCTTCCCCTCCCCACCAAGCTGATGTGCTCCAGCCTTCCATTTTAAGCATCTATGAGATCAACATTTTCAGACTCCATACACTCAAGATCATGCTGTACTTGTCTTGTGCCTGCCTTGATTCACTTACCATGATGTCCAATTCCATTCATGTTATTACAAACAACAGGGTTCCATTCCTTCTATGGATGAATAACCCATTTTCCAATTTCCAGCAAGTATTTTCCATATTTTCGTTTTATCATGCACACTTTGCCGCTATTCAGATTATTTCAGTTATCTGGCTGTGGGGACTGGTCTGTAATGACCAAGGGCTGCAGATGTATCTCTGACATACTGATTTCACTGTTTCTGCATATATACTCAGAGATGGGATGTCTGGGTCATTTTGGTAATTACATTTTCTAATTTGTTGAGGAACTTCTAATGATGTTTCCCACAATGACTCTATGCAAATTTACATTCTCACCCATGATGAACACAGGTTTTTCTCCCTCCGCATCCTCATCAGCATTTATTAGCATTAGTCTTTGTGAGAATAACCATTCTTACCAAAATGAGCTGATCTCTCACAATACTTTTTCATCTATATTTCACTGATGATTATTGATGCTCAGTACTTTTTTCTATGTACCTGGAACCATTTGCACGTTTTATTTTGAGAGACGTTTTGTTTTGTTTTGTTTTGTTTTTGTCATAGTTAAGCACAGGTGTCAAATTGACAGTTGAGGGTTTGAGCTCTGGACACATTTGTGAAGAATTAGTGGTTAGGTTAAGCCCAGACTGCAAGAGATTGTCTAGCTGATGGGGAAGGCCCAGTCTATACTGGGTGAGACTAGGCCCTGGAATAAAATACAGAGAGCTGGTTGAGAAAGTTGGTGTCCTTGCGGACACTTGGCCAGATATGCTGGTTTGGCCAGTAAAGATCACCCCTCTCTTAGCCGTCATGTAGAGATGGTTTGCCAGTTCCCTTGGCCCTAGTGTTGGTATGAGCTTTCCTGTCAAGCTGGACTGAGAACTGCAACTGGAAAGTCGTAAGAGAAAATAAACCCCTTGTTCCTTTAAGCCATGTGATGATGATTTATCAGCAACCATGCAAGTGAACTGCAACCGTTTTTTTCTACTTTCACAAGCATATTGGGTATTCATCCCAGCTTTCCTCCCTCCTCCCTCCCCTCAATCCCCTCCTTTCCCTTCACCATTTTTTTTAATTTTTTTAAATTATTTATTCAATTGTATGTGTGTGCGTATGTATGTGTGTGTGCACGCGCGTGCGTGTCTGTGTGTGTAGAACCACGGACGAATTCGGGAACCACCATGGACGCCTCCACCTCCTTCTGCCCCGGGATTCACAGGCTCCGCCCTACCAGGACTGGAAGCGCAGGCTGCCCCTGCTTCCGCCTGGCGTCTATACGTGGGATCTGGGATCCAAACTCAGGACCTTCTGCCTGCAAGGCAGAGGCTTAACCCCTGAGCCACCTCTCCAGCCCTCCCTTCACCATTTTTGAGAGATGTTTTAAGCTTAGTTGTTAACCAGGACATTTGTCTGAAGCTACAGAAGTTTTTTCTGAACTCCTCACATATTCTGGATATCAACCCCTTGTCACATGAGAACACTGCAAATATTTTTTCCTTTCTGTATGTTGTCTTTGCCCTCTGTTTATTGTTTCCTTTGTCATGCAGAGGGTTTTTTTTATTTGATATAATCCTATTTGTAAGGGGCTGGAGAGATGGCTCAGCAAAAGGACCTAAGTTTAGATCCATGTAAAAATTTAGGCAAAAATGGTAGCAGCTTTTACTTCTGGCCCTAGTAGACTAAGCCTGGAAATCTCTAGAGCAAAGCAATAATGAGGTAGAGCAATCCAAGATGATTCCTGATGTCACCCTTGGCCTCTTTCACACACACGTATACACTCACACCTACATGTGCAAAAAAAAATCCAATTTGTTGAATTTTAGTTGAATTTCTTAAGTGTTTAAGATCTTGATTTCAAAATTCTATTCATTCCAGGCCTCCTGTGTTTTCTGTGGTGTCATAGTTCCAGGTGTTACATTTAAATCTTTATTCATATTTTAAGTTAATATTTGTAACTGTTGATGTAATGCCAATATGGACAATTTTATTTCATTTTTATTATAATGAAACAATTTTGTATTTCTTCACGAAAGTATAATTTTGGGGTTAAGAATATGACTGAGCAGTTAAAGTGCTTGCCACACAAGCCAAAGAACCAGCATTGAGATTCCCAGATCCCAGGTAAAATACAGGGTCGGTGAAGCAACTCACCTGTAATTCCAGCCTTGAAAGGCAGATCCTGGGAATCCTTAGAGCAAGCTGGCTAGCCAGACTTGCCCTATCAGAAAGCTCTAGATTGATTAGAAACCTTGTTCCAAAAGAATTAGGTGGAAGAAGAGCAACCGAGGGTAATTCCAGTACCACCCTCAGGCCTATATATTGCATGTGCATGCACACCTGCACACTTGTGAGCCCACACACATATGCACATACATGTGAAAATGGGGGGAAAAGTATAATTTCTGTACAAAAATTATCCTAGCAAAGATATCAACAACGATGCAGATAGAACAAAGATATTTTAAGAGAGAGGAATTACTAAAGATGGAAAGCAAAATCCAGCAGCCAAAAAAAAAAAACTTAACAAATAGTTAAAAGTTGATTCTTTAGGAAGAAGAGGGGAAATAAAGAGGTGAAGTAGCAAACAGAGAGAGAGGGAGGGAGGGAGGAAGGAAGGAAGGAAGGAAGGAAGGAAGGAAGGAAGGGAGGGAGGGAGGAGGAAGGAAGGAAGGAAGGAAGGAAGGAAGGAAGGAAGGAAGGAAGGAAGGAAGGAAGGAAGGAAGGAGGAAGGGAGGGAGGGAGGAAGGGAGGAAGGAAGAAAGGGAGGGAGGAAGGGAGGGAGGGAAGAAGAAGGGAGGGAGGGAGAAAGAAGGGAGGAAGGAAAGGAGGGAGGGAGGAGGAAGGGAGGGAGGGAGGAGGGAGGGGGGAGGGAAGAGGGAGGGAGGAAGGAAGGAAGGAGGGAGAGTGTAAGAGGAAGCTCAAGTCACAAGATGTCAAGTACCTCCATGTACAAGGATAAATCAAGATTGTTAAAAAACTCTTTGCTAAACTTCGTGTCTATCTATTTGAAGACTGCCAGAAATGAATGGCTTCCTTAAGAATAAAAAAGTTCCTACACTTAATGCTAAAGAATCCAAGTACTAAAAATTCAACAGATATGTTTTTTAACTATACCAGAATCCACTGAAAATATGGAAAAACGCGATGGATCTATGCCTCTCCCCAAGTAGCTTTGTCCCACATGGTTTTAAGAGTGGATTCTAAGAAATTTTACTTAAACTAGTTTCAAATTGTAAAAAAGTGTTATTTAAATTAGTTTCAAAAAACATGCAATTTGTAATATAAAACTGGCATGTGTTTTATAATGGGAAAGTCTTGAATGAAATATGAGCAAGCCAGATTCAGCAGTGTATTAGAAGGATCATGCATCACAACCAGGTGGTGTTTATTCCTGGAAGAGTGATTGGCTCAAGACAGATTTCTTAACATTTGAAATCTATCAGGAGTGAATGGGGGGGAAAGCATAGGATCATCTTTAATATATGCCAAGATGCATGAAACCGTAGCATCTATCTCAGACAATGATAATGACTCTGACAAAATAATGACAAGCATCTTAGGAAGTCAAGAACAGAAGGTTAAGAACACATTGTTCTAAGAAAAATCACTACCTGCAGCAATGTGTGTGTGTGCGCCCGCGTGCACCAGAGGTTGATGTCTGGTGTCTTCTCTGATTGCGGTCCCTTATTTTTGGAGACTGAGTCCCTCCCTGAAATGATTTCCAGAACGGCCTGCAAAGGAATTCCTAGGTCCATTAGCCCATCGCTAAGCAGTATAATACTGCCATACCTAGCTTTTTAGGTGTGCGCTAAGGATCTTTAGACAAGCCCTCCTTCTGTACAAAAGCACTTTACCAATCAAGCCATCTCCCCAGCCCCATGAGCAGCGAACATAATGAGAAAACATTAAGCCAGACATGATTGGCACATGCCTAGCCTAGCGTTCAGAAGGGTGAGGCAGAAACAGCATAAATGTGAGGCCAGTCTGGACTAGATAATGAGAACCTATGTCTAAAGAAGTCAACATTAACAAAATCTACTTGTTTAAATATTTGTTACTTATCTTGTGGGATGAAGGTGAAGCATTGAATGTGCATGGAGCTCCATGAGCAGCTGAGAAAAATTGACTCTCCCAACCATCTTGCCCACAAACACAAGATTCACACATTGAAAATACTTGTAATAAATAAATGCCCACTTCATTTCCTTTATTCAAAGTGTTTCTGGAGTTTTGGAACAAAGTCATCGGCCAAGAAAAAAAGAGGGGACAGTTTTTTAGGTGCATGCTAGAAAATCAGTAGGTAAGACACATGCTTGAAAACCTAGCGACCTGAGTTCTATCCCCAAAAGCCCATATGGTGTAAGGAAAGTTGTCCTCTTACCTCCACCAGTGTATCATGTATACACCCTCTCTGTCTCTGTCTCTCTGTCTCAGAGACCCAGCCTCAAAAAAAAAAAAAAAATAAGGTGCAAGAATGATCAAGGATAGTTCTTGACAGTAACCTTAAGCAAACACATACACACCTGTGCATGCACACCTATCCAACCACACACAAACACACACCTACACATGTGTACTTACCCATGTGCAAAACATGCATACATACATGCACATACTCCATGCACACATACACACAAAAAGAAAAAGAAAAAAGAAAAAAAATTGACATATAAAATTTCATTTTTTCCCCATGCCCACACACGCACATACTTTTGTGTTATTGTTTAGAAGAGGCAGAAAAGTGTCTTTATTTAGCTTCCCTCCCTTAGTCAAGAGCATTATAAAATACCATTTGCATCAATTACTAAAGGTCTAGTTCATGGTTTTTAATGGCTTCATAAAAGGACCAAGATTTAAAAGGGTGCTTTCTTTGCTTCCCTGGATGCTGGTACTCTGTTTCTGAAGAATGGAATTCACAGAGTCAGCTAGCGAAAGGCACGTATGCTTTAAATTTTCATAGACCTCATCAGATTGCTTTCCAGAGAGCTTGCAACACTTCTACTCCCATCAGTGCTGTGGCAGATGTTGATCACTCCCTCTTTCCACCAGCGACGGCTCCTTTCATTTTTTAGAAGGCTGGTGAGTATCAACTGTTGCTATTTCAATTTGCTTCTCCCAGACTATTATTAATTGTAATGGGATTCTAAACAGAACGGCAATAAATTAATATACAGATTTTGAGAAAATTAAACTCTTTGAACTTAACCTTCCCATGTAAGACTGGTAAGCTTTCTATGGGGTTATTTCTTTTATGACTTTCAATAAAGTTTGCATATGATTTTTTTTCTATGTTTTTCTTGTTTTTTGTTTGTTTGCTTGCTTGCTTGTTTGTTTGTTTTTGGAGATAGGGTCTCAAGTAGCCTAGGCTAGTCTTGAACTCACTATGTAGCCATGAATGACCTCAAACACCAGATCCTCCTGCCTCCACCAACCTGAGCCTTACCGCCCAGTTTGCTGTGGTGTTGGAAATTGAACCCAGGTTTCAAGCATGCTAACCAAATTACTCTACCAACTGAGCCACATCCCCAGCCTATAAGTTCATCCATTTCTGCCCTTGGTTGGGCCTCATTATATTTGACTTGATGGAAAGAATAATGTCTAATTTTCCAGCTCTCTATCCCTAAAGCTAGAATAGGGACATACTATAAAAATTAATACATGTTTTTCTTCCAAGAAAAAGGGCAGAGCTACATCTAGACTTCAGTTTTGATCAAGTAAGGATTCAGCCTTAGCCTTTTATCTCCTCACAACAGAACCATCATCCTAAGAATCCATCAGAGTGCTCAGGATCCAATTGTCTCTGGAAATCCCATCACAGACATACCCAACGGTATCTGCTCTTTGGTGTGGGGCAGTGGGGCAGAAGTCAATGCCAGCATCTTACTTCCACCTTACTCTTTTGAGGCAGGGTGTCTCATGGGACCTACAGCTCACCCATTTGGCTAGGCCAACTGGCCAGCAGACTCCCAAGGATCTCCCTGCATCTGCTTCCCCAGCACTGGGAACTATAGCTATGCACTATCCGTAAGCACACATGACTTTTTATTTTACGTGAATGCTGGGGATCAAACTTAGGTCCTCATGCGTGTACAGCAAAGACTTTATTGACTGTGTCATTGGATTCTTAATCCAAACAGACTGACAATTAAAAAAAAAAAAACATGGGAACCAAGAAAATGCAGCATTTACATGGACAGATGAAGAAGAACTGGCCAAAAAGAGGAAGAAAAAGCGAGTGGGAGGGAATCCTGAATACAATGATTCGAAAGCTAAGCAGAGGGCATAATTCCAGGAGCAGAGAATGAATGACACGGAATGTGGTGGAACAGCCTTGATAGCCCAGGAGACTCAATGCGGTAACAAAGACATCTGCAACCCTCCATGCTCATCAGCCTGTGAGGCAGAGGAGAGGGTGAAAAGCTTGGAAGCATGGCATCTGCTTCATGGTGACAGGATCTGCAGTGGACTAAGGTTGAGTATCTTCAATGCTGTGATCGTTCTGAGTGTCACCATTCAGGCTGCAAGTGGAGGTGCAAGTTGAGGATAACCTGTGAGAAGTAAGCTGACTAGACAGACAAGAAAGAAGGCACACTTTTCGGAGAAAGGTTTAATAAATCAATTACCTATGAAAGTAGCCATGGAGGCTGGAGAGGTGGTGCAGTGTCTAAAGCCTTTGCTGGAAGCAAAAGAACCTGAGCTCAGCTCCTCAGATCCTCGGATCCCGGGCAGGTGTGGTGGCCTGACTGTAATTCCAGCCTTGGAAGGAGGCACCTGGGAATTCCCAGGGTAAGCTGGCTAGCCAGACTAACCCTGATGGGGTGCTCGAGGTTTAATCAGAGATCTAACTCTTCACAACAATGTGAAGAGTTATGGAGGATGATTCTCAATACTGCCTTTGGGCCTCCACAGGCACACATAATCAAGTGTGCTTGTGAATATACACCAGCAGGCATCTATTCACTCACATACAAACACACCCACATATGCACATACCCTGTAAGGACATACAAGAAAGAACAATGAAGGTGATCATGGGGCCAGGGAGATGGCAAGGAGTAAAGTGCTTGCTGAGCAATCATGAGACCTGAGTTTGGAGCCCCAATATTCACTTAGAGCCACTGTTTGGCAGTTGAGTCCACAACCCCAAAAGCTGGGAGTATGGGGTTAAAGGTAGATGCCTCATTGGCCAGCCAACCTAGCCAATCTATAAGCTGTAGGTTCAGTGAGACTCTCTGCCTGAAAAAAAATAAGGTGAAGAAGTGATTGAGGAGACATCGTTCTCTGGCCTCCACAACACACATACACAACTGCACACACAGACAAGTATATACACGTGAACATGCACACAGAACACACACACACTCACATACAAAATGTGATCAGGAGCAGGAAATATCAAAAGAAGTTTCCATATCCCTGAAATGATTGACATCAAGAGGCTTTACTACTTCTGGACTTGAAAGAAGAAATTAATGGCTTGTGGAACTGGGAGAGAGAAAGAAATGTGTTGAAGAGCTATCTGGCTGAAGTTTCTGGGGAGGAAAAATGACCAACTCAAAGCCACTTCCACAATGAACCAGGGGAATTTATACCTCAAACTCACTCTCTTCTCTGACTCAAGCCAGAGGCTTCTAAGCAGGAGCAGAGTGGAGAGTCCCACTTGCTTATGGGAGGTAGAGGAGATAGATGCTCTACACAAGAAGGCATTGCGATTCCAGCATAGAAATCTCACACATCCTTTCCACTGCCCAAAACCAGTTTTCTCATCTCATCCAACTACAAACCAGTCTGAGAAATATGGTCCAGCTAACGTCCAAGAAGAAAAAGAAACTTGATGAACCACTAGCTCCTCCTTACTACATGATCAAGCAATATATGAACTGAAAATTGACTCGATAATTTAGCTAGATTAGGGAATCGGTCATTGTCATAGTTCGATCTTGGTAGAGTGGCGGGAGCAAAAACCTGGTTGGAATGGGTTCAAGAGAGAATGAAAAACAGAAGAATTGAAGTTGGCAATTTTTTACATTAAAACAAAAACTGCTTTGGGGCTGGGGAGATAACGCAAGAGGTGAGGAGCTTGCGGTCCAACCATGAGGACATGAGTTTGGATCCCAGCACTCTTGTAAAAGATCAAGCATGGCAGTGCATGTCTATAACCCCAGCACTGGGGAGGGGAGAGGCAGGAGGATCTTGGGAACTTGCTAGGTGGGCAGTCTAGCTAATCAGTGAGCTCCAGATTCAGTGAGAGATCCTATCTCAGTAAACAAGGTGGAGAATAGAGGAAGACAACTAATATCAACCTCTGACCTCCATAGACGCACACACACACACACACACACACACACACACGCACGCACACACAGATACCACACAAAAAAAATTTTAAACAATTTCAACATATTTTGCTATAAAGGGAAGCAAAGCAACAAGTTAATAGCTAGAAGGGTTATAAGATTGAATCATTTTGCTTCTTGGTTTCTTACACTGAAGAAACAGCAAGTTTCATGCTGATGAGCCTGTTCCAGGAGAGAGGAAAATTAATGATGTAGAAAAGAGAGGAAATGCTTGTGTGATGTTCCTGAGTAACCAAGACCGGACAAGCTCCAGTGATAAATAGACAGTTGGCCTTGGGAGAGAACACAGGATACTCACCCTGAGTAATAACCAGGGACGCAGAATGTACAGACAGAGCCTTTGTTGGGAGAGGATGTGGTGAGTAGAGATGTCAAAGTTCTTCCCTTATCGCTCTTGTTTTCTCAAAGTTAATTGGCTAAGAGTGAAACAAGAGAGAGGAGGAATCGTCTCTGTCACAGTTAGATACAGATGTCAACTTCACGGTTGATGGCTTGAGCTCCGGGCACATTTGTAAATCATTAGTAGTTGAGTTAAGCCCAGAGTAAACCTGTTAGGAGATTGTATAGCTGATGAAGAAGGTCCAGCCCATGGTGGGCAGTCCTAGTCCCTGAGCAGGTGAATAAGATAGAGGTTACTGATTGAGACCGTAGGTATCCTTTGATGTATTGACCAGAGTTACTGATCTGGTGAGTAAGGATTGTCTCTCTCGCTCTCAGCCATTATGCAGATATTGTGTGGCCAGTTCCCTCAATCATGGGTGTTAATGTGGGCTCTCCTGCCAAGGTGGACAAGCAACTACAACCAACAACCATGCAGAGTAACTGCAACAATCTGGTGTTGGAGTAGAAGACAGCAGGACATAGTTGCCCAGGGAAGAGTGAGACATGCCAGTCAGATTGCTCTTCTCAGTGTGGGAACTACTCCATCTGAGATGTCTAATCTGAGTCCACAAGCAGTGAAGACCTCCAGCCCACCTTTCTCCACTCTATCTACAGACCTTGCCTCACCCCAATCCCACATCTGAGCTGAATAATTATAGTAATAACAACTTTCTGGCACTTAGAAGACCCAGTGAGAACTGGTGTACCTAATAAGTTTGTATGAGCTGAAATAAAAAAAAAAAAAAGACCCAGTGAACACTATAAGGACTTCATGTGAGTCCTAACAACCATGAAGTTGGAACTACCTTCTATCAACCCTATTTTATAGTGAGGAAATGGAAGCACAAGATAACATAGTAGATGCCTAAGCTGAACTTGAATTCACGCAGTCTAACTCCAGAGTTCTTGATCTTGACCTCTACATACATAGCCAGCTCTCGACAAGATCGGACGCATTCAGTATTGTACGGCTGTACACCTCCAATTATCTGTGCCGAATACATACATACTTTCTCGTCATTATTCCCTGAGCAGAACAGTAACAAACAACTGTTTATATAGCATTTCCTTTGCATTCAGTGGTTTTTTATTTTTTCATGTGTGTGTGTGCGCGCGCGTTTATCAGAAAGTATCTCCTGTCCCTATAGAGGACCAATGTTGACTTCAGGAATCATCCTGAATGGCTTCCACCTTCTTTTTGCTTCACTCTAGGATTTCCCAAGCTTTGCCCACCAGGGCCCAAAGTACAGGTTTCCTGGTGTTTTTATGTGGGACCTGGGATCCAAACTCAGGACCTGTTTTCAAGGCAGAGTCTAAACCCCTGAGCCATCTCTCCAGCCCTGCATTCAGTGTTATGGGCAATCTAGAGATGACTTAAAGCATGTGGGAAGATGAACACTGGTTATATGTAAATGCTATGTCATTTTTAAAATTTTTCTTTTTTTATCTTTCTACTTGTATAAGCACATTGGGTATTCATCCCAGCTTCTTTCCCTCCTGCTGCCCTCCATCCCCTTCCTTCCCTTCACCATTCCCCCCACCCCCGCTCCCTCCACCCTTCCACCTGTGTGTTTCTGTGGACCCCAGGGTTCGTTCTGACCTGTGCTTAAGCTTCCATGGTATATCAAGTTACCTTTCTTCAGGCCACCCCACTGATATGTGCATTTCCCTTCACCAATCCAGCTTTAGACCCAAAGGTTTCCACTTTAAATGCCCATTCTATAGGTATAATAACAGCTACCAACGGAGTACTTTGATGAATTTGGCTGTCTTCCCTATTGACCCTCCCCCTTTTTTTAAAAAAATAAACAAAAATGGGCAGTCCCTATGCAGAGGAGAATAGTGTGAGGAAAACAAGGGGAAAAAAAGCTTTGAGTGATCCACTCAGAACCCAAAGACAAAATATTCTAGAAGTAACAGGAATGTGCCACTTCCAGATAAAATGTTGGTCAGAGAGGTCTCCAAGCATTATAGACTTTTGCCATTGCTCTTGGTAGCTCTCCAAAAACAGTTAGTAAGGCCTATTACTGAAGATTCAACACAAATGGATCACAGAACATGGGCAAAATATATCAACTGGAACTGGTCTGTGGACTTTCTCCTTGCTGGATAGCTTATACAGTATCAAGGAATACTATAGAAGCTACTGGGGGGAAAGAAATAATCACAAGCCCCATCAACAGTATGAGATATGTAAGTTGCAATATAAATCACCATGGCAACAGGTGACCACCAGTGTAGTAATGACATGAGTATCAAGGAGACATCCAACAGCTTTCTGCTTGGATTCAAGACCCACTTGTCAGAAGGGTACACATTCCTGTTACTGTAAACTAGAACAAGAACCTATTTTAAAAAGGAGGGGATGTTGTGTCATTTATATGAAAAATTTCATCATTGGTGAGTTTTGGAATCTGTGCGGGGTGTTGGGAATCAACTGCCCACAGCTAAAAAGGATGATTATGTGCTAAATAAACACTACAGAGGGCTTGGAAGAATAACAAATCATAAAAGGTCTGTGGACAAGAAGTTGTAGATGAGATTCCGTGCTTGCCCAGAGGACTGTCCAGAACTTAGTGATGAACACATGATGGCCAGAAAGCTGAGGTATAGTGTCAGAAGAGTCATTATCACAAGAATGGGGACAAGTTGAAAAGGTTGTAGAAGATCCTCATGAACCTTCTGTGTAGACATGTCATCACCCAGGACACAAATGCTTGATCTAATCTTGACCTAGTCTTCTTCTTTCAATTTTTCTGAAAGTTTTATTTGTTTCCCTGACAGGTGGCATGGTGCTGGAATGTTAATAATGATGTTAATTAACATGGCTTCCACAGCATTATGGAAGAGGGGGTGGAAAAACTGTAAGAGCCAGATGATGGGGAGGAGTGCTCTGTCTTCCAGACAGGATGTGGCTGTTACACTCATGAGCCTGCATGAGAGTCAGCCAGGCAGCACTCCATCATGAGTGAGAGAGGAGCTTAGGAGGTCTCATCCCTAGCTGAAGAACTAGTGGAAGTATACTTCTGCTGGGGAGGGGAGAGTCACTTTTTTCTGAAGGTGTGGCCAAGGGTAGGTTGCCCATGCTTCAGTGGATAACCTCACACCCATGTGTATGCATTAATGGGACTTGGTGGATTATTGAAAAAAATCATTAAAGTGGACATAAAGGTGGGAGGGGGGAGCTTGTTAGAGGGGCTGATGGGAAGTAGGAGTGGAGAAGGGCAGATGTGCTCAAGATGCATTACCCAGACACGTGAAATTGTCAAAGAATAAATAAAAAAATTAACATTTCACAAATGGCTCCCCATCAATGAAGAGTGAACTTCAGGAAGAACTTTATCAATGAAAACTGCCGAGAACCAAGCGTTTGATTGGCATTGTGTTGTTCAATGGTTATGACCTCTGTAAGTTACACAGTATTGTTCCCAGGTTCACATGAGACCACTGAGGCTTTTAGAGACAGGCACATGAGCGAGTCGGGTAGGTAACACACACAGCAAAGGCAGGGCTTAAGAGCAAGCCTTAGACTCTGAAGGCCTTGCTGGCTACATTGTTGCAGCTGCCTTCCTACTTTGAAATAAAGCACCCAGAACACTAAGGAACCCTACAGGGCCCCGCAAGAGGCCTCTGGGGCAGAGCCTCTGGGTGAGAGGAACTCCCTTTAATGAAGGCAATTGAGAAACAATCCTCCTCTTTATTTGCCCATAACAGGGGCTCAGAAAAGCTAATTATCTTCCTGTGAACCAGTTAACTATTCAATTTTCTCCATTTGGGTAATTAATTATCAGAGTCAAATGCAGAATCCAGCTAATTTTAGAAACATGCAGCTGGAGGGTCAGCTGGAGAACAGACTCAGCAGAGAAAGGAGGAAGAGCCCGCCACAGTTTTTCTGCTGAGGCTTGAAGGGAGAAAAGGAGTGTTGAGAGTCCTCAGGCAGGCAGAAGCAGGCTTAAGGTAGCCCAGCTGGGATTCCCCCCACAGCGCCAAAGAGTAGCAGTCAGTAACCTGCAGGAGGGAAACAAAGTTGTTATTGCAGCTGCCAGTACAGGCGCCTGCACTACTTCTCTCTGCCCCCTTTCTCTCTTTGAGGGAGCGGGGATCCAGCATGCTGCTGGTCCTCATAGTCTCTCTTAAGGCCAGTTCATACAGAGGGAAAGAGATAGGAAGTAGAAGGAGAGGAGGAAGGCAGGGGGAGAGGGAGGGACTTGGACCCTATCCCCAGCTACCAATATATGCTAACACTGCTAATACTTATGAGGTCCAGTGATTCCTCTTTCCTTCCCATGGATGAGACAAATGAGACAGACCCAATTTGCTTTCAGTCTCATGGTTAGAGGAGCAGAGGGTAAAGATGCTTGTATATAATCTGGTAACCTGAGTTTGTTCCCTGAAGTCTACATGACAAAAGGAGAGAACTGACTTCTGCAAGTCTTTCTCTAATCCATATGCTCACTTGTGGGTCTCTCTCTCTCTTTCTCTTTCTTCCTCGCAAATAAGTAAATAAATAATTTTTAAAATAGTTGATGTTTGAGCTCAACTTATAAAGCCATGGTCTCACTGCCTCCTAAAGTGGCACACTAGATGTGCAATTTTAGAGCAATGCCAGGCGAAGGTGTTGTATTGGGCATCACGAGGGTTGAAGAGTCTCTTGGTTCATGAAAACAAAGTCAACCATCCAAGAATCTTTAAAGACTCAGCAAGTTCTCCAGGGGCAAGAGAATGTTCGCACTGTAGGTACAGAAGATCCAATGTTTTAACCATCCCCTACTCCCAAAGGCTCCAGGGAATAAGCCTGATTACAAATTCTGTCTCAAGGGTCAGTTGTGGGGGAATTGGATGTTATTAGGGTGATGTAGATTGTGATGATGGCCTTACAGAGCACTTAACATATGCCAAGATATCTGCTATCACTTTAACTGTACTAATGCATTGAAGCATTACAGTGATCCATGGGTTTCCCATTCCCAATAGACTGACAGATAAACTGAAACACAGAATTCAGTTCTGGGTGTCAGGCTTGACTCTACAACCTGCCTCCAAAACAACCGGACCGTGGCCAAGGAAAAGGAATGGGAGGAAAAGGTGAGAGGAGGGAGGGACAGAGGGAGGGATATAGAGAAGGAAAGGAGGATGGTATGGAGAATACCCCCAAACCATGGACAGCTATCAAAGAGCAAGGCTTCTGAGGCAAGTATATTCTGCTTTCTGATCATCACCAGTGCCCACCCACTGTGAATTTGTCTGCCATCTTACAGGGGTCAATTCTTCCTATACTGACACCTAGGAACCAAATACTCCTATTTAATATTGTAGTCATACTCATCCTCTTAGGGAGTTGGGGTTTTCTCTGGGACTGGTGTGATGATTAGTGTTAATGTCAACCTGATACCTAGGAGACAAGCCTTGTGGCCCACCTGATAGGGATCCTCTAGATTAAGGTGATCCTCCAAGCATACCTGTGAGAAGTGTCTTGATTGCATACATTGGTATGGGAAGACCCAACCTAAAAGTGGGTGGTACAGTTCCCTGGGCTGAGGTTCTAGAATGCATAAGGAGGAGAAAGCAAGCTAAGCGCTGGCAAGCAAGCAAGCAAGCACATATTCATCCATTGCCTTCTGCTCCTGACTGTGCAACCATTGTGGCCAGTTGCCTCAGGCTCTGATGCTGTGAGATCCCTGCCAGGATAGACTCCAACCTGGGACTGTGAGCCAAATAAGTCCTTTCTCCTTTAAGTGGCTTTTGTTGGGTATTATACACAGCAACTGGAAAGAAAATGGAAACCATTGGCCAGGCAGAGAATCACAACCTGCATCAGTCTTTCTCTGCTTCTCTTCATGAAACATGCTTGTCTTGCACCATCTACCTTTCTCCATGTCCTTGTAAAAGTCAGTCTTACCAGCCTCAACTTCTACATCCTCAATTCCAACAGTTGCTCAAGGTATAAACTGGGCTTCCCCAATTTATGTCTCCCTCTTTTTGCCAAGTTTGACAGGAGTTTCCAAGTTCAAAGTCAGGCTCCCTGGCCCAAGCTCTGGCCCAGAGCCCCAGCAGGTGCAGCATGGTTGCTAAGCAACATCTCCAGATCGCTGTATGTTCCTGTCACATGATTTTTGTTGCTAAGGAAACAAGTCCTCTGGCATCCCAAGACGCAGCAAGGCCTAGGCAGTGGTGTGTTACCTGAGGCCCAACAAAAACCCTGTTGCCTCCCATTCATGATGAGTTGAGATTCCCTAGACTGTCAGAAGTATATTTAGCTATCAGATGGAGCCTTGCATTTCACCAAGCACCAATTTTAAGAAGAGAAAGTCTAAACTGACATCTTGGTCATTTGATGGGCACCCGTGGATCCCAGTTTATTTGGGGGTGATTAGTGGTGCATTTTACAGGGATATATTAACAACCCAAAATCAGAAACAATCTCATATCCTCAATTTCCTCATTCTTTATCCATGGTTTCTGCTGTAGAGGTAGTATAAAAAAGGATTTGTAGAGTAAGAGAGCTTGTTGCCCAAGGGAGTCGGACCAGGGTCCAAGGACTGCAAAAAAAAATATGTCACACATTTCCCCAGTAACATATCCCACTCCCACCTTGAACATATTAACAGAGGGCTCACTCCACATCAAGGATGCCATAGGGTCCCTGGAGGGCTCACCTCTCTGGGTCTTACAGTCCTAAATTCCTGGAGCTTTCAACAAAGATCAGCCTAGAAAATGAGGCAGATATGAGGAAATATCCCCAAAGGATAATTTTTTTAAATGTGCAAACAAGGGAAGACATGTGAAAGAATCTGAGCGCCAACAAGGAGATGGAACAATCGAATAAAGTGAATACCAAACATATGAAACAGACAGAATACATACAAGGCAACTGTCAAAGAGGTAACTGAGATATATTGAAAAGAATTGGGATGGCCCAGAAAGAAAAGATCACCTTTCCAGAAAATACTAAAATTCTAAAGAGTAGTCAATTCAAACACTAGAACTATTTCTACCTCCAAGTCACATTTCTGGAAAGTGTTAAAACATTGGTGACTATGAGAAGATCCTTCAAACTTCCAAAGGCTAAAAACAATTTTCATAGAAAATGTCAAAAATCTCAACAGCAACAGATTCCTCAACCTTCAGCTAGAAGAGTATGGAGAAACATTCTCTGCATATTCTCAAGAAAATGGCTTCACTCTTTCCACCATAGCCGCTGTCATTCCCAAGACTCATTTGTCTTCATCCAGTTGACACCCTGCTTTATTTTTTATGGGTTCAGTGGCTAATATTATGTTTTTCTTATATGGTCTTGAATTCCTCAAGCTTGCATCTGTGATTTTTCTCTTTTAGATTTCTCTAGTTCATATTAAAACCTTATTCAATGACTTGGAGTCTTATTTTTCCTGCTGTTATGATAAAATACCCTCGCCAAAGCAATGTAAGGGAGAAAAGGTTTATTTTTGGCTCACAGTTCAAGGTACAGTCCACACAGAGGGAAAGTCCTAGTGCTGAGCTTGAGCCCTTGTAGCCACAGTCAGGAAGCGCAGCATGATGATGCTCCTACACATCCTGCTGGCTTCCTCCTTTTATTGCAGCCCAGAATCCAAATCCAGGGAGGGTGTCCTCTACCTTTAATATAGGTCTTCCCTTCAATTAACCTAATCACCATAATCCCTCATAATCATAGCCCGAGGCTAGACAACGCAGGTTGGAGACTTGTCTCCTAGGTGATTTCCAGATCCTATCAAACTGCCAATCAGTATTTGGGGATGCAAGCATTTGGGGATGTTAGTATTTTGATATTTGGTTCAGGATTAGCTTCAGATGGTAGGTTTACTCAAGAGTAAAGTACTAAAAACCAGAAGTTTTTTTTCACTTGCCTTGAACAAGTGGCCTGAGCTTAGTTGCAAGGTGATGCTCCCACATCCATTTATGAAGTCTTCCTCCTTAGGCTGGGCAGAGTCTCCAGAGACAAGTCTTCTCCTCACCTCTCTCCAGGTATGATCCTGACTGCTCTCATTCTAGCAGTCATAAAAGAAGAAAAAAGATGTGAACCTCATATTCAATATGCAAATTTATCTTATCAACCAAGAACACCTCCTCACCAATTATACTCGACCTCCCTAATCCAGAAGTCCTCTTTTCTCTTCTTCAGTAAATAAACCTGCAGTCTTCTGCAGGAGTTCGAGAAAGGAGACCTGAGAGTCTGTATCTTGGCTTTTGAGCCAGTCTTTATGTGTTAACCAAGTCTGGTAATCCTAATTCCTGAGCCTTTGGGGATTTTTTTTTTTTTTTTGCAAATTTTTTTGTTCGTTTCCTGGTTTTCCCATTTCCCCTTAGACTTCAGCTTTTGGCTAAGTCAGCTGTCACTCATTCTTCTGCTTCCCAGTGGTTTTGTGTTAGATGTTTTGTTTTGTGTTTTAGCTTTGTGGGGCCAGTGAGTTTACAGAAGTCACTTATAGGCACGTGGATGCATCACTGAGAAGCTCCTAGAAACAACATCCTTGAAGTTGCCTACATGATTTCTAGGCAGCTCCTGGAAGCTGTATCTTTACGGTGTCCTGTATAGGCAGCTTCACTGAAGAGACTCTGCATTCTAGTTTTTCACATTGTGTTGATGCCTGGGGACTCGATCTTCTCTTACCCACCCCCGCCCTGGACCTTTGTAGATCTAAACCTTTTTCAAAATCTCTGGATCTTAGAAGAGAGGGTGAGCAAGCAACAGCACTTCAATCTGCCATTTTTGAACCCAAGATCTTTATGTTGAAAAGCAGCCAGTACTAAAAATATCTAAGTCCAAACTGCCTGAGTTAAATTGCTTGCTCTGGTATGAAATCCATTTAACCGTTTTCTGTTGCTATTAGCACAATGTCACAGATTGGTGGTATTATAGAAAACAGGGTTTATTTAGGCGTGTAGTTTTGGTTCACAGTTGAAGAGCTACTTTTTTGGTGAAGGCCTTTGTGCTGTCAGGATGCAAAGGTGCCACAGGGAATCACAAGAGAGGCAGGAAACTCATTAATGGACCTAACCAAACCGGTTTTCATAGCAGACCCATTTTTAAAATAAATCCCATGAAACCATTGATGCAATCAAGAAGTCAGAGCGTTACACATCTCTTACAGGTCCTGTCTCTTAATATCTCATAACAAGAATTAGATATCCATTTGCATTTCCAAGGGGGCAAATCATATGCAATCCACCACACATGGGCAAGTTTCGGCAATGCTCTGTGACTTAGTTTCCTCATCCATAGAATGGAGACAATTATATAACACACACTTTACATGACCACTTTGAGTTCTTGGGGTGATGCCTGGCATATAGTAAGTCATTCTATCAGAGTTCATGATTATGGTTATTTAATATTTACCCTGTGCCAACAACTACATCAGGGACAAGGTGCAGATTGGAGGGGGTGAAATAAGGAATAGGAACATTCTAGTTTTGTTTCCACTCTTTAGCCTCAAACTGGTATGGCCAGTTTTCCCTCTCAGGTCTATACCATGTAAATATATCACGCACTTTAAGTAAATTGTCAAACAGGTGGACATGCTAGTTGTGCAAACACAGCTGCTAACAATGTAAACAGACTATTCAAATGGGCTCGAGACCAGCAAGGCAGGGCAGTTGTTTTCAAATATGGTCAAACCTCATACCCAGCACATTTCCCAAACGTCTTGCCCACACAGCTATTTGTAAGTATCCAATTCATGCCACCTGTGGCTTGTTTTGCAGGGCAAAGAAGACCATCTGGAGACTGGCCACAGTTGCCCATGCTTTAAGAAGTGTCCCCCCTCCCCCAGGGCACCCCAGGTATCTCTACATTTTTACTAACCTTTCTTCTGGTCTGCTTTTTCTTCTCCTTCCCTCTGCTCTCTTTGTCCTGCTAAGCAGGTAGCAAACCTGCAGGTCCTGCTGCTCAGTTGAAAAACAACAACGAGAACAACAAAGCAGAACACTGGCAATTTGTGAACTTTCCCTGCTGGAAAACGTAAGCCATCAGTTTTTGTGACAGAAGTAGGTAGTGCATGGAATTAGTCCTGGAATTGCAAAGGGCATTAAAGAGGGAGGGAGAGAGGGAGGAAAGAGAGAGAGAGAGAAAGAAAGAGAGAGAGAGTCAATGTAAAGATGCCAGCCTGAATCTGAGACTAGCCTTTGAAAAGCAAAACTTTCTTTAAAAATTTTATTCTTTTAGCATTTCGTACACAAATACAGTGAATTAATGATATTTTCACACCTTAATTCCCAACCTCATCCCTCTTCTTTTTCTATTACAACGCTTCTTTCTTCCCTGTCAGGCAAGATTTCTTTAACCCGGATGCAAGCGCTGGACAAGAGATTTCTATGATTCATTCACCACGGGGCCAAAGATGGATGTGTAGTGTTGTTTTTTGGTTTTGGAGGCAGATTCTCCACCCTCGACCTCCCGAGTGTGGTGATTACAGGCATGTGTCACTCCCCCCACAGCATACACATTTTCAAAGTGACAGCTACTGAGCCCATCTTAGAAGATGCTATTGTTCTACTACTGTCCCTGTACCCGAATACCCTTGGGCTTTGACTGTTTTCTCTTTTCTTCCAATAACCTGTATTTTGATTGTTCTTATCCTCAGCTTCAAACCTCAAGCTCCTGCTTCTGGGGGAGAGCTTCCCACCACATGGAGTCTCACTGGGCTTCAGCCTGGGTGGGGTATCCTGAGAGATTGGCAGGTAGATTCTTTGATTCCAGCTACTCTGCAGTAGTTATGGCTACATGAACTAGGTAATGTTCTCTTCCTGTCACCATGGCAGAGACACAGTGGGGTGGCCAAGATGTCATACCGTGGAAGCCAACAGGTTCACCTGCAGCTAATCTGCTTGAGAACAAGGATATGTAAGGTGCCTAGTGTAGTGGCCCTTCCACTTGTCCCACTTCACAGCTTGCTTTCATTTTCTGGAAATCAAAATTCAGTACCTCTCTCCTTTGTTTCTCTCTCTCTCCCTCTCCCTCTCTCTTCCTCCCTCCCCCCCCCCTTGTGCATCTTGATGGTCTCTCACTCACTCTTGCTTGCTCTCTCTCCAAAGTCCTGTCTGTGCCCATTAGACACAAATGAGTGACAGTCACACCTCTGAACTCAGAATTGTCCAGGATGCGAGTTCGTCTCACTAGGCTCCCTCTTCCTTTAGGGTATGTTCTCTCCCAGGAGTTCCTCATGCACAGTGACGTCTAGGAGGTACAATGTGTACTATATTGGTAAATTGTGATGTGCTATTTGAGCTCACTGTTCTGGAAACATGGTTGCCCTTCTCCACCACTCCAGCCCCAAGCATGATTTTGTTAAGTAGTCCCTCCAAATCCTGTACTGGGTCAAGCTGGACACATCACTCTATAAAGGGAAAAGAGAAAACAGCAAACAGCTAAGAACATTAAAAAAAAAAAAACTGTGTCCCTGAGAACAGCTAGAAGGTAAAATCTTCCCAGCCATTCCAGTTTAGGGAATGGCTAGACAGGAGCTTATCCTGGAGAGAGTGCTCTGCTCTGGCCTCATCTCTCAGAATGTCCAGCATGACTGTCCAGCAGGGCTTCTTCCCCTGCTGATTTCCGCTGGATTCCAGCGAATGTTATCTACCTGCTGTATCTGTTCTTCTATGGGAAGCCTTACCAGAAGTGATACTCTACCCTCCCTGAGACTCCAGCACGAACTCCATCTAACTGTCTCCTTGGGGCTTCCCCTGTCGATTTCCACTAGAGGATGATGAGCCCCCGATTTGACAACACTACCTCGATTTGATGACACTGCTTTCTGTTTGTTCTCTCAACCCAGCTACTAACAGTCATCTCTGCTGGCTATTGGGATCACCTAATTTGAGGGTGCTTTGCTGTCTCTCTACTGCTTCTCTCTGCTACGTGCTATTTTTTTCTTTTACTTTGACTTGCTGCATACTTAATGAACTCACTCCTTCAAAACCAAAACACAGCTATCATAGCTCATTCTCCAGTACATACAGACAAGGAGGCAAGTTCAAAAACTCTACAGAGACACAGCCAGACATATCTACTCTCCATGCATGTACATAGTGCAAATCAAGTTGACTCCTGAGAGCCCTTGATCCCAGGGAATACTTCGCAATTTCCTCTCATGAACCTCTGTTTTCACTGTCACATTCTACAGAAAAGTGAAAATATGATTCTCCTACTGGGGATGGTGTGTATTGAGGGACCAGGACATCTCGGGTACTTTAGAGTGTGACACAGCAAGCTAAATAATACTGTACTAAAGAGCTCTAAGTACAAATTCTGTTCTCCAACAAAAGGCAGTTGGCCCTATAAATTGGCCTCCCATCTAGAATTCTGTGGCAATCTATCTTATCCATCATCCCAGGACTAACAAGTTTGAGGTTTACCCTGCTCATTCCTGAGACACATGGGGGCAGCAGCTGTCTTCGGCATGCAGTTGGAAGCAAGTCCAGTCATTCTGACCAGTGACTTCTACTGAGGACGCTCTCAGTATGCTGGGGATGCAGCTCAGAAAGTAGAGTCCTTGCCTGGCATATACACACGCAGCCCTGAGTTCAATCCCTGGCATAGTACAAACTGGGCATGATGGCACTTGGGAGGCAGAGGTAGGAGGATCAGGAATGCAAAGTCATCCATCCTTGACTATACAGTAAGCTCGAGGCCACCCCAGGACACATGAGACTCTGTCTCATAAAACAACAAGATTTCAACAACAGTGATAGAGAGAAAGAACCACTCTGGTGCATCTCCCATCTCCTACCCACCTTGCCATGCTCTGCCTTGCTGCACCCAGCAGATGGACGAGCCTGAAGAAGGGGCTTTGCAGAGGCAGCTCCACCGTGCCACAGAGCAATACGGGGGAAGGACAAGGAGCAGATTGAGCACCCAGAAGAGCACGTGTGTTCCGTTACTCAGTTCCATTCCTTTTCAGAATGAAACAAATTTAGCATTTCATCAGCTAGCACATCACACATGCACTACACTATATAAAGGATCAAATTCCTTAGGGAATACAGATATTATCACACCATAGAGAAGTCGTCTTCTCTACTAGAGAAAGCTCTGAATATTCAACATGCTCTCCACATAATGGACAAACCACTTCTCTTCTTTATAGCGCTGATGACTGTGTTGGTCTCAGATTTGTGGGGCCAAGGGATTGATGCAGTGACCTCCAATCAAGCAACATTACTGGAAAAGAGCAGTATTTCCACACTTTGGAGAAGGAAGAAGACAAACAGGGAAGTACCGTTTGGCAACTGAATAACACGAATCACTGAATGCTCGCCGAGGACTGTGATTCGACATATTACTCCCTCATTGCTGACTACTGAGAGACAGGCTGGCTTCATGTTGGGGTGCAGAGAAGTGGGAGTGGCACAGCAACATGACAGCAACTCAGTGACAAAGCAGGACTCTTTCTCTTATGTCAGTTCTGTGTCAATAGAGAATTTGCTAGGCAATTTCTTTCCACTTTTGCTATTTCCACTGCGCAAGTGACCTGAGGTGGTGTGCCCTGTCGCATCAGACTGTGCTGTCTTGTTTTTTCTAAATTTCTTTTTTGTTATCATTTTACATTTCCATTCATACAAAATGACTTTGATTCATATTCTAGCATGTATCCTTAAAATAAAAAAGTAGGAAAGCAGCATGGTGTGTATTCATTGGAAAGATACTCAGCACATATTCTTCAAAATTTAAAAAGTTGAAAAGAATTACTCTATTAACTTTATACTATATGTGTACAGATATCTATATATATATTATTTTGGGACTAGAGAGATGGCTCAGGGGTTAAGACACTGTCTTGCAAGCAGAAGATTCTGAGTTCGGATCTCAGGTCCCACGTAAAAATGTCAGGCAGAAACAGCAGCAGCCTGCACTTCTGGCCCTGATGGGCAGAGCCTGGGAAAACCCAGAGCTAAGCAAAAAGAAGGTAGAAGCAATCGAGGATGGTTCCCAAAATCAACCTTAGTCCTCCACAGAGACCATACAGTGCCCTCTGATACACACACACACACACACACGCAAAATAAAGTTTTTAAAAATTATATATGTTATTTTTTATCTCCCCTCTCCTGTTTTTTTTAACTATTATAGGCATTTCTAGTTAAGTACATTAACCTGGAGGTTCTGTGCTAGCAACCACATATAAGAGAGAACATTTGGCATGTTTCTTTCTGCATCTGGATACATCCATATACATACATGTACATACATACATCTGCAAAGATATAATATCTTTGAATTCTATCCATTTGCCAGCGAATTTCTTAATATGTGCCACGTTACTAACCATTCATTAGTTGATGGGCATCTAAGCTGATTCCAAATTCTTCCTATTGTGAATTGAGGCTATGCTGTCTTAAGCCCAGGCTCCAGCACTCTGCTCTAGCTTACATAACTATGAGGAAGCAGTTCTAATGCAGCTGTTAGGCTTAGTCCTCAAGAATGCTGGACAGCCTCTCTTCAAGCACAAAGAAGTGATGAGCCTGGGCAAAGATCTCAGGAGCAGGGAACAGAGTAGGTCTTAAAAATGTTTATTGCATCAGTGTTCAAAGGCAAAGACACAGCAACCTGTATGCTGGGATATCGATACATGCAGACTCTGCTCTCCAGAAGGGATGCTTGTTGCAGTTCACTCGCATCGTTGCTGATAAATAACTATCAAATGGCTTAAGGGAACAAGGGATTTATTTTCTTACTGGTAGTCTGGTTATAGTCTGTAGTCCAGCTTGACAGGAGAGCATGTACCAACACCAGGGCTGAGGGAACTGGCCACACCATATAACAGCTGAGAGAGGGATGATCCTTACTTGCCAAACCAGCATGTATGGCCAAGTAACAGAAGGATGCTAACTCTCTCAATCAGCTCTCAGTACTTTATTCCAGGGTCTAGTCCCACCCATCCTGGCCTGGGTCTTTCTTCCCCATCAGCTAGACAATCTCCTGCAGGTTTGCTCTGGGCCTAACTCAACTATTAATTCTCTACAAATGTGCCCAGAGCTCAAACCCTCAACTGTCAAGTTGACACCTGTGCCTAACTATGACAATGCTCAATTTCAACTTGGGTTTAGGAAAGCTTCCTTGGGTATTGGGCTCTCTCTCTCTCTCTCTCTCTCTCTCTTTCTCTCTCTCTCTCTCTCTCTCTCTCTCTCAACTTTTCACCAAAGAAAGGCAGCAACTAGGGCAGGAGGAAGGTAAAGGATCTGAGTTCAGATCCCCAGTTCCCATTTTAAAATGCCAGATGGAAATGGCAGTGGCCCACAATCCTGCCCTGAAAAGCAGAACCTGGGACACCTCATAGCACAGCAATAAGGAGGTAGAGCAATCCAGGATGATTCCCAATGGCTCCTTTGGGCTTCCATAGGCATACACACTCCAGTGCTCTCTTGTACACACACACACACACACACACACACACACACACACACACACACACGTGCGCACACACACAGGCAACAGCTGAAATGTGTTCCCATTAATACCTGAAACTCAAGGCATTAATATGAAGGTAATGGCATCTCCAACCATTCAACTGTCTAAATTGCAAATCAGGACCTTATCTTAGTTGCTACATCCCCTGTTACTAGCATCAAATGTATTGTTGTCCAAAATATCCCATGAAACTGGTTGCTTCTATCACCACAGCTCAAGTCATCTGTTATTTAACATTCGGACATACATCACTTCCTAACTGATCACTCTGGGCGCATTCCCCACACAATGGCCATTCATTCATCTTGCATTTGCTGGGAGTCCAGAGTATGTCAACTGCAGGTGACAAAGGGGTAAGCAAAACAAAAGGCCTTGTCCTTCTGGAATTCATAATTCCAAGAAGCCAGTTATCTTCCTTAAAGCACACAGAGCGTCATGTCAGTTCCCAGCTTAAAGCAAGACGATGGCATCCCACTGCCCTTGACATTAAATACAAATTCCCCCAATGTGCACGTTTCACTCCACTCATTCCTTACCTTCCCAGCGGACAGAATCAACCTCAATAGTAACTTCAATAGACCAAACACGTATCAAATATCCCAGCACATTCTAATCACTCCCACTTCTTGGTCTAACAGCTACATCCCTTCAGGTCTCGGCTTAGTGCTCCTCTGGCAACGGTAGCCATTTGAGATGACTTAAGGCATGACAGAGATTTGAAGAGTGCCCAGGATTCCTGAGACCTGAAACCTGCCTGCCAAAGCACCCTGCCCATTCCTTCTGCCCAAGCCATAGGAGGGAGTATGTGGAAAGGAAAACCCAGCTGTAGATAAGACCATGTGGAGAATTTCTTTGGCCTGGGCTGGAGGGAGGCCTAATTGATCTTACAAGATGACCTTGATGTTTCGTTTTCTTTTCCTATTCTGTGAATAAATATACTGATGAAAACAACCTAAGGAAGAGTTTATTCCAGCTCGACAGTCAAGGTCACAGTCCCTCATTACAAGGAAGTCGTTGTGGGAGGAACTCAAAGGAGTTAATCGCATCGCATCCACAGTCATGAGCAGAGAGCAATGAGTTAATATGTATTTATTTGCAAGTGCTCAGCTAACTCTACCTATTCCTCCATCTAGGTCGCCGTCCCATCCCCAATGGGAGGGTCTTCCCACCTCTTTCTTGCAGGCTGCCCAGAGGTCTACCTCTTTGGGAGTCAAGTTGACAACTGACACTAACTTTCACAAGCACTCACTCATTCCATTGGGTGAGGAATAGTGCCCAGCACACAGGAGGGGTGTGCCCAGTCTGGGCCGTGCTGGTAGAAATGATCTATTTCTGACTTTTTCAAGACCAATTATCCCAACCTTCCAATCACTTCCATGAGCCACTTGACTCTCTTCTAATAATCCCACCCCCTCTCTTTAGGACACTGTTGGAGGCCAGAAACCCTGACAAACACAACATCTTTTCTCCTTCCCCCAGACCCTGCCTGCAGATCTATTCCCAGTCCTCACATCAGTGATACAAAACGGCAAACCCAAAGAAGAGTGTGCTGAGTACAATAGCCTTCTAAGTCCCGCTGCAGATTCTGATTTATCCCATATATTTAATGTGGCTTATCTTGATGTGTTGGTATCTCAATAATCCAAATTATTTCCCTTCTTAGCCAAATAGGAAAAAAAAGAGAACCTCAAAACTATCTAATCTCAGAAGAAGGAGTGGCACTCCTTTGCCTTGGTTTGTGTCCTGGGCCTAGACTCATTCATGTTGGCATGTGAACCACTTGGAAACACAGCCAGGAGGAGAAGAGCTGGACAGCTTTCTAGAATCCAGCTGTTGCAAGTGAACAGGAAATATCTGTTGTTCTCCTCGACAGGCATGGTACGGTCTCCTAACCTTTCTCACTCTGCCATCCATGCTGATGACTTAGCTCTTCCATGCCTCCACTTCTGTCCCCTGGCTTCCACCCCTGGTCATCTGCTGTATGTTGTTTTCCGACCAGTGAGCAGCCGCCATTTTTGTCTGAGACCATACCCAATGATATTCCTTCGGAGACAGAGGAGCGTGGGGGGTCAAGTGGAAATCTGTCTGGGATTCTGGCCTTATCTGGAGCATCTCTCGAACATATGACTCTGTCCTGATTTTCACATGCTTTGGCATGTGCCCTCCAGACCTTGGAGTCTGGGGGGAGGCTAGAAAGCATGTACCCTCGCACGTGTGCCTCTCACGTGTCCTTGGGGCCCTGAGGTTTGGGAGGAGGACGTATAGACTGAGGAAGGCTAATTGGAGCAAGGGAGTCCATCTGTGCAGACCTGGGGAAGCTGTCAGTCATACTGGGGATGAGATTTTCCAGTAAGACTGTTTCAAGGGTCACACCTTATTGGTTCATCAAGTTGGACCTCTGTGTAATCATTACTTTGGGCTGCCATTGAATTCCTACCTGGAGCAGACAGAGGGTCATGTGGTATGTCCCTAGGAAAAGTGTTCACGTCATACATGATCACGCTGACTTCTCCCCCCCCACCACCACATATTGTTGACTCTCACGGATCTGACACATGGCTTCACTGCCTCACTGCTTCTGCCTGCTGCATTTCTCTATGTTTCTCTCCACATCCAGGCCATTCTGTCTCTTAAGAGCCAACCTGCCAAACTTCCCAAAGGATGATATCCACTGACCACCCGGAGCCCGCTACAGCTCAATTGTCTGCGACCTCTTTGCTCAGAACACCTAATGATGCTGCTGATGCAGAGCTAATGGATTCTACTTGGATCCAATAATTCAGGCACAACTTGTGCAAAGTCAAGCACATCATGTTCACTTTTGGGTCTCTCTTGTTCTTTAACTCTGGTTGTTCTGCAGCTCTGCTTCAGAGCTACGTCTTCAAAATTAAACCCTGTTGCAACCTGCTCTTCCAGTTTCACCTCCTTTTACCTTCGTTGTATTTCAATCATCTGAACTTCCCCAGCATTGTTGAAAAAAGAAATAAGGGGAGCTGAGGATATGGCTGAGGCTTAAAGCCTTTGCCTGAATTTTGATCCCAGATTTCATGTAAAATTGTAGAAATAGCAGTGTCCTGTAATTCTGGCCCTGGAAGGCAGAGCCTGGGAAACCCCAGAGCAAAGCAATAAGGAACTAGAGTGATCCTCTTTAGTATCATTTTTAGGCCTCCACAGGCATATACACTTAAGTGCCCTCTTGTACACACATGAAGAAAGAAAGAAAGAAAGAAAGAAAGAAAGAAAGAAAGAAAGAAAGAAAGAAGAAGGAAGGAAGGAAGGAAGGAAGGAAGGAAGGAAGGAAGGAAGGAAGGAAGGAAGGAAGGAAGGAAGGAAGGAAGGAAGGAAGGAAGGAAGGAAGGAATCAGGGTCGGCAAGATGGCTCAGCAGGTAAAGGCACTGGCCTCTGAATCCGATGTCCTGAGTTCCATCTCAGGAACTTACCTGGTAGAAGGAGAGGAACGATTATGCAATTAGTCCTATGACTTCTTCATATGCACACATATCAAATAAATAAACAAAATGTAAACATTTAAGGAGATTCTTTTCTCCCAACCTTCTTTTCAACGTATTTCTCTTCAGCCATCCCCTGTACGCATGAGCTCTCACTTCTTCACTCTCTACCTGTATTTTGTTTCCTCTACAACAGCCCTGCCCAGAATATCTTTTAACGCCTTCATCTGCCAGAACGAGAACCCTCTGGAGGCAAAGACAGACATAGAAACATGAGAGGAATGAAGAACTCCCTCACCCAGGAGCTAGTTGATGCTCTTGCCGGCTGACAGCCAAGAGTTTCGACCAACTGACAAAACCTTTTGTCTAGGAAGATTTCTGTCAGAGACAATGCTGTCTTTTCAAAGAAATATCTCCAAAACAAGCCATACAGAACCTTTGAGCTTATGCATGTCAGCACAAATTTCTTAGCCTTAAACCTCGACAACATACTTCACAAACCAAATTATGATATAATTTACAACAGTAAACTCTTTAGTAAATCATCCCATTTTCTCCCTTAATTTTTAAACTTTGTTTAACTTTTGAACTTGGTTGTAAATTAGGTCCTTTGAGCAACAAAACTTTCGAAAGACACAAAATCTTGTGTTCGTAAGTATTGCTAAGACACATCTTCTCTCTTGGTGTCTCTTAGGTCTAATGTACTGTCTCTATTTTAATAAACAAGGCTTTGATTCCACTCTGAAATTCTCTTCTGTGGCATGACAGCCAAGCCACACTTGAGTGGAGGTCCCTGGGGGAAACTCCTTAAGCTGCTGCGTAGAGCTGCATCTCCAGCTCCGAAGTTTGCTTTGAGACAACAATGAGGCCTCAGTACCCCTGGGGCCAGCTATGGTGTCAGAGAATACCTAAAAGATGGCTCAGCAGTGGCCCTTGAGCACCATTTCCCTAAAGCTTAAAGCATGCCACCTCTTGTTAGTCTTCTGTCTCCTAGACCTCTAGCTCACTCTCAAATATCACGAAGGGCAATGACAGATCAAAGAACTGATTCCATCCAAGCCAGCTTGGTGAACCGTTGAGTTTACTATCTGGGTTACTTCAAAGAACATGGGTGAGTTTATTGGTGTAACTTTTAAGAACGCTGGTGACTCAAAAAAAAAAAAGCTACACTACCACGAAATCCCCTGAGCAACTAAAAGGCAGGAGACCTATGGAAGAGCTCCACTCTAGCCAATGGTTTAGCTCTTATAGACCCTCCAGGAGGGAAGAGGCCTTATGAAGATCTTGTGAGTCTTGGAAGTCCCCCCTCCTGCTCCCCACCTCCAGCCTCTCACAGGAAGGAATGTCAATGAGCCACATCACAGGAGGGTCTCCTGAAGTTGATCCCAGGCGCTCTGATAGCAACATTCATGTCCAACCCAGAGAAAAAATAGACTCGCAGCTGCTGAAGATGTTCTGGCAGAGGTGGGGGGTCCCCCTATTCTCCTATGGCACAGACTGCTCAGGTGTAAATGACTCTTCAAGTTCAGGTTCTAAGAGCACTTCTCTGTCAAGGGAGATCAAGGTTGTGAGCTGGGTGGGCCTTTGCCTGGCTTCCCAGGGGCATTGTCTGGGCTGCTCCTCCTGCAGTTCTGTAGAATGAGCTCATTTCCTCTTGCTCTGCTGCTATCTCATGTGATGCTGCAGGATTCCTGGCCAGCAGTGACTCAGCCAGCTTGCCTTCTGATTACCTGAAGTTGTGTGGAACAAGCAGAATGGTGGCGGCAGTGGGGTGGGGGGAGTCACTGTGGAAGCAAGGTTTGAGTCTCAGAGTCATAATGAGATCTGGCCTCCCACCTAGAAAACCATGCTGTGGGGCAGAAGGGTTAGAGCCTGGTGCTGGATTTACCCCCAGGAGTGTGGCTGGGATAATGGGAATCCTGCCAGCTCAGAAAGAATTCAAGAGGTTGCTGACTTCCACTGCAGCCTAGATTTCAAGACACCCCCAGCAGGCAATGGGCCTTCGTGATGAGGAGTCCAGCAGGCAGGTGATAGAAGTCGAAAAGTTTACCAGGTCCTCATAGCAAAGAAGCAGACTTCACAGAGAGCTGGAGAAGGGAGCAAATTCCTCCAACGAAGATACCAGAGTGAAATCCACAACCAGAAGCAACCAGCTCCATTAGTCTGAGCACAGGCTGGGCAGGCAAGAGAGACTCGAGCTCAGAATCACCTAATCCATTCCTAACCCTGTGCCTGGCGCTGAAGATACACGACCCTTGAGGAAATTTAAGTTTATTTACTTGTTTGTTAATTTATTTTTATTTTGTGCGCACATGCACGTGTGTGTGTGTGTGTGTGTGTGTGTGTGTGTGTGTGTGTGTGTGAGAGAGAGAGAGAGAGAGAGAAAGAGAAAGAGAGAGAGCATCGTAGGTCCCCGTGGAGAATCAAGGATGACTTTGGGAATCATCCTGGATTGCTTCTACCTCCTTCTTGTTTCACTCCAGGATTTCCCAGGCTTGATCCAGCAAGGCTGGAAGTGCAGGTTGCTGCCTTTCTTTCCTGCCTAGTGCTTTTTTTTTTTTTCAACGTGGGACCTGGGATTCGAACTCAGAATCTTCTGCTTTGAGGCAGAATCTTAACCCCTGAGCCATCTCTCCAGCTCACATTTGAGTTTAGTAGGCAGCCAAAATGACAACAGGAACCGCAACTGAACATGGTCAAGGCTGTCTCCAGGTGAGCACAGGGGCTTTGAAGTGAGTCTCTACCTGGGCCTATTGTGAAGGAATGGCTGGCTAGTGGTCCGTCGAGGTAGAGGTGAGTAGGGAAAGCAAAAGCCTTCATCAGGTGGAAAACAAGCTTGGCTGTGGACAAGGAGACAGGTTATGGCAAGGCCTGTTTGCAGCACTGCGGATCTTTTAGTGGGACCAGGATGCAAATGCTGAGGAGAGACAGAAGAAGGAGATACTCCTGGCTGCAATGCTGCTGCTGCTGCTCAGAACCAGATATGGATTGCTATCCCCCAGCCTTAGCATCTGATCTGACCCAGTGAAATGACTCCTCCTCTTCCGGAGGGAAGAGGACTCGCGCTAGCTTCTGTTTGAGTTTTCTCCCTATAGATGTAGGATGCTTGGCCTGACCTGAGGAGGAGAGAAAGTCGAGGCGAGAGATGGAACAAAACCACAACTTTTCCTGAGTGTAGAACTCAGCCCCCACCCTACAGGGATCTAGAGCAAGGACTGATTAATGTACTGATAATGGGAGCTAATTCCGCAACTGGATCTCCAGGTGTCACCATAGAACAGAAATTAGGTGACAGTCAGAAGAGCTGGGAGTGTTCTGGACAGGGGCTTCTCGGAAGTGACCAAGGCAAAAGAACAGATTTCAGCCAAGCACGGTGACAGATACCTGTAGTCTCAACTACATGGATACAGTCTGGGCCACATAGCAACACCCCATCTCCCTGCTTCCTGGACAGGTATGATCTCAGAAAGGTCATGCACTGGTCATATAGACCTGAGGATTTTGATGCTTTTGAAAGTTATACCCCTATCACTGAATATTAGTTGATTGTGAGATATGGCTTTCACGTTGCCCTATGGATTTGGTTAGTAGGTGTCTCCCTTGGGAATGAAGTTCTCCTTAGCACTGACAAAAATCGATATTCTAGCAAAGTCTTAGTGTTAGAATCTGAGGGTTATTTATTCCTTTAAGTGTCCCTGAGAAATGTCAGTCTTTTTGCTTTTTCTTAACCATCAACATTTCCATGACTGTGCAAATACTTTTCTTGGTAATAATTACAAAGGAGAATGTGCAAGAAGTCCCATAACTCACACAAATTTATAATGGCCCAAATTAAATATTTTCTAGGTGCCTGGCACTGTTCATGGCATAATGTACAGATTATTTAATAACTATACCACTTGTATAATATAAAAATTAGTTTCTTATTTACAAATGAAATAGGGACCCAGGAAGATGAAGTCATTTGATCAAAGTTTCAGAGTCAAGAAAATACTTCTACTAGTGTTTGAAGCATCAACCATCCATGGTCCTTTGCGTTCATGTTCATAAAAGTTCATATGACCTGTCTTAACTGTCCCTTTAGCTTAAGGGACTTCACTCTGATCTAATTTTTGCACTAACTTTTGCAATAATAAGTTGATAAGTACTTGTGCACTGATTGCTCCATTTCTTCCTCAATTTTGAATCTCTTGCACTTAATGAGCACTCAGCGAGTTTATACAGGGATCTCCTGCCAAATGTTTCTTCCCAAAAAAATGTGGGCTTCCATTCTTCCACTAGCTTCATGGAGACTGTAATGGATTTAAACTACAAAGGATTTCTTGTGCACTGTTTTCCAGCCTGTGAAGCTGGTGATGACTGGAACATTCCATATAAGGTCTGAGGCCTCAAGGAAAAGGTTTTCCGCATACCATATTCCAAAGTATTGGTTTAGTTCTTTGTTTTCTGAAAGTGGACATAGAAACTTTACTTATCAACTTCCGATGCTTTGGGTGACACTCAAATAACCAAAATTGACCAGTCTGTGATTGAATGGAGTTATTTGGAGGGTATAAAAATACCGTGAAATTTCATTTTATGTGTTGCTATTTTTATGAGGGCCCTAAAGTATTCTGCAGATAGAAAAGTGGAAAATAGAAAGGGAGATTGTGTTGTGCTGCAGGAAGAAATGAGAGAGAGAGAGAGAGAGAAGTGGGAAGAAAGAAGGTGAATTACATAATAATTGATTACAAAATGATTAATTACAAAATAATTATTTTGCCAGCCAGTGTGCTTGCTGCAGCATTTAGATCATCTTGTTGAATCCCTACATTCAACCTGGGATGCTGAGTTATTGTGTCCATTTTATGGATTAGGCAGCTGAGACTAAGAGAGGTTCAGTAATGTATTCAAGGACACAAAGCTAGTCCATGCAGAGCTGGGGTTTGAATGCAATTCTCTCAGACCCTTAGTGGGTGTGGGATACAAAGGTAAGAAAGGTTCTCAGACTCAAAATGAAGCCTGGAAGGTAACTGACAAGGTCACCGTGAACGTAACTGTACTGGGGAAAGAGAAGGATGGTTGGAGTGATAAGAGAGGATGTACAGGCTGGTAGGCATGGTTCCTGGTTGAGCGTGGGGCAGGAACAGGTGGTGAGTCTGACACTGATGGTGACAGAGGCTCATGGAACCAGAGTGCATGCTGGTTCAAGAGCAAGTGAGTGAGGAAGATCTTGAGATAAGGCAAAGTGATGTTTGTCCTGGTCCAGAGATGTGAACTCTGACCTGTGAGGCAGACAGGATTCTGGGCAGTGGGGGGGTCCTGAACTCACCAGTTGGCTTGTCTTTGCTTTTGGAGAAGTGCTGTGTTCTTCCCATCAGTAAACCTGGATGCTGACCATGGAGATCACTCCTATTGACTGAGTGGGTGAGCGAGTGCTTATTGAGTGTTTGCTGTGTACCAGGCATGACTCAGCAATGAAGATAAAGTAGAAAAAAAAAATCCTTCCATCCCTGTTCTCTTGGATCGCACAGGAGGGTAGGGAGTTGAGTCATGGGATCACACAAATAAATCTAACTTGGAATTTTTTGCTCCTAAAAGAAGAGATAAAAGTGTTGCCATCTGTTGCAGTTATGATTCCATAGGGGAGATGCAGTCCATTATGGCAGGAAAGATATGGCAGCAGCAGAAGCTGGAGGTGACTTAGATCACCTCGGAGGTCATAATGGAGGCTGAGACAGCAAGCCACAGACTGCCATAGCAGACTGCTAGAGCCAGCTTCTGGTCGGAAGCAGGACGGGGTTAACCAACCTTCAGCCCCACCCCCACTCCCACCCTGCCTGTTGACATCCCTTCCTCTAGCAACACTCCATCTCCTAAAGGTGACATGACCTTCCCAAACATTAGCAGTAATTAAGTATTCAAATACATGAGCCCATGTACAATGCACAATTCTACAGGACTCAAAGAACTTAGGAAAACAAGGGATTTTATTTTTGCTTACAATTTTTGATTATATTCCTTGAGCATGGCAGGAGAGTTCATTCCGACATCAGGAGCTGAGAGAACTGACCGTGCACTTTTTGACTGACTAGCACACCTGTATGCTTGCATGTTCAAAAATGTCAAAAATACTGAGCCAGACAAAGAACTTAAAAAAACTAAACACCAAGGAGATAAATGGCCCAATTAAAAAATGGGCCTCAGAATTCAAAAGAAACTTTTCCAGGGACGAAATTGAAATGTCTAACAAATATCTTGAAAAATGCTCCACATCTTTAGCCATTAGGGAAATGCACATCAAAACTTCCCTGAGATACTATCTCACCTTGGTCAGGATGGCAAAAATCCACAATACAAACAACACCAAATGCTAGAGAGGACGTGGAGAGAAGGCATCTCTCATACATTGCTCATACATTGCAGGCTCGTACAACCACTCTGGCAATCGGTTTGGTGGCTTCTAAAAATGTTAAAGACTGAAATGCCATACAACCCTGCTATACTGTGGCACTATCAACTGAGGGAGGTTCTAGCCTGGGCTCTCAGAACCCCTGCAGACAAGCCTGAACACTTACAGACATGCCCCGGACATGTCCCAATTGAGGAACCGTGCAGGCAGAGGGATGAACAACCAATGGGAAGCGGCCATCTAACCTGCCTCTGCAATGGACACCTAATAAACAGTTAAATAATTGGTGGCTGTTCTCCAGAGCAGAGAGATGGCAATACCTGATTGGACCCCTGACCCTATATAAGCTCAAACACTTCCTTAAATAAATTGAGTCTGTAGCAAACTGCCTGCTCCTCGCCTGACTCCTGGGGTCTGTGGTGACTCCAGGCCCTTCCCCCCACCCCACGCCTCGAGCTTCAAGGCTCCCACCGACTTTCTCCCTCCTTTCCCCGGCTGCCCCGGCGGGATTCAGCAACACTATACCACTTCTGGGAATAATCCCCCATAAAGCAAAAATTCACTACAATGACACAAGCACAACCATGTTCATAGCAGCACTATTTACAACAGCAAAGTCATGGAATCGACCCAAATGTCCAACAGTTGACAAGTGGATAATGAAAATGTGGTACATTTATACAATGGAATACTACTCAGCCATCAAAAAAGATGAATTAATGAAATTTGCCAGGAAATGGATGGAATTAGGAAAAAATTATATTGAGTGAAGTATCCCATACACAGAAAATTAGACACCGTATGTACTCCCTAATAGGTGGGTCCTAGTACCAAACCCACTTAATGACATATTCAAAGATAAATCTCTGTAATACCTATTGTAATTGAAAAGAATATAAACAGGAGGGAAGGAGAAGGAGGCCCTCCCCTCCCCCAGAAATAAGGAGAAAAGGGATCATGCTTCAGTAGAGAAAAATATATATGGTTACTAATTCAAGTATTGCATGTAAGTAGCGAGACATCTGGTGAAGCTCACTCACTTTCCTTCCTGGTCACTTGCAGCTGAGGAGGTTTGATCTCACCAATCAGGGAGGATATGGGTACTGGCAGATAGATGTAACCCTCCACTCCCACTGTAGTGTCCTACTCCAATTCCATCTACCTTTGAACCCCTCTTATAATAAGATCTTCATTTTAACAGCCTTTTATCTCTGACTAGGAGGTGACTATCAATACCAGTCAGGATGCAGCCAAGGGCAATGCAGGAACAGCAAAACTGAAATCAACAACAAACCATAATTCAGAACACCAAAGACCCTACATTAATCACCTGGAACCAGACCACCCAAATCATTCCCCATCCTAAAGCTCAGGGAAACATGAGGAAGAGGGGGCGGCAAAATTGTAAGAGCCCGAACATGGGAGGAGCAACGATATGCAAGATACTCCACACAAGTTAGGGTCACAGTAGCCATAATTGGACTTTGCATGACCTGCACAGTGACTGACATGTCCACGACCCCCAGGGTCTAGCATGGATCACAGGCAGTGGGGTCCTTAGAGACAAGGGATTAACAGTCATGGTGGTGTTCCCATGCTGGTGGGGAGCCCAGGAAAGGGCTCTGGGTTATGCTACTGAGTCCTTGCACCTCACTAGGGTGGAGGACTCAGAGGGAAGTTTGGCATTCACACGAGGGGATGCTCCAGGGGTTGGGGGAAGGAGAGAGGCACTGGGAGAGGGGGAGGGAAGGGAGAAGAGGGTGCAGGGATGATGGGGGGAGGACCGGAGTACCTATTGAACTTGTATGATTGGGGAAAAAATAAAATTAAATAAATAAATAAATAAAATAAAATACTAAGCCAGTTCTCTCCATCTTATCCACCTGGTTCCACCCACTATGGGCTGGGACTTCTATATCAATTAGATAATCTCCTACAGACTTGCTCAGGGTTTGTCTTGGTCAGATAATTCTTCAACTGGCACAAGATCTTTTAAAGTAAGGCATCCTTGAGAAGGCAACACTCGTGCTATAGTGCCGGGGATGAATCAAAGTTCATTCTTTAAGAGAAGAATATTACCTTCCAAATAGAGAACATATAGAGTGCAAAGGTCCTTCCTTTGTGCACCAGTCACTCTCCTCTGTTGCTGTTTAAGTCAAGCAACTTAAAGGGAGAAAGGGGAGATTCGAAGGGAGATATAGTCCATTATGGCAGGAAGACATGGTTCTTGGCAGAAGCAGCCTAAGTTACATCCATCCAGGAGACTGAGAGCTGCAAAACTGCCAAATGAAAGAGCAGACTAGCTATCTGGAGCAGGGCATGGCAAACCAACCTCAAGGCCACCCCCTGTGACTCCCTTCCTCCAGCAAGGCTCTACTCCTAAAGGTGTCATGACCTTCTCAAACAACTAAAGATTCGAACCCATAAGTCTGTGGGGAACAACTCACATTCCCAATCATGACACTGTTTTAATGGTTCATCCTGGAGAAGGGAGACCGGGTCCAGGATCAGGATTCTGCACTCATTTTATAACTTATTTGGATGTCTCCTTTCCTAACTAGAAATTTCTCTAAAGTGCAACAAGTCCAAATTTTGGGTCAAAGATAGTGCTTCTGTCTTTAAATGTAGAGTACTTTTTATTTATTCATACATGTGTACAAACACACATATTCATCTAGCTAATCAGATCACTAACTGAATATCTATTTTTATCATATCATATTCATTTAGTCATCTGTCATATCTGTTATCAGTTTTTGTGTCTGTCTCCTTGTCTTCTAGACATTTATCCAACTCTATAAAACTAACCACATTTTATCACTTTGTATGCTTATACATCAATTTCTCTATCCATACACTTATTCATCCATTTACCCAAATATTCATTTATTAATGTACCCATCCTTGCATCCATTTATTAATTTATCACTACTCTCAACCATACATTTATCCCTGCATCTATTCACTCCGCCCTTTATCCATTCATCTATCCCGATACTCTCTCATCTACCCATATATTTATCTACTTATCATCCATCCATTTAAGCACATTTAAGTTATATTTACTATATTTACATTTGCTGCTGTGACATTATCACAGATTTAGTGGCTTATGACAAGAGAAAGTCATCTTACAGTTCTAGAAGTCTGAAGCCTGAAATGGGTTGTACCAGGGCTAAAGTCAAATCATTGGCAGAGGCAAAAGCCCATTTGCACCTGCCTGATTGTATGGTCAACTTTCTCAAGCTTTAAAATTATTCATACATCATTTTCAAATCTCTGTCTGATTTGGTCCTTTCTGCTTTTCTCTTGTACTTATAAAGCAGCTTGTTACTGTTTTTAGCCTACCTGGATAAGCCAGGATAATCCTTCCATTTCAAATGAAGCTTATTAACAACTTCAATTCCCTTTTGCCATGTAATCTAACGTAGTCTCAAATTCCAGGAATTAAGATGTGATCATCTTTAGGCCCTCATTCAGCCTCCCACATCGCCTGTCTATTTATGCCTCCATCCCTCCATTCATTAATCCATCTTTAGGTTCATCCACCAACCTATGAATCTGGTCCTCTATGTGATCATATATATATATATATATATACATAAATTCATCCAATCTTCTACTTATGTATTATCAATTAATTATCTACTTGTCCAATCTTTATCATAACAGCCATCTATCAAATTTGAATTATCTGCTTAACAATCTGTTCATCTGCCATTCATGTATCAATTCATCTAGCTCTTCAATTCCTCATCTGATTAGATGAGCTACCTGTATCTGCCTTTCCACTCACCCATAGTTAAAAAGTGTAATCCAAGGTTCCAAATATGTCTGCATGTGCTCACACACACATACATGCACACACTTGTACACACAATCCATGCACACCCCCCAATTCAGGCCTACTCATCCAAACAGGTAATTCTACCTGCGTTTGTCTTTTCTAATATTATTTCCGAATGACTTGAAGTTCCTGTCTCCTAACCCTGACTCTGCTTTACTTGTTGGATGTCAATGAGTCTTTCTGGGATTTTACTTATTTCTCAGAGTCCTGATGGTATTGTCTTTAAGTTGATCCTCACCTGCCCTTCTCCTGGCTATGCCCTGAAAGTATGCCAGCAGTCAGTCACCCTGTGCCATGCATGTAGATAGGTGCTGGATCACAGCTGGGTATCTAGGCGTTTTGTTTTTCATTCCCACTACTTTCTACTGCCACTTCCACCAAGAGATTTAGATAAAACACACTCCTCACAATTTATGGTTTTCCCCCTGCCAGGGAAGTAAGACAAATGGTGGTACTGTAAAGTATTTGTGATTCGATGGTCATAAAAGCATTTTGCACATAGTTGAATAATGAAAAAAAGCCATTTAAAGTTCTCAAAAAGTTGCTGCTATGGAAGGAAAAGCTAAATAAATATGGCTAATTTTATTTTTAACCATGGGTTTTGTTCTCCCTCAGACATTCCCCCCAAGGCGCTATTAATAAAGCAAGAAAGCATATACTACTGAAGTAAAAGCCCGAACTGTGACAGTAGCTATAAAATCACCACTCACAAACACAACCATAATTTATAGCTGTCAGAGCTGCTAATGGTCTCACCACAGGCTGGGGCATGGACAAGGTGGACTGTGGGTTGTGTGAAATTCCCAGTGCTCGGTTGAACTGCCAGTCCTGCTCTGCTACTCAGGAAAGCACACCAGGATGCAGATGCATAGAAATAACATCATTATAAGGCTAACTGCTCCCATTTACTTTGTTTTATTTTTAAACAGTAAATCAGGGGCTACGGAAATGGCTCAATCAGTAGAGTCCTTGCCAGGCAAGCATGAGTACCTAAGTTGAGATTCAGAGTGTCCATATCAAAAATTAGGTGTGGAAGGCTGGAGAGATGGCTCAGGGGTTAAGACTGCCTCGTAAAAACGCCAGGTAGAAATGGTGGAGGCCTGCATTTCTGGCTCTGGTGGGCAGAGCCTAGGAAATCCCAGAGCAAAGCAAAAAGATGGTAGAAGCAATCCAGGATGATTCACAAAGTTACCTCGGGTCCTCTATAGAGATGCACAGTGCCCTCACACACACACACACACACACACACACACACACACACACACACACACACACACAGAGACAGACAGACAGACAGACAGACAGACAGACAGACAGACAGACAGACACACACACACACACACACACACACACACACAAGAGAGAGAGAGACTCACAGACCACATAGAGGTAAATTGTTCAGATTGTTATACTTTATATATGATTACTAAGAAATCACTGATCATATAGCACATACTAACCATGTCAAGACATGATCACATGATGATTGCTAGAGTCTCCTCCAGGAATTGCTGACTGTTTTTGTAACCTTAGGATGGGTCTTGTAAATTTCACAGGTCTTTACCTTTAGTTTCTTAAGTTTCATTAGCTTCCTGAATTTTATAAGCTTCCTTCCTCCCTTCCTCTGGTCTCAATTTTGATGGAATATTTCAATTTTGAGGAATAGTTACATAGTAATAGGCTTCTAACCCATTTCACCAATGAAAGGTTACAGGTAGAGAGTCAGTGTCTAAATATGGCAAATAGTTTTCACATCGCAGTCATTTCTAGTTGATCAATACCTGCCTAGAGAACTGGATTGATAAAAACTCTAACACTAAATCCACGATTAGCAAGAAATAGCACAATGAATTCTTATGAATGTGTGAGGGATGAGAAGAAACAAATATGTCACACATGTTTCATCATTTGTTTTGCATTTTCCTTAAAACTGACACTTGCTGAGCACTGAAAGGTACTTGTCAAGAATATTGATTAAGAAGAAATGAAGATGTCGTTGTTCAGCTCTAGGAGCTTATACAGTTCAGGCATTTCTACCATCTCAGTCTGTATATTACATCATCAAAAATCCATTTCCTTTCTTTTCCAGTCCCCCACAATGGACTGATTTTGTTATTCAACTTCCCTTGTGGCTTGGTGTGACATGTAACTGAATTCTAGCCAGTGACTCATAGTAGAAGTGATGTGTGTCATTTCCAGGCCAGTGCTCTGAGAACCGAATGTACCTTCTCCAAGATCTCTCTTCATGTAAGCTGGAGATAGACATCAGGGGTAGGCAAAGCCTAGGGGATGGTGCAGTCAGGCAGAAGAAAACTGGATTTCTGAAACACCTGGTAGAGGATTGTGACTTATCAGCACAAAATGTTTTTCTTGAAATGTCATATGAATAGTAAGTGAATGTTTTGTTGTTGTTGTTGTTGGAACCTTTATTTTGTAGTGGCTTTATTTGTTATAGCATCGAGTGAATGTGATACTACCTAATCTTACTCTGAAGTGACCTGGTCTCTTTTGTTCTCCCTTCAATGAGATTTTCACTCACCATTTTGAGCATTTAATCCATATTTCCAAGTTGACTTAGATGAACATTTTCCACCATAGTCTAGAGATACAGGAGATAGCTCTCTGTAGATATTACAGGAAAGGGCATAATTATGGTGATAACTGTAAGTTGCTCACATATGTTGCAGTAAGAACAGAGGCTGGGAGTTAAAAGATTTAAATGGTAAGTTCTGGAGCACTGGGTAAGACGAGTAAAAGGGCTTGTAGCTGGATACAAGATATCTAAGCTAAGTAGAGAAGCAGAGAGACAGGGCTTTGGGCAGTGTTGGTAGGCTACCCACCCCCACCCCAAAGACCCTTGAACAGCATGTGTTGGGTACTATGGTCCTTATATATGTTCTTATTTCTAATGTAACTAATTGCAATAGGTTTATCTGTAGATATGGGAGGCTTCCAACAAGAAACTTGTACCTAAGAGAACACCCCAGCCCATGCCATGGATATGAAGTGACCAAAAAAACACTGCAGCTACATCTTGGTGGCTGTGACAGTGTTAATCTCTCTGCCACAGTGAAGCTGCAAGCTGGTTATGTAAATGTGAGAACATAGTCTAATTAACAGTCGGTGAAACACCTGCAAGGTCAGAAGTAGCAACATCAGCTAGTGACTAACAGATATTCATGTTAGCAGACAGACAAGGTCAGTAACGAACAAAATGCAAGTCAGAGTTCTGGACAGCGTTTTCTTCTGCATGACTCAAGACCCACCCCCTGTGATGTGCCTTCCTCCAGTAAGTCTTTACTTCCCCAATAAGGTGCCATTACTTCCCCACACATCAACAACAGCTAAAAATGTAAGCACATGAACCTTTGCAGAATGACTTGTATTCAAATGACACCGATGTGTATATGTATATGATGTGTATGTATATGTATATGATGTATACTGACCAAAGATCTAGAACATTGGATACTAAGGTCATCAAAGAAAAATCTGGGACAGTGATTCTGAGTTCATTGTCACACACTAGTGAAGATTAAAGATGAAATTTTTATAGGAGTAAATAAGCAAAACACAAGTCGACTTTGCTAAGGGAAATTTCAGAATTGTGAAAGATTGAGAAAAAACATGCAAATTTAAAGTGAGAGAAACTCCTAAGAGAGGAAAAAGCCTTTGGACTTTTTTGTCTAGGAGTTTATACCTTATAAACTGTTAGAAATTGGAAAAAGGTTGAAACAAATTCTATTGGGATTGGTTAATTCTTTGTGCTATCGTGGTTCTAACTAATGGAGATCCCATAGACATGTTACCCTGACCCAGCCAGGGAGAAGATCATGGCCTGTTCTGACACTGCCCATTTGAGAGTGGTTGAAGCCACAGGGGGTGGATCTTGAGGTTGATTAGCCTCACCCTTGGTCTCCTAGCAGTCTGCAGCTTGTTCTCTCAGCCTCCATGATGGTCATTACCTGAGCCACCAATAGCTTTTGCCACCTGCCATGCCTTTTTTTTTTTTTGCCATAATAGACTTATTATTTCCATAAGCCAAATAAATCTCTTTTCTCTCTTAAATTTAAAAGTCTGCATTGTCTCACAACAGCAGAAAGAGTAACTATGACAATCATCCTAGATCTCTGAGCCATGATAGACCCATTGCTTTGCCAGAAATTAGACCATCCCCTGTTGCTGGAGAGTCTCTCTCTCTCTCCCTCTCCCTCTCTCTCTCTGAACACAGAGTCAGTAAGAAGCCATGCAGCTTTTTCCTCCCCCTTGTACCTGTAAGAAAGTTTATGCTGCTTCCTAGTGCCTGCCTCTGTACTCTCCATTCCTAGAACTGAAGGCTTTGTTCCTCCAGACCCTCCTCATGCTATACATACTAGCTACCTTTCCTATAAGCTCCCATTGAGAGCGAAGCCTCTCTCTCTCCCTTCAGTGCCCACCGAGTTGCCCATGGCATGGTGCTACATCTCTCCCATTGCTCTCTGGCTTCAAGTCCCAATCACAGCTGCCAGTGGGTCACAAGGTTTTCTCCCCTAATAAGGTTCATCTGCAGGATAGCTTCATGTCTGCTCCCCATCGATGAACCTCCAAGGACTTCTAACAGGTATAATCCTGGAGTTTGCAAGCCTGAGAACCAGGAGCACTAGTGTTCCAGAGCAGGAGAACCTAAGATGACTTGTACTTCTGCCATTCTTTGGCTTTATTTGGATGGACCCTGTGTGGATTGGATGGTGCCCAACTACATTGATGAAAAAGACTCTCTTTATACAGTCTACCCTATTCAAATGGGAATGTTTTCTCAAAACTTCCTCACAGAAACTCTTAGTAGTCTTTTACATTTACTATCTGGGCATTCCTGAGTTCAGTCAAGTAAACAAAAAGATTAATCATCACAATGTCTAAGTTTACAAACATTCTTCACTTTAATTTCTGTATGAGTGTGTGTGAGAGAATGTGTTGGCCTGTACTTCTGGTCCTGGTGGGCGGAGCCTGGGAAATCCTAGAGCAAAGCAATACACACACACACACACACACACACACACACACACACACACACAATGAACAACAATAATAAAAAAGAACTGGATACAGAACATGTGTGGAATGAACACAATTTGGGATAAGTTTATACAATAACCAAGCATGATTTGCATTTATAATAAGCAAATCATAACTGTTACTCCTGTCATCTACTACTAGTAAATTAATTATCTATTTCTACATAACAAATTGCCCCCTAAAGCTTGGTGGCCTAAAACAACAAAAAACAAATATTTACTATATTCATGTATGAAACAATAAAAGAAAAAGGAATTTAATCAAATTTATTACCTCACATAGTTTCTGTAGATTAGAAATTTGGAAGTGCCTTAGTTAAATGGCTAACGGGGTCTCTGGTACTGTTACAGCCAATATGTTGACTGAGACTACAGTACAATCTGAAGGTCTGTCGAGACATGAAGGGTCTGTTTCCAAGATGGTTCTCTAACATGCCCATTGCCACATGGACCTCAAAGGCCTCAACCATGACATGGCTGCTGACTTTTCCCATTACAAAGGTTCCAAAGAGAGGCTGATGGACAATGTCGTCTATCTTAGCCTTGGAAGTCACGGTGTCATTTCAGGGCTATCCTACTGGTTATTCAAGTCAGCTCTGTTCAATATGCGAAACGACAGATTTGAATCCCAATAGGTAGAGACCTTGGGGGACTGTCTTAGAGACTGACTACCATACTTTACCTCAAGAAAAAAGAAAACACAGAAATTGATTCATTTTAAGAACTGCAAGTGTTACTGCACTGGAAATAAAAAAAAAAATGCAAGTCCTACTATTCATATGAAAACCTTCACTGGAGTTCTGAACCCAAATGCCAGCTCTAAGGACGGGAAGTATCCAGGTGGGCCCAGCTGCTACCCATACCTCTCAATCTGCGCTGCAGGAAGAGGAAGACAAGGCCCACAGAGATCTGTAGCAGCAGCACAGGCAGCACCGCCATCAGAACCAGCACCCCAGGGTTGATCCAGTAGAAGGGATCTGCAAAGCAAAAGTGATGTTGACAGCCTGCTTCAAAACCTTGCGCAGAGCCTGGGGCACTGTGCCATGCTAAGTAAGGGGATGAGTGTCACCAAGATTCCAAGAAACCGACACAGTCAGGCACAGTGGTGCTGTTATGTTAATCTCAGGAAGCTGACCCAAGAAGATCATGAATTTGAGGTCATCCTGTAAGACTGATCCCCCCCCCCAAAAAAAGTAGTGCAGGGCTGGAGAGATGGCTCAGGGTGTTAAGGTTCTGCCTTGCAAACAGAAGGTCCTGAGTTCGGTTCCCAGGTACCATGAAAAAACTGCAGGCAGAAGCAGCAGGTAGTTTGTGTTTCTGGCCCTGGGGGATGGAGCTCGGGAAATCCCAGAGCAAAGCAAGAAGAGGTAGAAGCAATCCAGGATGATTCCTGAAGTCGCTCTTCCTCCTTCACAGGAACACACAGTGCCCTCTCTCTCTCTCTCTCTCTCTCTCTCTCTCTCTCTCTCTCTCACACACACACACACACACACACACACACACACACACACACGTGTGCGCGCGCAAGCTTGTGCACTCATGTGCAGATAAATAAATAAAACTTAAAAACGTAAAAAAAAAAAGGCAGCACAATAAATAGGTTTAGGCTTAGCCTTATTCTTTATGGTGATGTGAGTTGTTTCCAAAAAGAATTAGTGGCTATCATTTTTTATTATTATTATTCAATTGTGCGTGTGTGTATGTGTGTGTGTGTAGAATCACGGGCAAATTTGGGAATCACCATGGATCGCCTCCACCTCTTTGTTTACTCTGCCCGGGGATTCACAGGCTCTGCCCTACCAGAACCAGAAACACAGGCCGCCCTGGCTTCCACCGGCGTCTGTACATGAGGTCCAGGATCCGAACTCAGGACCTTCTACCTGCAAGGCAGAGGCTTAACCCCTCAGCCACCTCTCCAGCCCCATTTTTTTTTTTTTTTTTGAAAGTGTCTCCAGTAGCCCAGGTATCCTTGAACTCATTATGCAGAGGACTTTGGCTTTCAATCCTTTATTTCCTGTCTATCTCTCAAGCGCTGGGATTAATAGACTTGCAACCCCTCACCCTAAGACTTCCTGCATGATAGGCAAACACTGTAACAACTTAGCCACAGCTACAGCCCAAATTACTCTTCAAAGTTACAAAAATAGGGTTGGGGAGGTGGCTCAGGGGTCTAGCCCTGCAAACAGAAGGTCCTGAAAAGCTCCAGGCACAAATGGCGGCAGCCTGTACTTCCTGCACTAGAGCTGGAGTCTGGGGAACTCCAGCGCAAAGCAAAGAGGAGGTAGAACAATCCAGGGTGATTCCTAAGGTCACCCTGGGGCCTCCATAGGCACACACAGTGCCCTCTGATTCACACATGTAACAATAAATAAAGTTACAAAAAAAAAAAAACTGCAAGTGTTTTCCCCCCTTAGAATGCAAAACAGTACTGCTTCTTTTATTGTCCACTTGCAGAGGCCGCCTCTCTAAATTGCTCAGCCACGCTGAAGGTAACGCACAAGGGAACGGATTCCACAGCAGCTTGAAGCTTACTCAAAAGCCTCAGCTTAAGCGAGTTGTTATGGCTGAAGCAGTCTAGCTATGGTTGCAGGAATGTATGCTGCTGAGCCAGGAAGAAGGATTTATGAAGCTGTTTCAGGGTGGGATGACCATGACCGATGTTTTTCAAAAATCTTGCTCAAGAACATTTGAGGTGTGACTTTCCATAAATCACAGTTGCTGAAGGGGGACCATAGCTGTTTATATGTCTAAACTCAGGTTTTAAAAAATGAAAATAGTAGGAGTGTTATACATGGGTGAGAGTATGAACTCTGCTGTACATAAAGAGTTAAAGCAATCAGGTTAATAAATACAGCAGGCATCTGGGCCATCTATCAACAGAGGATACACTAAGAGACAGAAGGTCTCCCAGGCCAAAGGCAAGAACAGTAACTTCAACTCCATCAATAGAGTTAATACATTTCAAAAAGCAAATGTCATTAAAGGCAAGCCAGATGAAACCCAGTGGGCCACACAGGAGAAAAGACTTGAAAATAGGAGGAAGTCTGGCAGCAGTGAAGAAGGATTGTAAGGGGAAGAGAAGGGGGATGGTATTAGGCATTAAGGTGTGAAAATATTATAAATTTACTATATACCATGTACAAAATACTAAAAGAATATAAAAAAGCAACTGCACTCCTTGCAAGTGGTGACAAGAGATCATTTGCTAATATCTGGTAAGGAGAGGGAGAGAGAGAGTGAGAGAGAGCAAGAGAGCCAGAGAGCAAGAGAATGAGAGAGAGAGACAGAGAGAGAGAGAGAGAGAGAGAGAGAGAGAGAGAGAGAGAGAGAAAGACTGAGAGAGAAAGACTGTCATAAGAAGGAACATGGGGACATTGGATAGGAGAAAGAATGCAACCATAATGTAGTAATAATTTCCTGAGCAGGTGCTATGTACTAAATCCTGCATGTAAACCATTTAGTCTACACAGAAACTCTGTTATTGGAACAACAAATCTGTAAGTGAAGTGAATTCCTTAAGGTGACTAGTTGTAGTGCTGGAATTTCAACAAAATCTATAGAGCTCCCAAGCCCGTAGATTTACGAGTTCTTCTACAGTTCTGTCCTAGGGAATGGGGGATCCCAGTGGTAGATTTGCCCCTGGAGAATCAGACATTGAATGTCGACCATGGGTACAATGCTATGACTTCCTTAATAATGAGGTATTTGTAAGGGAACTGAAGGTTCTATCCCTTCGAGATCCCTGTCATGTTATCTAAGGATTCTCTCTTTCTCTCCTATTGACTTCCAGCTTCAAGGCCTGATCATGGCTGTCTGTGGTTGTAAAACTTTCTCTGTTGATAAAGCTTTTTTTTGGGGGGGGGCAGGCAGTAATTATGTCAGCAAACCTGTAGTAATTTCTAGTACTCAGGAGGATGAGGCAGAAGGATTACAAATTGAGAATCTGCCCGGGCTACCACATAATGAGTTGGAGATCAGTTTGAGAATCTTAATGAGCCCTTCCCTCAAAACAAAAAAAAGTAAAATGAGTGCTGGAGATGTTTCTCAGTGATAGAGCACTTGCCTAGAACATGCAAGATGCAGGGTTCAAGTCTCAGTACCATCAAATAAAAAAGTAAACACCTATCATTTAGTGAGTGGATAAACATGGGTGCGACGTAATACAATATGAGCATCATTCATCAGCAAAAAATAATGAACTAACAAAACATTCTACAGCAGGGATGGGCTACTAAAATATATGAAACCTGATGTACTCAGAAGACAATATAGAGAATAAAATAGATCAGTGGCTGTCTGAGCTAGGAGTAGATATGAGGATTGACTGTAAATGAGCACAAAGAAATTTAAGGGAGGGGGTGATGGAAATGTTCTAAAACTGGATTATGGCATGGTTGCTTGACTGCATAAATTCACTAGACTTCATCAAGCTGTTAACTTTTTGCAGTAGGCAAATTATACGGTATTGAATTATGCACCACAATAATATGGCTTAAATTGTTTTTTAAAAAACAGTCTCTTTACTTGGGCACGTCATCCAAACTTATGCTTTGGGGAACATTATTTTGTGGGACACCATAGCAGTCTGTTGGCTGAACTATCAACTTTTTGGTAGTAGATCAGAATTTTAACTTGGCACATGAAAAATAAAGTACCATATTTCCCAGTCATTCTTTGCAGCTTGGTGAGGAGACGGGAGCGAGTTCTGGCCGTGAGAGGCAAGCAGAAGCAACACCTGGCATTTTCAGAAAGTCTGCTCGAAGGACTGAGCCCCACACTTTTCACTTTTGACCTGGTTCTTAAATAGTCTTCATGGACCATGAAATGACCTTGGGAATGAACTAAAAAGTCTTAACTTCCTCAGTTGCTACTTGCTTCGCAGTTCTTTCTCACATGGCAAACATAAATTTGTATATTATGATTTCTTTGCTACTACTTTAAAATATATATATATATGGCTTTACCAATGTATTTATATCATTGTAACCCAATCCTCATTTTTCCCCCATTTCAAGCTTTCTTCTTCTTCCACCTATCTCCTTTTTAATCTCAAGTCCTGTGTGCTTATGGTTCACTAAGTCCCATCTGGGTTCCTGTTAATGATATGTGTCTGGGCACCTACTGAAGAAAAGATGATGTATCAGTGGACATATTATTCCTGGGGAGAATTGCTTCTTTTCTTTCCCACCTAGTCCGAACCCTCAGTGGTCTCTGAGGGGTCTTTTCATGATTTAAAGAGTTAGGCCAAATTTCATGGTCATGTGGAAGCAGACCCAGATGCTGGGTACATCATGTCTGGAAGGTACCATCTGACTGTGCCCCGCAGGACCTTAAGGCTCTTACATTCTCACTACCCCTGCCTGCAATGTTCCCTGAGCCTTAAAATAGGGAGGTGGGTTAGATGTCCTGTTTGAGTTGTTGCATTTACTCTGAACTGTTTCTGATAACATCATGGCAAAACTCCTTAAGAGAACAAGCGGTTTATTTTCTCTTACAATCGTTTGGCTACAGTTCTCAGTCCAGTTTGCCAGAAGAGCATGCACCATCACCAAAGAGCCAAGGGATATCACCATATCCACATAACAGCTGAGAGAGGGACAATCTTTACTTGTCAGAGCAGCATGTCTGTCCAAGTATACACAAGGATCCCCCTTTCTCAAACAGTTCACCTGTCCCAGGACTAGTCCCACCCACCATGGGCTGGGCCCTCATCATCCACTAAACAATCTCCTGCAGGTTCAATCTGGGCTTAACTCAACTATCAATTCTCTACAAATGTGCCCAGAGCTCAAACCCTCAATCATCCATCAAATTGACACCTGTGTCTAACTATGACTGGGATCAAGCAATATAGTCACTTTTTTTGCACCATTTCTATTATACACAACCCAATCTAATCCTGAGTAATATCAGTTTTAATAGGTGTTAAATGAAAAAAAGACTCTGTGGTCAAGTAATTTGGAGAACTATTAATGGGATACAGATTTCAGTAATGTAAAACCATTTCAAGAATTTTTCCAGTATGCTAATAAAAAATCTCCAAGAACACTCCCCAAAAGCTGTAGTATGTACAATTACCATGAACAACTTGGTCCCAAAAGCATAGTTTCAGTGGGGGCATCTCACAGGTGAACGTTTAGGGGGAAAAGGTGAAATATTGCTTTTAAAATATATTTTTGGTCTTTCTTTTTAATCCATCTTTTTTCCAGAGAGTAAGAGATTGTCCTTAAATGCAAGTGTGATGATATTACATTTTTTGGTGTCAAGTCTTTGAAGGATTCCCATAGACAAGTTTCAAGCTTCTTTTAGAATCTGGCCTTTAGTCTCTTTCTCTAGACTCGCTCTAATCATCCATTCCAGCGTGAACCACACTCTCTCTAATCTATCTCCGCACAAGCCACACATCCTTCCTTGAGTCTTTCCTATCTGCCATCTCGCCTTCTATTTTATGCCTGAGCCTTTATGACCAAACTCAAGAATCAGCTCATTTATCTCCTCCATACTTCTGCTACATGTAAGACACTGCCCTAGTGCTTCAGCGACAAACCCAATCTCTGCTTGAAGCAATTACTCTAATACCCTGTATTAGTCAGGGTATGCCAATGGCCGTAAGGAACAACCTTCACCATTTCAGTTGCTTGACAGTAGAGGTTTATTTGTGGTGCAGGTAAGCGCAGGAGTTCTGTGTTTTGCAGCCAGTTAGGAACCCAGATTCATGCTATTGATATTCCGTTTCTCTGCTGGGTAATTTTGCATCTGACCAGTAGGGGAAGGAAGGAGGAGAAAACTTGAAGGATCAACCAGAGTTTTTAAAGGATGTCTTTCTGTCCAGATTTCATTGTCCAGAGCTCAGTCACACGGGCCTGCCTGATTCCTGAGAAGTGTAATTTTTCCAAAGAGGAAAATGAAAGGGGCTGGTGAAAATGATCTACCAACAATAATGAAGAAACTTGTGGACTAAGGAAGGAAATATACCAGTGAAGAGAGGCAGGAAAGCAAGAACTGTCGTCCATCTCCTGCTCGTGGAGCATAAAGTCCTAGAACGGCTGGAAGTCCTTCTGTGGCTACCTTCCAAGATACTAACAATGTTTTTTTCTGGGACCTTTTGGAAATGGAAGCACACTGAATAGTACAGAAATTGGGGTACTACTGGCCTTGCTTCGGTAGCAGGCCTTCCAGAGTTTTGGGAGCATCAACCACCTCTATGTCTAACAGCTGCTGTGGAGACCAGCTATATATGGATTCCATCTGACTTTACCCAGCTGGACACTGACAATGTTCTGTCTCATGGGCCTCCTGTGTGTCTCCTTCCAGGGTCCCTGGTAACACTGAGATTTTGGGTTACCAAAGCTCAGTTGGCATTCAGGCATGAGTAACTAGTATGAATCTTTACCTAATGAGAGATGAGTTAATGAATAAATTTCCTCCCCTCTGAGCCTCATTTTACATGGCTTCTCAGAGCCCAGGTAGACACAGTCAGTCATACTTCAAAGAGGCCATTCTAGTATTGGCTTTTCTTTTCTACCTGATACTTCTGCCATGCTTTTGCAGTAGCTGGGGACAACCCAGAAGCCGAAGCTTTACTCCTCTCTCTCTTTTTTTCCCCAGTGCTGCCCCACAGGGCCCTGACTTATTGTCGAAGTGCTTTTAAAGAGTCAGATTCCACTAATCCTTCTTAGTTCTGCAGACCTATTCCTTCGAGGTCAAGCCTGCAGCATCTTCTGAACACAGCCTCAGACTTCCTTACTCAGCTGTACCCATTCTACTCAGTGGTGCATCATCCATCACGGACTCCCCGTTTCTGGTTTGGTTCCTTGTGTCTTTCTTTTTAAAAAATTTTTATTATTTATTATTTATTCAATTGTGTGTGTATGCGTGTGTGCGCATGTGTGTATGTATGTGTGTGTGTGTGTGTGTGTGTGTGTGTGTGTGTGTGTGTGTACAACCACGGATGAATTCGGTAACCACCATGGACGCCTCGGCGTCCACCTCCTCCTTGTTTACTCGGCCGGGGGATTCACAGGCTCCACCCTACCAAGACCAGAAGCGTAGCCCCCCCCCCCCCGCGTCCCCCCCTTCTGCCTGGCGTCTATATGTGGAGTCTAGGATCCAAACTCAGGACCTTTTGCCTACAAGGCAGAGGCTTAACCCACCAGCTTCTTGAGCCACCTCTCCAGCCCCACTTCCTTGTGTCTTTCTGTGTTGCTGATTTTCCTCAATATCTGAGAACAGCAGTTTATTGACCTATTTTACCTTCCCTTTCCCTCCTGCTCCCACACATCTTCATTCTTGCTTCTGTGCCTTGGTGCATACGTACTATTTCCTCTAATTTTTGTTTCTTTGCACCCTCTGCCACTAACTCTGCTCCCAACTTCTTAACAGAAATGAAAAGCACATAGAGATCTGAACCAGTTAAGCACTGTTGAGAGCTCAGAAGCCCGTGATCCCAAGCTTAGGGTTGAAAAGACGTTTCTAGTTTGCTGAACTCTGTTTTAACAGTACTAGCGATGAGTTTAGCAAGTAAGTAAAATGTACCTCCAAGGCCAGCAGGGGAGGGTGGGCAGCCAGTAGGATACTTTCTCTCCTTAGCTTGATGAGATTGGAGGTTCTCAAAATCTGTGTGTAAATCCTCACCTTGTCACCACTGGACTGTAAACTTCACTTGATCTTAGCCAAAAGGCCGGGAAGCGCTCGGACTGTAAACTTCTTGAGGATTAGGATGTTGTGTACCTCTCACTATTATATCCTTGTGTCAAAACAAACAACTTAAGAACAGAAGTAGTGCTTGATAGCGAAAGAGTCAGGAAGAAGGGGCTGTGAGACATTGTAGCCAACCTTGAATCAAGTGAAAAAAGGGCTCAGGTGAGACAGACCCGAGCTAGTGTGCTATTCTCTGTGCATTTTCCAATTGGACAAATATATTGTCTCCTCCAAAAGTAAAAAGAGGGTCACAGGTTCAAAGTCACACGAAAGCTGGTATCTCAAAGAAGCTGAAAATATTTTCGGGGAGGGGTTTGCGCAATAAGGCTCTGCTAAATCATTGTGGTTCCCCTTGACACACTCACCATGCCATCCTAAACACATCTGACAGAGGACTCAGACCACTCCAGCTTTAATTAAGGTAAAATGTGCCTCCAACGTCAGAATCTAACCAGCTTTTGTGGTGTGCGCTGGGGAAACATTCCAGATGAAATCAGCAGGGAGGGAGGAAGGCAGGCGATCTCCAAGTTCCGGGTGAGAGGGATGCTATGCAGAGAATTCAGCTAAGGCCCAGCAAGCTCCTCGGCCCTCCTGTCCTAATAGCTCCTCCCCATTTCTGGTCTGACTCCCTCCCTCCATCTGCTTGCTTTATGCAATGTGTCACTACCTGCCCTCTTATATTTATTTACTTATTGTCTTTCTTTTGCCTGTTCTGTGAGATGAAGGGCTTTGCCCTATTGACCGCTGTACCTTCTGTCTTAAACCAATATCCAGTAGGCAACCTCAAAAATAAAGCTAACGAACGAATTAAAGCTGTAACAATTAGTTGAATTGGTGCCATATGCTGGGCCGTCCTTGAGGATGCTACAAGGATGGTGAGGGACAGGCCAGAAAATAAATACACCGTAGTTCCACATCTGCTTTTACCGAGGCATATCCAATGCTCTGCAGGATCCCTGGAGCTGGAAAATCCCGGGGTGTGTAGCCATTTCCCACCTCAGGGAAGAAGCCCGTTGTGTGCCAGGGGGGTCAGGCAGACACGCAAGAAACGCGGCTGAAGCCCCGGCTCCTCGCTATGCTTGACCTCTCTCGGCATCTTCTTCGCCTGACCCGTAAGGACCCTTTCTCTACTCTCCTTACAATCGGTGCGCACGACCGGGTCTCAGCAGAACGCTTACGGTCACCGGACCCCAGCTCCATCCTCTCCCATCCCAGGGTTTTCCAGCTACCTCACCCGCTACCTGCGAGACCTCCACCTGCAGGTAGCACGCTTGCCCCCGCCCACCAGAAGCCCTGCACCCCCCGCCCACTGCCTGCGGTCTGCAGCGCGCACGACCCCGCCCCGCCCCCTCCGCCCGCGGGACCCCCCCCCCCACACACCGGGTCCCGCCCCGCCCCCGTGGCCCTGCCGCTCCGTCCCGGGGGGGCGGGGCCGCGCGCTGCGCCGTCTTCTAGCTTGGAGGCAAGGGGAGGAGGGGGTGCGCGAGGCAGGGGGCGGGGCGGTCCCAGCGTCAGCCAATCAGCGCCGCGATCACATCCATGCAAATACGAGCACAATGGAGCTAGCCCATCACTCGCCCCTGCAAGCAAGCTTGATATGGGCTTCCGTCTGAGCGGCAGCCCCGATGACCAATGACTCTGTGTTTTGGGCCAGCGAAGCCCAATGGCGCGGCAGGGAAGGCGGGCCCGAGCTGTGTTAGGGTGTCCTTGCAGGGTGTCTGAGCTAAACTTCACCAAATAATAGCTGTTTGTATTTTGGCTGCTGCAGGAGCCATTTTAGGTAAGTTCTTCTCTTAACTTTTTATTTTCTTCCCTGGCCTCGGCGGGCCGACCTGGTCCACAGGACCCCGGTTCCGCCCCGCCGGCCGGACTGGGGGTGCTCCTATGAATGGAGCCGAGATGAGGGGCTGCGGCGGCGGCGCGAGGCCCGGCTAGGCCAGGGGTCCGAGCGGGGGACCGGCAGGCGGACGCAAGGCCCCGAGGCCCGAGGCCCGGGGTCCAGGCCAAGGTCCCCCGGGCCCCGCGCTCCGACAGGCGCCGTCCTTGGAGTGTGTCGCGAGCCGGGGTCGGGGGTCCTGCTGCACCCTTGCCTCGCGGGGCCTGGACGGCGGGGCGCGGCCTGCAGAGCTCCCGGGGGGACAGCCCGGAGGGGGGCCCCCCGGGGGGCGTGCGGAGGCGCGCGGGGGATGCCTTTCGCCCCCGCGGAGAAGTTGCTGGTTCGGCGTCCTGCGTCGACTTGCAGGGGTGGAGGAGGGTGGGCCGGTGCCGCGCTGCTGCGCCCGGAGAGGCGGGGGCCTGGCGCGTCCTCGCCTGCGCGCCCCTCCGCCCCCTTCTTACGCACTAGCGCGCGCTCGCCCCAGACCCGAGCAGCGAGGAGTGCCAGCCTTCCAGCCACCCCGCTGCCAAGTTCTGGGCGTTATTAGATTGCGGGGTTGAGCTTGGAAAGAAAAGGGGTGGGGGGGGAGTAAGAATTAGAAAGAACTGCCCCCCTTAGGGCATCTATGTTTCCTCCTTGTAGATAAGTCCTAGTCAGTCCTCCTGAAATTGCCAGCGTGCATGCCTGTCAGAGGTACGCAGTGCTTGGCAACTCCTCGGGCTTTAAAAAGATGCTATTAGGAAATCCCCTCACTAGTGAGATAATTGAAATTTGAGTTTGTTTGCAGCTTCCGTTTTATTTGATCCAATTAAAAATGCATAAGCAGGCACTTTATATTTGTGTACATAGAGTATTCCTAGTTTCAGTTATGACTAATATGACTGTGGTTTCACTAGTGTGGGATCTAATAAGGCAGTATAATTCAATTTCGAGCTTGTAGGCCCGTGTTCTCCAAATTAGGGTTTATGGACCATTAGTAAATCTGGCCAAGCTTTCTCGTGAATCCGTGGCATCTCTGAGCATCTTTCTCTGGGACTGTGTTTGTCTTATTCTCCACCCCTTAAAAACAGTTCATTTCTGGGAGTAACAGATCCATGGATAGAGAAAATAGATATTTTAGTTATTTGCAGTTTACAGAGCATCTGGAATATTTTGCCCAAGATTTGGTTCTTATCTCCCAAACAGAACATAAGAAAATCAAAACAGTTCTCCAAATGGATATATTTTTGTGGTGCTGTGCATAGGACATCCTTGGAATAGTCAGCACTGATCCGGGCTCTTGCTTTCAGGACTGATTGGGAATGCTGTGATTTATCTGCGGGGGTAGTGGTGGGGGGAGGCAGCCTGTGCTATTGACTGTGCATGGCACAGTAATTTGACTGGAAACTAGACTGGAAGATTGGGTCAGCAACCTCAGTTTTTGTGAGCTTTGTGGTTCTCTGGCAACAGCAAGATTTGAGATTTGTGTATGATGAAGTGATTAGGCACGAGTTGTCAAGTAGCATGGCAGATGCCATCCGGAGCAGGTGGCTTCTTATAAGCCTCGCATGGTTCCTGTAACCCAGAGCCTGGGAAAATGTGACAGGAGTTCCTTCTGTTCCAAATGGATTCTAAGTCTTTCTCTGTTTAAACTTTTTCTCTTGATTAATGATCGGAAGGTGCTTGCTGAGCAGCCATAAGGACCTGAGTTTTGGATTCTCCGGCTCTCATGTAGAAAGGAAAGAGTGACACTTGTTCTAATAATCTCAGTTCAGGGGAAGGAAAGAATGTAGGATCCTTGGTGGGCTTGCTAATCAAATCAATGAACTCCAAGTTCAGCAAGAAATCATGTCTCAAGTAAGATGGAAAGGGATAGAGACAGACACCTGATGTCAGCCTTAGCCTCTACATGTGGATGTGTACACACATACACACATACACATACAACAAGCTAACTTGTGCACATCCTTCCACCCCAAGCCTTTTTCTTAATTTTGTAGCATTAAGTAGTTCACCGTACTCTTCTCTCTGTGTGTGTATCTCGTTTGTCTTGAGGTAGTGGAATTGTGATTATGTCTCAGTGTGATGTTATGGTCTCCCTGAAGTCATGATTTTTATTCTTTTCACATTTAACTGTATCCTAGCACTGAAAACTGCATACGATCCTATTACTACAACTTTAAAATACCCCTTATCTTTATAATTGTTTTTATAGTACATCAGTATAGTTGGAAGTTGTCTGAATTCCTCAAAATATAACTTCAGGCAAAACCACACAAGAAGTTGAAAGATGAGTTAGAAGTGGGGGGGGCGACACCACAACTGGGTCTGTGTTGTATTTCTGGAATATCCACTGTTGGGTTTTGTATTTATTGATTTACTTTTCTCATAACGATCTCAAATGCCAAAGAGAATCTGACACAGTTTAAGAATGGCACCTGATGGATAGTTTTGCCAACTTAATGCTGCAGAAAGTTTATCAGAAACAGTTATGCCCTGGGGCTGCTGTGTCTTGGAAATCTCTTTGATTTATTTAAGTTTCAAAGGCAGTTTTAGTTTTCTTGGAAGTGTGGCTTAGTCCCAAGTGGCATTTGTGGTTATGTTTTCCTGTGTTAAACCATGAGGCTCCCTAACCCCGGCCTTCGTTCTCACCATGAGTATCTCTGCTTTCCAGCTGTCATGAAAAGACCTAGTGAGAATGACTGATGGGTCACGCATGCCCCAGGCGTACTCCAGAGCCTTTGGCACAGTTTGAGGATTCAGGGATTCTGCCTGCAAAGATACCTTTGGTACAGGTCAGTGACAATATCCAAATACTTGAAGAAACTACTCTCTCTTTACTTTTTTCACCCCCTGTAATTTATCATTGCATGGCTTAAAATAGCTTGTTCTTAGTAAATACTTGGTGGGTTTCCTACTTCCATGCCTCATAACAACTATGATGTACTTCAAGTGAAAATCAGCAAGCGGGATAGCCTGCATTCTTTCCTAAAAGATTATTATACTGGAAACTCTTTGAAATACATAAAGTAATAGCTGGGGTTTGGATATCAGTTCCCTAGAGAACATTTTTGTTTGCAGTGGAATGTAACGTATTTGAGATAAGCAAAAGAGAAGTGGCACCAATTGAATGTCTGATGTCTATGCAATACAAGCCTAGTACTTGAGGGACTTCAGATGTGAAAATTATCCCTGTTTTGATAGCCAGTTCATGCGGCTGGATTGGGTGCTTAAAGACATGAAGCAACTTGCCACAGGTCATCCAGCTGGTAAAGGATACACCTAGAGTTTGAACCCAAGTTGTTGAGGTCCTTTTCACCAGAAAGTCTCTCTCCATAGAGTCCTTTAACAGCTTAAGAATGCTGTCCTATTTTAGTAATGCAACGCTAGGCTAGCTAACAACTTTTCCTAAGTTCTTCGAGAGTTTGTCACTGGAGGCAGGCATTGGAATGCGAGAGTGTGTGGGCCTCCCTCCTGCTCTCCACAGTATACTTGGGAGTTCAGGGGCTTGGTATACAAACGTTACAGCATGCACATGGGGAACTAACTGTGGTCACTTTTTCCTTGCCATTCGTATTGTGGAGGTGTTGAGACCCTTATGAGAAATTCTACTGCTTTCTTAAAAGTCCTGGAGATAGTAAAATGGAGTTATTTTAGAATATCCATCTCTGTTCCCAGCCTGAATGGAATCATTTGCGTAAAATCCAGAGGAAAATGTTTATTTTTGTCTGTGGTACCTCTGCTTGTCTTTCACAGGTTATGATAAAGATGCTGTCCATCCTCTCTTATTCTTTACCTAATTCGTTCTTGTTCTGTTCTGGGATCTTTATAGAGTTTGCTAGGGAACACATGACATATCTTAAATACGAGCTCCTTTTTTTTTTTTTTTTTCCAGTATCATAGTATTTAATTTCCAAGAATGTGTGCATTTTTTGACATTTGCTTTGTTGTGGATATCTATTTTTTTTGAAAGTTTTTTTTATAATACATTTTTTATTATTATTTCAGCTCATACAAACTTAATAGGTACACCAGTTCCCTCCCTCCCTCCTCCTCCCCCCGAACCCCCTGCTCTCCCTCCCATCACCCCTCCCTCCCCATCCTCCAGTGCCTCCCGCCCCAATTCCCAGAGTCCTTTCTTGTGCATGCCTGACTCTCCTCTGGGCCCTCCTCTCCGATGACATACAAGGACCCAGTGGCATTTCCCTGAACCCTTTCCTGTGTTCCCCTTAAGCATAGGAACACTACTGTGGCTGTCAATCCCTTGCCTCCAAGGATCTTGATGCCTTTAGCAGATGCTAGACTTTGTGAGGTCAGTAGTGTTTTGGACATTGCACCGGGCATGCAGAGTCCAATTATGATTGCTTTGGCCCTAACTTGTGTGGAGTATCTTGCAAATCATTGCTCCTCCCATCCTTTTGCTCTTACACTCTTACCGCCCCCTCTTCCGCAAATGTCCCTGAGCTTCAGGACGGGGAGAGATTAGTCTGGCCTAGTTCTAGGTGGTTGATAGAGAGTCTCTGAAGTTCTGGATAGTGGTTTGTTGATTTTCTTTTGTAGTTTTGTTGCTCCTGCGATGACCTTCACTCCATCGTGATGGGCACTGTATGTCACCCCCTGGCCAAAGACAGAAAGCTGTTAAACTGGAGTCTTATTATAAGAGCACATTCAAGGGTAGATGTAATACTTATACCCAAAAGTGGAATCACAGGGTCATATGGCATTTGGCAATGGAAGGGGTCAATCACCCATTTGCAAAATGGTTACTTTTTAATCTGCCGGACTATATGCCCTCCCCTTCTAGTGAGTTCATACCCCCTTAGTTGTAAATGATCAGGAACGAATGTCTGTGAACTTAACCAGGTGTCACATTACTTTCTTGCAGTCCTTGATGGAGGCCTATTTTCTCTACTGTAACATGGTCACTTCTCTCCTTGTTTCTGGTGTGGTCCTCCAACCCCATCCCTCCTGTTCATAATCCTTGCAATTACTGTAGGTAATACATAGATTTACCTATGAGTGTCTCAAGGTTGGCTGGGTGGGTTTGGTATTAGGAGCCACCTATTAGGGAGTACATACGGTGCTTAATTTTCTGGGTCTGGGATACTTCACTTAATATAATTGTTTCTAATGACATCCATTTCCCGGCAAATTCCAGTAATTCATCATTTTTGATGGCTGAATAGTACTCCATTGACGAGCTCCTTTTTAAAGAATTATTTTTAAACTAATGAATATCTCTTCTCTCTCTAATCATGAGCAATGACTTGTCCACTATTTTAGAAGAACCTAACACACCTAAGATAGTACTTGAAAATTTTAGGAAAACCAAGAACAATTTTGGGATGTTCTCTGCATGCAAATCCAAACATGCATGGAAGGTGATGGATGTGTTTTTAAATTTCCTAGATAAGTAAAGGGACACTTTTACTCTCTAGTATTTTTGATACGATTTTTGTCAAGCAATTAAGATTTTTGTGTATTTTAGGTTTTCTGATACATTGGGTAACGAAGGTGTTTTGATTGGGAACCACACTGATAGGATTGACTAAATAGCAGTTTCTGTCTACTTCTGCTGTGACTTAATCCTGAAACTCACAGACTCTAATGAGTGCCACAAATGGAATGCAAAATGTTCAATTTTATGCTTTATAGGAAGACTGTAGTTTGTGATTCTCAAATCATTCTCTCTACACTTCACTTTTTACCGCATACTAAAAAAACAAAATCATTGATTTAGGTTATTCAAAACAAATTTGTTTTCTTGAAAAAAATCTGTCCAGAGTCTGACTGGTTAGCAGCCCTTTGGTGGGTTCTGTGATCTTAGCCTCCATCGTCCACTGGACCAGGGAAGTTCTTCCACAACACTCAAATTGTCTTCTCTAGAGTTCTTTCCTCCCTGGCTCCTAGAAGATGTTGCATGCGTGCCCTTACCATGTCATAGAGTTAAAGATTAGCGTGGGGGGTAAGGAGATGGGCCAGGCGTGCAAGGTCCTGGGTGTCTCCAGCATCTGCTTCTGCAGACATCACTCTAAGGGTGCTGTGGCGTGCTTTGCCTTTTGTACAGCTACATAGATATCCTGTTACTGCCTTGCTTCAGTCTATATTGGGATTTTCTTTCTTACATTGACTAGGAATAATAAAGACAATATTTATTTTTACATTCCCCAAACACTTCTGAAAAAACTAATTACAACTTCTATGAATACTATGTGGAGTTTTTCTTCAAATAATGTCTAGTTGAGCATAGTATTTTACGGAGAGCATATATATATATCACATTCTCTTAAGACAGGTGTTACATACATACATACATACATACATATCATGTTTTGGTAATCTGGTGTTACTGTAGAAACTGTTTCGTGTTAAGATTTTCAGAGCTTTATTTGTCATCTACTTAAGTAAAAACAAACTGGTGAAATTTCCTGAATGACATAATAATTGGAAGAGCAGTCTAGGAGGTGGATGAACTTGAAAATGTTGTGGATGGTTTCTTAGAAGTAGATTTACTGAGCTGGACACTAGTTGAATAGAGGAGCCAATTGATTTGGCTTGATGTGTAGATGAGGAAATACCTTCATTTTCGGTGGTTTGGTAAAGGACACAACTCCAAAGGGGATTCTGGCCTGTTTACTTTTTAAATGTACATGAGTGAGAAGTGCACCTGAGCTATTTACTTTGGATTTAAGAAAAACATTAGTATTCTCAAAAGTCCTTTGAAGGATTATGCCTAGTAAGGTAGGTGTAGATCATAGGTTTTATTTACTGAAGAGAAATTTTACATAATTTAACAGAGACCTTATTATTGTTCACTGTGTATTTTGGCTTAACTGTTTTTGCAGCGTTAGCTGTCTAAATGCAGCTGTTGGGTTTCAGTGTTTTTAAGTTGAGCCATCATTGCTGGTCACATGACAGTATTAGATCATGTTATAAATGGTGATGCTTGTATTGGTAATTTTTCCTGCTGCTGTGACAGAAACAACTCAAGGGAGAAAAGACTTAACTCAGACTCACAGTTCAGGGGACAGTGTGGTGGCTGGGAGCCCTCGTGAGCAGGAGTGAGGGGAGTCTGCCATGTGTGGGTGGCAGTCTGGAAGCAGACCTGTGTCTAAACTAGTAGGCCCCCCTACAACTACCCACTTCCTTCAGACGGGCTGCACCTGTGAAAGGCTCTTTAATTGCTCAAAAGCATCACCACCTTGGCTTCAAACATGAAGTCACTGGGCATTGCACATCCTAACCGTGACACTTTTACACTGCTCTTCTCCTTCAAACACACTGGGCATCGATGTTGTAAGGACTTAAGGGCTGTCCACTGAATGGAATTAGCAGTTGTAAAAACACATCGAAGAAGCTGTAGGGGATCTTGAAAGGTTGTTAAGAAAGATGACCAAAAGATGTAAAGGGAGATTTCACAGATAAGCCTGTTCAGTAGACCTCAAACTTCAGGTTTGGACTGTTCCCTGTCTAGGTGGTGTGTGGAACTCTGAAAGAAGCATGTAGATACTTGTGTAACAATTAAACAGGATCATGTCTTGAATCTAGTAAAAAATGGTAGAAATGGTTTCTGTAAGTATAATCTTTTGTCTTTTGAACCTAATAATAAAAATAATCGTTTATATATTGCCCTTCTTGATTGGTCTTACTTTCTAGTAATCCATTTTTCTGGTGTTTCATAGAAGTATAGTGCCATACTTGTTGAAATGCTAGACCCGTGAAATAGATGGCGGAAGCTAGGAATCTAAGTCTGAGACATTGTTCCAGATCAGTGCCTGCCAGCCAGTAGAACTCTCTGTTTTGATGGCAGTATGTGTGCATGAGAGACACTAGCCAGATACGTGTGGCTTCCGAACCCTCACGATGTAGCTGCTATGGCTGAGGAAGAAAATTGAAAATTTTATTCAATACTCAGCCACTATTTGATGACACAGCTTTAGTCTCTTTAGCTTCTTCCTCCTCCTCCTCCAGGGAAAATATAACATGGGACAAGACTGTCCTAAGTCGATTAAACTTGACACTTACTTTTAAACTGAAGGTTCTGGAAGTAGTGGGATCAGAAAATAAGCTTAGATGACTCTCCAGGCTTTCCAAACAGCTAGGTAGTTGGCCTGCTGCGGCTGCAAGGCCAGCCCTGGAGCCTTTATCATGTGCTGCTGGCATGCATGCTCGCTTCCAGCAGGACTTCTGAAGCTGCTGCTGCTTGGGGTGTGAGCAGGCGGCTTTTCCCTGCTGCCTGAGGTCTCCAGTTCTCATTGGCAATGCCGGTTGTGATGGTTGTCGTCTCATCAGGTAGCGGCGCTTTTCATTTCAGGTGTTTCTGTAGCTTGTGCAGTTTATGAAGGGAATCGTTTTTGTAGCATTCCCTGAGTCCCCTGTGAAAGACTCAGTCTTTTCCTCTGTACCATTTCTAGTATGTTTAAAAGTAAAAGGGATTTCTTTTGTTCATTTGAAGCTCATACTTCTCCCTTCTCCATCTGCTTGCACTTCAAACTTTAAATTTCTGAAACTAAGGAATAGCTTTGGTTCCAGGATATTGATGAATTTCCACCGCAGAATTGCAAATTATTTTGTGATTGGCAAGCAGATAGATTTGACTTACGAAGATACCTGCAGAATCATAGCTTTTAAAACTGCCATCTGCTCATAATAATTGAATCTAATCAAACAGTAGTTTTGCTAAACATATTCGCTAGGTTTTGGGCTTCTAAACAGGAAGTTGCTGGTCACGTAGGTGATGACTGTTAGAGAGACAGCAAGGGTTGTCCTTTGGGAGTGGCAAACTTGGAGGCTGCATCTGCAAGGCTCTTCAGCGGACTGGCCTTATGGCAGCAGTATCTATTTTGGTTGTGATGTTAGTTAATTCTATATGTCTTTTGTTACTTTTTTTAAACACTTTTTTTATTATTATTTATCAAAATTGGTCTTGAATTTGTCTTGTAGCCAAGAGTGACCCTAAACTTCAGATCCTCCTGCCTGGACCTCTTGAGTGCTGGAATCATGGGTGTGCACACCATGCTTGGCTTTATGTGGTGCTGGCGCCTAAACCCCAGGACTTCACACATGTCAGGCGAGCAGCCTACCAGCCGAGCTGCAGCCCCCTGCACACTAGGTGGGGTCTTACAGAATTAGGAAGTTCATATAACAGAATGGGGATCTGATGACTTCGGGTTGCTGTCATGTTAAGAGGCTACTAAACAGCTGATTTCCTAAGTTGTCCATAAGTTCTGCTGGTCTTAACTATGACAGTCATCGCTTCACTCACCCTGCGTCCTCTCTGCACGCGGTGCCAGTGTTGTGTGCTGGCTGGCCTCGCCCTGGATGCTCGTGACTGGTGCTCGCCCGAGCTTGGGCTTAGCTTGCGTCCTTTACTCCTGTTGAGGCAGAGCTTTGTCACTTGATGTAAAAGTCATGGGGTCCTGCAGAGGTCAGCGTTACACCTAGAGTCTCCCACAGCTCAGCTTTTCTGGTTTCTCAGCACTGCAGAAGAGCAGTGTTGGGGTGCTAACCTCATCATCTTCTGAATGGTGAAATGGGTTCCAATCAATCAGGTTAATACTTTGAAGTCCTCAGAGCTGATCTGTGGCAAAGTCGCGAATAGAGTCCATTCTCATTTTGCTGTGTGGCATTTCTTCCCTAATCACCAAGGGTTAGGGCTCTAAAAATTCACACAGGTAAATTTTTCTTGCAAATATTGGAGAAAATATGGGGAAGAGAATTGCCCTGAGATGAGGAATGAATGTGTAAATAGTTCTAAAGCTTAGGGAAAAAAAAATCCTTAAAATAACATCAATGAAAATTTTATAATTAAAATTAGATAGTGCTATTTTGATAATTTTTAATACTATGTCTTTTCTACTAGAAACCCCACCCCATGTCACAGTAGATGCTTTTTGTGCTATTTCAACAACTCGCATTTAATATTTTTTTTCCTTTCATCCTTTTCTTAATACCATTGTGGAATACATATGTGTTCTCCTTTGCTCTTTTGCAAATAATATGTATGGCAAGACATTTTTTCACACCTGTAGTCAGTTTTTTGACTTAAGGGTACTAGAATTGCACCTAGACTCCCTAATAGTACTAATAATGGGCATATTAATCAATAATTGCTCACTGTGTCCCATACATGGAGTTAGACTCCTTCATGGTATGGTGGTGGTTAGGCTTTCTCACTGGCATTCTGGTTCTCTGTTGGACATGGTGGTAGCATGGCACACCTGTGTTAAGCTGAAAGTTCAACATGACTTCGTGGATATTGAAATTATAAGTAGAAGAGTGTCATTTCCAGGCAGGCACTTCTCTTGTAGTGATTGCATGCTTTAACCAAATACAGTTTCATGTAAAAGCCATGTTTTTAAAATGGAGTTCTCAACCGAATCCATCCTGATGAATACATATGGGTTGTCTGGTTCTCTTGAATAAGTGCCTGTTAAATCATTTGTTTATTTTTTTGGGAAACTGAGTTGCAGGAGTTTATACCCAGTCCGCCATTGGCAAGTACCACAGTGAACACCATTTTTTTGTTGCTAGTATCTCAGCGCCCACTGTTACCTGCAGAACTGGAGCTCTCCCCTGAGACCCTCATGCAGGTTAAATATTCACCTTTCTTTCCAGCCCCCTTACTGGTACTTCCCAGGTTCTGAACTGCCTCTCACCATGCCCATCCCCGTGGGTCCCTGGTAGTTTCCACTCTTCTTTTGTAACTGGTGGCCTGCTTTTGCTGCCTTCTGAAACTTTGCCTTTCCTGACATGATAAGATAACTTTTGCCTTAGTTGTGTGCTTCACCATAGTTTAGAAGCTTCCCAGAAGACCACAGTTGACTAGATAGGATGTCTGCCAGGCAGTGGAAGCGTTACCAGGGGTGCCCAAGAGAGCAGACTGGGTTGGGTTTGAATCTTAGTTCTGCTCTTAGTTCCTCTTCTTCCTGTGCTTCAGGGTTTTTTTGTTTTTGTTTTTGTTTTTTTTGCCTAAAATGGAAATAATATCTATATCATATGGTGGTTTTACAAATGAAATGAGTTAATTGATGTCAAGTCTGGGAACAGTGCCTGGCATTGTAATCTTGATATTAGTGTTGGATATTACAGAGAATCAGGTATCATAAGGCCAAGATGAATGAGGAGAAATCATTATTGGTCTTTCTAATGATAGTAGCAATATAGTAAAGATTTAATATCATCTTTAATTTTTCCTTTTATTCAGCAGGGATTTTTGAGTGAAACTTTATAAGTCTTATGCTGTGGATGGGGCTGGAAATGAACTAGACTTGTTCTCACAGATTCCGTAGGGGAAAGAAGGCCTAAGATACTCATAGACAACGTGAACTTAGGTAATTGTGTTGTTGTGGTGTTCTTAAGGGTAAAGGACTTGGGGACTCTCTCAAGAGTAGAGAGAGATGGGGAGTTGGAGAAGGTCCTGGGTCAGGTATGCAGTGGGATGGGATGGACAGGCAAGATTTGGACTTGCAGAGACTGGCTGGGGTAGGGAGGAACTTTCAGGTAAAATGAAGGTGAGGACCAGAGAGTTATAGCATCTGTTCACCCATTCAGCAAAGAATACGAACACCTGTGTGCTCCAACACCTACAAACTAGAGAGCAGAAACTTCTATCGCAGGGAGCTTTCATTCCAGTGAGTGCTTGAATATGTGCAACTGCAAAGAAAGATAAAGCATGTCCATGAGGCAAAATAGGCTTATTCACCTGAGAAAAGCCCAGTGACATTTATTATTTTGCTTTTTGAATCTTTTGAAGGTGCCCAAGGCAGATCTAAGTGACTTTCCCAGAGGGACGCAGATTCCTAAGTTTTCTGTCACCATGGTTGTCTGCCCCTTGCTTTCAGTATGTCCAGTATTTTCCTCTGAGGCCTCAGAACAAATCCAAGTACCTCCTGAGCCTTCCTTCTCTGGTCTGTCTGGAGGCCGTCTCTGCTGGCCCTGCAAGAGAGACTGCTAATTTAGCCAATTTGGCATTGCATATTGAGCGCCTTGGTCTTTTCTCATAGTGCTGCTTGTTAATTCTGGATATTGGTGATCATTTATTTAATAAACATTATTGAGTATATTTTGGTATCAGCCATTACTTGGGTAGTAGATGTTTAGCCATGTGGTCTCTGCCCTTATGGAATGCATGGTCTATTAGAAGAGACAGAAAGGTAAACTTCTCGAGTATCATGATAAATGAATTAAAGTATGTATTAGGTTCTCTAGAGTTACAGAATTAACCAAATAAATGTATAAATAAGGAATGTATTGAGTCGACTTCCAAATATGGCTGAGGTAGTTCATTGATGTCTGCCAGTAGCTGCTCAGGCTGGTAGTCCAGTGGGTGATGACTGAAGGCTGAAGGATTCCTATAGAGTCTTTAGTCTAGTTGAAGACTTGGAGGGTTGGAGGGCTAGAGGGCCAAAGAAGGGAAGAAACCGAGTGGCCGGAAGGAAGAGTGATTCCTAGCACAGCTACAAAAGCGTCTCTTCTTTTTGGTGGTTCCCTTTTATCTGATCCATTACTGGGAGGTTCCTATGAGATCTATGGAGGTTCCAATGGGATCTAGGGCTGGTCTTGTATTATCTAGATAATCTCTTCAGGTGGTCTCAGCTGATCTTAATGTCAGGTGTGTCAAGTTGACACTGAGGATTCATATCACAGAGCAATTTTCAGAGTTTTTTTTAGAACACAAGGAGTAACATCAACCTAAGAGAAATAAGGCCAGCCTCCTTTCCTTTCTTCCTCCCCTTCTCTCCCTCTCCCCATCCCATGGTGTGTGTGGTATGTGATGTGTGTGTATCTATGCACGTGCTTTCGTGTATGGGGACAAGAATACACTTGTGCGCCTGCAGAAGTCAGGGTGTTGGTCCTTCTGCTTTCCATCTTGTTTTGAGGGTCTGGTCTCTTTTGTGTTCACACTGCACAGCTGGCCATGGACTTCTAAAGATTCTCCACTCTCTTGCAGTCTGGACAGAGCACTAGGATCTCACATGCACACTACTGCAGCCAGCCTTTGCATGGGTTCTAGACATGAGGTCTTAGGTGTGACGAGCACTTTATCCATTGAGTCAATTCCCCAGCCTAGTTAAGTCTTCTGAAAAGCAGGAACTTTTAAATTGGAGTTAGATGAACAGTGCTCAAAGTTAGTGTGAGTTTGGAGAACTTTTCACATGGGAAAGGAGTGTACCAAAGGATCACCTTTATTTTAGTTGGTTGTGTTGGAGTATTGTGGGGGAGCTTTGGAGCATGTGGACTGGAGGCACAGACCATTGAGAACACTGGAAGGCCGTGGCCAAGACTTTGGGTTTGTGTCAGCAGCGAGGGTTTGATGCAGAGGGTGTGTTGTCCACTCTGGGATAGTGGACATTGTTTAGAATGCCAGTACTCAAACTTTGACTCTATTAAGAGTTTTTGAAATTACACATGGCTAGACTGCACACAATCAAAAAACATTTTCTGATGAGGGGACCTAGGCTTTAGGGTTTTTTTGTAAGTTCCCAGGCAGTTTCAGTGTGTACTTAGGTTTGAAAATAATGATTTTTGAAGGTCCCACCAATAGATCAGGTAATTGTTGGAATGGCCAAGCCAGGAGCTAGAATAAAGGAAGACAAGAGTCAACCAGTTTTTTAAAAATTTCCTGTATGCCCGACTTCTCTTAAGATCCGGGCTGCTGTGGGCACAGTGAAGCACTCTGTGCTTTCGCTTCTTCACAGTGATTGGTGCATGGAACGTTTCTAGCAATTTGCCCCCATTATTCAGTTTTCCTTTGTTCAGGTCCTCACACTTGAGGACTTAGGACATTTTTATTTCACTTTTTTTCTCCTTTCTGATTTTTTCTGGTTAAAGCTAAAGTCAGAATATATTAATCAGTACAGCAAGTCTGGAAACCTGCTGCAGAAGTGGGTGCCCCTCAGCACTGAATATAAGGATGAGAAGTTCAGGATCACCCTCAGCTAAACAGGGGAATTCCAGGCCAGGTGAGTTTATCCAAACTGTCCCTATACTAGCACAGATAGGAATATTTGACATTATCTCCTGGTGTTTGTGTAACCCATAGTGCTAATCCAGATTAAGTATCCAACGTGTAACAAGTACACCTTAAGAGTAAAACCCGAGTTTTATTAATTTATTCAGTACCTTAGAACACTATCAAGGTGTTGTATTAAAGACTGACTTGTTTTATATACTTCAAATATTCCTACTTTGCCAAACAAATTTGTGATTGTGAGTAGTATTTAAATGCTATGAAGCATCTTGAGGTGACCGTTTCCTTCTCTGTCCTATTTTATTTATTTACTTATTTATAGAACATATCATAGCTTATTGTAACTCTCAAAGTTAGCTCTCTTTCCACCATGGCTAGAGGTTCAAACTCGGGTTGTCAAGTTGTGAGTAGGCACCTGTACCCACTAAGCCATCTCACTGCCCTCATTCTCTTCTTATGGAAAAAACAGGAGTATAGAAAAATAGTTAAAGTGATTTATGCCTACATATTGTTTGTCTTGAAAAATATGAACCATACAGAATAGTATCAAAACACCCAACTTCTCTGCACTTAGGTTCACTAGTCACTTAACATTGTGTCAGATTTGCTTTTTAATTCTCTGCTTTTCTTTTTTTCCCCTTGTTTTTCTTTTTTTTCTTTTGTATGTGTGCATGTATAAGAGGTCACTTCAGTATTTGTGCCTGTGGAGGACCAGGGGTGACATCAGAAATTGTCCTGGATTGCTTTATTCTCCTTATTGTTTAGGTCTCGGATTTCCCCAGGCTCCATCTTCCAGGGCCAGAATTGTAGACTGTCTTGATTCTTTTTTTTTTTTTTTTTTTAAACATGGGATCTGGGATGCAGACTCAGGGTCTTTGGCTTGCAAGGCAAAGGTTTTAACCTCTGAGCCATCTCCCTAGCCCCTTCACTTTACCGTTGAAAAGTTGCCTGCAAACATCATGATAGTTCACTCCTAAAAACATTGGCTTTTATTTTAGCATTTTCTTACAGTGCTACAGTATAATTCTATCACTCAGGAAACCAATATGTAGTCCCTATGTTCATTTTTCCCATAGTGATATTATTTATCCCCCTCATTAAGATCCAGTCCTACAGTGCATTGATAGCAAGGGGCCATGTGTCCTTACCTTTCAGTATTGAATAGCCTGATCTGCTGTTGACAGGCTTTCAAAAATGAGAATGAAACTCCTTCTGTAATGGTATGGTTCTTCTTTCTCCCCCTTCCTTGCTCGTCCTTTCCTTTCTTCCCCTCAGGCCAGGGACTGGCCTTGAAGGAGGATACAGTTCTTGGGTGGAAACTTGGATCTCATGTGCACTTGCTGGTTCGTGTCTCCCTGAGGCTGGAAGATTTTTTTTTTCCTGACAGTTTTTTTCCATCCTGGGATTAAAACCATTAGCTCACCTGTGTGCTTAGTTTAAAAAACGAGGTAGCATTACTGAGGCTTTTATGGTCTCTTGGATGTCTTCCTCAGCTGCTTTCTGCTGTGTTTTTGAGACCACGTCTCTCACTGAATCTGGAACTTACAGATTGGGCCAACAAGTCCCAGGGGTCTTTCTGTCTCTGCCTCCACAGTGTTGGGATCACAGGTGTCATGGTTTGAATGTGAGTTGCCCCCCACAAGCTCATGTGTTTTAACTCTTAGCTGATGTTAATGTCTGGGGGAAAGTTTTTAAAGAACTGGAAAGGTGGCTCAGGGGTTAAGACCCTGTCTTGGAGGCAGAAGGTCCTGAGTTTGGATCTCAGGGCCCATGTAAAAACACCAAGTGGAAATGGTGGCGGCCTGTACTTCTGACCCCTGGTGGGCAGAGCCTGGGAAATCCCAGAGTGAAGCAAGAAAGAAATAGAAGAAATCCAGGTTGATTCTCAAAGTCACCCTTGGTCCTCCACACTGACACACAGTAACCTCTCTCTCTCTCTCTCTCACACACACACACACACACAAAATAAATTTTTAAAAATTAAAGGAAGGCACTTTTAAGAGGTGTAGCCTTGTTGGAAGAAGCCGGTCACAGGGCAGGCCTTGAGGTTTGGCAGCCCAGTCTTGCTTCCTCGGTTCATTCTTGTTGTCTGTACCTTCATGATGATGACTGTGGAGATCTGAACCAGCCACCTTCTGCATCCTCCCTGGGACTGAAAATCAAATAAATCTCCCTTTTTCCTGGAGCCAAACTCATGTCCTCATGCTTGCTAAGCCTCTTCCTAACCTGTAACAGTCTGTTCCGCCCCCTGGGTAAAACTGCTCTGGTTGGCCACGGGAGAGCTGCACTCACAGAAGGGTAAAAGAGGACCTTTGTTCTGGATTTTTTTTTTTTTCCTTTTTTGCACCAGAATCAGGAGTTGGGATGAAGGAATGAAAGGAAGGAAAGGGTGACCTCACATTTGATACTGGAGCTTGAAATTCTTGTTCTCCTTATTTGGTACTGTCTATAAGAGGATTCGAGAGGGACATGTATCCGTTAGGTTTTTGTCACCTTGACCAAAATACCTGACAGACAAGAGAGGAAGGATTCATGTTGGCTCACAGCCTCAGAGTTTACCACTTCGCCACCAGAGCGCAGAGAGGAGCCTCACAGGGAGAGGCAGTGTAGGCCTAGGGGTGTTCCCACTGACAATGCTCCACTGAGGGTGCTCCCACTCCAGCTGTGCTCTTTCTTCCTTTCACCACCTACTAGCAGTGCTGTTGTTACGTCACAGCCATCGCATCTCAGGACCCCTCACAGATACACCCAGAAGCGCACTGCTCTGATCCAAGCTCTTGGTCCAGTCAGGCTGTGGCTCCATGGATTTGCTCTCACTAGTGTCGTGCCAGGGAAGTGGGCACTAAGAGGGTGAGGTGGGAGAACAGATGAGAGGGTTTGGAGAATGAGATGTTTGTTGGAAGAACCCCTCCTAGGGCATGCCAAGAGGAGCCAGAAACCCAGAGCCTGCAGTAGAGACCAGGGAATCGATGTGGTCCTGGTTCCATGCAAGGAAGCAATGGGCTGAGATCAAGTGAAATCAAGGTGTTGCACCTGGTACCAGACCTGCAGAATGAAGAGCAGACAGTTGCTGAGTGGGCGAGGCCTGCTAGGCAGGAAACAGTTTATATTTAGTATCTTATTTCATTGTAGCTTCTATTGTTACTTTCATCCTATCAGTGAAGGAACCAGTTACTTGTTTTCTCACATGGAACTCCAGGCTGAAGATCCTGCTATGTGAATGAAGCTTGATATGCTATAGCCATCCTGAATCATAACTGCTGTGACTGACTGGTTTTTCCTGCGTGGTTTCCAGCAAAGCGCATATACATAATTTTTTTTTTTTTTTTTTGAGCCATGTGTGTAACTTTTACAAATGGATCCTGGCTCCAGGGGTGCTTCCAACTCTTCAGTATTGTTTTACAGTAACTTCGATACATTCTTTAGCCAGGGTATAGTCACTTTTGACCTAACTGGTCTTTTTGACCCACATCATGGGGATCCAGCGGTCTTGATGCCACCCACAACCCAGCTTCTGCCATCAAGTCCTCAATACAAGCCATGCTGTGTAGACTCCTAGGTCCATCTGCCTCTCTTTCTTGGGTGTTAGTCCACGTGGATCTTGTCCTCTGCACCAGGACCAGGATGTTCCGGAACACCTGCTTCTGGCCTGTGTCTGATCCACCGTAGCTCTCTTTGGGGCTCTCTGCGAGCAGGCAGATCCCACACTCTTCATTTAATGTCTAGCTCGCCACCCTCCAGTTCACTCAGAGCTGCTGACCACAACACTAAAAATAACGTAGTCCTGGAGAATATTTATAGTATTTTCCCTCCCTCTTCTTGAGCACAGACTGTGCCTTATCTGGGAAATACCACTTATTTTGGGAATCTAGAGTTGGGCATTTGAATAGTAGGGCACGTTCTCTGGCAGTCATGTTTCAGGTCAGTTCAACTGTGTGAGAGCCCGGCCACATGCTTGATACTGGAGTGACCAGTGTGGTCACGGGGACCTAACTGGTATTATATGCAGTGAAACCTCGTCGAAGGAGAACGGCCAGGAGGGTGGCGAAGTTAGAACTTCCCCAGGATTGACATTTCACTGGGGTTTTGAAGCATGAATAGGAACTTACCAGGTAGGAAGGCAGTCATGGAAAGACGGAAATGGCCGGGATGGTGACCAGAGCTGCTTCTGGGACTCTTGCCAGTATGTCTCGATTTTTTTTTTTTTTTTTGAAGCAGGTGTTGCTGTTCACCTAGGCTGGCCTCTAACTAACCCAACGTGGTCTTGAGCTCACTGTCCTCTCCCCTCCCTACTGCTGGGATTATTAGCTGTGCATGTCTATACTTGCCATCTCCAGAGTTTCTAGATAGGAGATTGCAGTTTTCCCCTGCTATTTTGAAATGCCTTGGGTGTGACTCAGCGGTAGGACTGAATCCCTAGCAATTATGTTTCTGGCCAGTTGTAGAAGAAGGAAATGATGCTGGTGTAGAAGCTGCAGGCAGAGTGAAGCCACACGGAGCAAGTTGCGAGGAAGGCAGGGGCACCTGTAGTTGGGCTCTAGTGCAGGTCTTTGACTCTCATGCCTGGGCTGGTGTCCTTCTCTTTCTGAGACAGGGTTTTGCCATGCAGTCTAGGCTGGCCTTTTAACCATGTAGCCCAGGCTGGTTCTGAATTCACCGTCTTCCTGCCTTCCAAGTGCAGGTTAAAGGTGGGGTTAAAGGTGCTCACCTCCTTACTTGACATTTAAGCATTCAGTCACAAATGCCCTTGAGCACTGAGGGGATAGGGAGAGTGAGGACCATGCACAGAACTTGTATTGTTAAAGTGTAACATGCTTTCCAGTAATGTACTTGCTAGTCTCCAGTATACTGTTCTCTTTTGGGTAATTGCTGCAGTGAAGGACAAAGATTGCCAGGCATTCCACATGGCACGTGTACTGTGTAACCACTACCTTCAGTCCACAGAGAAGAATCTGCCAGCACGCTGTAGGTCCTCATGGTCCTCTTCCCATCTCCTGCCCAGCCCTCCTTCTCTGACTTCTTTCACCAGAGATTGCTCTGCCTCTCATTAAGCTTTTAAGTAGGATAATACAAAATATTCTGCTTATATGTGGCTTCTGTTGCTCAAGCACCTGTCTGCGAGATCCATTCAGATTCTTGGGAGCACATGTTTTCACCATTGCACCGTTGCAAGAGTTGGCGTGAGTTGCTGGTGTGTTCATTTATCCACTACACATGTACAAGTACCATAAGCCAGGTGTTCTGAGGACACAGACGAATGCAAATCCTGGTAGCAGAACCTTATAGCCTGACTAAGGAAACATGCTCTTCCACAAAAATTATGAAAATGAAGAATCTGCCAACTTTTAGGGGTAAAAATTGTTTTCAAAAGATTAGAAAATCTCTCAACTGCCACAAAAGTATAAGACTTTTTCCTTGTAGTCTTATGGACAGGTGGGAGGGGTGAGACAGCAGGGTACCTTAGAGGCTTGAAGTAAGTGATTTGACTGTAGGTTGATTAGAATCCTGGGAATGTCAGAAGTAACACTTGGGGAAGAAATTTGGAAGAAAGCAGTGGTGTCTGTTTGTCTTCCAACAGTGGAGCCATGGGAGTCTCTCCTATAACCATGTGGAACACAGTGGAAATGAATTTGGGCTGGAGTTAAGGTGGGCCCCAGCAGTGCTTTACCATGACTGTGGGAAGACTTGAGATTCACCTATGAAGATGTGCAGATGCTTGATTCAAATGACTATGAGATGACTTTGTCTCCATTACACCATCAAAACTTTCCCAGTAAAACATTTATGTGTAGCAGTTCTTCTTGTCCATGGAGTTTCACATCAAAATACGTTCCCTGTATGTGTGTACTAGGACTGCCATAACAACCACTGTATTTGTGCTAGGACTGACACAGCGTCCACCATATGTGTGCTAGGACTGCTGCAGCGCCCACTGTATGTGTGCTAGGACTGACGCATCATCCATTGTATGTGTGCTAGGACTGACGCATTGTCCACTGTATGTGTGCTAGGACTGACGCACCATCCACTGTATGTGTGCTAGGACTGACGCAAGGTCCACTGTATGTGTGCTAGGACTGACGCATCATCCATTGTATGTGTGCTAGGACTGACGCATTGTCCACTGTATGTGTGCTAGGACTGCTGCAGCGCCCATTATATGTGTGCTAGGACTGACGCACCATCCACTGTATGTGTGCTAGGACTGACGCAAGGTCCACTGTATGTGTGCTAGGACTGACGCATCATCCATTGTATGTGTGCTAGGACTGACGCATTGTCCACTGTATGTGTGCTAGGACTGACGCACCATCCACTGTATGTGTGCTAGGACTGACGCAAGGTCTACTGTATGTGTGCTAGGACTGACGCATCATCCACTGTATGTGTGCTAGGACTGACGCATTGTCCACTGTATGTGTGCTAGGACTGCTGCAGCGCCCACCGTATGTGTGCTAGGACTGACACATCATCCATTGTATGTGTGGTAGGACTGCTACAGCGCCCACTATATGTGTGCTAGGACTGCTGCAGCGTCCACTGTATGTGTGCTAGGACTGATGCAGCGTCCACTGTATGTGTGCTAGGACTGACGCAGTGTCCACTGTATGTGTGCTAGGACTGCTGCAGCGCCCACTGTATGTGTGCTAGGACTGCTGCAGCGTCCACTGTATGTGTGCTAGGACTGATGCAGCGTCCACTGTATGTGTGCTAGGACTGACGCAGTGTCCACTGTATGTGTGCTAGGACTGCTGCAGCGCCCACTGTATGTGTGCTAGGACTGACGCAAGGTCCACTGTATGTGTGCTAGGACTGACGCAAGGTCCACTGTATGTGTGCTAGGACTGACGCAAGGTCCACTGTATGTGTGCTAGGACTGCTGCAGCGCCCACTATATGTGTGCTAGGACTGACGCAGCATCCACCGTATGTGTGCTAGGACTGCTGCAGTGTCTACTGTATGTGTGCTAGGACTGCTGCAGCGCCCACTGTATGTGTGTGAAGACTGACACATTGTCCACTGTATGTGTGCCAGGACTGACACAGCATTCACCGTATGTGTGCTAGGACTGCTGCAGCGCCCACTGTATGTGTGCTAGGACTGCTGCAGCATCCACTGTATGTGTGCTAGGACTGACACATCATCCACTGTATGTGTGCTAGGACTGCTGCAGCGTCCACTGTATGTGTGCTAGGACTGACACATCATCCACTGTATGTGTGCTAGGACTGCTGCAGTGTCTACTGTATGTGTGTGAAGACTGACACATTGTCCACTGTATGTGTGCCAGGACTGCTGCAGCGCCCACTGTATGTGTGCTAGGACTGCTGCAGCGTCCACTGTATGTGTGCTAGGACTGCTGCAGCGTCCACTGTATGTGTGCTAGGACTGCTGCAGCGTCCACTGTATGTGTGCTAGGACTGCTGTAGTGTCTACTGTATGTGTGCTAGGACTGCTGCAGCGCCCACTGTATGTGTGTGAAGACTGACACATTGTCCACTGTATGTGTGCCAGGACTGACACAGCATTCACCGTATGTGTGCTAGGACTGCTGCAGCTCCCACTGTATGTGTGCTAGGACTGACGCAGTGTCTACTGTATGTGTGCTAGGACTGCTGCAGCGCCCACTGTGTGCTAGGACTGCTGCAGCGCCCACTGTGTGCTAGGACTGCTGCAGCGTCCACTGTATGTGTGCTAGGACTGACACATCATCCACTGTATGTGTGCTAGGACTGCTGTAGTGTCTACTGTATGTGTGCTAGGACTGCTGCAGCGCCCACTGTGTGCTAGGACTGACACATCATCCACTGTATGTGTGCCAGGACTGACACAGCATCCACTGTATGTGTGCTAGGACTGCTGCAGCACCCACTATATGTGTGCCAGGACTGACACAGCATCCACTGTATGTGTGCTAGGACTGCTGCAGCACCCACTGTATGTGTGCTAGGACTGCTGCAGCACCCACTATATGTGTGCCAGGACTGACACAGCATCCACTGTATGTGTGCTAGGACTGCTGCAGCACCCACTACATGTGTGCCAGAACTGACACATCATCCACTGTATGTGTGCTAGGACTGCTGCAGCACCCACTGTGTGCTAGGACTGACGCAACGCCCACTGTATGTGTGCTAGGACTGCTACAAGAAGATGCCACACACCAGGTAGCTCAGAGTTCGGTGGTTTTAGAAGTCCAAGATCGAGGAGTCTGTTGGCAGATTGGTGTTTTAGGAAGTTTGTCTTTGGCTTGGTGTAACTGCTGCTTGTTTGTGCTCATATGGTCTTAATTTTGTCATGTCTGTATCCAAACCTCCTCTTTTTATAAGGATACCAGTTAGATTGGATTAGGACTGCCCTCATCACCCCATTTTAACTTTATCATCTCTTCAAAGACCCTGTCTCCCAAAACAGGCACACTCCTGAGATTCTGGTGTTAGGTTTCAACAGGGAAGACACCTGTCTTTCAGAACCTGACTTTGGAGAGTTAGTCAGACTGTGTTGGGTGTTGTCTCCCTAGAATAGTGAAGGCTGACCAACAGGCAAGAAGGTCACAGCATTGTAGAGCAGTCTGTGTGCTCCCTACTGGAAAGTTGCAGTTTCGGACATCACAGTCTGCGTGCTCCCCAATAAAAGGTTGCAGTTGTAGAGCACAGTGTATAGACCACAGTAGTGCCCCCTACTATAAGGTCACACTGTTGGATATCACAGCCTGTGTGCTCTTGTGGAGCGCCCCACCTTTTGAGAGCTCTCTGAGCTCACTGTGCACATAAACAAACCCTTGAGTTTTGGGTAATATGTCTTAATACCCTGTAGATTTCCACACTAATGAAAGTTGAAGCTGGCAACTGAGGAAAAGAACCTGAAGTGTGAAGGCTGGTGGCACCTCAGTGGAATGATTTCATGACTTTCATGACACTTGGTATCTATTTCAGCACCGACCAAACCACACCCCTTTCTTTCACTGTGGAGGCCCTCATATTTGGGCAGTTTCAGCAGGCTTGGCATCCTCCTTATCAAAGCAGTTCAATATCATGCAGCTGTTTTTAAATCAGATCATCTCAGCCTACCTTCTTGGAGAGAAGGACTGTGCAGTGTTTTGATTCTTCTGTTTTAGCTGCCAGGAAGATGGTTTAAGGTGGGAAGTTTTCTTTGAACTTTAAGGCAGTGCATTTTTAGCAAAAGTCCAAAGATTACAAGAGAAATCAGACACAGGAAGTGTTTTACACAGTCACTTCTTAAGTTGCCCTTACTGGAGATACAGGGAACCGTAGATGAATTCTGGAGAGTGCTGTTGTCTGCTCGAAGTCTCTGGTAGCAGGTGAAGTGCCAACAAGCCTGAAAACAAGAGGTCCTTGTTTTCCTGGGCAGTTGTTATTGCAGTGCTGTTTATTCTAGAGTTGCTATTACAACACTCTTTCTTTTTCAGAATTAGAACTTCGCTTCTCATAGAGGACTGATGCAGAGACTCCTAAGATATGCTAGCTCACATTGGACCAGGCCTGATGTAGAACGGAGAGGGGAATCTTGGGGGGCCGTGGCATGCCCTTTCATGCTGGCCCTCTCCTAGCCAAAGCTGTTCCTTGTCTTCATGCTTCTTACTGTGCACTGTTTGGCTTTGAATTAGTTTTGCCAGGACAACAAAGTCTTTGAACCAACACCAAGGGTAGTTCTAATTTCTGTTAATGTGCCTATATGCATTGTCTTCACCTGACAACTTGATTGGTTCTTTATTGAGGAGTGAGGTTCTTTTAACAGATACTACTGAGTCCTATTAATTTGCATAAAACAGAGTAAGTTCATTGGGAATGGACCAGACTTAACAAATGTACCCAGAACATTATTTACATTTCAAAGATGCAAAAGTGTCTTTCTCAAAAGTGTCTCTCTTCAAGATGGTAAACATTCCCTGTCTGCCTAGCAAATTATCTCAGCCTTCTAAATTGTTTTCTTTTGTTTTCAATCATTTTCTTCTACCCTATACTTAACTTTGACTGTGTCCACCTTTGGGGGTGAGTGGGTTTGTGATCTTTTTCTTATTTAAAAGCTAGATAGAGAGAATCCTGCTAGAAAAGCAGGTGGGTTTTGTTAGTTTTTATCTTGAAGGTGCAGGGAGTTCTCACAAGCTTTGGATAAAAGGGGTCTGAAGCTGACATTGCACAGCAAGAGACAGATGGAGAGTTTTGTTTGCCCGCATGGAGTTGACGCGTGTGCTGGCACTTCCATCTGTGGAAATCCTCCAGCATGTTACTCCTCCCCCTTCACCTGGAAGTATTTCTGTGTAGCACTTTATACTGTACAGCTTTTCAAGGGGAAGAGAGAGGTGCAGTTCTGGAGATGCGCCACAGTGGGAAGTAGGAGCTGGTATAGGTTGTCCTATCACTTGGTTTAGATCTTCAGTTGCAAGAACAATGATCAAACTTGGCTAACTTAGAAAAGACCATGTATGGCATGGGGTTGCATTACGTTACAATTCTTCATCTTCCTGGAGGGTTTTCTTTGTCCACACTCTGTTGTGACCACACGAGGAGACTCTGTTGTTGCTTGTCATAGTTAGGCACGGGTGTCAACTTGACAGTTGAAAGTTTGGGGTTCTGGGCACATTGGTAGAGTTGTTGAGTTAAGCCCAAAGCAAGCCTGCAGGAGATTGTCTAGCTGATGGGGAAAGCCCAGTCCATGGTGGATGGGACTAGACCCCGGAATAAAATACAGAGAGCTAGTTGAGAAAGTTGGCATCTACACATGCTGGTCTGGCAAGTAATGATTGTCCCTCTCTTAGCTGCTATGTAGAGATGGTGTGGCCAGTTCCCTCAGCCCTGGTGCTGGTGTGAGCTCTCCTGTCAAGCTGGACTAAGAACTGTAACCAGACAACTGTAAGAGAAAATAAACCCCTTGTTTAATGGGGATTTATTAGCAACCATGCAAGCTGGCTGCAACAACTGCTTGATTCAGGGTCTGGGCCTGGGGCCACTGAGTGTTAGTGCTGCTTCTTGATTCAGGACTTGAGCCTGAATCCGTGGCCACTGGAATGGTAGTGGCAGGATGAGGCCAAGGTATGTGGCACACTTGTCGTTCGGTGCCTTCGCCAGTGTCATGAGAACGCAGGGCCCGGGATGGCAGGCCTGCAGCTTTAGCAGATGCCAAACAATCGCAAAGCTCTTGTTCGTGCGCTGCTGAAGTTGTGTTCTGGTTTTCAGCAGCGCTCCTTCCATCACTCGCCGCTTGCGGGGTGCCCAAGACTGTCAGAAGGCATCTTTCTTGGATGGCCTCTAGTGATTTGCCGCTTACACTACCCCTGTGATTTGGGCCGCCTCCCTTTCCCGTTCTCTGGCCTCCTCGTCTTACCTGCTCTGCTTTGTGTCCGAGGCCCTGCATGCAGCCCAGGCTGAAGTCAGCTTGAGGACATCTCACTGCTCCCTGTTGCTTGTTCTTCCACTGCATTCTCTTTCAAGAGAGAGGCTTCTTTTTCAGCAGTGCCTTTTCATGTTAGATGTGTCACATCCTCCCTTGCCCTGCCCAGGCATTAGTGCTGTACTTTGGCTATTTTGTCTAACTAGAGGTTGGAGGGCATACTGGGAAGGGACGCCAAGAGTGCCTAGGGCTGAGGGCTTCAGTAATAGAACGTTCTAGGTCTGTGCAGCAACCCCTGCAGGTTCTGTCCACATCAGAGAGAAGCTTTCAGTCCCTTTCTTTCCCTACTTTAAGGTTCCAAGCTGATGGCCAGAACTCACCTGTGAAACTAGGAAGTCTGAGAAGACCTGCAGGAAAAGGAGGCCAGCTGTTCCTTAAGCTTCTGTAGCTCTTCACAGAACAAAAACAAGCACTTGAGAAGAAAGTGAGTCAGCTCATTCTGAAGACTTAGGCTACTTAATCCATTCCATAGTATTTCTGAATAGAAGCTGGTCAGTTACAAGGCTATGCTTAATGAGAATTATCTAAATATTAAGGTATTTGGGGACACAATAGTAAATGGTTCTTTTTAGGAATGTTATTTGGTGATTATGCCTTGCTAGTATATTTGAGTAAAATTGATTTTTGTATACTTATCCTGCATCCTAGGGTCTTGGGGTAAAAATGTAGTTCAGTTTTTACAGGACTTGTCTCTGGTGTGCACAAAGTTAGGGTGCTACCTCCAGTGCCCCAGAAAGCTGGGTGTGGTCGTTAGGAGTTCAAGGTTATGTTCAACTACAAAGCAGGGTTGAGGCTACCAAAGACCTTTTCTTTTAAAAAAAAAAAAAAAGGTCTACTGTATTCTGTAGCCTTGTTAATTAATGGTCTGTTCTAGAAGTTTGTCCTTCCTCCCTCCCCCTCCCTTTGTTCCCTCCTCCCTCCTTCCCATCTCTTCCCCTTCCCTCCCTCCCATCCTCTCCCTCCTATCCCCTCCTACTCCCCTCCCTCCTGTCCCCTCCTACTCCTCTCCCTCCTGCCTCTCCCTCTCTCTTCTCCCTCCCCTCCCTTCTCTCCTCCCTCCCTCCCATTCCTTCCCCTCCTCCCGCCATCCTTCCCCCCTCCCATCTTCCCCCATCCCTCCTACTACCCTCCTGCCTCCCTCCCTTGCCTTCATCCCCTCCCCCCCCTTCCCTCACCTCAATTCCATTCCTCCTTCTCCCACCTCCCTCACTCTTTCCCTTCTCTCTTCCTTCCATTCCTCCTCTCTCTTCCCTCCCTCCCTCCTCCCTCCTTCCTCATTCCTTCCTTCCTTCTTCCCCCCCCCCTTTCCCCCCTCCCTTCCTTTCCTCCCCCTCCCTCCCTCCCTCCTTCCTCTCTTCTTCCCTTCCTTCTTTCTTCCCTCCCTTCCTTCCTTCCTTCCTCCCTTCCTCCCTTCCTCCCTCCCTCCCTGATGTTCTATAGTGACAGTTATGTCAAGTAAAAACATAGTAGCTTTATTGCTTCCTGTTTCTTTCTCTTGTCTGATCACTAGCTAGAGTCCCTCCTCTAATGTCAGGGTTAAACATCCTTGCCTCATTCCTGAAATTAGGGAGAAAGTTACATAAGTAACTGGGTTTTTTTCAGTATTGCTAATGCCCTTTGCTCTTTCGTTCTTCCTTGTTCACTGCATGTGTGATCTCACCTTTTTTTTTTTTTCTTTGTTTTCATTGTGGTTTACTTGTGTCCAACTGTGTGACATCTTCTCATGGGCTTATAAAAGGATTTCTTTGATGACTTAATTGTGTAATTTCATCTATATCTTTTTTTATGTGTTTCATCTTTGCAATGAAGTTTTTTGTCTGTTTATACATTAATTTTTAACATTTTAATCATTATCTTTTTAAATTTCTTATTTGATGTTTGCAACATGTGTGTCATCTCTTAGTTGGATTCTCTTGATTGTTTTGTCTTTAGACATGAGTTCTTATGGTTTTTAGTCTACTGGACATTGGGGACTGAGCTAGACAATATTGATAAGCTGTTACACTAATGAGATTTGTGCATATAGAATAGGACTTGCCACAGGACTTGGCCATAAGTTTACTGTTCAGTTGCTGTAACTGGCTTCTGTTTCTCTTCCTTCTGAGCATTTCCCCTGCAGCTACCTGCTCCTTTACTTCTGTTCCAGAGTCTCTCTTGCATCAAATGGCATCTCTTAGCAAGTTCATGTCTCTCACTAAACTGTGGTTTTTATGACTAAGTGCAGTGTCTTATCAATACTTGCCTAGTTAATTCTAATTTTATAATTTATAATTTAAATTTTTTTAAATTTATTCAATTGTGCGTGTGTGTGCATGCGCATGTGTGTGGCAAATTCGGGAACCACCATGGACCACCTCCACCTCCTCCTTGTTTACTCTGCCCCGGGATTCACAGGCTCTGCCCTACCAGGACCAGAAACGCAGGCCGCCCCCCACCCCCACCCCCCGCTTCCTCCCGGCATCTATACGTGGGGTCTGGGGTCTAGGATCCGAACTCAGGACCTTCCGCTTGCAAGGCAGAGGCTTTAACCCCTGAGCCACCTCTCCAGCCCCTATAATTTATAATTATTGAATTAAATTATATTGAATTGAATTTAAATTATTTAATGGTTTTCATTCCTGTCCCAGAAGTCCATGCTGCTTTTCGAAAACTTCAACAGTTTGCGGGAAATTGCCTGTTTTCCTAGTCAGCTGTCAATGTGTTTAAAAAAACACAACACTTGGGCTGGAGAGGTGGCTCAGGGGTTAAGCCTCCGCCTTGCAGGCGGAAGGTCCTGAGTTCGGATCCCAGATCCCACATATAGATGCCAGGCGGAAGCGGGGGCGGCCTACGCTTCTGGTCCTGGTAGGGCGGAGCCTGTGAATCCCGGGGCAGAAGGAGGTGGAGGCGTCCATGGTGCTTCGCGAATTCGTCCATGGTTCTACACATACACAGACACACACACACACAGACACACACACACGCGCACACATACACACGCACATGCGCACAGTTGAATAAATAATAATAATAATAATAATAAAAATTTAAAAAAAACACAACACTGAGATGTGAGAAGTGTGGCCTGGCTTGGGGAGGTGATAAGTTTGTGCGACTCCTTCCCTACCTGACAGCTTAGTTATAGAATGATTCTGCTTCCTTCTCTGAAGTGTCTTTTGTAACTAGCATAATACTGAACACATAGGTGTTTCTACAGCACACTCATGATACTTTGTGATAAGTTATTATTTATTGTTATTAGTTTTTTTTGTTTTCCTCTTAGGAAAAAAACTTCCAGTGGTGATGATAGTGTTCATTATGAAAGACTCATGTCTGCCTTGGTGTGGACTCCCAGCCTGAGACCACATGGTGTGGGTGTGGGTGTTGTCTGTGCTTGTGCTTGTGTCTGTGTGTGTTTTGAGATAGGGCCTGTTTTATGTAGCCACCAGCTTTAAACTTCCTAGTGCTGAATCTGTAGGCATATGCCACCATTTCTGGTTAGCTCTGGTTTGGGGGTATATTAGTCAGGGTTCTCTAAAGTCACAGAATATATAAAATATATATAGGGAATTTGTTGAGTTGGCTTATGAAATATGGCCGAGGTAATCCAACAATGGCTGCCAGTAGCTGCCTAGCCCAATAGGCCCGAGGGTGACAGCTGAAGGCTGGAGGATTCCTAGGGAGTCTAGTCGCGTTGAAGATTTGGAGGGTCGGGCGGCAGGAGGGAAGAGCACAGCTTCAGAGTCTCTCCTACTCCTCTGTATTCCGTTCTGTGGCTTTCATGCGGTCCATTACTGGGAGGTTCCTATGAGATCTATGGAGGTTCTGATGGGATCTAGAATGGGTATAATCCCTTCAGGTGGTCTCAGTTGATTCTTCGAGGTGTGGCCTCAGCTGATCTTAGTTAATACCAGGTATGTCCAGTTGATACCCAGGATTAACTATCACAAGTCTACCCCTGTCAACTTAACACCAGATCATATTTCCTTAAGCCATTCTTAAAAATCGCCATATAAAAACAGTAATTCATAATTCCACCTAACATAATATAGCTATCCATGTACAACTGCACATGCATTATTTTTTTTTAAGGTAGTGACAAAGTCCCTTGAGAAATGTTTAGTCGTTAGAGTACCATCACACAATATCATAATGTAGATTATAACATTTTTACCACATAACTACAGATTAACATTACATTACATAAATAACTTCTTAGTATATGTGCACATACACAAACATATTCTTATACTAAGCGTCTAGACCAGGAGCACTCATGGCAATTACAAGCCTCGTTTCTGTAACTGGTCACGTGCCCTTAGGTGGTATTTATAACTACCTTCTACTACCCATTCTCTATTTCCTCCAAGCACTTCTGTAGGTCTTAGCTCTTTATCTTCATTCCTGGAGGATCTGGGCTATTTACTGTCCTGCCTGTGTTGGGTTGCTGTAAAATCACAGGACATGGTAACACCAAGAGACGCCCTAGTGGATTTCCTGCACTCCAGACATATTCTTCCTTACCACCATTGTGGAGAATCAGTCCAATTTTCCCTTGGTTTGGGTCAATCACCCCTCCTAACACTGCTATTCCTTTCTTAGCCTGTTGACTCAAGGGCTTCAGAAGTCCAAAATATCCAGGGGGAAGACTTAGCTTCCAGTTCAAAGGAATAGTTGCTGTGTCTCCTGGCAGAAGCATTCCCTGCTCTGGACCCAAAACTTCTAGGCCAGTAGAACACAGGCTTGTGGAAACAGGAAGCAAAAATTTTCCTAATGGGTCACAAAGGGTGATAGTAAGGGGAGCAATTCCTGTTTCCACCCCTTGATTCCTGGACTCGTGAATCCTGGCTATAGGAGACACAGTACTATATATTGGATGTTGGTTTAAGGCATATACTGCCTTCTGGAGAATTCTGCCCCATCCCTCCAGACTATTACCACCTAATTGACGCTGTAATTATATCTTTAAAAGGTCATTCCACCATTCTATCAAGCCAGCTGCTTCAATGTATTAGAAAAGTCATGCAGTTCTTTTAGGGATATAGCACACCTCCTTTAGGAGCTGTTTAGCCTTGAGCCTAGTTATAGGCCTAGAAGCAATCACAGGTGGTCATGCTGTAACATCAGCATTTTCTTGTGGCAAAGTCTTTGTCCTTTGCTCAGACAATTCATGATTAATTTTCTCAGGCAAAGGTGAAGACAGCACTTCTGTAGAGGGTGGGTGTGGGGATTCATTTCTGCTGAGGGTGGGAGACTGTCTCCTCAGGTGAAATAAACCCATCAGAATTTGAGAGTTCAAGGTCTTCATCATTAGTTTGATCCTCCCACACATCAGCATCCCACTTTTCAGGATCCCGTTCTTTTCCAATCAGTGCTTTTATTTTAACGGCTTACACTTTTCAAGGCTGGGATTTTAATTTAGGTTGTAACTCAGCCAATCTAATAATCAGAGTTTTGAGTTTGATTTTCAGCCATTCAAGCCCTATTGCTACTGAAGAGAAGATTCTCTTCTAGGTCACAGTTAGAAACTTCTAACTTGTTTATGCGCTTTCTGAGTTGAATATTTTCTGAGTTTCCCTTTGTAGTAGTTTATCGAGAGATGCTAGCAGCAACCAACCAGCATTGTTTTCCTTACTACTGCTCATGTTATCTAAAGTTTCATATATGGAATCACTGAGCTTCTTAATCCTCGCAAGAGGTGCGTCAAGACTGTTCAACACATCTATTTTTACCAGTTCTAGAAACAGTTCACTCCAAACAGTTAGAGTGTTCTTCATGCCACCAGGGCAATCTTTCGTAGCTGGAGGTTCCACTGTGTCAAAAAGCCAGCTCCAGATATCACAAAGCTTGCTAGCAAAATTCATTCTTCCAATTCTGTTTCTCTAGAACCACTCCCAGTACCAATTTCTGTATTAGTCAGAGTTTTCTAGAGTCATGGAATTCACAAAATGAAAAAAAAAAAAATATATATATATATACACACACACACACACACAATTTATTGAGTTGGTTTACAAATACTGACCAAGGCAGTCCAACAATGGCTGCCAGTAGATGCTCAGCCCAATAGGCCCGAGGATGACAGTTGAAGGCTGGAGGATTCCTAGGGAGTCTAGTCCCGTTGAAGACTTGGAGGGTCGGGTGGCAGGAGGGAAGAGCACAGTTTCAGAGTCTCTCCTACTCCTCTGTACTCTGTTCTGTGGCTTTTATGTGGTCCATTACTGGGAAGTTCCTATGAGATCTATGGAGGTTCTGATGGGATCTAGAATGGGTATAATCCCTTCAGGTGGTCTCAGTTGATTCTTCGAGGTGTGGCCTCAGCTGATCTTAGTTAATACCAGGTATCTCCAGTTGATACCCAGGATTAACTATCACAGGGGTATTGGAGACAAGTTATTAACCTCCCCTGTCCTTGGGTAAATGTAATAATCCCTGGCTTAATGTAATAATCCCTGACTTGTGACATTGTGTGCAATAAAGTTTGTGGATTCTGGTCTCTCAATTGTTAACAGTGTTAGAAAAGCAAATCCAACTTTAGGTTCTTAGAAACTAAGTTTTTTAAGTAGAAAGGCTTTTAATAATTGAATACCATTTAAATCTTAGTGTGGATAAATATAACTGCTTCTTTATTAATTAAGGAAGTGTAGTACCTTTGCTCAGAATTTTAAAATCAGAGGGAGAGCTGAGCTAATTAATTTCTACCTTGTTAACATGTTTCTTTTCTCTTTTTTGGGGGTAGAATAATCTCTTACTTCCTAGAGAGTAAGACTAGCAGAGAAACAGATTTCCTTATTTCATGCTTCCCCACAACCAAGTGTATGTTCGCTTGTAGCTTATTTTCAGTTATATGTTAAAACTGTGATCACCTGTTTTTCCAGTACCATTTGTTGTTAGTTTTTTTTGTTTGTTTGTTTTTTGTTTTTTGTTTTAATTTTTCTTCATCATTGACTTGTCAGGGTAATAGAATTAAGGCTGGCAGGTTTGGGGTTCATTATTTTGCTTACCTAAGAAGGGATACAAGTCAGTTACAAATACTGAACTTCTTTTTAGATTGTGGTTAGAGCATTTGAACAATGCCATCTGATATAAATCCAGCAGACTACAGTCTGAAGTTTTGTCAGAAAAATACAATTAATTAGTGCCTAACTCTATTGATAACCAGCATAAGGTGATCATGGTCTGTGCTCTACATTAGAAGCAGTGGGAGTAGAGGAGAGGTTGGCTTACGCTTTTTGTTTTAAGCTGTAGTGATTTTTTTAATTGTATGAAAGATGATTTCCACTTACACAATAATATGCATTTGTATAAATGTTGGAGAAACTTGAGAAGTACAGAGATAAACTTCTAAAGACTGAGAAATATATATTTGCTCTGCTTAAAAATAACATGTGTCAGGGGTCAGCCTCGTTGAGTAACGTTTCTCTACGTAAAGGATGAAAACGTCCAGTTTGTCCTGCAGACATGTTTTTCCCCCTTGGTGATAGGACAGTGCTCAGTGGGATGCACTTGGGCAGGCGTTGGGAAATTCTGCTGACTAAAGAAGCCTCCTGCACTGCTTAGGTCAGCTGTTTTCCTTTGTACTCTGCATCCCCAGGTACTATGCAGCTTCAAGTGCCCCTTGATGGCCACACCCCTTGATGGCCACACCCCTTGATGGCCTCACCCCTTGATGGCCATGCCCCAGGGCCCATGCTGATTTCTGTCTCCTCTTTGAGGCTATTTTTATTTTTAAGAAAAATTGAAACAGCACAAAAGTAGGGTATTATACACCAAATTTTCATGTTTTAAAAAAAAATACATCCCCTCTCAGTGTAGGTTTCAGACAGCCCATCAGTTCACCTCTGAGTGTTTTAGTGTGAGTATCTGTCAGAAATGGACTTAATAGAAAATCATATTGTTAAGCCTAAGGACAGTAACGCCACTTCCTTACCTACCATCCTTCGTTTGCTTTGGAGACTGGGTCGTCTCCCTTCTCCACATTGTAGATTTTGCTTAGTCTGTTCTTGTATTATACAATTTGTTTCTCTTTCTCCTTATCACCTGTACTTAGGTAGTTAGATTTGGAGGGTTTTTTTTTTCTTTAATTTTTTTGCATACATATGTTAATTGAGGTGTGAAGAGTGAATAATTTGGATTAAGAGTGGATATGTTCTGTTACCTACACCCCCAAAAATAGTTGCTGACTTTCCATTTTCTGTGGTTTTATGTTTGGATTATGCTTAATTGGTATTGGTCTGCTAAGCAGTTAAGCCATGTGGACAAGAAAATTACTAGATCTCAAAAGTCCAAACTGTCACAGCAAAGTGTTGATTTGAACAGGTGAACATTGCTGATGGGGATGTGCATTGAAAGATGAGGATGCTCCCTGGGGGCTGGTGTGGAGGAGACTGATTTGCCCCGTGTTGCCGAGTCTGTTTAAAATTCTACATACTTCAGCTTGATGGGATTGACTATGTTTAGGTATACCAGTGGTTTAAAGACAGCTTATTTCTCCATTTTACTTACTCTGTTCCCATTTTACTTACTCTGTTCATACATTGAAATACTTTGATTTTGGTAATGACTATTGCAGAGTTAATTTTCCCCAAAGACAGAGAATTTTCTAAAATACTTGACATATTGTGGTGAAGTGGATTTCCTGAATTTTCCTCCTAACTTCTGTGAAATCTTTACTTTTTAACAAGTTTTGATTGGAGAAAATAAATTTCATCTCTCTCCTTTAGGCAATCAAAATTTTGTTATTTACCTAGACAAAGAACTCAGGTAAATTGGGAACATATTCTTGTTTTTGCAGAGGATTCATTTCCAGAATATTTTTTTTTCTGTACAGTTTTCGGCACTGAGACCATAGAATTACAGGCCTCCAGCGTGCAAAATCTTTAGGACAGGAATTTAAAGAAACGTCAAGCCCAAAGACCCAGTTTGTTCTTTAGTTTTGACTATTCTGCGCGATATCTTCTCTTGTTGATGCTAAGTGAGGTAACTGTTTCAAGCAGAGCTGAGGCCACTCTAGAGAGTGTAGAAATATAAGATATACAAAAAAAGACCTAAAATTATCCCTTACATATTCCACAACTTTATTTTGTAAGTCTTTAAGAAAGTATTTGAAAGCCAAGAAAAAAGACTATAAAAAGATGATCAATGAAAATACATCCTTCATTGGAGCAGCTTCCACCCCTGTACTCCCAGCACAAGGTAGAGGGGGGAGGATCTCAAGTTCAAGGTCAGCCCCAGGCTACATAGGAAGATCAGGTCTCAAAGCCGGAGTGGGGGGTCAGGGGGTGGTGAATATTCAAACAGAAAACCATGGAAGAGAGAATCTCAAAATTTCTTCCTATTTGTACCTACCGGGGCTCTCATTACACATCCCCAGTAAGACTAGTGCCCCTCGGTACTGTCTGCTTACTGAGTCAGGCCCTGTGCCCCTTCCATGGCAGACTGAGAGGCTCACCTCCGCACTGTAGTTGGGAAGCACTTTGGAACTGATTCTACTGGACAGGTAGTACAGAGCTCGTCTTCATGAAAACACCTAGAATTGAGCTAATAATATGCCTAAAATGCTGTCTATCTTGAATTCCTATTAGGTCTAGCAGTTTCTGAAATTTCTCTCTCTCCTTTGATGATTTATTGTGTCTCTGAGGGGATAGACAGCATGTCATGATGTACATGTGGAGGTCAAGGAACTAGTGCAGCTGTTAGTCCTTCCATCTTTGTTTAATGCAGGATTTCTTTGTTGCTTGCTGCTGCACAGCATAGACCAGGGTAGGTAGCCTACAAATTTCTAGGATTCTTGATGCAGTTACTCTACATGTTGTTGATAAATTTATGAAAAAAAATGACTTATGGGGAAAAAAGTTTTATTCTTGCTTACAAATGTCCAGTCACAGTTCTTAGTCCAGCTTGTTAGAGTCCACACCAACATCAGGGGCCAAGGAAAGTGACCACACCACTTTCATAGGACTGCTGAGAGAGGGACAAACCTCACTTGCCAAACAGCACATCTATCCAAGTAAGCTCAGAATGCCAACTTACTTAACCAGCTTCTTCCAACTTATCTACATAACCAGAAAATGGTCCCACCCCCATGGGCTGGGTCCTCCCACCCCCATCAATTAATCTCCTGCAGACTTGCTCGGGTGTTAACTGGTTGATGACCTATCACCCGAAGTATGTAGAACTTCAAACAGACTCGACAACACAGGGCAAATCAGTCTCCTCCACACCAGCCCCCAGGGAGCATCCTCATCTTTCTCTCTAATGCACATCCCCATCAGCAATGTTCACCTGTTCAAATCAACACTTTGCTGTGACAGTTTGGACTTTTGAGATCTAGTAATTTTCTTGTCCACACGGCTTAACTGCTTATCAGACCAATACCAATTAAGCATAATCCAAACATAAAACCACAGAAAATGGAAAGTCAGCAACTATTTTTGGGGGTGTAGGTAACAGAACATATCCACTCTTAATCCAAATTATTCACTCTTCACACCTCAATTAACACACATTAATGAACTGAAATCCTTTAAAACTATGAGTAAAGGAACTATCGTTCCTTCCTTAAATTATTTCTGTCAGATATTGTGCTTACAGCAATGCAAAAGTAATTAATATAGTGAAATTGGTACCAAGAAAGTAGATGATTATTGTTGACTAACCCTGACTATATGGTTCTTAGATCTTTGGACCTGGGGAAAATCTGAAGTTAGGAGATGTGGACTGGAGACCCTCTAGTAGAGTTTACTGGGCGTTCTGGTGAGAGTTGAGGACTAGAATACATGCAGACAGTGAAAGTTAAGCTTATAAGGGTCCACTAGAAGCAAGGATTCCATTAAGAATAGGCAGAAGCCATTCATATTCAATTCTGCCATATTTTGCCCATGTCCTAAAATTTTAAATGATTCAAACTCAGGAATAATGAACTAAGTAATGCAAAGGAAATTTCAAGATAGTATGCTTGGGAGTAGCTGTTACTGGCATCTTTTATCCAAGTTTACAATGCCAGTTGGTAGCAAAGACTGGAGCAGAAAAGTGTAAAAGATGTGTGTTTTGGCCAGAAAAGGATCTCCTTTAAAGTTGCTGACAGAGTAGATTTTATAAAGAGATCGGTGGGATTAAGGAGAAGCCAGTAAGCACCCTTCTGGTGCTCAGCATCCTCCTGGATTTGCAGAGGTAGTTTATATAAATAGGCCTCAGGATCTCACCTCTGAAAGCTGAGTGGAGGGAGGTGGTATAAAATCCAGCTTCTCTTCTTGTCAGCATGTATATGTGTGTGCACACGTCTGCCACTGGACATTGGAGGCCCAAGAGTGACTTCAGGAATCACCCTGGATTACTCTACCTCCTTATTTTCTTTGCTGTGAGGTTTCCCAGGCTTCGCCTTCCAGAATCAGAATTGGATCCTCTGCCATTTCCACCCAATGTTTTTACATGGGATCTAGGGCATAAACTCAGGTCTCTGATTGCAAGGCAGAGCCATCTCTCTAGTCCAGCATCTATTTTCTTCAAACAAAGACAACTTTGGAAAAGCATTCGGTCTTAAAAAAAAAAAAAAATCCCAATATAGCAGAGTTACAGAAACGGGAAGTCCACAGATTTAGCCTACCATTCCTGTGGAATGAAAAGTGCAGAACCCGCCAGGAGTGTTGCATTATTCTGTCAGTGAGGGCTCTCTCTCCACTTGTGTGTGCTGGGGTCTGCTAATGTGTTTGCTTTACTTCTACTGTCTTGGGTATCTGTCCAGATAGATTTTGCTCCTTGCTATAAGTTGCTCCAGAACATTTTTTAACAATTCAAAATTCAAATGGAGACTTACTATGAATGTAGATTAGTAAAGTTACATTTCCATGGCTCAAGACTTCATGTGTTTATCACCTACCTTGTCCATAAGGTGCTTCAGCTTCTTGGGAGTCCTGTCAGTGTCTCCTGTCTGTCTGTGGAAGGAGACTGCTCTGTAACAATCATTTTCTTCTTATTATAAAATGTATATTCCTTTCCTGTTTTCTGTGTACTGGGTTCCTCAGAACATTTTGGGTTTCTAGTCATGTGCTCAAGACTTTAAGCTTTTGTCTCTAGGGTGTCATACAGGTCAGACGATTCAGTGTAGTCTTCTCAGTTTGTTTATGTTTACTCAGTGTCGTGCATGTGAGATTTGTCCACATGTCATACTAAGAGAAAATATCTTCAAAATCAGTTTGAGTACCTTGGCATGTCGAAGCTATTTTTCTGATAATTTTTGTTTAATTTGTGCTTTGACAATTTCATGCATATGTATAATGTGTTACTGTTACTCTCTCCTTTTCTCTATTTCCCACCCTTGTCAGCCCACCATCCTCCCTATGTGTCCCTTTCCTACATTTCATGTCTTTTGTCTTTTGTCCTGTTTGTAACCCATGGAGTTTAACCTTGGTGTTTCTGTGTCCATGAGTTTTGAAGTATCCAATCTGGTGAGCTCACTCATGGGAAAACAACTGAAGTCAGTGACTGCCTGCCCATTCCCCAGAATCCACCAGTAGCCAGTAGTTCATCAGGGAGGGATAGGGAAGGATAGGCCCCTGCAATTCATAGGCTCAATGCGGCCTATTGAGCTGTTGAGACCATGATCACATGGTTATGCCATAGAAAGTGGAATTTTGTGAGCTGGGGAAATGGTGAAACTGTTAAAGCACTTGGTACTCAAGCAAAGGACCTGAATTTTGATTGTCAGATTCCACATAAAATGCTGGATTGAGTGGCAGCTTGTGTGTAATTCCAACTCTAGAAGATATAGCCTGGGAACCCCCAGAGCAAGCTATAGGCAAGCTCTGGGTTTGATTAGAGACCCAGTCTCAAAAGAATAAGTTGAGGAACAATTGAGGATGATTCTCTCTAGTAATCTTGGGCCTCCACATGTATGCATGTGCACCCACGCAAGCATGAAAGTGATTGTATTTTGTAACTCTTCTCCTCCTCTTCTGGCTCTTATATTCCTTCCACCCCCTCCTTTGCAAAGTCTCCAGAGTCCAAGATGTAATGCTCTGTTTGAGGCTGAGCACTCAACCATCATGATTCCCAGGATCTTGGTTAGTTATGTGTCTGTCTATTTACTACTGCTCATTGTAAAAAAGCTTCGCTACTGAAGGCTGACAGTAGCATTTGCCTGTGGGTATAAGCACAAGTAATCAGAAGATAGTTTAGCGTCATTTTATTTGCCAAATGGCAGTGGTAAGTTCTAGCCCAAGACCTCTTTAGCCTTGGATTTTTTACCAGGTTTCCAGTACAGACGAAATTCCCCTTCTGTGGCACCACAAATACAATCAGTGTAGGTGGTTAACCCTTAATGGTAATGTCCTTACCACACCAGTGGGCACATCTTGATTGATAGGTTGACATTGTAGTTCATAGGGCATATAGCTTGGCAATATTGTTGATGTCTTTTCTTCTCCAGAATGGAGCCTTTCAGAACTGCGAGTTGGCCAGTGGGAAAGCTGCCAGCTTGATTTCTGGGTATCTTGCAACCTAAGTGCATAGTGTCTTCATCAGTAGGGTCTTATCAGTTAGTTTTCTTGGGCAAATAAGAGAAAGGGCAATAACTTGTATTGTTTTGGGGTTTCTAGGACCTCCCTGACCAATAGCTCTTTTGAGGAATTGTCTCACACTGACTGGACCTGGGGTTTGGGGAGCAGCAGCATCCAGCCACACAAAATATCTCCTTGCTAATTCTTTAAACTTACATTATTTAATTGGTTTGCAAAGCATTAGACTCCATATGGCTTTTTCATACATCCTTTGTTTTGGTTCTTCCCTCCTTCCCTCTTACCCCTCTCCTTATCTCTCCCTTCTTGCAATCCCTATTCCTTTCCTATTCCCCCTTTCTACCATCATATTATGTTCCTTTCCTATTCCCCCTCTCTACCATCATATTATAACTGTCCCCATTCTCTTCAAGCATCCAACAGAGGTTAATGATTGTACACTACCCAAATTAAAAAAAGAAGAACACAAACAACTCAGTCAAAAATAGACTATAATTCTAATTAAACAGAATTTTCAAAAGAAGAAATACAGTTGGGACTAATAAACATAAATGGAGGTCAACATCATTAGCCATCAGGGAAATGTAAAGTAAAATTTCTTTGAGATTCCATCTCACTCCAGTTAGAATGGATGTCATCAAAAGTCAATGATAACAGGGGGCTGGAGAGGTGGCTCAGGGGTTAAGCCTCTGCCTTGCAGGCGGAAGGTCCTGAGTTCGGATCCTAGACCCCACGTATAGACGCCAGATGGAAGCGGGGGCGGCCTGCGTTTCCGGTTCTGGTAGGGCGGAGCCTGTGAATCCCGGGGCAGAGTAAACAAGGAGGAGGCGGTCCGTGGTGGTTCCCGAGTTCGTCCGTGGTTCTACACACACATATACGCATACATGCACATGCACACACACACATACACGTGCACAATTGAATAAAAAGTAAAAAAAAAAAAAAAGTCAATGATAACAAATGCCGGTGAGGATGTGAGAAAACAGGAACCTTTAGGCACTGTTTATGGGAGTATAAACTGGCGCGACCACCATGAAAATCAGTGTGAAGGCTCCTCAAAAAGCTAGAACTAAAGCTGCTGTAGGACCCATCTACACCACCCCCGGGAACATACCCTACCACAGAGATACTTGCTTATTGTTACTCTACTCATAATAGCTAGAAACTGGAATCAACTGATGTCATTATGAGTGGACAATAAAAATGTGGTATACATACACAGTGGCATTTTACTGACCTGTAAAAGATGAAATTTGCAAGGAAGTAGATGAGTGAGTTATCCCAGGTCCAGAAAGACAAATGCTGAATGTTCTCCTTCCTGTGGATCCTTGCTTTGATCTTCAGAATTGTATATGTTTAACTTGGAGTACCTGTAGAAGACCCAATTGTGGTGGGGAATACCTTAAGGGAGGAAGTAGTAGGACATAGGTGATATGTTCAGTTCTTTTTGTGCAGCATTTCATCTCGATGTAGCAGAATAACTTTTAAAAATTATGTAGGGCTAAAGAGATGGCTCAGGAATTAAGCCTCTGCCTCGAAGGCAGAAGGTCCTGATGTAAAGCAGGTCCCATGTAAAAACGCCACGAAAACTTGGTGGTGGCCTGAACTTCTGGCCCTGGTGGGAAGAGTCTGGAAAAGCCCAAAGCAGAGCAAAAAGGGTATAGAAGCAATCTAGGATGATTCCTGATCGTGGACACACAGTGTCCTCCCATACAAACACACACACACACACACACACAATAAATCTATAAAAACTTATGTAGCAGCCTAATATGACTGTTTTTTTAAGCCTATTCTAAACATGGAAACAAGGACCTGGGAAAATTGGATGAATTGTCCAGATCATGGAGCACTTGTTCCATGGAACTTAGGTGTGGCCACTCTCATGGTGTTACTGTTCTTTCATTAAAGCATTAAAGTGTTAGGAGTCAAAAAGGCTTGGTAGGGCCTTCTGAGGGATGGGTGCAGAATATCATTTGTAAAATATTTTGTCTTCCCACATGGGTTATCACTTGAGTTTTCAGGACTCTAGAATTGTAAGCTGCTTGGCTGTCAGGAGATTGGTTTTTCTATGTTACAGACATATTAATTCCTGGTAACATTATGGTGTAGGGTCTATAGACCAGAAAGCATAGGCAGGATTTATCTTACTATGTGATCTTGATAGCTTGGGAAGTATTTGCTTCTAATGCACTTTAGTAGTGATTCTTACCAAACATGTTGATTTTTATCTTCAAATTAATGGTGAGAAATGAATGATTTTATCAGGCTGGGGAGATGGCTCAATGGTTACTTTTAAGATGCTTGACAGACAAGCAAAAGGACTGGAGTTCGAATCCCCAGATCACCTGTAAATTCTGGTTAGATGTGGTGGCGCACCTGGAACTTCAGGTTTTGAAAGTGGAGACTTTAGGATGTTGTTTCAGACAGAATCAGATTGCAAGAGAGATGGAGGATGCTTCCTGATACCAACCTTGGGCCTCCACATGCATATGCATGAATGTGCGCCCATACCTAAGCGAACACACACACACACACGAAAAGAAAAATGGAAAATCATAGGTAGCAATTAAGAGTGACCACCAACATCAACTGCTGGCTTCTGCGCAGGCACACACACACACACACACACACACACACACACCACATATACATGCCACATACATGCCTCTGTCCCACCTTACAAACTTTAAAAAAAAAAAGAAAGAAAGAAAGAAATTGGGGCTGGAGAAATGGCTTAAGGGTTAAGACTTGTTCTCATGCAGTAGGTCCTGGGTTTGGATTCCAGGTCCCATGTAAAAATGCCAGACAGAAATGGCTGCAGCCTGGACTTCTGGCCCTGGTGGGTAGAGCTTGGGAAATCCCAGAGTAAAACAACAAAGAGGTAGAAGCAATCAAGGATGAATACCAGAGTCACCCTAGGCCTTCCACAGGGACACATGTGCTCTATAATACATACATACACACACACACACACAAAATGAATGAAAAAATAAAAAATAAAGTTTAAAAAAGCAAAAAATTATTTTCTCTGGTTGGAAAACATGAATTGGGATTTAGGGTTATGATTTATCCTACATTATGCAAATGATTTCATTAAAATGAAAACACTTCACAGTGTGAACACAAAGATCCCATTCAGTCTTGGTTTGCAAATGTGGTGTTACTGACACCTTTGTGACATGCCAAGTACAGCAGATTATAGAAAAGAATTACAGCAACTGAAGACATTGACTGAAGCCAATAGTAACTAAATAATGTGGATTCATTCAGTTGGAAAAACCTTGTGCTTCAGCAATGGGCTTGTAGCAACTCTCTCAAGATGCACTTGTTTAATATTCTGGATTTCGGGAGCAAGAGGTCATAAGCAACTTCACCAAGTTTCTGTTACTGCCTACTGTTACTTATATCTTTTCACGGACAGGGTTAAAATTAGGACAGATTTGGGGTTTTGTTTTGCCTTTGGGTAGCAGCACTATTACTCTAATACATGGGATGTTTTTCTCTCGAAGAGTTTAAGTTGTGTAGTGGTGATAATATCTTTTTTTCCAGAGCAAAAGCTCCCTCGGCATGGAAATGTTGGTACCATTGGTGGTTTCTCGCTAGCAGCATTTGCCAGATATTTCTAGGTACCAGTATTTTGGGAGAAGGAGATTTTTAGTCAAAACTTCAGAAGTTTCCCTTATACTAGCATCATCATTTTCATCCTCGTATGATAAATCTGTATGTAATGCTATTATATCCATTTACTAAATCCCAGATCTATTTTAGAGGTACATGTAGCAGCCATGACAATTGATGTGGTCCTTGCCCACATGGCCTCCCTTAATCTTATAGATGTAAACACGATTCATGAGTGTTTCTGTTAACTCCCACCTGTAGTGAGGAACATCAAGGATGTGCCTGTGCAGATGTCTCTATCCTGAGCTACACACAAGAAAATTTAATGTTCAGTTGTGATGCATTTTAGTAAAAAGGATTGGGGATGTACTAAGTGGTAGAGGGCTTATCTAGCATGCAGAGAGTCTCGCATCCATCCCAGCCCTGAGAGGAAGGAAGAAAGTCCAATGGGGTGCCGGCCCCTTCCTGCACTCTAGAGCAGAGGTAGGAAGATGGAGACAGCCTGAACTGCACAGTGAGACTGTGCCTGACGATGATGGCCAAGGACTTGGCTGTACGCACATGGAAGCCCTAGCCTAGCGTGTGTAGGCCTCGTGTTCAATCAGGCTCCAGCACTGCGTGTATAAGCCCTTCAGTGTATTCTGTGCCACCTTTAATGCAAGATATGATTCCCTGTGCTGAGCTGAAGGATAAGGAAATTCTTAAGACAGAAAAAAAAAAAAAAAACTTTCCAGTTTCAGTATTACAGCGACACAGAAACACATCCACTAGATTATCAGGTCGTTAGAAGAAATGACCATTTATCACTTGACTGCCCTTTTTGCATTGTTGGTTGGTTGATGTAAACTGAGAAAACTATCAAAATAAAACATCAAAGCATAAAAATATGTCACTGAATGCTAAAAGTATTAGCGATTAAAAATGTTGGAAGATAAAAACTGAAGAAATTTCCCAGAAAGTAGGGCTTTGAGATGGGGGCAGAATGAAGAGGGAGAAGGTGAGGGAGAGAGAGAAATATGAGAATATGAATATAAATGAGAAGGAATTGCAGACACACCCTGGAAAAGGGCAACCCTTAATTACAATACCAAGTGTCCATTAACAAGAGCGCAGAGGCACCATTTCAGTATAGTATCAGACATCTATTAACAACAGCAGTAGTGAGGGAAATTCGAAGAAATAATACAAGAGAATCTACCAGAATTGAAAGGCTTAATGTCTAGATTGTAAAAGAAATGTACCAACATCAGACTTGATTATGATGCGATGTTCCTGACCTTTGGGAGGAAGAGGCATCCTGTAGGTGATCAGGAATAAGTATGGCTCAGGTTCTGCAGCAGAGGTGGCAGAAGAAACAGGACTGAGGGGTAGTGTTTAGAATTCTTAGAAAAAATGATCTCAACCTGCCAGCACTATCCAGCAGCCATCAAGAGAAACACTTTGAAAAGGAAAAACCATAATAGAGGAGCGAGTCCTCCTTGCCAGCAGGGCCCAGAAAGGTGCTTGGAAGCACATGGGAGAGAATTACAAAGGATCCCAAGTGTAATGACCCATAATTTTAAAAATTGAATTTAGATTGAGAGAGGTTTTAAGGCTTTAAGGGAGCATTTTGGCTTAAATTAGTGAGTTATACAATAAATCAAATTTTAAAACAAACTGTCTTCAGGATAAAATTATACAAAAATATTTTACACATTGTGTTTATACCACAGGTGTGAATTAAATACATCCTCTTAATAGGCAATGACGACTATGGTGATAACACTGCATTCCTGTTTTTATATGGTACTATTAGGCACAAGCGAATCTATTGGCACATTGATTGCTTTTGCACCCACAGAATTGAGTACAGTAGATCTCATCTACAGATTCACTTTTGTGGTTTCAGTTATCCATATTGTAACCCAAAAATGCTAAATGGAAAATTTCAGAGGTAAGCAATTCAGAAATTTTCAGTTACATACCATTCTGATTATCATAACAGAATCTTATGCTGTCTGCCATAGAACGAAACGTATGGCCTTTTTCTAATCTATAGCCTATATATATACCTACTCATAGTTACTTATTAGCTGTCTGGATTATTAGATAGTTGAGCTTTTCCTGTCCTTATGCACAAATAATGCTTATTTCACTCAGCATTGTCCCTGGTGTGACATAATAGAGATGGTGGCGATTCGGATATGCCTGAGAAACACCAAGCAACAATTCCTTTAAGCAAAAAGGTGAAAATACACCTATTTTGAGAAAAACATCACAGTCACATAAATTTGATTCTCATGTCTTGTTAATTTATGGATTATTGTTGTTCCTGATGTGTCTGCCTTAACAATGTAAGCTTTGCGGATTTGGGGGGGGGAGCGTTGATGGGGTTCAGGACTGTCTGTACTTTCAGGCGTCTACTAGGGATCTATCCCAGGGAAGGGGAAAGACCGTAGTTGAACTGGGACTTTATAACCCACAGAGCCTCAAATACATTTATCATCTTGCCAGGTAACAGAAATATTTGCTGAACCTTTCTCTGTAAGAAGAGGGCAATAGAATAATGTCTCAAACTAAAGGGGGAAAGTCAGCATTGTGAGCACGTGGTTTAGAACAGGACGGAGAGGACCTGCGCAGGCCAGGGTTAGATGGGCGCCTCCAAGGGTGAAGCAGGAGCAGGAGGGGAGCAGGCAGGCGCTGATGTTCTGTTTCAGGTTTAATGTTCATTTTGCAGTCCCGAGTGGTAAGAATGGGGAGAAAATCAATAGGGTAGCCAGGAAAGTGGAAGGTGATGAAGGCTGTGATCATCCACAGTCTTCCAGCAAACATAGTTGGTGATGAAGAAAGTAGGAGCTTGAAGTCTACTGTAAGCCAGGCTTGCGTTTGTTCACTCACTCGCTTGACAGATGATCATTGAAAAGTCCAGATGTCAAGTGCTGAGGTCGCTCCTCGAGACCTTTCCTGGGGGTGCTTCAGTACCAGCAACTGTCAGCACAGTCCATTTAGGAGGAGGCAACATGGTGGTGCTGCTACTGTGGTTTATCGATTATCACAAGATACTTACTTGGAGATTTAGGGAAGGAGCCTAACATGACCCAGAGCCACATTCTGAGAGTAAGAGGATATGTAAGGAAGGGCGCTGGGAGTGTTTTCTAGGCAGAGACAACCTGAGCAGGACAGGAGAGGACATGAGTTGGGACCTGCAAGGGCAGCACATTGGTTTATGGTAGGAAGTGTGTCGGATCAAAAGACAAGGACCAGTGACATACTGCTCATACAGAGCTCTGCTCTGTGTGGTCGCTGGTCTTGCTTTCAGCTGATTTTGTTTGTACTTGGGAAAGCACACTCCTGGTAGTAGTGGTGGGGAGTGATGGGTGAAGAGGCAGGCAATATGAAGAGTCCACAGGTCCTATCAGACTATTTTAGGCAGAAACGATGTCCAAAAGATAGGAGTAAACCAAGGTTCACTGGGGAGGAGCCAGAAGATTCAAGAATGCTTAAAGGGTGACGACAAAGATGGAATTAAATAATCCAAGGTGAATGGCAGATCACAAGACCACCCTCCAGTGGAGGACCAAAAGCAGGTGTGTGTGCAAAAGTTGGCTTGGGGGCAATAACTATGGGATACCTGATTAGAACTGGCTGAGATTTGGTAGAATACATCCACATGAGTCAGAAAGGAGGCTTGGATGTGGAAATGTGTGGTGATCATCATCTACAGAAATTTGGGGATATAATAAACACTCTGAGCTCTTGTGGTGTTAAGTGCATTATAGAATAGGGACTTTGGAAGAGTTAGACCTTAAAACCTGCGGCAGGAGTTTAGGAGGGCACCCTTTCAAGAAGCCTTGAGTAAGATTTTTAGGAAGAGGAAGTAGCGTGCATTTTTAAATCCTGTAAGGAAGCCAGCAAAAGTAGGAAGTTTTTGCTAAAATTAGTTTTAGGGAAGTGTATAGGAAGAAATTTCATGTATGTGGAGAATTTGTTAGCATCATTACTATAATATTTTGAGTTAAACCTGTTTGTTCAAAGGAGGAAAGCTATAGAAAAGGAATTTGCACTTTCCACTCAGCAAATGCTCATTGAGCACTTTCTTGAGCCCGTGCGGTTCCAGACCCCTAGAGTGTGTCCACGTGGGGCACGGCCAGTCAGCTTGTAACAACAGGCAAAAGGCAGGTGAGGCCTGAGGGATGTGAGAGAAGGCCTCTGCTCTTTATGCTGCTCTCCTTGTGAGAACACAGCTCCCTTCACGAAACAAGGCCTCTGTAGTGAGCAGGACTGTGAAGACGGCAAAGTTCTCAAGATGTTTAAATGATCGCTGTGGACAGGTGATTGAACAGTGTGAGCCTGATGTCTTGCTATTTTTAAGTGTACATAGTGCAGCATTGAAGAATTTTGAACTACCATGGCACTATTGGATTTTTGAGCAAGAAAAAGAGTAATAACAAAACATTTTTTTATTGGAACCTTGCACCCATGTTTTCTTAATAGGGTACATTGTTAGGTGAGCATAGGAAGAAATGGGAACTTCTATAATGTTTACTTTTTATATTAGCAGTATGTCTTCAGGGGAAGATAATTAAATACTGCACTTACACAAAATTCAAACACAATGAAGAAGGGTCAGACTCTTACCAGTTTTCATGCAATATACATACACTTTTCCCATTGGTAGATTTCCTGGTTTGCCCAGCCAGGGATTTCAAAATTACATTTCTAATTAAGTGTTGAGACTCTGAAGTTACTGTCTGACGTGTTCCTTGTTGAGTCAGGAAGATCTGATCACAATTTATGAACGATGGTCACAGCAGTAAAGGCCAGAGAACACTTCCAATGTGTGCACAAGCACAGGCTGCGGTGCGTCTGTTCTTGGTGCAGAAAATTCCCCTTCCAAAAAGCATTCGTTCTTTCGTTTTAAATCTATGCCATCAGAGAAAGGCTTCAGAAGTAGAAGTGATTTAAGGAGAATTTCATAAATTGTGGAGCTGCTCTTTGAGAAATAAAAGCCAATGAATGCTTATTGAACACTGATGGTGACCTCTGTCGTTTGGGTGGCAGCATACCAATATGAGTGGTCCACAAGATGGTGTGAAAGGATTCCCAGTACTGTGGCGGGGCCTGCCCTCTTGGGTTTAACCTGCACATCCCAACAGATGGACTGAGGTGAGAGGAAAGATTTGGTTAGAAGGCTTCACCATGCTTTCCTTCAGCCATGCCTGCTTCAGCTCTGCCTTGCCCCTGCCTTCTCCCATCTCCTAGAGCCTGAGGGGCTTTGCTGGGGGGCACCTTCACACTCCACCCACCCCAGCCCCAACTGGCTCCAAGGCTCGTTTTCTTAAGATAGAACTGACACATGAAAGGGTTGGAACAGTTTGTAGATCTAGCGTGTCACCTTGCCAGAGTGATTTCGAGAAAGCTTAAAACAAAGGTCCTGCGAGCTAATTAGCTTTAGGACTTGTTTCCTCACATTCCTGGCAGTGTTGGGAGCCTACTTATTCACCATGCAAGCTTGTGGCACCAAAGCAGAAATTGTGTTTTCTGGTGTCTCTGTCGCTTTGTATTGGTACTGGTATACTTTTTCTTAAGTTTTTAATGATTTCGTTTTGTTAAGCAGATTTTTCTGTTATACATGTCTAGCTATTTATGATGCCTGATTAACTGAAATTAGTTTTCAAACTTCATTTCAGAATATATGGTAGTTTGAGGTGGTTGAGTCTGTTAGTTTTCTGGAATTCTCAGCTGGGACTATTTTCCAAATTTCTTTCTTCATGAAGATTGATTGTAATGGTTGAAAAGATGGCTTCTGAGTTTGATAGTCTAATTTGGAGAGATAAACCTGTGGTAACATTTGCCTAGTGCTAAACTCTGGAAAGAATATTCTGTTAAGTTTTACCTACCACGATTCAGAGGTTATCATGATTTCTTTGGAATTGATGGTGTTCTGGGGAAAATGTCTTTCTTCACATAATAACCTTGCAGTTATTCCTAGAAACATTGTTTACTAGCCACCTTTCCCCCCTCTTCCTGATTTAGCTGTATGCAGAGCCTTCCTGACCGAGATTGGCTTTCATCCTGTTACCTCCTGAGCCACTGTGCTCTTGGCCTCCTGGAGACTAGACTCCAAGGGAAGGGCTTCTTAAGCCTCTGCCCCTGTGACTCCAGTGCGTAAGCATGCAGAGTAGGTGTACAAGTCAAGCATTTACTGATAATAAATCAAAGAAGCTGTTTTAGTCATAAAACAGTTATTTGGTATGCATATGATTTTTACCATTTATTAAAGATGAAAGCACACTAATGAAATGGATTCGCCTTTTTGGTTTTGCATAAAGAATTAAATCTTGGCTGGATATTTGGAACAGTATCTTCAGTGTTTTTCAGAGTTGATCAAAATTTTGATTATATAGTGGTCAGTGGTGAGAATTCTACTTCTCATAAATATTAAAATGGCAGAGATGGGGTTGGAGTAGTGCCCCATTTAAGGGTTAACCTCTGCTTTGCAAGTAGAAGGATCTGGGTTTGGATCTCATATTCCATGTAAAAGTGCCTGGTGGAGGCCTGCACTTCAAGCCCTGGAAAGCAGAGCCTGGAAAACCCCAGAACAAAGCAAAATGGAGGTAGAGCAATCCAGAATAATTCCCAAAGTTACCCTTGAGCCTTGACAGGCACACACAGTGCTCTTTGATGCATACACATGCATGCTCAAAAATAATTTAAAAAATAATGGCAGCATTCTTTTTAGGATCATTCCAGAAATTGTTGGGAATTCTGTCCTAATCCCAGACCAAAATTTGCAGAATAATTTTTTTTAATGAAACTCAAGTTAGCAACTCAAATGGCAGTTTTAAAAATCAAGCATTCTACAATACACAATACAATATAAAGATCCAGTAATTTGATATTTACTTGCTAGGGAGTGATGATTAACAAAATATTGAAGTCTTTGTTTTGTGTAACTAGGCCATTGTGTTTCTGTAAGTACAGAAAACATCATATAGCAAAAACACTGGAACTTATAACACATATAATTTGTCTAACATAATATATCACTGAGATTCTGGAAGAGATGGTATAGGCCATGTTCACCGGCATGGCACGATGGTGTGCTTAGTACACATTGTTGGTGTGTGTGCAGAACCAAGCTCAATACACAGTGTTGTTATGTGCAAAAACAAGCTCAGTACATAGTGCTGGTGTGTGTGTGTGTGTGTGTGTGCAGCACCAAGCTCAGTACACAGTGCTGGGGTGTGTGCAGCACCAAGCTCAGTACACAGTGCTGGGATGTGCAGCACCAAGCTCAGTACACAGTGCTGGGGTGTGCAGAACCAAGCTCACTACACAGTGCTGGGGTGTGCAGCGCCAAGCTCAGTACACAGTGCTGGGGTGTGCAGCACCAAGCTCACTACACAGTGCTGGGGTGTGTGCAGCACCAAGCTCAGTACACAGTGCTGGGGTGTGTGCAGAACCAAGCTCAGTACACAGTGCTGGGGTGTGCAGAACCAAGCTCAGTACACAGTGCTGGGGTGTGTGCAGCACCAAGCTCAGTACACAGTGCTGGGGTGTGTGCAGCACCAAGCTCAGTACACAGTGCTGGGGTGTGTGCAGCACCAAGCTCAGTACACAGTGCTGGGGTGTGTGCAGAACCAAGCTCAGTACACAGTGCTGGGGTGTGCAGAACCAAGCTCAGTACACAGTGCTGGGGTGTGCAGCACCAAGCTCAGTACACAGTGCTGGGGTGTGCAGCACCAAGCTCAGTACACAGTGCTGGGGTGTGCAGAACCAAGCTCAGTACACAGTGCTGGGGTGTGTGCAGCACCAAGCTCAGTACACAGTGCTGGGGTGTGCAGCACCAAGCTCAGTACACAGTGCTGGGGTGTGCAGAACCAAGCTCAGTACACAGTGCTGGGGTGTGTGCAGCACCAAGCTCAGTACACAGTGCTGGGGTGTGCAGCACCAAGCTCAGTACACAGTGCTGGGGTGTGCAGAACCAAGCTCAGTACACAGTGCTGGGGTGTGCAGCACCAAGCTCAGTACACAGTGCTGGGGTGTGCAGCACCAAGCTCAGTACACAGTGCTGGGGTGTGCAGCACCAAGCTCAGTACACAGTGCTGGGGTGTGTGCAGAACCAAGCTCAGTACACAGTGCTGGGGTGTGCAGCACCAAGCTCAGTACACAGTGCTGGGGTGTGCAGAACCAAGCGGCAGTAAAGCTATGTGATGCACTGCAGACCTGTGAGCGAGAAATGCCTCAGACACAATCTTGATTCTGAATTATTCTAGGCTGTTGTCTGTTCAGAAAACTTTCCTGTTGCCAATTGTTTGTACTCCCCACATTCAGTTATACACCTCTATGTAGGGTTGTAACCTACAATTTAAGAAATTGGAGTTGGGCTGGGGAGGTGGCCCAATGATTAAAGCACTTGCCACACAAGCAAAAACACCAGAATTCGAATTCCTAGATCCAAATAATGCCAGCTAGGTGGGTGGGAGGATAGAACAGCTAGCCCGACTAGCCCTTTGGATAAGTTCTGGGTTTAATTAGAGACCCATCCTCAAAAGAATAAGTAGAAGAGCAATCTGGAATGATTCCTGATGATCTCAGATCTTTGCATATCTACACAAGCATGTATACATATACATGGGAAAAATATAGAAAAGAAGCTGGACTTCAGAGGAGACTAGGCGTGGGCTAGAGAGATGGCTCAGGTGTTAAAGTCTTTGCCTTGCAAGAGAACAGACCTGAGTCTGTATTTCTATTTTATCCCAATGATTTTTCCATTGAAAGCATTATGTATTGATTTTTTTCCAGAAAGGTGAAGTTTGCCTGCTTCTACCCTTTCTCCCACTCCTCCTTAATCAAGTTATACCATTTATTTTCTTTTAGTGACCCAGTACCTTTAACATGTCAGCATCCTTTATGTTTTATGTGATCTAAAAAGATATTAAGTATCCTTTTGCCTTCATTGTATCTTGATAGATATAAAAGCTGGTTAGATAAAAGCTAGATCTAGGCTTAGACAGTTAATGTGGAGTTGATCTAAAGGGTCTTATTGGGAGTTGATCATAATCTTGTCTGTTGCTTGTTTTATAGAAGTAACTCTCTTCAGATGAGACCCGTCCTCCCCTTCAGCTGGTGAAAATGAAGATACAGAAGAAAGAGAAGCACGTAAGTGGCTCCATTTCTTCCATTTCACTCAGACCATCAGCAGGGTGTGCTGGCAGGCGCACATCTCAGCGTGACTGTCCATTCTCCGTGCAGTAACAGAGCTCGGAGTGACGTCACACACAAGGTGCCCCTGTTGCTTAGGTCACCCATGTGGAGCAGCAGTGTAGTGCAATTGTGTATCAGAGTATGATTAAAAACTAGCCATGTACAGTCACACAAAAGTATGCTCCAGGGGATAGGAGGGAGGAAGGGGGGGTGAAAGGAAGGGGGAAGGGAGGAGAATGCAAGGGGGTGACTGGGGAGGGGAGGAGGGAAGGAGAGGACGGGGGTACCTATTGAGCTTGTATGATTAGGAAAAAAATAAAATGTGTGAGAAAAAAAGTAAAAAAAACAAATTAAAATTACATTATCCATTTAAAAAAAGAAAAACTAGCCATGTAGAGAACAACTTTCAAAATTTTTCTTGAAAGCAACTCTCTTTTTATATATACCTACATTTTTATTATTATTTCCGCTCATACAAACTTAATAGGTACACCAGTTCCCTCCCTCTCTCCTCCTCCCCCCGAACCCCCTGCTCCTCTTCCCCTCATCCCTCCCTCCCCATCCCCCAGTGCCTCCCGCCCCAATTCCCAGAGAGTCCTTTATTGTACCTGCCTGACTCTCCTCTGGGCCCTCCTCTCCGATGACGTACAAGGACCCAGTGGCATTTCCCTGAACCCTTTCCTATGTTCCCCTTAAGCATAGGAACACTACTGTGGCTGTCAATCCCTTGCCTCCAAGGATCTTGATGCCTTTAGCAGATGCTAGACTTTGTGAGGTCAATAGTGTGTTGGACATTGCACAGGGCATGCAAAGTCCAATTATGATTGCTTCGGCCCTAACTTGTGTGGAGTATCTTGCAAATCATTGCTCCTCCCATCCTTTTGTTCTTACACTCTTACCGCCCCCTCTTCCGCAAATGTCCCTGAGCTTCAGGATGGGGAGAGATTAGTCTGGCCTAGTTCTAGGTGGTTGATATAGAGTCTCTGAAGTTCTGGATTGTGGTTTGTTGATTTTCTTTTGCAGTTTTGCTGCTCCTGCAGTGCCCTTCACTCCATCGTGATGGGCACTGTATGTCACCCCCTGGTCAGAGACAAAAAGCTGTTAAACTGGAGTCTTGTCATAAGAGCACATTCAAGGGTAGATGTAATAAAAGTAGGAAACCTCAGTGAGGGAGGGGGTCAATCACCCATTTGCAAAATGGTTACTTTTTAATCTGCCAGACTATATGCCTTCCCCTTCTGGTGAGATCATACCCCCTCAGTTGTAAATGATCAGGAACGAACATCTGTGAACTTAACCAGATGTCTCATTACTTACTTGCAGTCCTTGATGGAGGCCTATTTTCTCTGCTGTAACATGGTCCCCTCTCTCCTTGTGTCTGGTGTGGCCCTACAACCCCATCCCTCCTGTTCATAATCCTTGTAGTTACTGTAGGTATTACATAGATTTACCTTTAAGTGTCTCAAGGTGAGCTGGGTGGGTTTGGTACTAGGAGCCACCTATTAGGGAGTACATATGGCGCTTAATTTTCTGGGTTTGGGATACTTCACTTAATATAATTGTTTCTAATGTCATCCATTTCCCGGCAAATTCCAGTAATTCATCATTTTTGATGGCTGAGTAGTACTCCATTGTATAGATGTACCACATTTTCCTTATCCACTTGTCAACTGTTGGACATTTGGTTTGATTCCATGACTTGAAAGCAACTCTCTTGGAGCAACTTTCCAAATTTTTCTTAAGAGATATGACCAAACCTCTATAATTTGCATATTATAACCATTTACGATATTTAGTTCAGTTTCAGAATTTTACTTATGTGATCCTCAGAAGTGAACATAAGCTGTTTGCCATTTGGTGTCTTGAAAGGCAGAGGAGGTATAACTACAGTGGGTGCGACTCTTCCAGAATCTCTTTTCTTTCTGATTTTCTGTACAAAGGAACCTGCAGATAGATACTTAATCCGTGTGGCTCGGGGAAGTGAGATGTAGAGAGCTCTCTTTGCATCTTCCACACAGGTGTGTCTCTGATGAGTGGGTTTTCCTTCTACAAAACTAGATGGCGGCCTGGAAACCATGGGATCTGAGTCTTGTGAAAGCAATCAGGTGGGACCAGCCACCCTTCCTGTTCTGTCTGCTGCTAGGGAGCCACAGTTAGGTGCCGGTGACTTGGATGTGATGCCACATGCTGCCCGTGTGCTGTCCTCAGTGTGCAGCTAGGTTTCGGGAAGTCATTCTTATCTGCTGACCGATACCAGGAAAGCAGCAGCTGCTGTGTGAATAGCCCTGGCACTGTGACGAGTTGTCAGTTGGTAGACAAGCATTACCACCAGGAATTTATCCTGTGGATATGCTCAGGTATGTTACAAGGGCTTTTTAAAATTACTGTTGCATTAATGGTAGCAAAAATGAAAAAATACCTCACACATTTTTTTATAGTCTGTCTGGTGGAATATTATGCCCCTGTTAAGAAGTGTTGCTAAGTATTCCCCAAGCCCTCAAAACTGTTGTTACTTATAGTATGTGAACAGGCTTATGATTCTTAAAGCAGTTTTCATATTTGATTTTTTAAATATTCTTTAAAGTCTTTAAATAAAGCCATTCTCTAATGAATTCTGGTGCCTTTAATAATTTTGTTGGTTTGTATTAGAACCTTTGGCACATAGCTGAGTTAAATCAGCTAATTAGGCCTCACATCACTTTTGGGTTTTAATTGTTTGTTTTGAGGCAGAATCTTGCCATGTAGTTAAGGCTTGCTCTAGAGTTCATCTTGTATCAGCTTCCTGTGTCCAAGGACTGCCCACTGCCCCACGTGTCAGGCTGCAGGACGGATTGCTACTTGGAGTTGGTATTAGATGAAGTGGAAGCTCGGGTTGAATAAACGAAGCCCCTTTTAGAAGCCGATCCCGCCCCTCCTGTCAGGATTGGTTTTCAGTCATACTGATGGCCAGCGCTGAAATCATTGAGCACGAGAAGAGTCACATGGGGCTGGGATTGTCCCCAGGGCCTTGTGCCTGCCAGGAAGGTTTCTACTGTGCAGTTATATTCTCAGTCTACTGTTTTCTGCAGCATCCAACAGCCGCAGGTTCCAACACAGAGCATGTCAGAGCTGAAGGCCTGGTGGAGAACAAGCACTGCCCTAGATTACAGAGGAACTTTTTCCATAGAGCGGCTTGAAATTCCCACTCTGCCGTGAGGCACTACAAATCCACTCGGTCTGACTTCCTGGCACATCCATGGACGTGGTCACTGTGCTGCCTCTGGAGAGGAGCATGGGGTGAGGCCTTTGGTGTGTTGTAGTGAAAGGAGTCATCAGCCTTTTTCTCTTTTTTTGATGCTAAATTGTTAGGAGTTACATAAAACAGTAGGGTGGAGATATAACTCAGCAGCAGAAACTCTTCAGTATGTACAAAGTGCTGGGGACAGTCTTCAGCCTTGAAAATAAGTGAGCACAAAATAATAACAAAAGATCCATTCTTTAAAACCCCTCATTCCTGTTAATTCATTTTTCTTCTTCTTTGGAAAGAATTGGCATGTAAATGCATTCTGATCTTTTAAATTTCTCATTTCCTTATTCAAAATCTACCAAGTTAAATTAAAATGAGATGACAGATTTTACAAGCTAATCAAAACTCAGTAATAAGTAATCATGCTCCTTATTAACCAGAAGGGGCATGACAGGTGGCGTGCCAAGAACAAAAGCATTATTAGAGATTGACTTTACATTGCCAAAGGAAATGTTGCAAGAAAAGTAAGACATTAAAAAATGAATCTGTTACAGTCTTCTGTCAGTTAAAAATAAACAGCCTCTAAGAAATGTATAGGTTTTAATTACTAAGATGACTAAGTGGTGATCAGCAGAAAAAAATTAAAGAAATAAGTTGTGAATTCAATCACTAAAAAACTGCATAGCCCTGTGGATGCCTAGCACAGCTGAAAATGCTTCTCAAGGGGGACACCACCTTACATCAGTGACCACAGTGATGTCTCCTGACCTTGCTGGGTACTGAGGTGGCAGATATTGTGAGCTGAAGTACGTAGTGTGCTTGCTAAGAGTCAAGAGAGGGTTTTTTAGTGCTCATATCCAATCTAGACCAATGGATACAATAGAAAAATCTGCTTTATAAATGAATTAGAACTCAGCTATACCCAGAAAGCAACCCAGACTTGGAGCAACCATGAGACAGCCTTGTTTCCAAGATCAAGAACCAAGTCGTCCTGGCCTTCGTTCTAGAAGCAAAGTGAAGGGGAAGGGTAGAGTAGGAAGAATACGTCCTCTGCACTGTACTGCAGAAGCCTATGTGTTTCCTTCCTTGAGTATGAGCCCAATTTATTCATTAAATGTATCTATTGTTGAGTTTTGACATTTACTTACTCAAGAAATATTTGAGTTGTATTTGAGGCCACATTCAGCACTTACTAGGGAATTTTTTTTTTTGTAGTGTAGCAAAATTCAGAGTATAACTGCAAATGGATGATACAGAACAACATTCTTCACTGAATTCTGTCTTTTTAAAAATATTTTTATTCTCTCTCAGTTTCCTACATGTAGACAATGCATTTTGATCGTCGCTACCTTTTCTCCCTGCTGCTCCTGGATATTCCCCAGCAGCTAGACCGCAATTTTTTAAATTGGACATATGAGCAATAAAAGAAAATACATTTAGGATATAGATAGCCGTTACGATTGTGCTCCTGGTTCCACATGGTTAAGAACCCCTGCTGAAGAACAGCAGTTTTGTCCATTTCCCATGAGACTAAGTTAATGGTGAGATCACATGGAGCCCCAGCCTACAGGAGGCCATCCTCATTGTGGGCACATGGAGCCCCAGCCTACAGGAGGCCATCCTCATTGTGGGCACATGGAGCCCCAGCCTACAGGAGGCCATCCTCATTGTGGGTACATGGAGCCCCAGCCCAGGGATGCCATCTGTGTTGTGAGTATACAGCTATGAATTCAGGGTTTTGACAGGCAGTATGGTATGTCAGGCTCTTAATTATCCAACTGCCCACAGGTCAGAACACTGAATGTAGAAATCGTCTCCTCTCTCTGCCACCATCTGACGCACAAGTGATACAGCAGCTCCTAGGGACAGGGAAAAATTATTTTGCTTAAGAAATTTTTAGTCTGATTACAAAGAGGCAGTTAAAATATGGATGGCATACACTTCAGAAGAGGCAAGATTTTCACTGTGGATAGAATAGTGATGCCCTGATATTGGAGAATGTGAGAGTACAGAGGATGTCAGTCCCACCCAAAAGAATTTAACAGTGTTTTACAAGAGATGGTGTCTGTAGGGAGATTCCAGTTCCAGGCAACTTGATTCAAAGGACGAAGCAGGGAAGCAAGAAGTTTCATGGAACTGCTTCTTGGCCTGTTGGCTGAGATGAAGTGTAGGAAGTATGAGGTGGTGTAAGAGGAAGTGAGGGGCAGGAGTGGGGTGCTGAGATGGTGTCCCGCAGTTTGGCAACTGTTGCTGTGAACTGCAGTCTTTCCATTTGTTCTTAACTGCGTCAAATTCAGTTTATCGAAATTTAAATCTCCTGATTTTCAGGAATGTTGTGGGTTGGAAGCAAAGAAACAGGTGGTGTTCCTGACAGTGTACTTACCCCCCCACCCCTTGTTCATTAGCTCCTTCACATTCATTCTCGTGTTCTGTTCCTACTCTCATCTCTAAGTCCTTGATGTAAAACAAGATACTTCTGTTGCTACCTTGTGGTTCTTCATCTCCAATCTGTTCTTTTAGAGTCATTTTCCACGTGGTGGCTTATGTCTTGTTTGGTAGAAGCTGAAACAAAGACTTCTTTTAGGTTTTTTCCTTGCTTGTTTAAGGAGTAGATGAAAGAAATATTTTTGTCTGTTCTTTTTAATCCTCAGCAGATACCTTTTCCCAACAATGTGCTTGGAAGAGAAAAACGTTTCTGTGGTTACTGACTTCAAAACTTCAGCGTTTTATTACTAATATCTGCCTTTTGAGATACTCTCATCATTTCAAACCTATTAGTTGTGCCACGTGCAGCAAGCCTCTTGTGTCCCTATAGGATGTCCTAGCTCTGCAGGGATCCAATCTTGGCAAGCTGTAAGATTCAGGGGTGACTAGGTAATTACTTTAGGTTCCTGGGAGTGAAATTGCTCAGGCATCAGGTAAGTGTATGTTTAGTTTTATAAGGAACTACCTGAGCTTCTCCCAAAGCACTGTACACAATCTCATTTGACATGTTTAGCCCAGTGCATCCAGTTAGTCTGTGTCCTAACAGCCTGTATGGCTCCTTGGTAAGTCAGAAACTCCTCTGTCAAATACACATTAACTTTTTGCCAGACTGCAAACTGCCAGACTTTGCCAGAGTCCACACTGGACTCCCTGGCTGTGTGACCTCGGGCACCTCCCTTCACCTCACTAGTCTTCCGTCTCTTCCTGTGTGTAATGAGTAGATTTCTGTTGCCCTTGTAAGATTGCTGTAGAGATAAGCGCTCCCGCAGTATGTTTCACATAATCTAGTGTCTCCATGTGGCTGCATATAGCAAATGTTAGCAGCTGCTATTGCTACTGCCTCGTGATTACTCCTTCCTGCTACCATGCTCCCCTAGCTTCTTGGAAAGCCGTGTCCTTCAAAAAGAGACCTTGGCATAAGGCATAAGTTGAAGAGACAATCAAGTCTCATTCTGACCTAGAATAAGTTGGTTTGGTGGAATTAAATCTTTGATCATTTTTCTCTGAAAGCCCCTTTAGACTATGTCTGTTTGTCCATCCATATGTGTTGAGAAAACTTGATCCCAGAGGGTCAGATTTCCCTGGCACACATAATTCACTAATGTTGCAGTCCGCCTGCATGGTTGCTGATAAATGACCATCACACAGCTTAAGGGAACAAGGAGTTTACTTTCTTAAAATAGTCCGGTTACAGTTCATAGTCCAGCTTGACAGGAGAGCACACACCAACACCAGGGCTGAGGGAACTGGCTACACCATCACTGCATAACGGCTGAGAGATGGACAATCCTTACTTGCCAGACCAGCATGTCTGGCCAAGTATACAGAAGGATGCCCCCTCTCTCAACCAGCTCTCTGTGATTTATGCAGGGCCTAATCCCACCCACCATGGGCTGGGTCTTCCCCAGCAGCTAGACAATCTCCTTCAGGTTTGCTCCGGTCTTAACTCAACCATCAACTCTCCACAACTGTGCCCAGCACTCAAACCCTCAAAAGTCAAGTTGATACCTGTGCTTAACTATGACAACTAATATCCCCAGAATGGCCGTGTACATGGTCTGAGCTTTAATGGATTCCTGTTCCCTGCTACTGGGCTTCTTTTTATCTTGTACTTAATTTTTGAAAGAGAGAGAGAGAATGTACACTTGCTGGTGTGTGTATGGATACCAGAGGTGGACTTGACGTGCTTTTCTTCATTGTTTTACCTTATTTTTTTTATTTAAGTGTGTGTGTGTGTGTGTGTGTGTGTGTGTGTGTGTGTGTGTGTGTGTGTTTCAGGAACTGGTACTCTCCTTCCACCTTGTTGAGGAAGGGTCTATCTTGTTCCTCCTGCTCTGCATACTCCAGACTGGCTGGCTTCCAAGCCTCTAGGCGACTCTCTTATCTCCAGCCTCTTTCTTGCCTTTTGACTGCTGGGGGTTACAGATTACCACATTTTTATTGATTTATTTATTTATTTTGGTATCAAATTCAACTCATCAGACTTGTGCAGCAAGCACTCCCACCAAGCCACTTCACCAACTCACCCAGTGAGAAGCAGAATCCCTTACTAAACTTGGAGTATGTGAATCGATCTAGGCTGGCTGGCCAGCAAGCATCAGGATCTGCCCGTCCGTGCCCCAATGCCAGGGCCACAGGCATAGCTTCCCATGTGTGCTGGGGATTCAGGGATCTGTCTCTCCATTCCCCAGTACTGGGGTCACATGGCTTCGCGTGGGTGCTGGGGATTCAAACTCAGATGCTTATTCTTGTGCAGAAGGCACCATACTAACTGAACCATCTTCCTAGCCCCTAAATATTTTTTTTAATGCAGCTTTTAAAAAAAGAGATAAAATATACCATCTTAACCATTTTCTTTGAGTTTTTAATTCCTTTTGTCTATACAGCTCTTCCTTTTCTTAAGCCAAGTCATCTTTAGAACTAAATCACTGTAAGATAGTTTGACTAAACTGAGTTGTTCATCCCTCTCCCTTATTTTAAAGTACTGGTCTTGTAAAATCTTTTTTTTTTTCTATCTGAATTAAGCTAGTGTATTAGCTAGACTTTTATTGTAAAGGTAATTTTTTTCTCTTCAGTCTTTTAGTATTATCAGTGTTACATTTGGGAGCATCAGACTGGGGAAGGGTGCTGGATAAAGACAGCTGGGGAAGCACATAACTGAATTCTCAGTCTGCAGCCCACTTAATCGGAAGTGTGAGCACAGCCTGGGAAAACCAGGAGGGCAGCCAGGCTGCCTGGGCACGTGTGGGGCTACTCTCACAAATAGTGCTGTTTCTAAGCCATCATCCTGTGACTGTTGTACCATGTTTCAGGAGAGCCATTCAGCCCTCCTGGCTCCTCGGTTATTTCTTGGTTGTAGACCATGGTGAGTGTGTCCTTCCCTAGCATCATCCACAGTTATCTGATTGTTGCCAACCTAGTCTCAGTTGTGAAATAGCAAACCGGGACACCAGGCCTAAGAACAGAGATGAAACTTCTGCTTCCAAGGGGTCTCCCTAAAGCTGGTCATTTTCAAGAGATTGCCCTAAAGCCAGCCGGCCACCTTGAGAGGCTATATTTATCTGATGGTATTCACACACAACTTTGAAGTGTCCTTTGTAGGAATTCAAGTGAATGTTTATTGAATAAATCTATGCATTCAACTATGATCTTACTCTTTGCTCGAAGCATGCAAAAGGTAGGTAATGTGCTTGTTTCTCTTTTACAGTCAGCAAATTTAAAAGTTTTGAACCACTCTCCAATGTCCGATGCCTCTGTGAATTTCGACTACAAATCCTCATTACCATTTGACTGCAACACTGATCAGGAAGAGAAAATCGAAGACGTCAGTTGTCTGCCCCAGAAGGACCTTTATGCTGCTGAAGAGGAGGCTGGCATCCTTTTCCCAAGAAAACTGATGTCCCATAATGGGATGGAGGACAGTGGGGGCCGAGGTGCTGGGGTGAAGAAGAAAAGGAAGAAAAAGGAGCCAGGAGAGCATGAGTGTGCAGCGAAGGGAAGCAAGGACAGGGAGCCCAAGCCAAAGAGGAAGCGAGAACCTAAAGAGCCAAAAGAGCCCAGGAAGGCCAAGGAGCCCAAGGAACCCAAGCAGAGAGATGGCTCGAAGAAGGCCAGGAAACCCCGGGAGGCCTCGGGCCCCAAGGAGGCCAAAGAGAAGAGGAGCTGCACCGACTACACGGCCAGGACCAAGTCCAAGAAGGCCAGGTATGTGTCCCGTTCTTCCCTCCTCCCCCCAGGCTAATTGTGCTGCAGCCTTCCTGGCCCAGGTTCTCCCCCCACCTGGTATAAAGCAGGGAGAATGACAGATAACTCCTGGCTCTGGTGGAAGGAGTTGTCTTTGGAGGATGCTGTTTCCAAAGAATGCATGGGCTTCAGAAGTCCAAGAATTGCCACCCTCTTCAGGCAGCAGCTGTCCATATTTCCATGACTTAGAGTTTAGCAGTCTTCATGTGGTGATTGGTATTCCCACCCTCTCTATCATCATGCTTTTCACATTCCTTGTGGAGATGGTCTTTATTCCTATTAGCTCACCCAAAAGCAAATCTTTCTTCTTGCCTCCTGATCATGCATTTTCTCAATATTCCTTTTGGATTACAAAGAAATAACTGTTATCTGGTATAGATTGTAAAGAAAGACATCTTGGGTCTGATACAGGGAGGGCAGGGGTTTTTGGAATGGCAATAGCATAGAGGGAAGAGGTGCACAGTCATAGGAACTGGTGGCTTAGTATCCTTGCCAAGCTATGGTGCGCAGGATTCTGCAACAAGAGAAATAACTCGCATCCTTGGCCTCCAAGGTCTGATTACAAGGCCGTATTTCTTTTTTAAATATTTATTTGTGTGCATAGGTGAGAGAGAAAGAGGCCATGATTCATGTCAAAAGACAACCTTTTTTGGATGTCAGTTCTCTCCTTCCACTGTGTGAGCTCCAAATATCAAAGTTAGATTGCCTTTGCATCCTCGGATTTAAAGAAGAGAAGTAAACAAGGATGGTTTAAGGAAAAGAATAGTTCACAAACAAAAAACTGATGGTTCAGTTTAAATCATGGTTGCCCGGGCCAGGTCTGGTGGCCTATAATCCTTTCACTTGAGAGGCTGAGGGAGAAGGAGCACCAGTTCTGGGCCAACCTGGTCTATGTAGTAAGACCCTACCTCAAAACAAAAGGAAAAATTAATAGAATAAAATAAAACAAAATAGAAGTCATGGTTCCCCAAATTAAAGTATTTTTAAAAATGCATTGAGTAGGGACAGGATTAGAGCTATGGGAGATCTAAATCCATTAACTTTTTTTTTAATCAGGATATGAGTAGCTTAGTTGCTTAATGTTGGGAATGACCAATGAGAAACAGGAACATACTGAAGCTGTTGGCAGTAGAAAGTAGATGTCCCTGGAATGTGGATTTGGTGCACGGGTACTGCTTTCTTGAAACCTTTTTATACTGAGTTTATATTTCATTTGTTTTTCCTGTATTTTAATGATCTCAGAAATTATATGATCTTTCTTCTTTTTTGTGTTCATACTAGGATAATGTCACAACAATATTGATCTTCATTTATATTGGTATGGTTAAAGGTACCAAGGTCCAGAATAGACTTGGTTCATTCATCTAGTTCCACAAGCACCTTTCTTCATTTTCTGGACTGAGTGCGTTCTCTTTGAAGTGGATTAATGTGGGCGTTTGTGCAAGCTGAGGAAGTGTGTTTTCAAGGCAACATCTGTGTGTTTGGTAGTGTGCTCCTGGGAAGAGGAGTGAAGCCTGAGGAGGGCTAGGCTCTAAGCTTCTCAGAAGAACATTTTTCAGTGGATAGCATCCCACACTGGCGTCCTTGCCTCTGCTTGTCCACAGACGCAGAATTGGGATCAGTAGCTATTTTCAGTTTCATTCTTTTCTGGTAAGGTTATAATGCATATTTTATAAGGTTTATTAAGAATAAGATGATGATCTACATTGAAATAAAGGGTTTTGGTAGTTAAGATCTTTAATATCTAGAATCCATGGGTTGAAAGTAATTGGAGGTTTGTCCATATCTTTTTCCTCGTGTGCAGGTTTAACACTCACTGTCTAGCCCTATTAGTAGCAAACCTGGAAGTTGAGAAATGGAGCCTAGTTGTGGGAAAAGTGAACAATCCTCTCTGCCTACTTCTTTGATACTGTAGTAATTTTCTACTTAGAATGCCAAGAAATATTTACCTAATACTGTAGACAGTAATGGTTGCTGGCATCTTCTTGGCTCCTGAAGTCTATAGACAAGATGAGATGGGTTTGGGGTTGTACTTGATAGTTGTCCTTCCTATCTGTTTAATATAGTTTACATGTTAGGATTTTCTCGAATGTTATAAATGCATAGTAAATGTGTTCTTAGGGTAGATGCTTCATTATAAAATTAGGATTAATTTCATCATTACTAAAAATAGTTATTTTGAGACTTTTAGTCTTGTGTTCTCCACCACCCCCACCATTTTATGTTTTCTTCTAATTGAAAGCTGGAAAGGGAAAATTCTAGAGGTATGATTGCTTTGATCCAGCTTGTAATACTCCGTTAAGAAACAGTTCTAATCGGAGGTTCACTGAGTTGTAGAATAGCTTCAGAGGGTTTAGTTGAGAATTCCAAGGCTCTTTGTCTTCTGCCCTCTTTGCACCTCCTGGTCTTCAGCTCCTCCTGCCAAGGTGAGTTCCAGCTTAGAGTCTTAGCTGCCATCACTTCACCACCACAGGAAGAATTAATTTCCTTTTCTCTCTTAACCCTGGCAAGAAAAACGTTTTTAAAGATTGTCATCACTGGTTATCCCTGCACCCGTTACTGAAAAGTGCCAGTGTACATAGCCCAGTCCGTCAGTCAGTTTCAGATTAAAACAAAAAAACCCTTCATACCAAACACGGCTTTTGAAAGTTTATATATGTTTATATACAATAGTTTATTCTGGTAAGTGCAGATCGGCATGTGTTTCCTGAGCCATTGGGAATGAGTCTTCTCTCTGAGTACTCCCACTTCGGTGTTCTCTGTGCTGTTGTAACTAGTGAGCTATGTGTGACGGTCTCACTCCTGTGCATGAATGACCTCATCTTTCTCCAAGGCTACCGATGATGGATTTCCTCCCTGCCCGGCCTCTGCATTTCCCATGCAGACAAGTGCTCCCCGCCCTCCTGCATTGTTCATTATATCCAGCTTGTCATCAGCGTGGCATGACTCTTCACTTGCCCCACGTGGTGGTCACAGTCCAGTGGCATCCAGTCAGGGTCATTATGATGGTCTGCCTTCATCGACCCAACACTTCCTCACTCAGCTTCCACTATCCTAGTTTGTCCTTGAAATCTTCCATTTCTCTGACTGGATCCTTTGCTATCTCAAATCCATTAATGGACCAATCCTTTGATGAAATCACAGCTCTCATGACTTCAGTCTGTTCCCAAAAGCCCTGATCATTGCTGTATTGGGGATCAAATCTTTAGCCCTTGAGCCGGGGGGAGGGGGACAGCTTGGACCCAGATCCAAACCATGGCCGCCCTGAAAGCTGGGAGTACATAGCTACATTCTAGGTACATGGATCTGTAGGCCTGAGGTTTTTCTCCAATGTGTTTCTCCAGTCCTAGTGTGTTCATATTTTTCATTGGAAACCAATGAATTTATTTCACCTATTTGCATCTTTTGGTTTTATTCTTTTTCTTCTTGCATGTATGTATATGTGGGATGCATTCATGTGTGCACACATGCACATACATGCATGGCATGTGGGTAGACACATGTGGGTTGGTATATGTGCACAAGTGCACTCGGGTGTGTGTGCCTTTGGCCCAAGGATGATACTGGAAATCATTCTCATCCATAGAACATACCATTAGAGTTATTCTGCCTATCTACCATGCCTGGGGGATCCCAGGCTCCACCTTCCAGGGCTAGAATTACAGCCAGGCTGTCATTCCCAGGTTCCCTTGCTTAGGACACAAGCTTTAACCACTGGACCATCTCCCTAGCCCTGATTTTTACTGTTTCTCTTAACATGTACAGCTTAAGCATATCTCCAAAAGTCAAGTCTGTTTTTAAAAAGTGTGCTCAGAAGCTGGAAAGATGGCTCAGAGGAGTTAAGCTTCTGTTCACAAGCAGAAGGTCCTGAGTTCATATCCTGGATCCCACATAAATACACCAGACAGAAATGGCAACGACCTGTACTTTCAGCCCTGGACAGCAGAGCCTGGGAAACTCGAGAGCAAAGCAAAGAGGAGGTAGTGCAATCCAGGATGATTCCTGAAGTCACCCTTGGGCCTCAGGTACACACAGTGATCTCTGATAAACACAGGTTTGTTTTTTTGTGTGTATGCTCGGGGTTGGGGGCGTGCTTAGAGTTCAAAAGCTGTGCCTCCCAAGCCAAAAATACTGTGTTCAAATTCCCAGACCCACTTAAAAAATGCAGTTGGATATGGTGGTGGCCTATAATTCCAGCCCTAGAAGGTGAGCTGAGAAACCTCAGAGCAAAGCAGTAAGGAGGTAGGTAGAGCAATCCAAGATGATTCCCAGTGTCACTCTTGGGATTCCACAGGCACAAACACTGATGTGCTCTCTGGTACACACATACACACATGCATACATACACACACTCATACATGCACATGTGCACACAAAGAAACAGGCAAAACAAAAAGAAAAAGAGAGAAATGCTACCTTTTCACTACCATTTCCACTCTTGTCTTCCCAACCACTACAGATCTTACTGGTTGTGGCCGGTACTCCTTATGATGATAAATAGAAATGTATATTTTAGTTAAGAGGTGGGGCCTTGGGCTGGAGAGATGGCTCAGGAGTTAAGATTGCTTCAAAAGCCAAAGGTCCTGAATTTAGATCCCAGGTCCACGTAAAAATGCCAGGTGGAAACGGCAGCGGCCGGGACTTTCAGCCCAGTGGGCAGAGCCTGGGAAATCCCAGAGTGAAGTTTTAAAAAGGAGGTAGAAGCACTCCAGGATGATTCCCAAAGTTATTTCTGAGGTCTTCCACAAGGACATACATTGCCCGTTGATACACACACACACACACACACACACAAACACACACACACACACACACGGGTCTAGAATCATCTTGAATTCAAGGATATTTTAAATTTTATGCCAAGAGGGACAATATACTGAATCAGAATCATCCTATAAGATGGATTCAAGGATGTCTTCTTGATGTCCTATTGAAACTCCCATCTACAAGCTCACAAGGTTCTAGGAGGAAGGTTTTGCAACTCAAGTCCATTCTCTTGCCACAGTTGCCACCTCTAGAAGGTGACTTGCAGGTTTTCCAGCTAGACTACCTTCTTTCCCGACTCCCAAGTTGTAAGGTTGCAGCAGGCGCTCTCTACTTCATCCTCCCCTGGCCTGAGAAAAACCCACTAGTGCTTCCCCGTGGCTCCTCCCTGTTTTCATCTTAGTATACTTTTTTTTTCTTAGTGTACTTCTAAAAATGCACACATGCACATATCTCAGAGTTTAGCCCTTGTTCTGAAGAGGTTCTTCTTTAACTGTGGTTGGAGCATAGTTTAGTTTCCATTATAATTTATTCAGTAATGTACATTTCCAGCATATAATTACCATGCATTATAAATATTTTTTAAAATTTTAGATGAACATAAAGTTATCCAACATAACAAAGTTGCATTTAATAGATAGAAATTATTTGAGAAAATTGAGAAGGAAAGTGTGAGGTTTTCCAAGGATTCAGTGGACCTCTGAACGTGCAGTGATGGCGTGACTCTGGGGCATTACCAGCTTTCTTTAGTTTTATGCCAGAAGATTAAGCATAAGATCTCTCTCATTGGGCTTGGCTGGATGGTTCAGTGGGTAAAGGCGCTTCTGAAAGCCCAGTCACATCAGATCCAGAACTCACATAAAGGTAGAAGGAGAGGACGACGCCACACAGCTGTTCTCTGATCTCCACACGTGTGTCACAACATGAGCGTGCTTCACACACACAATAATAATTTTTTTAAAAAAAATCAATAACCATGAATCTGTGGATTGTTTTTCTATATTTGGGTTACTAGAATGTTTTGTTGACAAATCTTGTAGTTACTGGCTTCAAATAACGTCCAAGGAGATTTAAATTTTTTTTTTATATTTACCTGAAGGGAACCTAGTATTGAAAAAAAAGAAAAAACCAAGTCAGGAAATAATATAATTTGAAAAAGCAGTACTGTGCCTTAGATAACTGAGTGTGTCAGCCTGTGCCCCAAAGCTGTTATTTGCTGTGATTCCCTAGTGGGACTGAGGTGATAACAGTTTGGTGAGTCACACAGTACATAAGAATATTTGCCAGTGGAATACAATGTTTAATGAAACCATGCAGCCTGCGAAGTGTTCTGTGAAAATTTGGCATCTTAAAGATTTGGAAGTGGAAGTGGAAGAACTTTTTTTTCTGTTCAAGAAAACAAATCTCTTGTTAAATCGTCAGTCCCCCAAAGCAGCAGAACCCTTCAGTTTGGACCAGGATTATTTTCATCATGAACTTTCTAGTAAGTCAGAACAGACTTCAGTATGCAACTTTAAGGTAGACAGGATTTGCTCTGGCTGGTCTGGTGGCAGGAGCCATGGAGGTGTTGAGGGGGACGAGGGGTTTATGAGGAACGAAGAGTTTTCAAGACAAGCAAGCTGATTCAGTGCCAGGATTGATGTGCAATGCTGGGCCTGCCCATTCCAAACAGGCCATCTACTCTCAGCTGCCACTCTGCTCCCGCCCAGCTGTCAGACAGCTTTCCTGTGGGAACACCATTGCTGATGATTGCTTCCCTGCCCTGCACATTCTGTCATTTGACATGACTTGCTGCTTCCTCTCCTTCTAAGCCTCTCAAAGGATTCTTACCCTAGGTAACACGGATTGCACTGATAGCACAGACCTGCATCCTCTTGAGCTTGTCTGTAGTGTCTAGCACAGGTCCATGTTCTCCTGAGCCTCTCTGTAGTGTCCAGCGTAAGTCTGCATCCTGTTGCCTGGACTTGCCATCATAACCCTTTCCCACAGAGTGAAATGTAAACTGTCTGGACTCAGCTCTGCCACATCGAGCTCCTGTGCACTTAGCCCTCCCATGCAGCCACATAGATGTCTATTACTCAGGAATGACATGGTGATCTTCCAAAAATGTTCAGACCCTGTCTCCTGTTTCCTACCCTTGTTACTCTGGACATTTCTGAACCTCATTTTGCCTTGGAATCCTCCTCATCAAAGGAGAGCAAAGCTGCTCTCCGCCTGATGGCTTTGTGAGTCATGGTAGAGATGTCCACGCTTTCACTGTGCCGCGCAGGTATCACTGCAACCAACATCAGCTGCCGTTATTTTTTTTTTAATTTTTTTTTATTATTATTTATTCAATTGTGCGTGTGTGCGTGTGTGCGTATGTATGTGCGCGCGCATGTGTGTGTGTGTGTGTGTGTGTAGAACCACGGACGAATCGGGAACCACCATGGATGCCTCCACCTCCTTCTGCCCCGGGATTCACAGGCTCCGCCCTACCAGGACCAGAAGCGCAGGCCGCCCCCGCTTCCGCCTGGCATCTATACGTGGGGCCTAGGATCCGAACTCAGGACCTTCCGCCTGCAAGGCGGAGGCTTAACCCCTGAGCCACCTCTCCAGCCCCAGCTGCTGTTATTACTGTCTCTACCTAACAACTGTAAGAGTTCTCTGGATGTCTTTGTTCAAGGAAGTTTCCCCAAAATCTCTCCAAACTCGAACAGTCTTATCCATACATTATGTTTCTATTCCTTTAAAAAATAAGCTTGCTTAAATGTTAATTGAATACTTACTACTTTTAGGCTATAAGGCTATTTGGAGGAATACAAAACCCAGTCAGTAGTACTGCCTTCTATAAAGGATAGAAGCAGACAGTTCTAAGTTATTCACCTATCTAGCTATGTTTATTGAACCATCTACATTGTGTGTAGTTATGATTAATGACTAATTAGTGAAAACAGAGTTTGAGTACTTTAAAGCATAGTTGAGGTGTTTGGCAAATGTGAGAAAGATAATTTTACTGCGTAGGCTCTTGACAAGATCTTGCAAGATAGATCATCTATCTCTGAGGAAGCGTTCATATACTGCCTTGGGCTGTGGTTACAGGCGGATTGTGGATTTAGTGTTCTCTGTTTGTTTTAAGCTCCTGTTCTCTCTCAAAAGATGATGACAGAATAGGGAGATGCCACTTCCTGGGCACCCTGAAGCACCACTGTAATGCGATGGTTGTTAGTGCTCACTAAGCAATACAACTTCCGAGTGAAAGCAGTAGTTTAACTTGAAAGTGGGGCTCTCAGAGCAGCGCATGTTATTTCTTATCTGCTCGCATCTCTACGGTAGTCCTCATAGGAGCCTTCGTAAGGAGCAATTCCTGCCAAGTCCTGCAGGTACCTCTTCCATGCTCCATGTCTCTGGGCAGAAGTTCTCAGATTTCTCCAGTCTGCCCTGGCTTCAAATTCCAGGACATGATTTCATAGCTTTAATCATGTAAGAAACCCTAGTTTTCAAAACTGCCCAACAGTTTTTATTCTGAATTTCTTGTAGCAAGGAACAAGGACCAACCCCAGTGGAGAGAAAGAAGAAAGGAAAAAGGAAAAGTGAAACTACAGTGGCGAGTTTAGAGCTGGATCAGGGCCTGCCGAACCCATCCCTGCGGAGTCCAGAGGAGCCCGCTGAGTCTGCAGACAGCCAGGTACAGCTGTGACTGGGAGCCTGCACTCCGCACTGCTCTGCCCCCACCCGAAGGCCAAGCTGGGCTTTTGTTGTCTTGGTGGGTGAATGGGTAGACCACCCATAAGCTGTTTCCCAAGCATGATTGTTATGCTAGTAATTTCCCAGATTTTAGTGTTTGCTGTCTTTACATAGAACTTCGATGTGCAGAAAAAGTTGATATGCAGAATGAAATCATGAGTCAAGCTAGATAAGGTTCAAGAGCCTGCTTTTCTTTTCTTTCTTTTTTCTTTTATCTCTCTTTCTCTCTGTCTCTTTCTTTTCTCTGTGTAAGTAATACATGTAGTTCTTGAAGTGCTAGCCCAGTGTACACAGGACACCTTAATTCCAGGTGCTTGAAAAGTCAGAGATGTGGTCATTATACCAAAATAGTAAGGAAAGTTTGGCCAAACATGGAAACGAGGAGTTGCCCATCTAAGCCAATTCTTAACAGTATGCCTAAGTGTGCCTCTGAGACTGGGGTGGTTTCTCCCCAAGTTGAAGCAGCTTCTCTTGGACATGAATTTTAATATTTGAAAGGGCTGTTCCCTCCGATATCCACAGCAGTGCATCGGAGCTTTGGTGTCGCAAGGCCATTTAGAATAAACCCACCCACTTATCCTGTCTTTTTCTCACCGATCTTCTCTGAAGACAGGTGTCAGCTTGTAACATGGTATTCATAAGTCTAGTGATACACCTGGTGTCACTGCCTACAAGCTTAAGCCTGTGGCTTAAGTGTCCAGTTTTGAGTTGATGACATTTGGTCAGAAGTTAAGGTTTGTGATATGATGATGTGTAAATGCAGGAAGTTAACACCATAGAGACGAAGTAGGAAAGAACTGATAGTGACACGGAGAGATGCTTAGGAGGCATCTAGAAGGAAAAGGTTTCTTGTTTTGGTGTTGTCCGTTGTGTGTTAGCTGAAGGGGGATGCTAGGTGGGGTGGCCCGTGCTCTTCCCTCCTGGAGCGTCACCACTGCTGCAGTGCGTGCTGCTTGATTAAAGATGAGTTCTTAGTGACTCCCATTTTGTCACACCTGAGATATCTCCTTGCATTTCAAAGCCTTATGAGATTCTATCCTCAGTTTCAAACTTTATTTTTAGGAGTTTGCCATGTAAATATGAATTTAAACAAAATAAAGCTGTTATGAGAAAACCTGAGTGGACCCTGAAGATAGTGATTTCAGAGTTCACTTCCCGTCCCTGTTTTATGTAGAAAAGGTGGAAAAAACACCACTGCCATTAACGAATAGAACATATCTCCCTGCACTCTGGAGACCACCACCTAGTGGGTCAGGCAGTATAGATATTGGACCATTACTGTCCCACACCCAGCTAGACACCATGCTGTGTGAATTGCCTTGAGAAAAGTGCGTTAAGGAGGTTCTCTTTCAGAGGGCGAGAGCGCTCTGCTTTGCCCGTCAGCAATCGTAGATGGCAGCATTCATGCCATGACCCACAGAACCGCTCTGACAGGTGTGTTTGTCCTGCAGAAACGACGCTCAGGGCGGCAAGTGAAGCGCAGAAAATACAATGAGGATCTGGACTTCAAAGTGGTGGATGACGACGGGGAAACAATCGCCGTCCTGGGAGCTGGCCGGACGTCTGCGCTCTCAGCTTCTACGCTGGCCTGGCAGGCAGAGGTATGGCCACGGCCGAGAGATCTTGGGGTCTGGTTGAACGTTGATGAGTGGCTGTTTGCGGAGCATAAGTTAAATTGCTTTAACTTCCTCTGCTAACCTTTGAATGCCTTCCTATTGCACTTAGAGTGAAACTGAGACTTTACTGTGCCTTGCAGCACCCTCTGTGACTGCCCTCTCCAGCCTGCACAAGTAGCCGTGTCAGATAAATAACTCCCAGCCACACAGGTGGCCATCCTCAGCCTTCCTGCTTGCACAGTGATCCCTTCTGTTGTTGGACCTAAAATGGTATCTCTGTATTAAGGTCTTTATTGTCTCTTTTATCTGAAATAGATCACTGCTTCTCATCCAGTGATAATTTTTTGTTTACTTCTTTCATGGCACTTAGCCATAGTTTATCATTTTATTTGAATGTGTCCAATGTCCTGATTTTTTCCCCTCATCAGAATGTCTGGTAGGCGTGGAAATTCTCACCTTCCACTGGAAGGCTGAGGCTGGAGGGCCACCACCACTGTCAGGCCAGCCTGCGCTACAGAGTGAGATGCAGTCTCCAAGAGGGAAGGGAAGAAGTCTTAGGTGTAGTAAATACTTGTCTAGAAAACACACTTTAACAGTACTGGTAATTATTGTTAGACTTCAATTTAATAAATGCACATGGAGTGTCGCTACAGGCCAGGGCCGGGTGTGGGTCTTTACTTCACAGTGCTGTGTCTACTAGAGCAGACATAAGGTTTTGCAGATACTGTGGCCAGTACAGCCCAGAGGATGTACCAGGTACCGTAACCATACAGAAGCAGAAGTTGACAAAGGTTCAGAAGGCTCAGAAGGACCAGGGTCGTCTGAACGGAACCACAGTTAGGAAATGATCAATGGAGATGAGCTTGACTGGAGGCTGGGTGTGATCTGAGGCGTGATGCAACATTTGGGCTGAGAGGTGGGAAGACCCATGCTGAGCAGCGCCTCGGGCCTCAGCTAAGGCATGGGACCTCTATGCTGTGGCTCAACAGAGGGGTTAAATCAGAGGAACACAGGACCACGTCTGCATTTCAGTTTCCCGTTGGCGCAGCACTGTCTTCCAGGACCTGAGAGCAACGTACAGGAAAGGAAAAAGGCAAACACTGAAAAGGCAGATGCTGAGTAGCTTATGTAGAGGGAAAAAAGGGACATGCAGAAGCAGCTGTGGGTGGGAGGATGTAACCGCCAGTCGCACTTTCTGGGATGCAGGCTGTGTGCCATTCTGGTGCCACTGTGGCTGACTTGGCAGAATCACTGTTCATGCAGAGTCATCAGACACCCGAGTGCCTCACAGCAGCTGGCAATACCATGTCTCCTTCATGTCACTTTCACCTGTGTGTTCACTGTCTGCTGGGCAGTAGCAGGGGCAGATGTCACTGTGCTGCTGTAGCCATCACAAGCAGGCAGAGTGGAGCAGACCTCTGTCGAGGGTTGTCCGCCTAATGAATATAACACTTAATAGGAATAACGAACTGATACATTTATCATTGCAGTACTTTTGAAACAAATTATTAAAAATAGTCCTTTCCAGAGTGCTTTAGAGTAGTGGGAATGTGTTCTATATAGCGAACTTTTCCTTTCTTGGGGATTTTATGGTTAATGTTATGTGGTCCTCAAAGCACTGTAAGAGATTTCAATTCTAGTAGCAGCCATTCAGGCAAAGGCATTCAATGTGACAAAAAACTCAGGGAATTGTGTACCATAAAGAGGGCTTAGATGGGTTGAATTCAAACTTACAGTAATTGTGCCTCAAAAACAGTGCCGAATTTAAACAAACAAAAAAAAGCCAATGCAAGCTTTTGGCTTTGCTGCCGGAGAGGTACCTATGTAGATTCCTGGCCTAAAGCCTCCAGCCTAGCCACTGTCTTGTGTCTTGGGAGGCAAGTGTAGCGAGTTCTCAGGATGAGCCTTGCAGCTCTGGGGCCAGACCAGGTCTGCTTGCAGTTGTTTTTACCTGTGGGGCTTCTTTGTGAGTGAACCAACTTCTCAAGCTAACATCCCAGGACAAGATTCAAAGCCAGTGGGTCTCTGGAACTCTAGACAGTCTTCTGTGTCCAGGGGCACAGAAAAGCTGGAGGCAGATGAGGTTTTTTCCTTACATTGTTCTGTTAAGACCCTCTGGCCAGGGCTGTCCAGCTGCTTGCTTTGACTTGAGACAGAGGAAGGATGGCACCAACCCACGTAGCCTCATTGCTTCATTGCTGGGTTCACCATGTGCGTTGTCAGTATGTTCAACCCAATCCTGTGACTTGTGGCCCCTGTCCCAGCTTTAAATTTTATCACCAGAATTGGTTATCTAAGGGTGAGTTACCAAAAAGATCTTTACAGGTGATCCATTCTAGTTTGGGACTGGCCTGTTAGCACAGCCCTGCTTTGGATTCCAAAGAATGGTTCCATATGTGGGTATCTTAGGGAAATCCTGACTGTGACCCAACCCACTGTGCTTCTTCTTTGTTAAAGTAATGTTGGTGCTGGAACAGAGAAAAACCTTCACTATTCTACAGCAATTGCAGTGTGCAGACTTCTACAAGGCTAGTTCAATTTTTGCCTCCAACTATTTGAGTGGGTTGTATAATTTAGTATTTTGAAAACTTACCTCATAGCACTCACCTGTGCTTTTCAGGGCCCTCTTTGGCCTTTTCCTCTGCCTGGTGGGCTGAGTTCAGGTTCCCTTGTGAGGATGCTCCATGCCTCCCTGAACCGTGTGCTGCCATAACAGTGTAGTGTGTGTAGCTCTGCCCTGTTACTATCCTTTGAATACCTGCAAACTCTTGTTTTCTTCGTTTTTATTAATTTGCATTATTTTGTGTTTGTGTGTATGTACATGTTATGTGTGCATGTATGTTGTATGCTAGTGTGTGCAAGTATCCACCTGTGTAACAGAATGTGAGTGGAGGCCTCTTTTCATACCTCTTCCTTTCAGGGTTGCACTAAACCTGGAGCTAGGCTGGGGCTACAGGCACGTATGATTATGCCTGATATTTTTGCTTTGTTTTGTTTTTTAACAAGTGCTAGGGGTTCAATCCCCAGTTTACATGCTTGCTTAGCAAGGACTTAACTCACTGACCATCTCTCCAGCTTCTTTTCTTCTAATTTAGGAGCTACTTATAGTAGGTTTGTAAGCTTCACATTAAGCTCTAGGGTCTTTTAGATGAAATCTCTCTTACCTTCTGTTTTGTGATGTTCGTTTTATTGTATCTCCAAAGTCAAAAGTCCACCCAAGCCCTCCAACTCATAGCTTGAGACTTTTCTGACTTTCATAGCCTCTACTGTATTGAGACTCACTCTTGGAAATTAACCCCTTTATTAAGATTATAAAATAGGCATCAGTTTAACTTTTCACATATTTTGTTTAATTTTTTATTTATTCAATTGTGCATGTGTGCGTGTGTGTGTGTGTGTGTGTGTGTGTGTGTGTGTGTGTGTGTGTGTGTGTAGAACCACGGACGAATTCGGGAACCACCATGGACGCCTCCACCTCCTCCTTGTTTACTCTGCCCCGGGATTCACAGGCTCTGCCCTACCAGGACCAGAAGTGCAGGCCACCCCCACTTCCGCCCGGCGTCTGTACGTGGGGTCTGGGATCCGAACTCAGGACCTTCCGCCTGCAAGGCAGAGGCTTAATCCCTGAGCCACCTCTCCAGCCCCTAACTTATTCACATATTTTATGTAGCATATGTAGATCCTTGTTAGGTAGCAAAGACTTCCACCTAAGTTGTACATATTTGTATTTAATGAAGGAACTAATATGTTCAAATTCATTATGTAAACGACTATGATTTTAAAAAAGATTCCTCGGTTAGGAAAACAAGAAAGATATTTTCTATTTTTTGGGCTCTTCATTTCCTGGTAGTGGCATTATTTGTCCTATGAGTGCTCATGCTTCTCATTCTACACGGGCGCTGAGACCTTCCAAGATCCTCCTCTCCATGGCTCCTGGCTGTTTGCCGGAGCTGCTATGCATTTGTACCAGCTTGTTTGATTCCATGTCACTGCTTTAAGTTTGGTCCTGTTACTCATGGCTTGTGTGGTTTCCTGTCTTCTCATTCTTTTGGATCCAGCCACCAATTCCCACTGGGTTCTGTTCTGGCTGTTTCCTGGTCTTGTTTCCTCTTGATTTCTGCGCCACCTCGGTGTGCAGGCCAGTGCTCAGGCCACTGCAGCACACTGTCAGCCCTGCTGCAGGTTGCTGTCCTCGCTAACCTGTAGCACACTGATTTTTCCAGAATAATAGGGCAGTTGCTGATTTGTGTTCTTACAAAGAACTGCTGTATTAGACAAACTCAGCTCCAAAATGTGTCCACACATTTTCTATTTTTTGAGATTTTTCTTTGAGAATAGAATTTTTAAATAATATGAATCTCTGATGTACAAGTGAGTGAATGAAAATGGTCTTTTTTGAAGGATGATTTGAGAACATTCCAAGTGCTTAAGAGCAGATGGTTGTTAGGAAGTGTGTTTGGCAGGCAGATGTAGTTTATATCTGTGTATCCATATACACTGAATGTTGGTACACACTATCATGTGTATGTACAATCTCCGTTTAGGGAACAAAAATCCTGATATTCTGGTTCCTTGTACTTTGATGAGCACATTAAAAACGCTACTCCCTTTCCTTATATTAAAATAGAAGCCCATTTTCAGTGGGCTACAGCTGCTGCTGTTATTACTGTTGTCATCTGACAAGGTCTGTGTGTAACCCAGACTGGCCTTGAATCTGTCCTTCTGCCTCCATCTCTTCTGAGAGTGACAGGCATGCACCTCCGCACTAGACTCCGTTCTTAGTGTTCTGATAATTATTGGTTCTTCTTTTATTTCTAATCATTTACAATAGATTTTCATTTATATAGAGCTTAAAAAAAAAAGGAAGGAGCGGCAAAGTTAATCACTCAGGGAGGCATCCTGAGTAACAGCACTGTGAAGACAGACGAGCAAGACTTCTGCAAGTCAGCTGTCAGGGACAAGGCTCACCAGGATGCTTCTGTTTTGTGGCCTGACTGTTGATTATGACTTAAGTACTTGTTCTGCAAAGGGCCTGCTGTCCATTCTCCGCAGCACCAGTTCTGAGTTCCCATTCATTAAAAATGCTAAGAAATGAATCGAGATTTGTATTTGAAACTCCTTCATTTCCACGTGAAATTTTTCTAACATGACTGTTGTAAGCCTTCAAGAGTAGAGGAGGTCCACAGTGAGAGAAGAAGCTTGTGGCAAGCGTCCGCAGCTCTCCAGCTCCCTGTTGAAAGCGGCAGCTACCAGAGAGACCATGTAGGCAAGAGAGCATTTCAGACAGATACACGCGTGCCCTGTGTGTGAAGAACAGGCAGGAGGACTTGAGAGGTGTAGATGAGGGAGGAGGCTAGGAACAGCTCTGTAGGCTCTGAAGACCGCTGGAAGGTCTTCAGTCTTCCTGTGAGTTACGGAGAATTCTTTGCAATCAGTGGAGGAGTGTATGTCAGAAGGGTAGATATGGGGCTGTGACAGAAGCAGCGAGGTGAAGGCTCTCGGATATAGTCTCGGAAGACATGAAGGAGCTGTGGACCCCTGTGCAAGCAGTGAAAAAGCACAGACGGTGAAGGAAAGGCCGGCGAGATCACAGTGCATGTGATCAGACTTCCTTGTCACAGTCACTAGGTAGGTCACCTAGGAGCAACACCTCAGCCCTGTCTGTGGGTGTTTCCAAAGCGGATTGACTCCTCCCTGCATGTTGGTGGCTCCATCCCATGGGCTGCAGTCCCAGACCAGGAAGAAAGAGAATGGGGCGAGCGCCCGCCCACATCCATCTTCTCTGCTCCTTCCCTGGGTGCGATGCTGCCTTTCTCCCCGAGACTGTGAGCCAGGCTAAATCTTCCTTAAGTGCTTCTGTCAATATGTTCACAGCAACATGGAAAGGAACTAATGCCTGACTGAACAGAGAGACAACAGTTAAGTCAGGATTTTTGCTGCAAGCAGATGAGAAGGGACTGTAGGCTGAGGGGACTGGAAGAGACCTGGGGGTATGGTAGGCCAGGCTGGGAGGTTAGTGTTTAGATGTTTGCAATGAAAACTACCTCAAGATAGCCAAGTGGAGATAGCGAGTAGTAATTCCATATGTGAATCTTCAGTCTGGAGAGAGATTCTGAGCTGGATTGATAAGCTTGGCAAATATCACAGTGGAGCCAGTATTTACAATCACAAGACTAGATGAGATCACTTCAGAATTAGTGTAGATAAAAGAAAAAAAGACTGAATCCCCAAACTAGGCCCCACACACTTAGTAATAAGAGTTAACATCAAAATATTTCTCCCACCTGGTCACACATCCTACCATAAAGAGAGGAAAGAATAAGTTGAAAGACTTTGAAAGACATCTGGTAGCTGCAGCAGTGACGAGAATTAGGTGAATGAAAATTGCGAGTGGCAGAGAGCATCCTAGGTGAGCAACACTCACTGGCTGACTTCTGAAGACACCCCTAGTTCGGGAGCAGGCTGGCAGGGTGAAGAAAAGTCTCCGACCTAGGGCTGATTGAGTGGTCTGAGCAGGTGAAATGATTGGGAGTGAAAAGAAACCTTTAGCATGGCCTGTGAAACTGATGTTTTAATCTCTGATTATATCTCTAGCTTCCTGTTTTGCCTCCAAATTCAGCAAAAGTCCCTTGGGAGAAATCTTGCTTGGGAGATACCTTTAGTTTTCATTGTTTTTGCCAGCCCCACATATATATGTGTGGCCCAGCACTCAGAAGGTTAGGCAGGAGGATATTAAGTTTGAGCCCAGTCTGAGCTACATAGCAAGACTCTGTCTTTCATTTCTTTCTTTTTCTTTCTTTCTTTCTTTCTTTCTTTCTTTCTTTCTTTCTTTCTTTCTTTCTTTCTTTCTTTCTTTCTTTGTTTCTTTTCTCTCTTCTCTCTCTCTCTCTCTCTCTCTCTCTCTCTCTCTCTCTCTCTCTCTCTCTCCCTCCCTCCCTCCCTACCTTAAACAGCAAATAAAAGATTAGCTACAGTAAGAATTAGATTAGTGAATAGAAGACAGGCAATGGAAATTTCTAAATGAAGCACAGTGAGATGCCTGGGATGCAGTAGAAAGGGCCAAACAGATTTATTTTTTAAACATGTCAGAAAGACAAGGAGAGACAGACAGACATGCATGTCATGGCACACAGGGAAAGTGAGTGAAAGGACAACTACAACTAAGAAGTCAGTTCTCCCACCATCTGGGCTTTGCGTGCAGGTATCTTATCCACTGAATTATCTAGCAGGCCTGAGTGTAATAGATTTATGACTGGAGTCCTAGGCAAGAGGAATCTGCAGCAGAACAGTCATTAAAGATATAATTAATGGCCAAGACAGAATCAGATAAACTTTAAACAGGAATAATACATGCATAAATTTTTTTATCTGGGCATATCGTAAACTGTAGACATCAAAAACTGACATTTTAAAAGTCACCAAGAGGGCTGGAGAGATGGTCTAGGGGCTAAGACTCTGCCTTGCAGGCAGAATGTCCTAAGTTCAGATCCCAGATCTCACATAAAAAATACCAGGCAGAAATGGTTGCACTTCCAGCCCAGTGAGTGGAGCCTGGGAAATCCCAGAGCAAAGCAAAAAGGAGGTAGAAGTAATCTAGGATGATTCCCAAAATCACTCTTGGGGGACATACAGTATCCTCTGATACACACAACACACACACACTGAATAAAATTTTAAAGGAAAAATGTACAATTATTATCATACTAAGTGGTACAATATTGGTACAATATTGTAATTTGGAAGATTAAAAGATTAATTTCACTTGTTATTTGTATTCAGAAATTTGATGGAGACCTAACCACAATAAAGCCCAAAGAAATAAAAAGCCGAAAGATTACAAAGAAAGATATAAAACTAACATTGGTAGATAACATATATGTGTAGAAAATTCAGCAGAATCTACAAATCATTAGAATTATAATATGGATTTGGCTAAAATACTGTATAAAAACTATATACAAAGCATCTTTATTTCCATAAACTGAGAGCATGAAATCAAGAAAAAAAAATGATTGTGAAATACTATTTGTAATAGCATCAAAGTGTCAGTTACCCTAGGACAAATTAAAAACATCACTGAAGACCTAAACAAGCGCAGAAATGTACCATGTACATGTATTCAATATTAACATGCCTGTAAGCTGGTGCTCATTAAAATCCAAGCAGACCACTTTTAAAATTTTTTTCTAGTTTTACAAAATAATGAGTAATTGTCTCTTCCCCTCCTTCTTCCCTCCCTCTCCCTTTCTTCTTCCACCCTCTCCTCCCTTCACCAGTCCATCCCTTCCCTTCCCACCTTCTGTCTGTCCAAGCAGATGATTTATGCAGGTAGATGTTTGTATAGAAATACTAAAGACTTCAACTAGCCTGAGAAAGAACCAAGTTGCAAGGCTTACTGTAAACAAGATTTTATGGACAGGTGAAGTTAATAACGACTATCTCTAGCTCTTTTTTAGACATGCAATCTGCATTTGGCCATCGCACTTATGCATAAGCACTGTGCGCTAGCCGATTACACCACTGGGGCGCCTTCCTGAGTAGGCAGCCAATGTGAGCACTGGGTGTACAGAATGTTCTGACAGTTTGAGCTCTTCGGCCATTGGCCAGGCTTTCTACTCAGTGCTACGATGGCTCTCTGGGAAGATCCCTTTTCAACCCAAGACAGGTGAACACCTTAGAGCAGGTGAAGACCCGAGATTGTAGTTCAGTGCCCTTAAGTGCACTGTCGAAGGAGCCCAAGAAGCGGCTGGTCTCTGGGAAGGTGTGGAGGGAGGACAGGAGACCAGAGCCCAAGCGGCAGAAGCTCAGGTGGGAAGGACTCACAGTGAGGGGTCTAGGAGCATGGAGACACAGCAGAACTGCGGCAGGAGAGGACTCCATGCAGCTCCACCTCCTCAGAGACGGGAATCCATCCACTCTTACACCTGTGGAAGCAAAGGAAGTGCCTCCCTTGTCAGGCTGCCTGGAGCCCGGAGAAGACTGCTCTCCTTGGGGTTGTCAGGTCCCAGGACTAATTATCCTGAACCATATGTGTAGACTTGGCACACGAAACAAGGTGTCACTGGACTGCTTCGTCAAAGCAGAGCTTGTCTCATTTGTTTGCTGTGCCTCAGCCACACATGTTTCTCCTGCTCCTTGAATATGCTGTGTCCTGTTTTAGGGTCTTAGCACATGTCGTTTCTCCTGCACAGAAGGCTCATGTCCAGTATCATGTGGCTGGATTTACAACATTCAGATTTCAGCCTTCTGTTACCCCTCTGAAGAAGCCTTCCCTGGCCTCCCTGTTAGCCTTGGTCACCGACATTGATCAGCATCATAGCTACCCTCTTCCTCCCCTACCCCTCTTGCCTCCTGTAAGAGGTACTAGGCCAATCATGTGCGTCCCCATCATGAATCTTTTCTGCCCTCTCCAGTTTCTGTTGCCATTCTCTGCCCTTCTGCATACTTATGTACTGTAAAGAGAAGATGGTGTCCTTATATATAAATATCAATGAAATGTTATCAAATAAAAAAGGGGGGAATCCAAAGCTTTCTATTTAAGCGACCAGAATAAAGACAGGATGGTTTTGCTGTGAGGATGAACAATGGAACAAAGTAGAGTCCTGCTGCCCACAATGGACACTGCCAGCCACGTGTGCCTTTTGAGCATTTGAAATGTGGCTAACCTGACCTGAAGTAAAGTACACACTGTTTTGAAAGCATAGTATAAGGAACAGAATACAAAAATATTTCCTTTATTTTTGCATTGATTTGTTCAGTGTCAAAATGGTAATATTTTGGGTACATAGGAAGTTTAAAATACTTTAAATTACATCTATTTCTTTCTAGTTTTGATACAATTACTAGAAATTTTTTATTATATGTGGTTTAATGACTTTGGCACAAAAATACTAATCAGAAGAGAAAAGATTGATAAAGCAGATGATGCAAAACTTCTGCTGTTAATCACTTATAAAGAGATTGAAAAGACAAACCAGTCTGGTAGAGTTTGATTATAAACAGCATATCTTTCAGAAGACTTACCTAAAATGTGTTAGAACCCTGCAAAGTCATTAAAAAGGTGATCTTTAAAATAGGCAGACAGCTTGAACAAGAGATTGACAACAGTGGATGCTCACTAGCAGTCATATGAGAAGGTACTCAGCATTTTCAATTACCAGGGAAATGAGAATTCAGAGACAATACTGTATATACACTAGAGCAACTAAGACTAAAAAAAATTCACAGTCACCTGTAACTCCCATACATTGCTGGTGGGTGTAAAAATCATTACAAATAGGGCTGGAGAGGTGGCTCAGGGATTAAGCCCTTGCCTCAATAGCAAAAGAATCTGGGGCTGGAGAGGTGGCTCAGGGGTTAAACCTCTGCCTTGCAGGTGGAAGGTCCTGAGTTCGGATCCTAGACCCCACGTATAGACGCCAGGCGGAAGCGGGGGGGGGGGGGGGGGGGCTGTGTTTCTGGTCCTGGTAGGGCGGAGCCTGTGAATCCCGGGGCAGGGTAAACAGGGAGGAGGCGGTCCATGGTGGTTCCCGAATTCGTCCTTGGTTCTACACACACACACACACACACACACACACATACACACACATACATACATACATACATACATATATATATACATATATATACATATATATATATATGTATACACACGCACACACACGCATACACGCACAATTGAATAAATTAAAAAAAAAAAAAGCAAAAGAACCTGAGTTCAGATTCCAAGTCCCACTCTAAAAATGCTAGGACAAAATGGTAGTGGTTTTCAATTCTGACTCTAGAAAGTAGAGCCTGGGAAATCGCAGAGTAAGGAGGTAGCACAATCTAAATGGTTCCTAGAGCTACCCTTGGGCCTCCATGTGTACGTACAGTGACCTCTTCTACAACATGTACCCTACACATCCAAAAAAAAAGAAGAAGGAGACCTAGGGGCATGTGGGTATGTCTTCAGTGTAACTGAAAAATGAACTTTGATTTATTCTTTCACAACTTCATACACATCTATGTGTGTGTGTGTGTGTGTGTGTGTGTGTGTGTGTGTGTGTGTAAGGTGCTTATCTCCATTATTCACTCTTAATTCCCTGATACTGAACCTCTTCCCTGAAAGTCCCTCTCTCCTACTTCCCTCCTGAATGCATTTGTGTGTCTTCACTGTATTTTATTAGGGTATTCGTTTGCATGAGCAGGATTGGGTATTATTTACCTGAGCAAGGACAACTTGCCAGTGGCTACACCACCAAGTACTATGACTTCTCTGCCCCACCCCACCCCCAACCATTAACTTTCTGCAGCTCCTGGGGGTGAAAGTCATGTGAGTCTCTCTCCCTTCAGTGATAGAGTACATTGAACTCCGCCCTGTGCAGAGCTCGTGGAAGTGCCCAGTGCTGCTGTGAGTTTAGGATGTAGCAGCCATGTCATGTCCAGAAAAAGGCAAAGACAGGTGATTTAATTGAACTGCTTTTGTATAATATAAAAATTGGAAGCAACCCAAGTTTTTCTCACAAATAAGGTACATAATGGTATTTATATAGCAAAGTGCCACATTGTGTTCAGAAGAATGAATCCCATTCCATGTGGTTTCATTTACCTAAAGTCTCGTTACAGGCAAAGTGACCTGTGGTGCTAGAAGTTCCAGTGGTGATAGAGTGTGCCGAGAGGGTCTTCATTTTTTTTTTTCTAGGAAAAATATGTTTTGTATAGCGGTATGGCTTTGGGGACAATTGAGTCTTAGAATAAGTAGACTGCAGTTGATATACAGCATGAATCCTCCATCTGGGACGTCCAGCCAGGAATCTAGAATAGGGAGTTGCGGTGGGCAGAGTCGCTCTGAGTCTTACACTGCGACAGCTGTGGAAAGGTCACAGAGCTTGTGAACCATCACTGGTGCTGCTCCGAGTCTTGGAAAGAATGTTAAGTGTAGAACACCGTGCGTAACTCAGCGCTTCCTGTTTTAAGGTCATCATTTTTCATGAAAGTTTTGTGCATTTTCAGGGTTCCATAGAGACACAGGGCCCTGATGTTTTGATATGTGTCTAGGGTGGGAAGAAGGAATTTCTTTGTTTGGGCTGAGAATCTCAGTGTAGTTTAGTTAACGGTTCATACATTGCCTCTGGCTCAGGAAATGCCTCATGCACCACGTTGTCCTAGTTAAACCGTGAAATGTATGTTTCCTACCATGGCCGCTACTGCTGGGAAACCGAGAGACATTAAACTTGTTCCAAAGTCAGCAGTTGGTTGGTAGAATCGGCCTTTTGATTGACTTTAAGGTTCTTTCTGTTATGCTCTTCTGAAAATTCCATGCTGTAAAACATGGAAGTTCTTCAGAGCAGAAAAGCAAGCACTGGGCCAAGTGTAGCAGTCTCAAGGCAGATCTGAAATTGAATCCGAAAGGCAGAATGGTCCCCGCTTATGTGACAGGCTTGTGTTCAGAAATGAGAACCCGTTTCTTTAAATTCTAGCTTTGCAAAATATTTATCTTTCATAGGGGCACTTCAGTAACCCAAACGTCTGTGGACTTTAAAAAAAAACTTACACTTTTTAAAAAAATGACACTTATTTATGTATATGTATAAAAGTGAGAGAGCAAGAAAACTAAAGAGAGAGAGCATGTGTGCACTATTACATGCATGTTGTGGGTCAGAGAATAGCTTTCAAAAGTCGATCCTATCCTTCTACCTTGATGGCTTCTGGGTATTGAATTCAAGTTGCAGGGTTTACACATAGGCACTTTTACCTACTAAGACATCTCACTAGCCCCTGTGTACTGTCAGATGAAGTAGTAGCTAATGTAGTACAAGTCAAACATCCATAATCCAAAATGCTTTCAAATTTAAAACTTTCATGTGTCAACATGAAGCTCAACAGGTTTTAGATTTCAGAATTTTGAAAAGTTTAAGGATACTCAAGTGATGATCTATACAAATACCCCCAAATCTGGAAACTCTGAAGTATGAGATACTTCTGATCCCAAGTGCTTGCCTAAAGTTCGCATTCCCTGTGCTTCTTACAGAGCTGTTCTTTCAGACTCTGAAAATTTTCTTTGTTTTCTGTCTCTAGGAGCCTCCAGAAGATGATGCAAACATCATTGAGAAGATCCTGGCATCTAAGACCGTCCAAGAGGTTGGTGGCTCGTGTTCCTTGCTTTCTGTATCACCAGAGCAGATTGTCTCCTGTGAAGAAGGACTTGCTGGACAAGAGCCTGGCCAGAGGCCTTCTTGGAAGATTTTAGGATGTGAAGTTAAATGTCTTGGGTGCTCGAGTTTGCAATATTCTCCATCATGATCCTAACAAAAAATATTTTTATGTCTTTGTCTTTGTAGCCTATTAAAAGTCATCAGGGGCTAAGAAGAGAGATGCAGAAAGCAACCTAATAGAATCCCAGGGGTTTTCTTTAGCATTCTCAGGCTGTTGTCAAGAAGGATTCTAGAGAAGGTTCCTGAGCATGAGAGAATATTGGTGCTTTAACTTGCAGTGTTCGCAGAACAGAAGGGTATTGGAGAAGCCAGCAGCAATCAAAGCTAGTTCTTCACACCAGGCGTGGTGGTGTGACACTGTCCTGGGCTAGCTTGGGTTTGTCACCTGAAAGCCCTTCCTGCCAGGACCTTGGAATGGTCCACAAAGATTCTCCCCCGCCCCCGCCCTATGTTGAATAGCTGTGTTCCAACCCTTGGAAAGCCGAGGTTTAGATTTAGAGTTTAACTGTTAAATTGTCGAGAAAAGATCTGGTAAAATAAGCGTATCTTCCTAGAATCCTTACTAAAAGGAAGAGGTGTCATTTGTCTTTCTTATCTTAATGCTCAGCACATGGAATGATGGGGCTGCCTGGGGTGTGTCTGATAAGCTGCTTGTTGTTGCTTGCAGGTTCACCCAGGAGAACCTCCGTTCGACTTAGAGCTCTTCTATGTTAAGTATAGAAATTTGTACGTCTATTTAATATCTTGCATGTTTTAGTATTTTACATGAATAGAACATTTTTCCCATGAAATTTTGTTGTCTTCTATATTTTCAGAAACCAGCCATCCCTTAAGGCATAATCTTAGCTGATTCACGTTCACCTTGGGCAGCAATAACTCAACTTTGGTTATATTTAGAGTCACCTGAAAGACTTTTTAAAAACTTTAGAAGGGACTGGGAAGATGGCTCAGTGGTTAAAGTCTTTGCTTCATAAGCAAAAGAAACTCAGTTCTGTCCCCAGATCCCATGTAAAAATTACCAGGTGGATATGGCGAATGGCCTGCAATTCCAGCCCTGAAAGGCAGAGTCTGGTAAACCCCAGAATAAAGCAATAAGGTAGAAGAGCAATCCAGGATGATTCCGATGTCACCTTTGGACCTCCATAGGCATACACACTTAAGCACCCTCTTGCACACATGCATGCAAAAATCAAAATTAAAAAACTATGTAAGCCCTTGTTCCTTTGAAGACCAGTTGACTCAGAGTCAGAGTGGGCCCAAGGACTGGTGTGCTTTCAAAACACTCTGGGCAGTTCTCATGTGTACCAACAAGTGAAAACAAATGTCCTGTCATGTATGCCTGTCTTTCTTGCATGTTTCCCCTCTTTGCTACCTGCCCATTTAGTTTTCTGCCCATTCCTGCCCCTGTCTGAGACAATTTCTGCGGAGCCTACAGAGAGATGAGCGAGTGGCTTGGAATTGCTCCTTACTGGAGGGATTCTCATCCCCTCTAAAGCAAGGTCTTTGCAAGCAGCCTCAAACAGACTCTGAGTCAGATGGTCATCACCTTATTAAAATCTTAAAGCTCTGCCACTTGGCCCCGGGTGCTCACCTCACAGTTTGTGTCTTTGCATAGTTCCTACTTACACTGTAAGTGGGCCACATTGGAAGAGCTGGAGAAGGACCCTCGCATCTCACAGAAGATCAAGCGGTTCAGGAATAAGCAAGCCCAGATGAAGCACATTTTTACTGAGGTAAAAATAATATGTGCTGACTCGTTTAACTGCTTCTTTTCTTGTAGCATTCAGTACTGTTTGAAGTCATAATTATGTCTGCTGGTCAAGTCAAATTTATGTGTGCTGATAAAGGGAATAACTCATCCACCAGGGTGTGAGCATCAAACTTTATAAACAGACAGCTCTTCAGTATCTTGATCCAAATACCAGTAAATAGAATGAGAATAGTGTGCACACAGTTCTTTCGTCGTGGTCCTCTAAATAGTGGGCATTTGCCAGCTTCACCATGCAACACACACACAACTAGTTTGAATGTAAAAACTAAGAGCTAAAATAATAGAAAATAAATAACTATATAAGCTCAAAAAGTATCCTATATAAGCTCTAAAGTACCTACAGCAAGACAAATGGATTGTAATATTTTTTAAAGATCTGTAGTGGTTCTGTATCAGAAAAATCACAAATATCTTAAGTGGCTAATTAGTTCCTATGGGTGTACTTTTTATACTTCTGCATTTTTCCTAATGGATTACGATTACACATATTTGAATAGCATACATTCTTGTACAGTAGGAGAATCTTTACACACAGATAATTGCTTATATGCTTACATGTAAATTGACAAAGAGCTTAAATGACAGTGAGATGCTCTTATACTTAAGAAAATAAAATCCCCTAAATGGGAAAGGTAGATAATGGGGATTCAAAATGAAGAAAAACATACAAACATATAGTTGATTTGACTAGTAACCAAGAAATACAAGTAGATGCAGAAATTGTTTGAAAGTTTTAAAGTTCTTCGAAGCTGTAACAAGTATTAGCCACTTGTGACATCTCAGGGAGGAAGCACGAGTTCACATCGCTGGAGCATAAGCAGTCGGAGCTGTTGGGTGGCTCCACGTCTGCATTCTTTTCTCTCAGAAATTCTAACTTCATCAGTTATTGTAGAGAAATCATCTAGTCTTCGTATAAACATTTAGCTATGATGAAGAATTGTTTGGTGAAAAATTGAAAATACAATGTTAGATAATAGGTGTTTCTTAAATTGTATATCCTGTAGAATGGAATATTGTATATTTAGAAAGAATAATATTAAAGAAAAACTATTAATGATAAGGAAATCTGCTCAGCAGTATAAACTGTTGTTAGTAGAAAATGTCAGGTTCCATCGGTCTATGTAGCACTTCTATACTGGGGTGAGGAGACAAAAAGCAGTAATGCTTAGGAAATATCTTAAGTAAATACATGAAAATGTTGATACCATTTTCTCCAATGAATGGAATCGCAATAAGCTTTTTTCTTTTCAAGCATGTAATGCTTATTTGTATACAGATAACTTTTGAAAGAGAGAAATAATGAAAGTTATTCTTAAAGTGTGGTCACTGGATCCTCAGAGTGCACTCAGCTGCTCATGCACTCATCCAACTCACCGTTCACATTGGGCTACTTTCCTCTAATGTCCCTAAACATTCCCGACTGAGATCTTTCTAATTTTACCTTATAGTTAGTGTGGGAGGTGTAATTCTGGCAACACAAGGCCCTAGCAGCACACACCAGAAACTAACCCTAGTAATTTGGACCAGCCTCTTTGTGATTGTTTTAAGGGCAGTGAGAACTATTTTTCATAGCATGTTCCTCTCCAACAGAGCGATGGGGAGAGGAAGACTATGACTAGAATAGAAGGGCCTTTGTAAAGCCTCTTGGATAGTCTCCATATTTATCGGAACATTTCATTCACACCTCTATTTTAGCGATTATTTGCAGTGCAATGGCTTGTTTACATGTCTGGCTCTTCCATTTTAAGCCATGTGAGACAGAGCTTATGTCTTTTACCTATTTCTGTCACTGGGACTATGCACAGGGTCAGTGCTCATCGCACAAGTCCTCTGCTTCAGACCCTTAAGATTACCCCTGCACCTTAACTAAAATTCAAACATAGTCCCATGCTTCTGATACATTCCCAAGGGCATGACTTTTCCTTGGTTGCAGACAGGAAATTGTGTAAAGGCTTCTAAGAATAATATAATGGGATCTTATACTCTGATGGGATTGGAGAACACATAAAATTAAGAACGAGTAATAGTGGGAAGAGTTCCCTAAACAGTTTTTCATCTTGACCTAGCCGACATTTCATTACTCACTTGAATAAATGATATTCTTGTGGGATAAATAGCAATTGAATTTTGAGTTGATCGTCTTTATTACTGCTAACTGCTTGGAGCATCCAGGGCATATTTGAGGAAGACCCAGCACTAGAGGTCTCTGACTGACATGCAGTTCTTCTGTCAGGCCAGGGATGCAAGCGCAGATGATAAAGCTGTCTAGGTTTGCCTGGGCAGTCTAGGATGGGCAAGAGGACATAAATGGACTGTCCTTCATTGGTGTTTTAAGAGTTTATAGAGAAGTGACTGGATGGCAGTTCAAGGGAGAAAAGACGCAGCCCATTTCATGCCCCACAGTTTGCTGTGTCCAAGTCACCTTGCAGAGTCCTCCTGCGCCTGCTCGTCTCATTCTCCATGTGGTGTAGACTGGGAAAGAGGGCTCAGTGAGGGACTCGGCATGTCTGAGCACCAGCAGAGGAGAAGCTCAGCAGTCAGGGCGCGGGGCTTCCTCCCGGCACATGTGCACACACAGCCAGGCCATCTTTGGCCATGTTAATAAGCTCCTGCAAACTCCCGTTTATAAAGTGGGACATCTAACAGTATGAACCTGGAAGGACACCCACGATTAAGTGAATCAATGTTGTTGTCGGCCCTCAGCTCTGTGGAGCGGCAGTTTACAAAATGTATATAGATATAAGGTAGACAACTTGGTGTTTTTGTGACATGAAATAATGGACAGGTGAATTACTCAATGTAGTTTAGCTAATTAGCATATCTATTGTCTTACGTAGTTACCATTTTCTTTTTCTCTTTTTTTGGGGGGGGCCTTCCAAGTAAAAACATGTACGTTCTACTCTCTTGACAAATTTCAAGTATACCATATAGTATTTTTTACTGCCCTATATTATATTTTGCATCTCTAGAACATTCATCAGATATAACCAACACTTTATATCCTTTGACCAACAACTCCCTTTCCACCCCTCCATGAGCCATAAAGTGGTTAGGTTAGCACCTACTTCACAAGATAGTTCTGAGCTATGAAAACTACAAAAGCAGACTCCTGGCGAAAGCAGGGCAGAGAGAACCAACCTCAAGGCCAGCGCCCTGTGACATCCTTTCCTCCAGCAAGGCGCCACCTCCCAAAGGTGCTGTAACCTTCCCAAACACTGACCACAGCTAAGGATTCAAGTACATGATCCTGTGGGGACAGCTCACTTTCACGCCATGACAACCTTCACAGAAATGTCTGGAGTGAAACTCATAGAAATTCCTGTTTTCTAATGGGACCAGTGTTGGGCCACTTGAAACTGAAGTCCTGGATGTTAGATTTGAGGGAAGAAAGACTTTTCAGCCATTCTCCTATGTGTTTGCATTAGCCTGATGAAGACTTGTTCAATCCAGACTACATAGAAGTTGATCGCATCTTGGAGGTGGCCCACACCAAGGATGCAGAAACAGGGGAGGTGAGTGTGTAGCATCTGCCTCTCCAAAGTATTGTTTTGTTAGCAGGTGGTCTTTATTTTAATGTGTTCTTGTACGGTCATGTAGAGCAGGTTTTCAGGGTGGGTAGAGAATAATTGATTCTTTTGTCAGAAGAGCACCAGGTTTCTCTCTCATTTCACACCAGGAAGTGACACATTACTTGGTGAAGTGGTGTTCCCTGCCCTATGAAGAGAGCACCTGGGAGCTGGAAGAAGATGTGGATCCCGCAAAGGTTAAAGAATTTGAATCTCTCCAAGTTCTCCCTGAAATTAAGCATGTGGTAATGTATCTGTCTCTCTAACATCTCTTACAACATATAAATTTTATGAACTTGGCAGTTATGATGCCCAGTGACCGCTCCCCTGAGTGATTTCTGAGTTGTCTTACCCTCTCATCAAGGTGCCGTTCAAGGTGCTTTCCTCCCTAAGTCAGACTTCGAATCCTAGTCAGCATTACATCCAGACTCTATTGTGATGTGTGAGACATTTAAGAAGTTTGGATATGGGGTTAGAGTTCTTGGTGTGTGAAATGGATGCAGAAGTTCACTACATATAGTCTTTCCTTCTTCCTATTTTAATCTCTTGCTGTAGCAGTGGTCTCTTTCCTTAGTTTTCAACCTTCATTCAGCTGAACTGTTCTTAAGGTGAACAGTGGTCTTGTATGTAGAGATTCTCTAAAACCTCTAAGAGAAGACCTAAGATTTTGAGATAAGCTTATTGTTTGCTTTTCTGATTAAAAGAAATTAAGGATTGGAGCCTTGTTAAGATGTAAGGAACTTGGAAAGAGAATCAGTTGCTAAAAGAATGTGACTGTGGGCTATAACAATCAATTTCTGTTTGTTTTTTTAGTTGTCATTTTCATATGAAAGAGTCCAATTTCCTATTAATATGCTTGCTTTTATATCAATAGAAAGGTGGGACTAGAGCATAAGTCTCTGTCAGAGTCGAGAGTAGTGTTTTGTCTTAGTTTTTTGGCAGATGGTATGTAGAAGTATTTTAAGATGCAGACCTTGATTAGGAACTATGTTCCTAGTGAATTGTGTACCTAGTGCTTTGTCTTTGTGACTGACCAGATAGGTCTGTTTTCAACAGTCTCCTGTGTATACTGTCATCTGTTTTTAATTAATTCGCCAGTCATTTATTAAGCATCTGGCATGAGTTGATTCTTAAGTGAGATACAATAAAAATAACAAGATATAAACTCCAAATCCGAGCTTAGTCTAAAGAGGAAGTGTGTGTGTGTGTGTGAGAGAGAGAGAGTGTGTGTGCGCGCGTGAATACAGCAGTGTGAGTTGGAACATAAGGCAGCCAGTGTGGGAGCAGAGGCCATTCTGAGGCTGATTCATCATCCAACCCAGCTCCCTATTGGTTACGCAGCCTGGTTCTCGAGTGTTTTTAACACATTTCTGCTTTGCAGTTGTGAGGCTGCTGTCTGTGTCTTCTTTGTGTTGTGGTGTATGTGTAATTGTGCTCTTCTCGACCTCATTCTTGTTGAAAATGTACGTATTGAGATTTTTATCTCAAATTCTAAACTGAAATGTTAGCTAAAAATATAACTAAGTCTTTGTTTTCATGTAAGGATTATTTAACTTACTTGAGAAAAATGGCACCTTACTAGAATAACTTCTTTAAAAGGGTTTCATCTGGACTTTAGAATTAGACTTAGCTGTCTTAATGAGCAAGACATGCTGTGTCTAAGACCACTGAGAGAGAATCCAGAGCAGTTACTCGCCTAGAGAGCGCTGCTGCTGAATCCGAGCATGTAAGGCAGCAAGGTAGGGGTCTTCATTGTGTTTCTGTCAGCTGATATCCTGGCTGAGACCCAAGAACTTGGGTTGCCAGCAGTGAGAAAGCTTCCAGAAACCTCTCCATCTAGTCTGGTAAAGAAGGGAAGCATGCTCAATGAGCTACGCAGCATGGGTGTCAGGGATCCAGGTTGAAAGGTTCCGTGAACTAAAAAGGTTGCCCACTTTGAGGGAATAGCCTAGAAGCATCTACTATGTATATCTTTTTTCAGAACTGTTTCTTTAGGGGAAAAAAAAGTATACTGGCATAATATAGCTTTCCCTCCTGTTTCTAAAATCACGTGTAATTATGCTAGTAGTTATATTCAACAGAGTCCCACTTCAGAATGCTCAGTCCAACCCCAACTAATATACTTTCGTAGATAAGATGTAATAATAATGTTTTTCTGAAAGCACATGGGCAACTTGTGCTTATCTCCACACAAGTGATGCAAGTGGGGCTATTTTTTAAAATGTGTGAGAACACATGTGAGAACATGCAAATGACTTAGTTTCAGTCATCAGCATACTTTAGACCTCCACAGGCACATGCACTGAAGTGCTCTCTTGTACACATTAAAAAAAAAAAGATCCCTTCACTTAACGTGGAGCTTTCCTTTGGCTGGACTGCCTCGCTCGCCAGCAAGCTCTGGGAGAGGTGCTTTTCTTTCCCTACCCAGTCCTGCCTGTGCTGGGTTGTAGATGTACACAGCTGCACCCGGCTTGTTACCTGGGTGCTAGGGATCCCATCTCAGGTCCTCGTGTGTGCACAGCCAGCACTTCACCCACTAAGCCATCTTCCCAGTCTCAGCATAAGCATTTTTGAAAAGTAATTAATTCCCTGTCAAATACATAAAGAATATGGTCTTATTGTGGTAACAGACAAATAGCCCATTGGAGAAGAATGAAAAATGTACAAAATTCCCTGGAGATCTTGAAACATAATATAGTAATGTGGTCTCTCATGTTAGCACAGAAAAGATGTCACTTTTAGAAACCAATATTTCATAAGAAAAAATAAAACAATAAAAATGCCTCTTTCAGTTGAAGAAAAGTCAAGTGAAGTATTTGTTGTTTTGATGATGGCAGTTTCTTTGCTTTATGTGCTAACTTTAGAGACTAACCATTTTTTTCTGATAGAAAATCATAAAAGCAGACTGATGTTAGCTTGTAGGGAAATTAAGATGTAGGTGAGATGCCATCCAAGAGCCCAGTGAAGCCAAAGGTTGCGAAGGTTTCACGTAGATCCATTTCTTGCTGGTTTTACACAAGTGTTTATTATCTGATGAAATCTGGAAAATACAGCACCATCGCTCAGAAACCTGCTCTAGGATGGCATCTGAGGTTTATTTCTTCGCCTGTGATTGTGTTTTGCACCCATCTTTCTCCCTAGGAACGGCCTGCTTCAGACTCCTGGCAGAAACTTGAGAAGTCTCGTGAATATAAGAACAGTAACCAGCTCAGGGAATACCAGCTGGAGGGGATGAACTGGCTTCTTTTTAACTGGTACAACAGGTAAGAGACCCCACGAGCAGGAGTTTGTAACTGATGGTGTATTATTGACGTGGCTTGGGAAGCACAGAATAAGCTCAAGGTGAGATGGGAATACAGCATCCGACTCGGGCCCCTCCAGGACTTGTGACAGTGGTTTCTCTTTCAAAAAGGAAAAAATGAGTTCTTGATGTCAGCTTTGTCCTGTTGGAGGGGAGAGGCTGAAAGAAACAAAGGAGATCCTATGATGCCAGGAAGGGAGTATTGTGTGATTAGTTTTCGGTTTTTCGAAACTATTTTTTATAGCTCAGGTGACCGTAAATTTTGTATATAGTCAAAGATGATTTTGAATTTGTGATCTTCCTGCTTCCACTTCCCAAGTACTGGGATTATAGGTGCATGCTGCCATCTTTGACCCTGTAATCTTTACCCCCCTCCCCAACTGAAAGGATGATCTGTGTTAGAAATGAGTCTGAGGGGGTCTCAAGAATGACTAAACTGTCTAAATCCTATGGACCAGGCAAAGTTGTAATTCTGCAGAAGGGCACAATAGTCCACTGGCCTTTGATTTCTACCACCAGGGCCCTGTGTCCTACTTTAGTGGATCAGAGCTCAGAGCTTGGGGTCAGCTCTCCCCTCAGCTAATCAACTCACATACAGAATGACATAGTTCAGCGGGAAGCACAAGGTCCCGTGGACAAAATTAGTAATGTTCTAGCGTGACAGTGTTTCCATCTAGGACTGCAGGAGCATAAGGGCTTCTTCTCAGACGGTGCTGTTCTTAGGAGAGGACTTCTTATGTTTATCTGACCCTTTGATAGCAAAGATAGTATGTCTCAGAGTCTGGAGTCTAGACCCCATCTGCTTGTTCATATGTAGTAGATTTACTGGATTATGCAGTGACACTCAGTTTTGAAGTTTTGTGTTCTGGCTCTTAACACAGTCTAATTAAGCCAGACAAACATGAGAAAAATAAGCTGATATGCTAACATTTGAGATTATATCTTGCTTGAACTTTTGAAAAAAATTCCAGAGACCTGATGTCCTAGTGTCTGTTCTTTGCAGTGTGACCAGAGCATAGCTCACCAGATCTTGTGCTGTCCGTCTCAGCAGTGGAGGAGGGGAATAGCCCAGTGGTGGCCACACCTCTTCCAGGGCCACTGTTCTTGTGCTCAGTCTGCTTTTGATGCCAGAAGTAGCCAGTGGTTTTTTTTTTTGTTTGTTTGTTTTTTTCCAAGTCTTTGTGGTTTTGAACTCTGTGTCCTGCCATTTAATGTATTTTTTAACATTTTTTATTATTATTTCCGCTCATACAAACTTAATAGGTAGACCAGTTCCCTCCCCCCCTCCTCCCCCCGAACCCCCTGCTCCCCCTCCCTCCCTCCCCATCTCCCAGTGCCTTCCCCCCAATTCCCAGAGAGTCCTTTATTGTGTATGCCTAACTCTCCTCTTGGTCCTCCTTTCTGATGACGTACAAGGACCCAGTGGCATTTCCCTGAACACTTTCTCGGGTTCCCCTTAAGCATAGGAACACTACTGTGGCTGTCAATCCCTTGCCTCCAAGGATCTTGGTGCCCTTAGCCAATGCTAGACTTTGTGAGGTCAATAGTGTGATGGACATTGCGCAGGGCATGCAAAGTCCAATTATGATTGCTTCAGCCCTAACTAGTGTGGAGACTCTTCAAATCATTGCTCCCCCCATCCTTTTGTTCTTACAATCTTACCGCCCCCTCTTCCGCAAATGTCCCTGAGCTTCAGGATGGAGGGAGATTAGGCTGTAGCCAGTGTTTTTACTCTTTCCTGATAAGAGATTATTATGAGAGTTTGAAGTTTGACCTTCAAGAACACACAAAGGGCAGACAGGGGAATCACATGACTTACCATCTTTTTATTTTTACCTTGACTTTAGGATATTTGCAGTTCCAAAAACTGGCTTAGCCAGACTCAAGACTCTCGCGCGCGCGCGCGTGTGTGTGTGTGTGTGTGTGTGTGTGTGTGTGTGTTTTAGCCCTCACCTTGCCTTCAGTGATTGAGTCTGAGTAACCTTTTGATTATAGCTTCAGGAAAGACCCTGAGCCCAAGCTATTAGCCATTCTCTTTCTAAGTCCAGATAATAAAATATAAATATGGGACTTTGAGAGGAGAGAAGGAGCCTAATGGGAAGAGCATATGCAATTGAAGCAGGAGGAGGAGGGGAACACCAAGGGGAGAGAAAGTGGGGGGGGCATGGTGGGGAAAAGCTGGAGGAGGATGGAGTATAAGAAGGAGCAAGGTATAATGTATATGTATGAAAATACCATTACATATACATATTAACTTAAAAAGCTAATTTAAAAACCTGGCTTAGTTTTGAAGCATTTTTCCCTTATCTTCATATCATTTTAGTTTTTAGTATTTTAATTCACATTTTAATAGATTTATTTCATATCTTTTTCTCTCAAGTTGGCACAGTTCCATCTTAGAAACTTAGGCAGGGTATAAGTAATTATAAAAACTAGCCTCAGTTTTATCTCTGCAAAATTATAATACCTTCACTGTCCTTGAGAGCTAAGTGTTCTAATTAAAACTAACCTGGTTTTGTAATGATTTGCCTATGATCTCATCCTCTGCAGAAAAAACTGTATTTTAGCTGATGAGATGGGCCTAGGGAAAACCATCCAGTCCATCGCTTTCCTTTCGGAGATATTTGTCAGGGGAATCCACGGGCCTTTTCTCATCATCGCACCCCTTTCCACTATCACTAACTGGGAGCGAGAGTTCCGCACATGGACAGAGATGAACGCCATTGTGTACCACGGCAGTCAGATCAGCAGGCAGATGATCCAGCAGTATGAAATGGTGTACCGAGATGCGCAGGTAGGAACCCCTGACCCTGCGCTCAGCACAGCCTCCTGGTGTGCACCTTTAGGGGTTTCAGAGCCCAAATCTTGGCTACCATTAGCTTGATGGTAGAGTTCTGTATCGGCTGACATTGACTTCTTGCTCTTCCCTTGCATTTCATGTTAATGATAAAATACACGATTGAAGGAAATGCCTTCTTAAACCTCTACAACAGACCAGAAGTCTTTTTTAGTTCATTGAACATGAAGCTTACTGTTAGCTTATGAAGTTGCTTGTGTGTGCAGAACATTTTAACTGAACTCTTATATACTCAATAAGGGAAGTAAGAATAATGTGTAGTGGATAGATTCCCAGTCAGGGAGTTTGGAAAGCAAGTGAACAAATTGGATAGGGAAAGATAAAAGTAGGTTTCATATTTTAAAAACAGTAGAACTTTTCTAAGTTTTTGTTACAGTTAATCAGTCTACTGAATATGTTCATGTCGCTTGTCTAGGCACTGGTTTTCTTATTTAATCAAAAAAAATTAAATGACTGATCAGAGGAAAACCAAAGATTTCAGACAGTGTGAGAGAAACTTGGGAGAAATTTCAGGTGCACGCTAATGAGGTGTAACTCTGCTGTCAAGCTGTGGCGGCAACATGAAGACAGCAGACAGGTGTATAACCTGGCGGGCAGTGCTTGCCCTGGCAGCACTACAGATCTGAAAAAAAGCAGAGCATTTCCTTGAGCACGTCATAGATGGATTCTAAACTGTTGATGATGTGTGAATCAGCCCATCGCAGTTAAGAATTGGAACATTCCCTTGTGGTTCCAGCCACGTTGCTACCTCTTTCCCCTCTGAGGACATTTGCTGTCTCACCTGCTTCCTTGATGTGAGAGGCCTGTCTTCTCTGAATAGTTGGTTCATGCTGCAGTTCTGCTTTGTCATGTGTTGGCTTCTCATCTGGTATCGCATAGCACTGCCTTCTGGAATCCAGCAGGTACTCACTCCATTAGCACGGTCTGTTAGCCATGGCATAAAGCTCTGCCTTTGGTGTGTCGTCCTCAGGGAAACCCTCTTTCAGGGGTCTTCAAGTTCCATGTGGTCATCACGACATTCGAGATGATCCTGGCAGATTGCCCAGAACTGAAGAAGATTCACTGGAGCTGTGTGATAATTGACGAGGCCCATCGATTGAAGAACAGAAATTGCAAGCTTCTGGAAGGACTAAAGCTCATGGCCCTGGTGAGAGTCAACCAGCTTTTGGCATTAATAAACACTCCTTCTGCTTCAAGTGGAGGCAACATTGCTTGGCCATTCTACATGTTGTTTGCAGAGATTGATTCACAGAGAGTCTAAGGGAATGCTGAAATACCATGAAATTTGTGACCTAGAAATGTAAGGTATTCTCATGTTTTGTGTGGGTCTTTGAATTAATTGGTACCAAAAATGATGATCTTTTAATATTGCTGCCTTGGAATAATGCTTAGTATAAGATTGGTTGGCACTTAATGGTTTTGGTGAATGAGTAAATGGTTACTGTAGTTACAAAGTTGCTGGTAGAATTTATGATATAAAAGGAAAGTTGACTTGTTAAAAACTATACACACCTAAGTATTGGGACCCCATCTTTTTACAAGAGTAGAGTGCCCTGATCTAATTTTTCCCATGAACACATATTTTTTTAGTATCCCAAAAACTGTTCACCATGTGCTTTTTAATTTGTTCAGGAACATAAAGTACTACTCACTGGAACGCCCTTGCAGAACTCTGTAGAAGAGCTTTTCAGTTTGCTGAATTTCCTGGAGCCATCCCAGTTTCCTTCAGAGACTGCTTTCTTGGAGGAGTTTGGAGACCTGAAAACAGAGGAACAGGTAACTGGGGGCCTGAAGGACTGAGGAGACAATGTCATAGTTACCTTGAATCATGGAAAGTGCAAGCCATATGAGGACAGGATTTAGCAAGTTCCCATAGCTTTGGTAAAATGAACATCCCTCCCTTGTTTTATGTATTTGTTTGTTGAGGGCAGCACCTGATTTTTAGCAGTTCTTATGGCATCCCAAAGGTCTTTACGTTAACACATCAGGCCTCCTGCTTCACCTAAGTCCCCACATGCAGTGGTTTTCTTTATATATGTGGCCTCCAGAGCATGGTGCTTTCTTCTGCTTTCTCATTCTTTGATTATTCCTCCTACATAGTTTGCAACATGTCCCCAGCCCCATCTTCTGGTTACACCATATTACACAGGTGTGGAGAAAAAAAAGCAATCATATACGTGGAGAAATGGTTACATTTTCCATATTACTTGAATTTCCTCAGTTTTTGATTGTTGAGCTCAGATTAATATTAACATCCATTTATTGTTAGTAGAAGTTACCACTAGAAATTTCGAAATAAGCCAAGCCAATTCACATGTTGTGAGAGTAGCACGGAACAGAGTGAGGACTTTAAAGAGAAGGTCACATCCGTTCAAGAATCACGAAAGAATTAAGGGAGAGGATAGGATTGAAGAATGCCTTTTAATGGCATAATAAGTTTTCAATAGGTGAAGAGAAGAAAAATGAATACCATAAAGATGGTGTGAGGGGAGACAAGCTCAGCATAAGACAGCCTTGAAATTCATTAGTGAAGAGTCATCTGGTTGAGCTGGAAACAGAATGGCTAAGTTATGAAGTGTCTGAGGTCTGAGGGTTTATGGCTATGTCGCAGCAAGAATTTGAAAGGCAAGTTGAAGAGCTAATAGGTGACAGAAGTAGTAGCTCACGAGGCTTTTGTTGTATGAATAAATTAGTTCTGCCAAATTTTTCTAGAAGTGACATGAAAGTGGTTTAGAGTACAGAATTTGGGGGACCAGAAGGTTTGAGACTTCTAACTGATGTCAAGAGTACAGTTTGGTTCCAGTCTAGTGCAAGTCAGGCTTTGACAAAGTGACTGATGAGGTGTAATTCCCTGCTCTGCATTTGCAATATTTGTTGATCCTTCAAAAGCCAGCTCAGCCCTCTCTCCAGTTTGGATCCTTAGAAATGCATCCTCTTCTCCCGTTGCACTTAATTTGTGGTATGCATCTTTTCTTCTTCCTAGACCATGAGCTCCTTGAGGACAAGGCCCACATCTTCTCCAAAGTTGTGTTTGTTGTATTGACCAGCACAGTGTCTGGCATGTAGTATACGCTAGAGTATACTCTAAATGATTCAGGTATGAACCAAGGGAAGGACAAAAGCTGAACAAGCATGTGGCAGATTGACATGTGTCCATCTCCGTAACAGTTGGCTAGATGTGCTTTCTCTTTGGGTTCTTATATGGTAATCCCTTTCTCGTTTGGGGAACTATATTCCTCAATACCCTCACGTGATAAAACCAGGGTGTAATGAGATTTAGGTTTATGGTTGGGTTAGTTAGAAGAAAACCAAGAAAAGACACCAGACATCTGTTTCTTTTCAATTGTTTAAAACTGTATCTTTTACTTGACATAAATTTGTATGTGCTTCTTGGGTACATGTTTTGAAATACGTACACATAGAATAGCTAAGTCAAACTTCACCAAGTATTGCCTCACATTTTTTTTGTAGTGATACTCAAGCTCCAATCTCAGGAATCTTCAAGAGTACAGTACATTTTTTGTTAACTGTGTAGTTGCCATATTGTGCAGTAGATCTCTTGAATTTCTTCTATCTTAACTAAAATTTTGTGTCCTTTGATCAGCATCTTTCAAATCCTAGAGCTCAACACAATCTCTGGTAATCACCATTCTGTCTGCTTCTATGGGATAGCTGTATTTGAAAACACAATGCATACAAGCTTTAGAAAATGTTTAGTTCCAAGATAAAATGGTCTAAAATCTATTCCAGTAAGAGCATTTCTTAGTCATCTGTAAAGGATGTTATATTTCTGCAGGAAGGGTTGTGGCAGCAGATCCTGCCCTTCAAATTTGCAGGCAGCCTTTTCTGACTTAGAACTTACTTTTGTACTTTCGCATTGTCCCTATTTTCCCATCAGAGTTAATCTTACTGACATCGTACTTTAGCCCAAGATTAACTCAGGTGCTTTGACTTTGTGTTGTGCATACTGTCTTAGTCTTCCTGGAAGAGGGACAAGTCACTGTGTGGTGTGATCCACTGAGTGAAGGTCTCTGTGTAGTCATGGGCTGTTAGAATCCAGTCATGAGGTGTTAGAATACAGTTAGACCTCTTCTGCCGTGCGCCCGCAGAGGTGGCTGCCGTCTCCTGCGCGCCATCATGGCTGCCCTCAGACCTCTGGTGAAGCCCAAGATCCTCAAAAAGAGGACCAAGAAGTTCATCCGGCACCAGTCAGACTGATATGTCAAAATTAAGCGTAACTGGCGGAAACCCAGAGGTATTGACAACAGGGTTTAGAGAAGATTCAAGGGTCAGATCCTGATGCCCAACATTGGTTATGGGAGCAACAAGAAAACAAAGCACATGCTGCCCAGCGGCTTCCGGAAATTCCTGGTCCACAACGTCAAAGAGCTGGAAGTGCTGCTGATGTGCAATAAATCTTACTGTGCGGAGATTGCTCACAATGTTTCTTCCAAGAACCGCACAGCCATTGTGGAGAGAGCAGCACAGCTGGCCATCAGTCACCAACCCCAACGCCAGGCTACGCAGTGAAGAAAATGAATAGTCTGTTTGATTTGTGCTTAAATAAAACTTCAAAACTTTATACAGTTAGAATACAGAACAAAGAACAGCATCAGGCTTGAAATGGCCCTAATGTAACCACAGCCACCATAGATTGGGAAATGCTGCTACACAGTGTTAATTCTTTGCATGCTGCTCCCAAACGTATGCTGCTGCTGTCATTTAAAGGACATATGACACAGCTCTATTCCAAATTGCCTCAGATCCTTACTCTTCTTTTAGCTCCTAAGTCTTCCCTCTAATGTATCCCTCGTTTTCCTAACAAGACAAAATATTCTTCCCTTAACTTCCACGCATGTGTGTGTTAAAGGGCAAGAACGGTTTGTTTCCTCTATCAAAAAGAATGCATATTATCTTCTTTGTCCCTTTTTATCTTCTCGTGAGGTTGCCACATAGGTCCTTAATAATTCATGAGTTAAAACCAGATTCCTTTTCTCCTTCCAGTATTATTGTGAACTCCCCATTTCAGGGACCAGTCCATGGTCTCTTAGTTTACGACCACAGTGCCGGGATGGCATTCAGGAAATAACAGTGAGTGTCTGAAATGCCACAGTGATCACCAAGTCAGCAGCAGGAAAAGTAAATGGCTGTCTCTTTCCTAAACAGGTAAAGAAATTGCAGTCTATCCTAAAACCAATGATGCTTCGTCGCCTGAAAGATGATGTGGAAAAGAACCTTGCTCCAAAACAAGAGACAATCATTGAAGTAGAACTGACCAACATCCAGAAAAAGTACTACCGTGCCATTCTGGAGAAAAACTTTTCCTTCCTGACCAAGGGTGCAAATCAGCACAACATGCCCAATCTCATCAACACTATGATGGAACTAAGAAAGTGTTGTAACCATCCCTACCTAATCAATGGTAAGCCAAATAGCAAGGAGTCATTTGGGAGGGGCACGCATCAGAGACCGTTGGTGGATAGCCAAAGACCCATTACATGTTCGAACACATACATCTTCACCTTTTAGCGAGCATAGTATAGAACCGAGGTCAGAAGTTGATGGAGTCACCTGAGTAATTTGACTAATAAGTGCAGAGCCAGTGGAAACTGCTTCTCTCAATTCTTTGCTTTCTCTGGCTTCTGTTGACCTTCTTGTCTGAAGGTAGACATTACTCAGCAGTTTGCTTCCTTTATGATCCATGACCTAACCCACTGGAGGACAGAGACGTGTTACTTCTTTGAATGACCAATAATGTTGCAGAATGAGTTTCTACTAAAAAATGAAATAAACTCTGTGCATAAATTCAGTCAACATTACTACTTGGTGATGACAGTGGAAGATGGTGTGTGTGTGTGTGCGCGTACATATGTGCACGTGCATGTGGAAACCAGCTGTTGACATTGGGTGTCTACCTCATTCAACTTCAACCTTATTTTTGAGGCAGAGTCCCACTGAACCTGAAACTCACCGATAAGCTGGATTGGCTGTGCAGCAAGTAGGTTCAAGGGTCCTCCTGACTGACTGTTGGGGTTGAGGTTACAGGCAGGTGCTGCTGCACCCAGCTGTTTATATGGGGCCGGGATTGACCTCAGTCTTCATTACTGCATGGCGTGCACTTCACCATCTAAGCCATTTCTTCAGCCCAGCTTTTTGTTTTCTTTTTTTTTTAAACAATGCATCTTGAATTCTGCTACCGTGATGTGGCTTGGATTTCCCTATTGCTAGTATTAAAATGACATGATGTATGAAGTTCTTTTTTTGCAAGTATCTCGGAAAATTTCCTTACCTAATCAGTCGGGGTTGGAAGTTAGAACTTGACATCTCAACTCTTTTATTTTCTGGAGAAAATTCCCAGAAAAACAGGGAGCCTCATTCTCTGAGATGTGGCCCTCTTGCTATAGCGGGCTGCTTCCTGAAGTTACAGATTAAAAACACTCCTGGTCTACTACCTAAGAGTTTGTTTCATATTCCCCAAAATCTGTAAAACATCAGCTTTTAACTTGTGTCTTGCTCAAAGAATAGTTTTGTTCCATTCCTTTTCAGGGGCAGAAGAGAAAATTCTGGAAGATTTCCGGAAATCCCACAGCTCTGACGCCTCTGACTTTCAGCTGCAGGCCATGATCCAGGCAGCAGGGAAGCTGGTGCTGATTGACAAACTGCTCCCTAAGCTGATCGCGGGCGGCCACAAAGTGCTCATCTTCTCGCAGATGGTGCGCTGCCTGGACATCCTGGAAGATTACCTCATCCAGAGGAGGTGAGCCTCCATCAACTCCACCCCTGCAGACATGTTGCAGCAGCAGCAGGACATTTAAATATGGGAAAGAGGTCCCTTCCTCAAGACACCGAAACCCACAGTTAGGATCGAATAGTCTTGAGTTTAACTGGGGAGGATTATAGCCGATAATGTGGACTTCTTGCTTTGCGTAGGAAAAATCCCACATTTCTTCGCATTCATTGTAGTGGGAAGGTACAAAATAGCATTAAGGTTAACAGAATAATGTATTAACATTTCCATTACTTAGTAATGGTAGAAACGCATCCTGGAAGACATCACTGTCTCTAATTTCCAAAAGTGTGTAAACTAACAGCTGGTAGAGAAAGAATTTGCAGCCCAATTTATTTTCTTATTCATAGTTTTAAAATTCCTTGAACTTGGCAGAGGAGATAGCTCAGTGGTTAAAGCCTTTGCCTTGAAAGCAAAAGAGTCTGAGTTCACATTCCCAGATCCCATGTAAAAATGCTGGACAGATATGACAGCACCTGTCATTCCAGTCCTGGAAGGCAGAGCCTGAGAAACCCCAGAGCAAAACAATAAAGAAGTAGAGCAATCCATGCTGATTCCTGATATTATCCTTGGGCATCCATAGGCACACACATTCAAGTGCCCTCTTTGTACACATGCACCTGCAAAAGACTTGCATGCACACATGCAAAAAAAAATTCCTTGAGCCTAACTCCCATATTGGGCCAATGAAAAGTCCTTATGTGTCAACGTGGGTTATTTGGATTATTTTTGGGAACGACACTGGTTACTTCATACACTGTACTCTAGACTTTTAGTCTGAAACTTTTAGTTTCAGAAACCTGATACACCAGGTTTCTGAAAATGTTAATAGATTTTTTTAAAAATTCACTTTGAATGATAAAAGATTTTTCAACCATAGAAATTGTAGCCTAGAAATTGCTAAATTTAAAGAAAATACTCTTGAGTAATAAATCAGGTGTCTTAGCAGATGTTCCTGTTCTTCAAGGGTCTATTTGCCCTTATAAATTGCATTACCATATAGAAAGAGTATAAAGGAAATGACAAATTTAACTATGGATTTGCTAACATTTAATATGACATAGGTAATTATTCAAAGTCAGGTTAGATAAGGAATTCATCTGAGTTCTATAGGATTCATTGATATGCTTAGAGGAAGCTCATGGAAGTGAATCCCAACTGCCAAAGCTTGAAAGTTCACTCTCAAAGAAGAACTCATTCATTGCCAAAGGATCTGCTCCTTACAGTATCTTAGCCTTCAAAATATAGCTATTAGTTTATGGAGGTTGAGGTTTGGTTCAATTTGAGCAATGATTAAAAGTGTAATTAACAGATTTTTTGGTAAGCATGAGTCTTTACTAAGCTTTTTTGCTCTGTCTCCGTTATCATTTATTGTGATTATGTTTGTGTAAGAATTATGGTTTCTCATCAACCATGTGTAGCTCCACAAGTCCCGTTGGTGCTCGAAGGGTTACTGTTTAGTCTTTCATCTTTCTGTGCTATGGTGTTGCTATCTGTTGACTTACTTTCCTTCATCTACTACTACCTTTCATTTTGTTCTAGAACTCACATTTTCAATTTAATATGTTATTAGGAATTATTTTAGCAACAAAGTTCTGATGACCTACATGATATGCTTGTTGGTTATCTATAGTTATGGTGACTACTTCCAGCTGCAGATTTCTAAAATACTTTCTAGTAAAATAAGAGTGTTTTCATCATTCATACTGAGATTCACGTGGGAATATTCCCACAAACTCTGCGCATACTCTTTTTGTTTCTTAATCTTCACTAGTTCAAGAAGCCAGAATTAGAGTCTTATTTATGCTTTAATTTGTATTTCTGATTGCTAATAAGTTTAGGTTTTTTCCTTCCTTTTTTTCATTGTGAATGTGGGGAGAGTATGCGTGTGTGTTCATTGCTGTGTGTGTGGGTGCATGTGTGTGGGTGCACGTGTGTGCAAGTATGCATGAACATAAGAGAATGTATTCTTGGAGTCTCAAATTTCTTTTTGAGACGGGTCTCACACCAGAAGCTCACCCATAGGTCTGGAATTGCAGGCGGCCGCCACACTCACTCAGCATGATACAGGGAATCTGGGGATTCGACCCCTGGGCCTTCTGCTTGTAGAGCGGTCACTTCACTACTACTGCGCCCCCCCACACACACACACACATGAGGCCAAGGCTAGGTTTATTTTTATATTAACTGTTTACATATATTTGGTGGATTGTATGTTTGTGTTGTTCTATTTCTTCTCACATTTGACTGTTTATTAACTTATGAGAATTATTTATTTACATTGTAAACATGATCTTTTCTATATTTGCCTTTAGTTTTGTTTGTGGATGAAGAATTGTGTTTATTTAATGAAGTTCTAAATTTTATAGTAGTAATTTTTTTTCTCTAAAGCTTAAAAAAGGTTTAAATTCCTATTTCTCCTTCACTTTAAACTCAGCTTAAGTTGATATCCTTTAAAAAATTGTCCTCTCCCCAAACGTGGAGTCGTGATATATTCTCCAGATTTGGTTTGTCTTTGTTTCTTCCTTAGGACCCAGCCACATCTACCAGGCTCTTCCGACAACCAGGTTCTTGTGGCTTTGTGTTATCATTACTTTTCTCCTTTTAGTTTTTATTTTCATCAAAGTTGTACATCACATAACTGAAAAATTTTCTGTCCTGGTTTATTCTCCTCTCAGTTTTCACACTCCATAAACAATTGCTCTCAACTCCTTATGCTTTTGTTGTTGTCGTTGTTATTCGTAAGTCTAATTAAATCTTCTTATTTGTGTAATTTCCCAATGTTTTTCGGTCTTACAAATGATCTGTATTTACTGAGGAAGATGATTATCCGGCCATCTTTTGTTCCCTCATGACCACCATGTATACAGCCTCTTATCTTCCATCTTTTCAATATGCCATGTTGCTTTTTGAGTTAAATTAATATCCTGGTTGTGATTTCTCTCCTGGGCTTACTGTGGTTTATGTTAATATGTAGCTCAGCCATACATAAAGTGTGCACTTTACTTTTTCCTTCTTGCACAAGATTTTCTCCAAAGCTAAAAATTGCTTCTTTTTTTATTTGATTGCTTGTCTTTTCTATGTGCATATAGTTTGGCTGCAAAGTGTACCCTGGTCCAAAATACCCTCAAGTAGGTTTTTCTGCTTATTTTTTGTTTGTTTGTTTCCTTCTGTTTTTACATTTTGTCAGTGCCTCGTGTTTCTTTCAAGAGCTGCTGCAATAGGACTTTGGCCTCTGTGGCAGAAGTCGAGCCTTTGGTTTCAGATGAAGGTCCTTCCTTTGGTGTCTGTATCCTCACATCAGGTGCAGGGCGCTGTCTAAGTGAATCCTGGGTGTGTCAGTGGAGTTTGCAGAGTCTGGGAAAGGCCACTGATGGTTCCTTTCACGGGAATCCTCCGTGTGGGGATTGCTCCCTCCTCCTGGCAAGAGGGTGTGGTCCTGACTGCACACCTAACTGACTAGAGAGCATGAACCAGAGCAAGAGGTATCAGTGTATCCTGTCACTCTGCCATCTGTCCAGCATGGCATGTGTGCCTGGAAGTGTATCAGTCTCTCCCAGAGCACAGAGGATCAAGATTCTTCTTTTACCCTCATCTAGGCTAGATTCTGATTGATGCTTCAATGGTGATTCTGTCAGTTCCCATTTCTAGACTCTGGGAATGACACTTTCAGGGACACCTAATACTGCCAGTGCCTCATCCTGCCAAGTATTCTTCAATATTGGGCTGAAGTCTTACCTGGGATTTCTGCTGTTCCAGAGCAAGTCTACTTGCCAAGCTCTCTAGCTTCCAGAATGCTACCACTTCTATAGAGATGAGGGACAGTTGATTAACATGTATGCTTTTTTTCTATTATGTTTATATATTTTTTCCCAATCAAATAAACTTAATAGCTACCTCAGTCCTCTCCCTCCCTTCACCCCTCCCTAGTCCCCCTTGCATCCACCCCCCCATTCTTCTTTCTTTCAGCCCCCCCCTTTCTCCCAATACTCTGCTTTTCCCCCTCTCATTCCCTGAAGCATCCTTTAGTGTGAAAGTCAAACTTCCCTCTGCGTCCTCCATTCTAATGAGGTGTAAGGACTTAGCCCTTTCTTGTCCAGAGCCCTTTCTTGTGCTCCCCTTTAGTATGGGAACACTATTGTGACTGTTAATCCCTTGCCTCTAAGGATCCTAGTGCCTGTGATCCACGCTAGACTTTGGGGGGGTCATTGACATGTCAGTCATTGCGCAGGTCACATGCATGTTAAATGATAGTCCTCACATAGATTTCTTTGTATTTTCAATTATTTCAGTCTTCATTCTTTTTTTAATCTTGGATAATAATATTAATAGAAGCCTATTTTCTTCTTAATTACATCTAATTTTCTAGTTTTCTATTTAATAAAATAAGGATCTTTCACCCCACATTCCTATAATGTACTGTTCATAAAATACACATATGTGTATGCTAGATGTAGCCCAAGCCTTTCCAATCTTTTAGTCAAAATTTCAGTTGCTTCTACATTATAGAAAAACTCAGAATTATTCTTAAAGCCTATACCACTCCCTAACTATAAAAATATTATGTCTACATATATAAATTTATATATTTATACAGTCATATATCCATGTGGTGGGATTTTTATTGGCTTTTACACATTAAGTACGGTGAGGTTGACATCTTTGCAAAGTTGAGGAACATGCCGCTCTCCCATCTACTTAGGCCTTCTGTGTACTTGATAGAGCCAATAAATCCAGAGTGTCTGAAACCTCTGTTAGTGGACACAGTGGTGAACAAAACATCACAGTCCCTAGAGTTGAGCCGCCCTGCCTGCTGTGAAACCTCATCCTGAACATGTGTTTCTAGTATTGTGGATGTGGTTGCTTGTTCACTCTTGTGTGTGTGTGTGCGAGTGTGCGTATGTGCATGCATGTGCGTGTATATGCGTGTGTGCACTAATTATTTCTGAAAGACAAAAAAATTGTTCATTTCCCCTCAGGTCCTCTGAGGTCAAGATTTCTTGTGCCAGAAACATGTCTTTTCTTCCCTTCCTCACTAACCAGACCTTGAGCGGTTTCTGCAGAGCCACCTGCTTCTTGTTGAAATTTAATGGTTTCTCAGAGTTACAGCTTGATGAGCCATGTCGGCTCTGGGATCTCATTCAAAATCTGGTTGTTGAAGAGGGTTAATTATTACTGTACCAAGTTCTGTGAGGAAGGTTCCATGGCGTCTGATCCTCATCAAGCTCCCCAGCCCTCCAGGTCGCCTTTGTTCTTGCGCTCTTTGCCTCTCCAGCTGTCTGTCTGGTTTGGTCCTGTGTAATTTCCAACCAGGCTGTCATATGGGAATGGGGGTACAGCCAGAAGAGCTGGCTCAGAAGTAAGGGGACAGTGAGAATGATTTAAAAGAGTTCAAACAATACACTTGTAGTTTCCTGTTCTTGGAAAGCACTTAAAGTGACGGGCATGAGATTTATTGTTCAGCCACTCTGCACACATTTCATTTCTTAAAACACTTACTTAGTTTCATGGGAATTTTTCCTCTAGCACTATGTCATTGGTATTTACCGATTTCTATTTCCCCAAATGCAGTTCCCTGTCTCACTGTGATCCACAGGCTTCCCCTCCTATGATGCTCAGGGGTGTCTTGTCACCTCCTATTCTTTTCCTACAGCCTTGTTTGCTGACGTGTAAGGGAAAGAGGCTGCTGTCAGCCCTGTTTTTTCTCTCCAGTCTCTGCCACTTCTGCTTCAAGTATGCAGCTCAGTACAAATTCTTGGAGCATTGATTTATCAGAACCGTTTTGATGCCTACATTCTCTTTTCACTTACTTGTAAGTTTCCAAACTTTACCAGAGTCCCTAGTTTGCCTTAATTTTTCTTTTCAGTTTTCAAGCATACCCCTCTATCCCACTGCATCAAAACATCAGTTACTGTGTGAAAGCTGCTGGTCAGATGTACGCATTTCAACGTGGTTATCAGCTGAGTGACTAAGGGATTTGTTTGTTTGGCTGCTTTGCTGCAAAGTTTACTCCAAGGGAAATGGAGACAATAATAGAAATGGTCATCAGATTATGGAGAGAATTCAACATGAAATATCAAGCCTTTGCTGCAGTGGTGGGTAGAAGCCACTTGAGAACTTACTACTGTTAGTGTTGTGTTTGTTGCAATGATTCCCTTAGATACACACCAAGGAGACCCTAGTCGTCTTTGACAAAGTCTTTTTGGTTGACCTGTCGTTTGCTGCATGGCCCAGCAGATTCTTCTTAGCTACATTCTATTTCAGAAAGAAGAAGCAGTAGCATCAAGCGTACCCGTGCCTCTGGTCTCATTGGGATTTTGAAGAGCATGGCAATATTTTCAGAGTCTTTGCTTTTTGTTTTCTATTGTTTTGTTTTTTCAGATATTTTGTTCATTTATTTGTGAGGAAGAGAAGATGTGCAAGAAGGCCTGTGCATACAGGCCATGGCACGAGGGTGGAGCTCAAAGGACAGCTTTTGGAAGTCAGTTTTTATCGTGTGGGCTTCTGGGGATTGAAGTCAGGGCACCACTGAGCCATCCCTCTAGCCCCTCCTTCGTTGCTTTGTGAGTCGTGGGCAGGTTTCTTATGCACGTTTCTGTGGCTGGTTCTTCACTCAGCCCTTTCTTTCCTCAAAGAGGCCAAGGTTCTCTTGCCAAGTTTTCTTTTCAAAGCTATGTCTACACAGAAGCATCTCCCTAGAATACCTGTCCTGCGTTCCTACCTACCAGTTCTACCTACGCTTTACAGCTGTGCATTCCTAAGTGGCAGGTGGTCTTGACTGTTGGTAGGTTCCAGATGATTCCATCATTTTCTTGGGTTTCTAGTACTTGCCCATGCTACTCCTCTCTGTTTCCCGTGCAGTAAGATGCTCCTCTGCCAGCCTGCCCTCACAGGTGTCTTCCTGACCTCGTCTTGTTCCTTGTGCCCTCAGTGTTCTTTAGTTCCAAGATGTCCAAGAAACCTTCCCCATGGTTAGTCTGCACTTCCTTGAGGATGTTCTACCTAGAAGACTTTGAGCTTAGCTTTAAATGTGGAGGTTTTGCTGTGTACCCCTAAACTCTGAGAACTGCTAGAGTAGAAATGCCCAGTGCACCGCCTGTGCACTGGCAGTGCAGTCCTTGCTGCTTCCCCTTGCCCTATGCAACTGAGACTGATGTGAATTCTGAGTGCTTGTTAGGAACATTGCTGGATTCCAGTCAACAGCTGGGCCTTGTATTTACTTTCCTGCCAGGAAATCTTAGAATGAGATTCTCCACAATTATTTTTTTTTTTTTTTTTTTTATTAAAAATTTAATTATACATTTTAAAATTTTTTACCAGTTCCCTCCCTCCCCCCTCCCCTTCCCCCAGTGTCTCCCCCCCAATTCCCAGAGAGTCCTTTATTGTGTGCGCCTAACTCTCCACTGGGTCCTCCTCTCCGATGACATATAAGGACCCAGTGGCATTTCCATAAGCCCTTTCTCTTGTTCCCCTTAATCATAAGATTACTACTATGGCTGTCAATCCCTTGCCTCCAGGGGTCTCGGTGCCCTTAACAGATGCTAGACTTTATGAGGGCAACAGTGCGCTGGACATTGCGCAGGGCATGCAAAGTTCCATTATGATTGCTTTGGCCCCAACTATTGTTGAGAATCTTGCAAATCGTTGCTCCTCCCATCCTTTTGCTCTTACAATCTTACCGCCCCCTCTTCCGCAAATGTCCCTGAGCTCCAGGATGGGGAGAGATTAGGCTGTCCTAGTTCTATGTGATTGATATAGAGTCTCTGAAGTTCTCCACAATTATAAACCAGGAAATTCTTTAGAATAAGTTGTTTGAGCAATTAATTGGGGATCAGTATTGCGGATCAATACTTTGTGTTTTAGAATTCTTGTAGTCTCCCTTAATTTATAGCTGGCTTTTGTTTTCTTTTGCTTTTCTTTATTTCTTGGGGTAGGGGGGAGAAGGGTTCTACAACACAATTTTAATCTTTCCTACCTCTTGCATAGGGGGTGGGATCCCTTAGAAACTGTTGTCATTTAGTCCAATTTTTTTAGAAATGAGAGATTTGAGGCCATTGGGCAGCAGCTTCCTATTGTTTGTTCTCTGAACCATGATTAACGCCTGGGCTTTCGTTCATTTGGGTCCCCTCAGATACACCTATGAGCGAATTGACGGGCGAGTACGGGGAAACCTGCGCCAGGCAGCCATCGACCGGTTCTGTAAGCCAGACTCAGACCGCTTTGTCTTTCTTCTGTGCACCCGAGCGGGAGGCCTGGGGATCAATCTCACAGCTGCCGATACCTGCATCATATTTGATTCTGACTGGAACCCACAAAATGACTTGCAGGTAACCATTAGGATGATTGCTGTTTGCCTTAGCTGCCTGAATCCCAGACCGTCACAACCAGGTCTGACTTGGCTACAGATTGTCCTCTGTGCTCCGTGCTGTTGTGTCAGCTCTTAGGGCCATGGTCAGGGGAGGAAACTGAATAAAAAGTAGAGTCGACCCTTCTTGTGAATGGGGAAGTGGTTCTCTCTTTTTGTTTAAATCAAATGATGTTGCACAGTGATGGCCTCCAAACTCCCAACTAGAACTGCTGTTACTGTCAAATAAAAATGTCCGACATTTCCCTCAGTTTATCTGATGGTCATGTGTCATTGGTAGTAAATTAATTAACCCAAAGAGGTGGGAAAGCACCATGGCGTGGCAGAGAGACAGGCTTCTTCCTGGTCTGTTTGCCCCCATGAATGTGGCAGAGTGGTGGTGTATGTGCCTGGTTAAGTGGCTCTGTGAGGTCAGTGTTCGTGTTGTAATCAAACTAAGTGGCTGTGACTTTAAAAAGCTTACTCCAGAAACCCGTCGTGCAGAGCATCATAGATGAGCAGGGAGAGAATCCTGAAGACTCTGGATCACAGTTCTTCATCACTCTGTGTCAGCACAAACTCAGTGACATTCTACCAGGCTGGGCAGTGAGTCAGCCAAACAATATGCCAACTTGTTAGAAAAATTATTCAAAAACAGATTTACATCCATTGCCATTATTGATAAACTTCATCTTAAGTATATATTGAGTCTTGGAATGTTCACTAATACTGTAATTTTTAATGTGTGGGTTACGGGGTAACTGAGTAGTTCAAAATCATTTTCATGTGTGACCAAGGCTACTGCTGCATTTAGACCAAGAGGTGCTGCAGGGAAGAGAGTGCTGAGCTGGGGCAGATTGTCTTTCCTGCCCACTCAGTAAAACAACCTTCTTTCTTACCTTGTTCATTTAATGAGTTTCCAAGTAATTGTTTGCTTGGAAAAAAGTGGTCTACTAGTGAAAACCAGTGTTTTAAATTATTAGATTGATGACAGATGGCTAAAACTCAGAAACAAAAATCATAACAAATTAACAAAAGCAAATTGTGTGGCACTGCATTCAATATCTAGCCTCAAGGAAACTGATGGTTATAAACAATTTGTCATCAGTTCTTTTTCCTGATTGAACATGAAGGTGGGATGTTGAATAATGAATTCTTGAAGAAGTAACATATTATTTTAAAATAATAAGCAAAGCAAATTGATCATCTCTATGTCAGGAACCTAAGAGTTAGGGATGTAGGTAGAGAGCTTGTCAAGCATATGCAAGATCCTGGGTTTAATCCCCAACAACTGTAAAACAAAAAGCTTTATTGTACAGTGACAGAGAAGTGTTCATTCCCTTTTTAAATAGTTTATTGTGTATGGTCAATTTGATGGTACAATAGTAGATGAATAATTGGCAACCGAGCCCACACACAACACAAAACGAGGCATCTGGCCTTTCAAAAGTGTTTACCAATTCCAAAGAGATATTTCTTTGACACTGTAAAGTTCTGTACTTCTTGGTGATGCTCACCTGATGTGGGGCCTAGTATCTGGGGAAACCAGAAGGGAGCAGCTAGTGTAACGCCTTGTGGAGTGGGTGTGCAACAGGAATATCCAGGAGGAAAGGTGGCAGTGAGAGGCCTGAGGCTAACATTTGGGACCTGCATGCTTTTCATAGGTGAACTACAGCATTGGCAATTGAATAGGTGCAGTGCCAGGAAATGGAAAAGATAAGAATGTTCAAACCTGATGCAGAAGGTGAAATTATCTGAAGTGGTTGATTTAAATGTGTGGCAACTTGAGGAAGTAGGTGGGGCTGCCCAGAATTAGGATCTGGGGAAAAGGGAGATGCTTTGGTGGCTGTTTTTAAAATGCACTGCTGGGGAACTGGCAAGAGACAAATAAGGGATATTAGTGAAGTACAAATTGAAATTGGATAGTGTGATTTTTTTTTTTGTAGGAGAAGGGACATTATGTGTGCGAAAGAGAGAGAGAGAGTGTGTGTGCATGTATGTAGAAGAGGACACTTGAATGTGTGTACCTGTGGAGTCCCAAAGATAACTTTTGAAATTATCTTGGATTGCTGTACCTTCTTATTGCTTTATTCTAAAGTTTCTCAAGCTCCATCATTCAGGGTCAGAAATGCAGACTACTGCCATTTCTGCCCAGTATTTTTACTTGGAATCTGGGGTTCTGAACTCAGGTCCTTTGACTTGCAGGGCAAAGATTTTAATAAACCCCTAAGCCATCACTCCAGCCCTAATGTGGATTTTTGGCATGCTGAATCAGTTTATAAACTTCCTCCAGTGCTCAGCTTGAAGGAAGAAGCCAAGAAGACCAGCAGATGGTCCTGGGGGGAGAGGAGGAAGCAGGTTATATGACAGAGTGTAGCAGAAGCTATCTATGAGTGAGGGGCTCAGGGATCAGTGACAGCCCAAGTCAGAACGGGAATTTTAATTTTCTGACTCTTGGTCTTACAGACCATCCTCTATACTCTTGGTTCAGTGGTTTCTGTTTTGTTGGTTATTATTAAGATTTTATAAATTAGAGGAAATTTTCTTTTTTGCCTTTTTTTAATAACTTACCAAGCTGGTTAGAAATAAAAGAAGTGTAGGATAATTTAAAGACAGTAAATTAGATCAGTGATTATTTTTCCTTTTTAATTTTTATGTGTATGTATAAGGTGTAGTGTATATGCATGTGTGCATGCACGTGTGTGTGTGTGTGTAGACCCAGAGTTGGTAGCAGGAATCAACTTGCTCTTCCTTTTTTTTTTTTTTTTTTTTTTGAGACAGGGTCTCTAATCAACCTCAGAGCTTGTAAATAGAGCTAGTCCGGCTAGCCAGCGTGCTCTAGAGACTCCAAGACTCTGCTTTCCAAGACTGTAATGCCTACCCTGAACTTTATATAGGGTCTGGGGATCTGAACTTTTGCTCATATAGTAAGCACTTTAATCACAGAGCCATCTCCCCAATCCACACTCTGCTGTTTCTAAAAATTCCACAACTCTTAAAGATTATTGCCTTTGGAAGATAGGTTTAGTCATAATCATTTATCTAGTGATGAGTCAAGGACAAGCATCAGACCACAGAAAAGCAAATCCCTTCCTGAACTGGGTCTATTCCAGCTCCATGGATCTCAGTTCACTTAATAGAAACTACAAGTTTACTTTGGTCTCAAACAGTCCCCAGTCAGGACGTGCATCACTATAGGGATCATCTATGTTCCTTGGCTGATGCTAGATGAAACCCTGTAGACCACTATAAGAAGAACCAGCCAGCCTGAGTGACTGGACTCGGCCAAAGTGGGCCTGAGCGTGTGTTAGAATCTTTCTGTTGCTGAAGCAGAGTATCTGAGAGAACCCTTTAATGAAAGGGAGTATTTACTTGTACTTACACTTTCAGACGTTCAGTCCATAGTCATCTGGCCCTATTGCCTTTGGGCCTGTGGAATGGCAACACATGGAAAGTGTGTGGCAGGGCGGCCGCCTCTGCTCACAACAGCCCAGGAGCAGACAGAGAGGACAACCTTATTCTCTCCCACTAGGACCCAGTTCTCATCATCTTCAATGGTGCTAACTTTGCACCAAGCCACACCCTGAGGCAGGTCTACAGACACACTAGCTTCCTTCCGAGAATCAGCTGAGCTCAGCAAGCAGCCTGGGCTTTTCTCGTTGTTCACTAAGTCCATTCAGTCTTTTTTGGTTGCTGTCTTGGACGCAGGCATGCATGCATGCATATGTTCACATGTCCATTTGCTGTCATGGTCTCTCTATATACCTCTAGGACAAGAACTTGTCCTAGGATCTCAGGTGCTGGAATACAGGCATGCTCCACCATGCCTGACTGCAGGTACTTTTTCATTGAGATCTTCATAAGGCAGTGACACTGATATCATGTGTTACTTCTTTTGGCTGGTTGGAACCTGAATTACCTCGTAAATCATATTCCTCTCCCATGAGTAGATTTGAATGAATTAAAAAGTAGACACTGGTATGTAATATAGGACCAGAACATTAGCTTCAGTGAGATCTGAAGGCAGCTAGATGTGTGGCTTGACCTACAGCCAGAATGGGCTTCATGAGACTGTGACATGTACACATCGTTATGTCTAGCTTCAACTCACCATCAGATCAGTAGCTGCCATCACCTTGGCCGACGCTTCCCTGATGAGTCTGCTAGTGGCAGAGAGGGGGCCAGTGTTCGGAGACAAGAGGGAGGGGCCATGTTGCTCAAGCTTGGACTCTTCCCATATTCTACTGGTCACTCATTTGGGGAAGTGGTACTGGGATTGTGATCATTTGGGGGGGGGTGTCTGGGTAGCAGTCAGTTAAGTTTCCTTTGGAAACATGAAAACGAGATGGCATCTGTTCTGTCAGCCCTTCCATGAGTTCATTAAGACCACAGAAGGGAACCGGACCTTAGTTAGGAACAAAAAGACCTGAGTACCAAAAACCACAATGGTATTTGTATTTAATTTGGACTACCAGATTATTGGTAGATCTTACTGGACATCAGGTAAACCTCCTTCTCTCCCTCCCTTCCTCCCTTCTTGCTATTCTTCCCCCTCCCCTTTTCTACTTTCTCTCCCCCCTAAATATATCAGTGTTAGCCTCGCTGTAGAATGTTCAAGAGTGTAAATTTGCCTTTTCCCAAACGTTCGGAAGACACAAATTGTGGTTCAGCCCTAATACCTCACTTGGCAGCAGCAAGCATGGTCCAGTTTCCTTTGCCACCTGAGCATTGCAACGGTAAGGGTGGAAGGATCAGCAAGAGGGAAAGAAATGAAAGCATGGTTCTGCTTCTTAGGAGGAAGCAGAGCACCTCGGAGATCATAAGCACCTTCCTCTGTCGTTGCTCCATAATCCTGCTCTCTGAGTGGCCAGAGTTCCTGAGGGTTGAAGAGGGTCTGGGTAACAGTTTCATGGCGTGCCTTCTCTAAGCTTCTCTAAGCTAAGTGGGAGCAGATATCCTGGCCAGGGGCAAACCACAAGCGAATGCAGGTTTGTGGAGGGGGGAAGAGAAGCCTGGCCCCAGAGACCCCTTTCCAAGCCTTCCTCCATCACCAGCAGGATCGAGGAGAGCAGCTTCCTTTACCATTTCTCTGCTGCCACCTCATGGGCGGCAACCCCTGTTTCTTGACAGTATATGGAGCCTGGGCTTGGAGCCTTATGCCTATTGAGAGTTCTTTTCCGAAAGAATGTGAGCATTTGGAAATGCATGTCAAATGCTCTGTGATGTAACCATCCGTGAATGTCTGCTGAGCAGGATGTGCTTGACACTGTCTAAAGTGCTGGAGCATGCAGTAAGCTAGGCCGGGGTATTACTCTAAGGGTACTTCGTTTTTAGTGAGAAGAGGATGCAAAATGAGGAAAAATGAGATCATTACATGCCACAGGCCAGCAATGTAGCTCAGTGGGTGAGGTGCCTGCTTGCAAACCTGGCAACTGAGTCTAATTCCCAGAAGTCCACATGGTAGGAGAGAACCGACTTCTGAAAGTTGCCCTCTAACCTCTACCCGAGCACTGAGTCATTTGTGCATGTGCGCGCGCGCGTGTGTGTGTGTGTATGTGTGTGTGTTTTCCCTCAATCTCCCCCGTTTCCCCTCCATCCTCCCAATAAATAAATTATGGCATTGTTAATTATAAAGAAAATCAGATACGATAGGGAGGCAGGATAGGAGTTGACACTTGGGCTAAAAGTGCTCTAAGAATTCCTTAAGACATGATGTTTGAGCCTAGATGGTGAGAAGGATCTTAAATTATAAGAGGAAGAGTTTCAAATAGAGTGCAAAATACACAACCACAGTGCGGGAATGAGCACAGGTGATTTGCTTACAGGACAGGGACTCCCTGCAGAGCACAGGTCCCAGACAAAGTGAGGCAGGTTTCCGTTGAGTCCTTCTCTTGCCCCTCTTCTTCACTCTCTTATTACTCCTTCCTATTCGCAACCAGAGCTACTGACTGAGCTGTTATGTCAGCCCAAGGGACCATGCTAGGCCCTAGAGGGACAAGGACTGGGCTGAATCTCACAGAGAAGCAATGGGAAGGTCTGTGACTTGTCTCCTAGGATGCATTTTATAAGGGTGAAGCTCTCCTCAAGGAATAACTCTGGACCTGCGAAGTGCAGCTTCAGCTTGTAACCCTGGCTGAAGATCCTTGCAGAGGAGCAGCTTCCTCGTTTTGCCACTGCTGCTGCGTGGATACCCTGATCCCTTCCCTTGGTGAGCTGGCAGCTGCAGACTTTTAGCGCCTCTGGAGAAACCTGCCATGAAAACAGGCTTAGAGTAGGGTGGGAAAGTCAGCAGCAGCTTAAAGTTGTTGAGCTTAGATGGAACGGAGTTATTTTCACCCATGTAAGTATGCAAAGTCTCATTAAGGAATAAATATGAATTATTGAAGAAAATACACTTGTCAAGTGTAATAGAGCTGATGACTTGGAAAGGTAGTACGGAGTCAAAAGAAGCTTGTTTGGGTTTTGCTTGGCCCGTTTTTTTGTTGTTGTTGTTTTGTTGTTTGAGACAGGGACTCAACTTTGAATCCCACACAGGCCTCAAATTCACCATCTTCCTGCCTCAGCCCCGAGTGGAGCTACATTACTTGACTGTATGGGTTTTGTGCCATTCATTTTAATTTCATAATTTGTAAAGAATGTAGTGCAAAGTTTTACCACGTTCCGAACCTGAGATTAACAATAATAAGTCGAGGATCAGAATCCACGTAAAGTCTGCTTGTTTGGTAACTAAGCTGAACTTGCCACTGCAGTCACCGAGGTGCGTGTCTGTTCATTTCCCTGAAGCAGTGCATTTGGCCTTGGTTCCCCAAGTGTGCAGGCTGCCTTCCCTGCCCCTTAGCCTGCATCTCATTTAGATCTGGTTCTAAATGTTTCTCTTTCTCCTTATGTTCTGTGAATTTTCATCAGGGAAGTACATGCTTTGAGATTTGCCTGTGAAGTGACAGAGTGACCTTGTCATGTGGGGCAGGTTGTCTTAGGAGAGGCTTGTCTGTGTCCTGTTGGCATTTGGCTGCTTACTCTCCTTGGTAAATGAGAAGCGTGAACCTGAGGTATCTTTAGTGTTGTCAGAATTGTGTTCCTTTGGTCTTTGCTGCTCCACCATCTTAGCATGTTGCTTGGTACCGACTTGGTTCCACCGGAAGCAGGAAAGCATCAGGCAGACGTGCTGCGGTCACAGAGTGTGGAATTCTCGCCTCTGACCTGATGACTGCCTCCTCGTCAGAACTGTCACCATCACAGGCACTGGAAATGGTTTCAGTGAAACACATTCTGCCCAGTGTAAGAAAGGAAGCTATGCCACACAGAAGCACTTAGTGTGTCTGCTGCCTTCCTCCTTCTACCAGGCCTTTGCTCAGAACCCTCAAACCCACATGGGCCAGTGTTCATGTTTATTTGCTATGTGCTCTCTCGCACCATGGCTCATAAGCTGTTCAGATCCCAGGGAAAGGACTGAGGGATCATAAAAAATACTGGAAGATGGTCTGACAACTGCCTGTAACAACCTGAAGTTAAACAACTCGCTTCATGACAAACAAACTATATATTTCGTGTATTTAACTTTAAAAGGAGTATATTTAGTTTTAAAAAGAATGAGGAATATATCATGTACTGTTATGAAATCATCTCTGAATGATGTTGTTGAGTGAAAAAAACAACATACACTCTGCTCTCACCAAAAGCTATAACAAGCAACAAAAAACTCTTTATTTTTATATATACCTGTAGGTGGAGCCAGTGAACAGAGTGTGAGAGAGGTCACTTTTCCAAACATGACTTCTGTGCTTATGTGACTTAAGAAACATTTTAAGTATTTTGCATCATTATAATGCAAATTAAAATTTCCTTCTGTGTGAAGGTGTGCCTTCTGGCACTAGTGCCTTAGACGGGGTGTTCCGTCCATCTTCATCCTCTACATGATGTTGATACATCTTATTATTTGTGACCGTGGTCACTCGGGAAGGTGGTGTCTGCCAGACTTCTCAATTATACAGTAACTTTTTTTAGTTTTTAAAGTTAGTTGAGTATCTTGCAAGTAGGTATTGAGGTCCTGCATCTCAGCGTACCTCCTCCATCAATGTTAATACATCAGCAGGACCCGCTTCGGTGATGACCACCAGTGTGTGGCTAATGGTGCCTGTAGCTTTCTATTTCCATCCTTCTGCATTTGTTCATAGGTATTCTGGAGAGAATAGTCATCCTCTGTCTCCCGATTATTTATTTCTGTCAACGAGGATTCGTGGACACTTCTGTCAGGTGTTCTGGTGCTGGCAGTCGGTTTGTTGGCAATGGAGTCTTGCTGCATTGCCCAGAAGGCCACCCTACACCCCGGAGGCGGGTGGTCCTCCTGCTTTGACCTGCTCAGCTAGGCCGCAGCCTGTGCGGTGCACATGCACGTTGTTTCAATCTGCTGCTCGTCTCTTTGTTTCATGTGCATGTTCTTCGTATGGTCCACTGGTGTCTCCTTTGTGTGGCTCCTGTGTCCTTTTAACATGCTCCTACCATCCAAGTACTTATTTCTAAAGACTACAAAATTTGACACTGTCTTGGAATGAAATCCCTTGTTCTTTTTGTTGGTGATCACATTTAGAAAAGGAAATGAAGCCAGACATGATGGTCGCACCTGTAATCCCATCAACTTGGGGACAGGGATAAAGAGACAGGAGGATCGGGAGTTCAAGGCTGGCTTTGCAGCAAATGTGAGTGAGGCCTGCCTGGACTTCGTGAGATTCCATCTCAAATAAACCAATGTATCTGGATAGTGGCTGTGTCCACATAACAGAAGTTCTTTATGCTGTAAAGATCCATCCATAGTCTCTAATTCCAGTCCACCACAGCATTCATTGCAGCTGCCTGTTCACTAACTGAGTCCTAGCATTAATATCATGTATGTCAGAATTGCTGGCTAACATTTTGTGGAAAATCAATTTACCAAAGTATGGTCTTTGCCTCCAATTCTGTCTCTAATAGTTATTCTGTCTCTAATTACATTATTATAAAAAGCAAAATATTGTTTTCCCAAGTTACTAAGCTATTTTTGTCTTTACTCCCTTCGGTATAGTTAAGTTAATGGTGGGGAGAGTCAGTTCTGTTGTTTATTTTAGAGAGGGGGCTCACATGGCCCAGGCTGGCCTTGAGGTTACTGCCCAGCAGACTCTGACCCCTTGATGTGCTGATCTTCCCACCAGGCCTTTGTGCTGAGACTGTCAACAGGCGGCTCCACACCTGGCTGGAAAGTCAGTTACTAAAATTCTAAAATAAAATGAAGAATCTTATCTCAATGTAACTCCCAGAAAATAATTCTGTATATTGAATATTTTTGTATTTTTCATTTTTATATAATTTAATTTTGCAACTCCAATGTCCTTTTATCCAGGTTTTATCATCTAGTATACATTTTGTTCCAATTTACTTCACTATTTGCAGTGTTTTTACTCCCACACATACACTTTTCATTCAAGAATAACCCTGGATCCTTTGGCCCTAAATATCTACTGTCTGTTTCCTAAGTTCAGAGACGTTCTTGCATAGAGCTGAACTTCTTCCAGAGTCATTTGGGCCTTTAGTCCATCTCACAGACATGTCATCTCCTTTCTGTTCTGCTGACAACTGTCATTCTCCCCATCCAGCAACCAATCCAGGACCCACCTTTAATCGGAATCATTTCCTCAGTCGTCTTCTTTGATGACCTTGAAGTTCTGCAAAGACATAAATGGCTGTTCTGTGGTTGCTCCTGATTTGAGTTGCCTGTTGTATTTCCTCGGGAATGAATTCAGAGTTGGTTCTATACCACACCAGTCATCCTTCTCAGAATATCTTACCACCAAAAACCTGAGGTTTATTTGTCTAGTGAGGTTGGGTCACATGGATTTTCCCACTATGAAGTAGCAATTGTCCCTTTGAAATTTATGAATAATTTTAGAGAGACCATTGAGACTGTATCTGTTTGTTTTCAAAGTTTCATCTCTGCTTTTAATTTCTGTTGATTATCTAAGTTAGTCATCACTATTTGGCTACAAAGTTCTGATTTTTCTCTAATTCGTGATTACATTTTTATTGGTTGACATTCTACTATAAGGACTCATGGAGTCTTTTTTTATTCAATGGATTATAATCTAGTTGTATCTAAAAGCTTGGTATTCAGGTAATCTTATACTTAGCTAATAGGAATCTCTTAAGTTTCAGGCTTGTCTGTTTAAACTGACCTCATACATATACATATACATATACATATACATATACATATACATATACATACACATACACATACACATACACATATACATATACATATACATATACATATACATATACATATACATATAGTACTGTTTGCACTGTGTATTACCAGCTTTTTTTCATTCTTACCTTTGAGTCAGGATCTTGCTAAGTTTCCCAGGCTTGTCCTGAACTCTCTGTTTAGTCCAGACAAGCCCTTGAATTTACAGTATCTGGAATTAGAATCACATGTGACCATGTTGAACTCTAGTGATATTTTCCTTACCTTGGGTACAGTGCCATGCTTCAAGTTTATCCTGTACTTTTTTTAATTCAGCTCTGTCTACAGGTAGATCCTTTCCTAACTGGCCTTGGCTAAGTCATATGGAAAGTGGTATTCAGGCAGATACTTAGTCTCTTTGACAGATACAGTTGCGGTAGGAAGTATCAAAGATAGAAAGCTGTAACCTATCAGCTCACTGCAATATGTGGCTTTAGTTGGCTCCTCATCTAAATAAACAAACTTTAAAAACTATGAGTTAAGAAGGGGGTGGAAGCACAGACTAGATGGCTGACACTAAGAATAATATGAGGATGAGGGCTATAGCCCAGAGGTGGAACACTTGCCTATTAGGTGCCAGGCCCTGGGTTCAATCTCTAGTGCTGGAGGAAAAGCGAAATTGCAGTAATGGCAATATAACGTGTTTTACAAGTGTCTTTGTCTTTAGAAATACATATTGAAATGTGTAAGGATGAGGACACTGGTGCCTATAGTTCCCTCTTCCCTGTCCCAGGGGTTAGCAGTGGGATAGAGAAGAAGCAGGATTGTCCAAAAAGATTCATTATGGTTTTTTTTTTCTATTTTTGTCTATATGATTTTCAATAATAAGACTGAAAAGTGGAGAAGTGGAGCCTCTAGCTCTGAGGCATTTCCCGGAGGTAGAGCAGAGGCCTGAGGCAGACAATTCTTGTCCTTCCCATTCTTTTGTCCCCATGCTATGAAAACTATGAGCTTTGAAAGAAATGAGTGAGTTCCAACATCACAGCTGACACCTAGCTTAATTCTGCATAGCTGAGAGCTGGCCACCGGTGGTCCCCACATGTTATAGGAGCACTCCCCATATCTGGAGCTACCGTCATGTATGTATGTATGTCACATAGGTATGTGACCTTTCTTTCCAGGCCCAGGCCCGATGTCACCGCATAGGCCAGAGCAAAGCTGTGAAGGTGTATCGCCTAATCACACGGAACTCCTATGAGAGGGAAATGTTTGACAAGGCCAGCCTGAAGCTGGGCCTGGACAAGGCTGTTCTTCAAGACATCAACCGCAAGGGCGGAACCAATGGAGTGAGTATGATCGTGTGCTAGGGAGGCGCTGCCCACAGGCTGGACCTCTCTGCAGTTTCCGTCTTTGTGAACCTGTTTCTGGTCTCCTTTTCACTGTTTTGAGTCAGGACCCACATCATTCCTGAATAATTCCCTACAGTAGAAGAATAAGCTGGGGTCAGGTCTCTGCATTTTATAAGCGGTTAAGGATTCTGTAAGAGGGGCTGGAGAGGTGGCTCAGGGGTTAAACCTCTGCCTTGCAAGCGGAAGGTCCTGAGTTCGGATCCTAAACCCCACGTATAGACGCCAGGCAGAAGCAGGGGCGGCCTGCGTTTCCGGTCCTGGTAGGGCAGAGCCTGTGAATCCCGGGGCAAAGTAAACAAGGAGGAGGTGGAGGTGGTCCATGGTAGTTCCAGAATTCGTCCATGGTTCTATACACACACACATACACACACACACACACACGCACAATTGAATAAAAAAAAAATTAAAAAATAAAACAAAGTATTCTGTAAGAGCAGTTAAGGATAAGGTTCTCCAGCAAGCAACATTTCAGCCAACAGTTTTTAACCATGTCCAGCAGAACCAGTAAATTTAATAATCTTTAGTGTATGTGTGTTCACTACCATGCTTTATCTAACACCCCAGACTTGGGAGCATCACAATGGTATAGTGAGATCATGTTCTCTATACTGCTGTGGCCTCCAGCAGTGCCTTGCATCTTAAGATATCCAATGTGCGATGGTCAGTAAATACAAACAAATATATAGGTTTGAAACGCATAGCTAAAATATTTTTTCTAGTCGGGTGTGTTATAGCATGTGGCTGTAAGATCCCAGCACTTTGAGGCCAGCCTGAGGATCTGAAAACTTTTCTTAAAAAAAAAAAGTCTTAAGTGGATGTGGGGAGTGATAAAAACTGCCCCTAAGATTCTTGAATTTACAAGGACACAAAGCAGCATTCTCTCCTTAATCTCTGGGTTTAGAGCATCAAAGATGGAGAAACCTTAGTCCAGATGTTCTGTGTCCTCCTAGCTATGCATGTGTTGCTAAATATAATACTCTGAGCTACTACCCATCCTGGGAGTCACGGAATTCCCTCGTGACTGATATAAAGAGAACCAGATTCTTAATTTGAACCAGAAAAGGGTGTTTGGAACTCCACTTCCTGTTTTCAACAAGCGTTTGAAAAGATCCACTTGGCATGGGATCCTCTTTTTAGTTAAGGAGTGACATCATTTCCAATACAAATGTATTTATTTAATAATGGATAAATCATTATTCTTCAGCTCATTTGGTACATCTGGAGGTGTTTAGAGGTATAGACTCAAGTTAAAATATTAAAATAAGATGTCAAGTATATCTTTTTCAGTAGTGTTTGCTTTTAATGGCTTGTGACATTCAGTAATAATCAGCATCCTGAAGAATGTTAGACCTGTGGCTCATGTGGGGGCTGTATTCTAGAGCTCCTTGTGCAGCCACGTGTGCCTGGCCTCTGCAGGCTGAGCTGCTTCTTCTGAAGTGTGTTGTCTTTCGTACATGAGCAATTAGCAGTGGGACTATGTTTAACTCAGGAAGACAGTTAGCAGTGGGACTACGTTTGACTCAGGAAGGCCAGCTTTGAAGCTGTTTTTCTCCTGTGCGTTTTCCACCTTGTGAGTAGCCTCTGGTGACCTGTTCAGGTACAACAGCTCTCAAAAATGGAGGTGGAGGACTTGCTCCGGAAAGGCGCTTACGGAGCCTTAATGGACGAGGAAGATGAAGGTTCCAAGTTCTGTGAAGAAGACATAGACCAGATTCTGCAGCGGAGAACCCACACTATCACCATCCAGTCTGAAGGGAAAGGTTCCACTTTTGCCAAGGTACTGGATCGTCCCTGTGTGTCATCATTGGAGTAGAGTGAGGAGAAGGCTGTTGCTTTACCCTTGCCAGCAAGGCTTCTATTTCTCCACATGCAGACATGTCTACCTGCAGAGTCTGTGCGACTCTGAAGATGGAGGTGCATATAGGGAGTCTGAACAGTAAGGGGCTGTCTTTAAAATGGGAAGTCATGGGCAGGTAGACTCTAGTCTGCACTTTCACAAGGACTGCTCTAGAACCTTGGGGTGGACATCTCAGTTCTTTTGTAGAACTTCCTTGATCACTATGAGAGATCAACCTGTAGTGAACAGTCCACTCCTCACACTCAAGCGGGTATTCCCATTTTATGTGAAAGAGGTTTTTCATGATTCCCAGCTTCTGTTCTCCAAACATCCATTCTCTGCTCTTCAGGCCACTGAGTGTAGAATTTTACAGATAACTCTCAAGTTGCCTTGGGTGCTGGCCTGAGCAATTCCCACAAGAGCTTTGTGACTTACTTCATGTTTGGCAACATCAGACTCGTTCAGGAATTCATGTTCTGCTCTGTATTGGAGTCTTATCTATACACCTCATTCCAGCCAACTTATCATTTTGAATCCAGTCATTGGTAAATATGGAGCTAAAAGGAAATTTTTATCTAAAAAATAGGTGCTGTAGATATATATAGTTCAGTTGATAGAGTGTTTGTCTAATATACACAAAGCCCTGCATTCAGTTTTCAGCACCATATACACTGGGCATACTAGTGTACATCTATAATCCCAATACTTGGAGGAGGCAGGAGAATAAGCAATTCGAAGTTATATTTGGCTTCATAGTACCCTGTCTTAAAAAAAAAAAACTTTAGCCAGGCATGGTAGTGCATATCTGTCACCCCAGGATTTGAAAAACTAAGGATCATAATAAGTTCAAGGCTAGTCTGAGCTGCATAACATAACAAGACCTGATCTCAGAGAAGAAAAAGAAAAGAAAAAGAATTAACCCTTTTCAGCTGGGTATGAAGTTAAGTGCCTGTAAGCCCAGCTGCTCCCAGAGGCTGACGGGCAGAGGTGTTGCAAATGTGAGGCCAACCTTTGGTACTTGGTGATAACAAAGTGTCCTTCCTTTCACAGGGAATTGCACACTAGGTAATACATTGCCTTATTACTGTTGTTTTTAGGTGTTGTCATCCTGCTTCCAAATTGTTAATTTCAAAAATTGATCCTACAAATTGAACTCCATTATTCAGTCTTTAAAATAAGCAGTTAAAAAAAAGAACTGTTGAGGTTTCACATTTGAAAATACTGTTTAGGGATTCTTGGTCTTGACACAGGTGAATAATATTCTTAAGTTGCTGGTACATTGGAAATTATGCAGCTTTTTTATTTTTGCTATGTTCAAATGTTTATTGATTCTCATCTCCTCCACAGGCTAGTTTTGTGGCATCGGGAAACAGGACAGATATTTCCTTAGATGATCCTAACTTTTGGCAGAAATGGGCTAAAATTGCTGAACTCGACACTGAAGCCAAGAATGAAAAGGTACTTGAGCTCATCACTGCTGTCTCGTGTAGCCATCAATTCCTACATAGCTCTCATCACCCACTCCTGGGTCTTCGTCATCAATGAAGTGCTTTGTAGCACACTGAAAACATGTCTGGCACTTCGAGAGCCCATGACAAACAAAACTGTTTTAACTTTACAATGACCTGCTGTGCCATTGGAGACAGAGCTAACAAACAAGTCAAGTCCTTCCTCTGTCCCATCCTAGGCATGTGCCCATTTTACCTTGCTCCCAGCACTGCGAAGCAAACTCAACTCTGACAAACAAAAGGAGGGAGAAGAAAGCAAGAAAGTAAAGGGGTGCAGGCTTTACCTCCATTTCATTTGGGTCTGAAGGTTTCTGCTTCTGCACATGGGAGAAGTAGGATCTTGGGAATCAAGGCCTCCAGGGCAGGGATGACCCTGGGAATTGGCTGTGTGGGTTGCATGGAGTGTCTGGGGATGTAGCCTGGCCTTGAGAAGTGCAGAAAGAGTAAGGGCAGGAAATAGTGGGACCAGAGAAGAAGCCATGGATGTGTCCAGGGAGAGCCACTGTACTAAGTGAGGTCCCTCAACTAGGGAATTCAAAAGACAGAAGGCTAAGAATACAACCGGGACGGGCTTATAGTGAAGTGCTGGTATTGAGCATGTTGCTAAGCAGACGGCATTCTCTGGTCTGCCCTGCCGCTGCCTGCGCTCTGAGTGGGGGGCACTCAGCTGGAGCGCACTACTCCAGTATTTCTTGGCAAAAGCAGACTGACACTCTGGGCCATGGGGGGGGGGCTGTCCCTGCCGAGATGATTGCAGAAACAACAAATGGTAGTGGACGGTGCCGGGGACCAGGAAACACACTGGTCTGAGCAGTTCCCAGAAAATCCCCTTTGCTTGTCCCATGGTCATGGAGACATCAGGTGGGCCATGCAGCACTTTTCTTGCCAGAGACTTGAGTGGCTTATTGTCACACGTGTCCCGAGAAATGGCAGCAGGATGTTTGTGCATTGTGATGGGGGGAGAGAGAAGAGGGCCTCCTCCCCACCATCCTCTCCATTTCTAGGAAAGCTTAGTGATCGACCGACCTCGCGTGAGAAAGCAGACCAAGCACTACAACTCGTTTGAGGAGGACGAGCTCATGGAGTTTTCAGAGTTAGACAGTGACTCAGATGAGAGACCCACAAGGTCCAGGCGCCTCAATGACAAAGCCAGGCGCTATCTCCGAGCTGAGTGCTTCCGGGTAGAGAAGAACCTGCTCATCTTTGGGTGGGTATTGGCTCTGCTTGGTGGCGGCAATGCTGCTCTTATTTCCCCAGTCCTTAAGATGTGTGTGGTATGTCTCAGCTCCTCTGGGTACCAGCTAACAAGATCTGCCAAAGGAGAGCTGCACTTTGAGCCCAGAATCTCCTCCTCACTCTGCTCAGCTGCCACATGCAGGGTGCCATGATTTTCTCCAGTGCATGTCTCAGCAGATCTCTGATGCTAATTCTGTGCCTGATACTGACTTCCTACTCTGCCCACCAAGGATCCATAATGGGTTCGTGTAACAGGCGTTATTACCGCAACCTGTTTGTCAACGTTGCTGCCTGCAATTGCACTGTTCCAATTCCAAACTCATTCCCTGCACCTGGTACTTTGATCCATAGCTTCTTGACGATGAACCAATGTCTAGATCACCTTAATGGTGTTTGGTGAGCTGCAGTCATGCAATCCCAACTGTCTTCTGGCACAAAACTTATGGGATAACAATAGACCCATTAAGAGGGTTCCTGCCACAAAAAGTGTATCCTTTTTCCAACACCTTCTTTATTCCCACCATCAGCTGGGGCCGGTGGAAGGACATCCTGACACACGGGCGATTCAAGTGGCACCTGAATGAGAAGGACATGGAGATGATCTGTCGGGCCCTGCTGGTGTACTGTGTCAAGCATTATAAAGGCGACGAGAAAATCAAGAGTTTCATTTGGGAATTAATCACACCTTCCAAAGACGGGCAGGCTCAGACCCTCCAGAACCACTCAGGTAAAAGGTGGAAGAGTTGTGCCCACTTCTGCCTCTGGATCATCCTACCTCAGTTGTTTTGCTTAAGGACAGTTTCCCACACCTGGTCCTGCTCACTTATCTTACCCTTTGCTTTTTACCATCTGTCCTTAACACCACCTGTATCAGTTACTTTTCTCTGTTGCCATGAGATACCACTAAGACTCAGAAAACTTCAGGGGAGATACTTTCTTCATGGTGGGAAAGGCATGGCTGGCTAGCAGAAGCTGAAGGTGACTTAAGACATATTCAACAAGGAGGTTGAGAGCTGCAAAACTGCAAACTCAAGAGCAGGCTAAATACCTGAAGCTGGGTGGAGCTAATCCACCTCAAGGCCCACTTCTTGTGACTGCCTTCTTCCAGCAAGGCTCCACCTCATAAAGGTATCACAACCTTCCACATGAGCCTGTGGGAAACACGCATTTCAAGGCTTGACATCACCTCCTCCTTCTTGCCCTTTCTATGTCGTATTCATCCCTGTTAAGCTACCTTTAAGTTTCAGGTCCAATCTTCCTTTCTGTGTACTTAAGTAGCAAGAGTACAAAGGATATAGGTTGTATTAAACCTTTTTAAATATCACAGTTGAGTTGCACCTTTCTTGGGTCCCATGGGGTATTTATTCAATCTTTTTAGCCAGGACCAGCGAGGTGGCCCAGCAAGTAAAAGTACTTGTCACATAAACTCTATGCTGTAAGTGTGATCCCCCAGAACTCACATAAAGGTGGAAGGAAAGAACTAACTTCACAAGTTTATCCTCTAACCTCATGCACTCATGACATACACATGCTCTATAGTATACACATGACCATACATTTACACAAACATACACAATAATAAATTTTAAAATAAGTAAAATTTAAAATCTTCCTAGCTGACTCACTACCTGTAGACAAAGACTCATTCAGAACACACCTGAGTGGCCTGGCCTGCTGCAGCAAGCAGACCTAGCCTACCCCTGACTTAATACCCATGTCAGAAACCCCTGTGGCTCATCACATGCCTGCACTGTTTCTCTCAGGGTTGTCTGCCCCAGTCCCCAGAGGGAGAAAAGGAAAGAAGACAAAGAACCAACTCCTGCTCCCAGAACTGAAGAATGCAGACTGGCTGGCCACCTGCAACCCTGAGGTGGTCTTGCATGATGATGGGTACAAGAAACACCTCAAACAGCACTGCAACAAGTGAGTGAGCCCCTGAGGCAGCCTTGCTCACACTGTCCAGGCTTCTGAGACCCCCCCAGAGGAAATCACTTCAAGCTCCTGAATTACATACCATGTAGGGTCCTGTGCAAGGCTAGATAAGTAGTTGCTGTATGTTGTTGTTCAAGTATTTCTGCTTTTCTTGGGCAACGCATTGTGTAATCTAAGGATTTTTCTAGCCTGATTCTAAGGGTCAGTGAGGACAGTCTTTCTCAAACACAACCACAGTAGCATTTTCTACCTAGATCTCATAGAAAGTATGCTTTTTAAAGGCCTCAACCCTGTGTTTTTTTAATATGCTCCATATGTGTGTGTTTAAAAAAAAAACTGCTAAAAAGTTTCCTTCCACCGCCAGTTTCCCCATCATACCCTAAGGGGTAGCCACTGTTACCTTAGTGCTGCAAGAGAAACTTGGCAACCCCAGCAAAGGTGAATGTACAGCTTCTTTTTTCTTCTGTAAAATGACACATGCTGTACAGTATTCAGTGATCCTTTATACAAATTACCTGGAGATCAGTTTCTACGCAAATGCCATGAGTGTGCACAGCTGACCTCGCTCTGGACTTCTGGACTTGGCTTCAGTGTGAATGTTCCTCAGCAGTGTCTCTGCATCTGTTTCCTCCTGCTTTGCACTTAACTTTTCATAACTGGTCTCATTCCACACTGGACTTCTTGGTATCTGTAGAACAAAATCAAGCTGTTTATTTTGCCGTTTGTCCTACATCACACCGCGTAGTACAAGGTACCCAAAATTACTGCTCAGTGGTTTAGCCTGAAACCTTTGGTACATTGTCATGAGGTCTGACAGAGGAAATTGAGTGTCTGAGGAGAGAAGACACTGCCATGAAAAATGAATGCCTGCCCTTTAAACACTGTCCTCTCGCCCTTTAAAAACCTCACTGCTCTCAGGACTGAAAGCTCTGCCATTCATCAGCATTCGCTCTCGTAACTTCCAGTAACTGGCCTGTTGGAAGCCAAATCCTATCTCTGGGGTCCTTGTGGTCATGCGGAAGAGGTGAAATACTCACAGAACATGAGGAGAGGGTGTCTGTCTGTGCTGTCCTGGGAGTCCTCAGGCAGTGAAACACGTAGCTGAGAATATAGTTGATTGCATAAGACAGTGGTCCTAATATCTGCCATTGGCACACGAGACTATGTTCTTCTGGTCTTCAGAATTGTCCCTTCACACTGCACAGAAAAGCTCATGATTTCCCTGCCTTCATTTGGAAATGTGTTTACAAGTAGCCTTGACTTCCAGTGTATGTGCATTAACGTGTTCATCTTTCTTAGGGTGCTTTTGCGAGTCCGGATGCTATACTACCTAAAAGCTGAAATACTGGGAGAAGCAGCTGATAAAGCATTTGAGGGAACTCCTGCCAGGTAAAGCATCAGCCTTTGCTTCCAGTTATAAAGAATTGATGTAAGTCACCTACTCATAGAGCAACCAGACTGGCCTGCCCCTCAGAAGGTCCCTGTTCCCACTATGCCCAAAACCAGCTGTCCAAGAGAGTAGACAAGTAGGTAGATAGAAGGGATGACTCAGTAGGTCATCTACAAATACAAGAGGGAGAAAATAGAAATGCTTTTAAGTCATTTTCCTACCTTAAATAATTTTTGTAGATTATGTGGCAGTTACTTTTGGAAGGTGTGATCTCTACCCCATGTAACTAGAATTTTACCCTTAATCCCAGTTTTTGGCCTTAGTACTATTTTGCCCTAGAATATTTGTCCTTGCTGTAGATCATGTTAGCAATACCATGCGGACTGTTTGATTTGTTACGCCTTAGTTTTTTTCAGCTTAGTGTTTCCATGTCCTTTGACTCCTTTGGAAGACTACCACATTCAGCTACCAGCTGCCAGTTTTCATTTCCAGGTGGGAATCAGCACCTCAGGGCCATGTTTTGCCCTAACCCTGTGCACACTATTTGTGCTAGTATTTGCACATTTTTGGAGATCACTTAGGGCCATGGTTTCTTCTTTCTCTTTCTCCTGGGCAATGCCAGTGGCTCGGAGAAGGAGCATAGGCAGGCCCACCTTAGGCACCTTCTAGTCAGGACTAGTCCTTGCAGAAGCTTACCACAGTTAAGCCTGCATGGAACCTGATAAATTGCCATCAAATGGCTTAAGAGAACAAGTTTATTTTCTCTTAGAATTGCCCAATTACAGTTCTCAGTCCAGCTTGACAGGAGAGCTCACACCAACATCAGGGCCGAGGGTACTGCACAACGGCTGAGAGAGGGACAATCCTTACTTGCATGTCTGGCCAAGTGTATACAAGGATGCCAATTTCCTCAATCAGTTCTCTATTTTATTCCAGGTCCTAGTCTCACCCACCATGGACTGGGCCTTCCCCATCAGCTAGACAATCTCCTGCAGGTTTGCTCTGGGCTTAACTCAAACCACTAACTCTCTACAAATGTGCCCAGAGCTTAAACCTCAACTGTCAAGTTGACACCTGTGCCTCATAACTATGACACTACTTTATATTACAGTCCCTGTACTGATTTCCAATAGGCCTGGGGTGGGGGAGAAGGAGGGCTGGTGTCTGGTTCAGTTAAAAGGTTCCAGGTTTAAATGATAAATGCAACAGAATTCACCCAGCAGTGGTCAAAACTCGCTCATCATACATGGAGTGCTTTCTTAGACATGTAAGAAATGATGGGTGTCTACTTGATGGTCTGTTCCGTCCTGTCCTCTGTCTTCTTAGTCTTTCATTGGTCGTGTTCCAGCGCAATGCCATGGTATGGAGCAGTTGTCCTATGGCATAAGCAGCAGTCATCCCAGAGAGATTGCTGCTCCCAGGGCTGTGTAGGCGGACCAGTGGATTTCTAGAAAGCTGGTGGCCTGCGAGCACTAACCCTTCAGAGGGGACGGGGCCTGTCAAGGTCTCAAGTTTATGTCATTATAAAAGCCCAGTGGAAGCATATTTTACAGGGAAACCATTCTAGGGCAGTGGGGAGGAGACAGGAGCCATTCAGGTCATTGTTCCCCCCTCCAAACCCAGTACTTTAAAAGAAGAAGAACTTCTTGAATGGCTGAAGGCAGTGAGGAAGGCTCCATGAAGAGCCCTCAGAGCGAACAGGAACTCACAGGGGCTGATGCTGATGGAGAAGCCTGGAGAAATTAAGTTCGTTCCTGTGATCAGGAAAAGTACAATTGATGACCAGTTTTGACCAGTTGTTTTCTAAATGACCCTTTTTATATCCCCAATCTTACCAGTGCAAACTTGGAAGCAAGATGATCTGGACATTATTATTTTACATGTCCAGTTCAACCATTTTGGGGAAATCTTGCCTTCAGATGACCAGTACATCAAAGACTTACTTTACTGCTGTTCTCAATTAAAGATTTACATCAAAACCACCTTATACACGTAGATCTCAGAATCAGCTGATGAGGATTCTCCAAGGGGTACTTCAGGATTAGTCTTTAATCTCAAATGGAGCTGAGACCAAGGTCGTATGCTTAAAGAGCTCCATGTGTGAATCTGACGTAAAACCCTAGTTAAGAAATACTGACCCACTGCTTTCAGCACCCTTCTTTCATGTCAGCATGCAGCTAAGAATGTGACTTAATTCCAGAATTGGGCCATTATTTTTTACGTTGTTCGTGTCTATGTGGAAAAAACTCTGAGTCTGCACCTTTCTTCCACAGGGAACTGGACGTGCCTCTACCTGACATTGACTACGTGGAGATCCCAGTGGATTGGTGGGATGCTGAGGCTGATAAGTCCCTTCTCATCGGCGTGTTCAAGCATGGTGTGTATTCTAGAAGTATTTTCCCTTATGGATCAGTTGCCCCAGGCAAAGTGATTCTCTGACTGCGCTCTACAAGTTCCTGCAAACTCCAACCATTCTCTTGTCCAGTCCTTAGAAAATGGAGCTCTTGCATCAAAGCAGGACTGTACCTTCTCATTCATGAAGACCCCAGTGTCTGGCCTAGTGCCTGCGTCACCGCAGGAATCCACTGTCACTTGATAGAGGAGCAAATAAATGCAGGAAAATGCTAGATTTTAGTCCTCGCGTGTGCAGAATTCTAAGTCACTGGAGGAAATCTACATATTCTAAGTCCGTATCTTATTATATTGGTATATAGCTGTAAGCATAGTAATGTCCTGAACAGTCATTTTTATTTTTTAGTATCTTAACCGAGAGATCAAAAGGAGCTGAGATTTTTGGATAACTTGGGGGAAAAGAAAAGAAACAAATATTTGTTCATCACTCCTGTCCCTGGTCTTGATTTCAGTTGACTGGCAAATATGGTTCAGTTTTCAGGAATCATATATCAGAAGGTTCCTATCAGCTTCAGCTTTAGAAACTGCTCAGAAGTGTCTGCTTTAGCTCCAGGATCTTTCCGTATTACGAAGGCTCATGAGAACTCATTAATCCTAAATAAACATGTTAACTTTTTGCTTGTTTTTTGATTGCTCTGTCTTTCTCCTCAGAAGGTAATTGAAATGGGTATCTTGGGCCCAGGGCAGATCTCATGAGTTCTGACATGACTTCTGATGCTCTCTACTTGATCAGGTTATGAAAGATATAATGCCATGCGCGCAGACCCGGCTCTCTGCTTCCTAGAGAAAGTTGGAATGCCAGATGAGAAGTCCCTTTCTGCGGAACAGGGTGCTACAGACGGAGCCGCGGACATTCCTGAAAGGTAAGGAGCCATAGAGGTAACTTACTGTCACATGCCCTGCCACCAGCTTATGTCCCAGTTTACATATTTCTGACCTTCTTTGTGTCTTCTCCTCAGTGTCTAGTATCTTCTCTTAAGCCTTGCTGCCCTGAGACTGCTTTGTTGAGTCACTACTGTGCCTGAGGCCTGTCACTCTATTACACATCAGGCCTCTCACTCTGCTTTGCCTGAGGCCTGTTCTTAGAACCACATTCCATTTCCTGTTCTTCATAAATCCTCAGAGCTGCCACCGTCCTGCCCACATCCAGTTGGAGGATTCTCAGGAAAGAAATCGTTTCCCTTAGACTTGGCTGAAAACTGAGCAGAGGCCTGGGGCCTGGCCATATCAATAGCCTTCCTCAACTGGAATCCTGGCGTTGTGGAAAGATTGCTCAGCGCATGAGTACGGTGGGCTTTGGAACCACTGCTTGGTGACTCTGCATTTCAGCCTGTTGGGGAAACATCCATCCACTCGGCTATATCTTACTTCTTGTTAACATGACCCCAAAATAGGTACTTTCCCAGGAAAGCTCAACTAATGGCTAGAAACTGTACTTCCTCAAAATTTACATTTTTTTCAAGCAGCACTTATCTCTTGGGCTGTTCCCTAAGCTTTGGGCCAGATTTTTCTCCCTTTAGTAGTAGACGCTACTTTGTAGTGCCGAGCTGTGGCCATACCAGGCCAGGGGCATGGCACTGCCGGTCATCCCTCACATAAAGCTGGTCAGCACTTCAGCTGTCGTGATGTTCTTTGCCCCATAGGTACTTCCTGTGAACAGATAATAAGATTGCATTGTGGGAGACGTTAGCAAAGGCCCAAATGACTGGTGTCCTGAAAAGCACTGCCTGGAAAAGTACCTGAGGGTGGCATGAAGTTGATGTCTGGAGTGGCTGACGGCAGCAGAGTCTACTTCTTTCCTGGTCTCAGCAGCAAGGACACGTGTGTTCCGAGACAGGGATATTTCTCTCAGTTCAGTTTTTAGAGCAGTCATGGAAGGCAGATGGGCATCAGCAGTAGGCAAGCTCACAAGACAGCATTAGCTAGCCTACCTGTGCATGGCCACGTGGGGGACACCCCTTCCCTTTTGGGAGTGCAGCCGAGCCCCCTTCCAAGAAAGTGCCTTTCTCCACTGAAAGTGATTCTGTGGGAAAAGTTAGCCCACCGTGGTCTGGGGTGGGCACTTGATTAGCATGGCTTCAATCTAAGTCTCTATTATCAAAGCATTTCCTCAGACAGCTCTTAGGGGCAGGAGTTACCTTCTTCGACTGGTGTCATGGTCGAGCAGCAGCCCGAGTGCCTGTGATGATGAGGCTGCAGCCTTCTATCAGTCAGCTGAATGGTCCTTACCCGCACACGCGTGATACTGTTTGGGGATTGTTTCTCTTGGTTGGGGCTTGGCAACTCTTGTGTTTTCTGAAAAGAAAATGAAAATCTAACATTTCGAGTGCTGCAGAGGAAAAAAATCATCTAATACTCCCTTTAGTCAGTGACGGGAGTTTTTCTTACAGTACCCTGGTATCATAACTGCTAAGTGGTATGCAATTGCTTTTCTTTAGAGGCAACGTAGATAAAGAAGACAGTGCTGAGGACAAGGTGGACAGCCTCCAGAAGCCAACGGTGAGCCCTATTTGCTGGACTGTCAGAGAGAAGTGCACACCTTGGTGTTGGTGGCTTCAGGGAATTTCATTGTATTGCTGAGGTTGTATTGCTGTCATAGAAATGTCAAACATAGACTTGACTTCTGTCGTGGCTTTACATGTGTCCTCCACAGGCTCGCGTGTTTGGAAAGGTCATAATATCTTCAGGAGGTAGAGCCTTGTGGGAAGAAGGCAGTCACAGGGTGGGTCTTGAGGTGGATTAGTCCCACCCTGCTTCTAGGAGAGACCTGCTCTAGCAGTTGGCAGTCTAGCAGTTCTCAGCCTTCTGGATGGATGTGACCTCCATCCAGCTTCTACCCCCAGCCATGCCGCTTCCACCATGAAAGACTGTATCTCTTCTCTGGAACCGTATACTGAATAAATCTCTCTTCTCCTTTAAGTTGGCTGACTTTGGCTGTTCTTTTACAGCAATACAAAGAGTAACCATCACAACTTCTTATTCTAATTAGCTATTTTATTTTCAGATAGCTGCGGATTTGAGATTCAATTGTAGAGTGCAATACAGAAAGATATTGTGTGTCCTTTATTCACCCTCCCTATAGTAATATCTTATAAAATTATTTATATGCTCATGATGCTAACATTTTTGGACTCAAGACAGGAGGCATTTTCATGAATACGGAAGTCATTATGTTGCTGTCTTAAAACCACATCCATTTCGCTTCTATTTCTGCCCCTTTTTGGTCCTTGAAACCATTAATCTGTTCTCCATTTATATAATTTTGTCACTTTAAGAATGTTTTACATATTGATTACTTTCCTCATTCTGTGACAACACCTACCCAAAGCAGCTTACGGGGGCTTTTATTTTGGGTGTCAGTTGGAAGGTGCAGTCCGTCATGCAGGAGAGGCAATGGCGGCAGGAGCCAGGGCACCTGCTCGCGGGGCATCCTCAGGAACCAGAGAACAAGGATGCTGCTGCCTGCTCCCTTTCTCTTGGTGATGCAGTGCAAGTCCTCAGCCCTTGGAAGGGCCCCCACACTTAGGATGGGTTTTTCCTTCTCAGTTAACCTCATCTTGATCATCCTTCACAGACATTTGCAGTGATTCCCTCCAGGGTGATTCTAGAATCTGTCAGGTTGAAAATCAAATAGATAACTACATAGACTCATACCACATGGCCCTTTGGGAATTGGCTTTTTTTCCCTCAGCATAATTATCTGAAGATGTATCCAGATATAGTTAATTCTTTATGTTGTTGTTGTTGCAGTGTTTGATAATGTTTGTTTGTTTGTTTGTTTGTTTGTTTGTTTGTTTGTTTTGCTGACTGCTAATTCATTTTATGGATTGAGACACAGTTTGATAATAGTTCATCAATTTGAAGGTATTTGTGTTGTTTCCAGGTTCTGATTATGTAGGAATAAGTCCTCTATAAACCTTTGCAAACATATTTTGTGGGAACATTTTCATTCTTCTGAACAAATGCCCAAGAGTATGTTAGTTTAAAAAAAAAAATGCCAAACAAAACTGCTATTCATTTCTCATTGTACTGGCAGCAAATAGGTGAGTACTCCCCTGGCACCTGTCCTTGCTGGTCTTGCTGGGGTCACAGTTTTCACTCAAGTAGGTCTGATGGGTGTGGACCTGATTTGTGGCTTATGTGCTGACTTCCTGCCATCTTCATGCCCTGCTCAGTGAAATGTTTTGTGTTCGCTGCTCATATTCGACTTTTACTCTTTCATTTCAGAGTTCTTGATAAATCCAGATATTGGTCATTTATCAGGAATTCTGGTAGGAATGACATTAAGTCTTCATATTTCTGAGAAAAAAATGACTGTATCATATTGAAATTTTACTATACATGTCAAACATTCCTCCTCTTATTTTGATCTTTTCTATTTCTTTCACCAACATTCAGAATTTTATTTTCTCTGAAGTAATTTTAAGCGGTGTTATGTTACTTCAGTGTCTCCATGTTCATTGCTTGGGGACAGCCATCTCTGTATGTACTTTTGTTTGTGCTGTATGCTACAGTTTTGCTGGACTCAGTAGCTGTTCTGGGAGCTTTATTTCATAGGCTTCTTGTTTCATAGAATCTTGGGATGTTTTTTGTTAGCATCATCTGTAAAGAGAGGTTTTTCTTTCCCTCTGATTCACATACTTTTTAATTCCCTTTCTTGTCTTATCGCAGTGGTTAAAACTTCTAGCACAGTATTGAATGAGGATGGTGGAATAAGTGTCTTTTGTCTATAAGGAGAAAGTCTCAGTTTTTGCCATTAATCAAAGGCAGGTGGAATTAGGAGTAACTTCTCGTAGATTTTGAGGTGGATAGAGTATATAAAGATTTAGCTTGACTTCTGGTGCATGTGCAAGATAGCACGTGAAGGGAACGGCATCTGAGCCTCGGGTTTCCATCTTGGTAGACAGAGTTAAGGAAGCCCAGAATGTTGCAGATAAACCTTGACTGAGACACTTAAACACACCCAAGCCGGGGCTGGAGAGGTGGCTCAGGGGTTAAGCCTCCGCCTTGCAGGCAGAAGGTCCTGAGTTCGGATCCCAGATCCCACATATAGATGCCAGGCGGAAGCGGGGGGCGGCCTGCGCTTCTGGTCCTGGTGGGGCGGAGCCTGTGAATCCCGGGGCAGAAGGAGGTGGAGGCATCCATGGTGGTTCCCGAATTCGTCCGTGGTTCTACACAGACACACACCCACACACAGAGACACACGCGCGCGCCACATACACACGTATATACACACAGTTGAATAAATAATATTTAAAAAAATTAAAAAAAAAAAAAAACACACTCAAGCCTAGAGAAAGATGACAAATCTTCAGTGAGAGAAGCCCCAACTCACTCCCGAGGGTGTCTCGGTGTCTCCTTCCAGAAGTTCAGTGTCTAAGAGGAAAAAGGGCAGAATGCTCCCCATGAGGAAGGCCTGCTCCCCATGAGGAAGGCATACTCCCCATGAGGAAGGCATGCTGCATGATACTGCCTTACACTGAACACAGGAGTCCATGAATTCCATTGAGTTTTCTTTCCATACTGAAAGTAACAAAACAACTTTCTGTCTTTCAATGGATTTTGCATTCTTGAGATTTATTATTGTGTCTGTCTCTACTTCTCTACATTTCTTCTTGTGTGTCAGTTACTCTCCTCTTACTGTGAGACACCACTGAAAGTCAAACAAGTTAAGGGAGAAAGTTACGGTTCAGAGGAGAGATGCAGTCCTGTGCCGGCGAAGCCATGCTGGCAGAAGCTAGAGGCAGCTTAAGTCATGTCCATCCGGGAGGCCAAGAGCTGCAGAGTGCTTATGGCAAACTGTAAGAGCAGACTTCTCCAGGAAGCAGGGTGGGGCTGGCCCACCTCCAGGCCTGTGGGGACAACTTAAGTTCAATCCATGGCATCATTCTCTGTCTCTAGACCCTTTGCCCTGGAGCACCCGGGAGTTGTTCTCCCACAGTGTAACCTTCAGAGAGTCACAGCGTGAGAGGGATTTGTTTTCAGTGTTAAAGCCAATAATGCTTTTGATTGGGAAATGTCACCAACTGAGTAAGTTAGAAGATTTCAGATACACTGACCTCAGTAATATTTATGTGTAACATGTACCCATTATTCATATTTATAAAATATGTTTTTCCTTCACATAAACATTAGTCTTAATGGAGTCCCATCTTTCTATCCCCGCCTCCAGATAGAGCTCTTGAACTTTACGACAGCCATTTTTATATCTACTTTGGTTTGTTTTCCTAAATATTTAATTATATGAGACAGAAAGAGGGAGTAGGTTTACACATGCATACCATGCTACATGGGTGGAAGTCAGAGGACAACTTTTCCTCTACTACATGGGTTCCCAGGGATTGAACTCCTGGTTATCAGGTTTGTGAGCATGCACTTTACTCACTGAACTGTGTCGCTGGGTCTTCTGTCTACTTTGTACATGAAATTTATACAAAGTGAAAGCCTCAGACATGTGTCTTGCCTCCGCCTTCATCCATCTTGCGTCTACACACAGAGATTGCTGGTGCTCTGCAAGTGCAGCCTCTGTGTCCGGCTCAAGGCCTCTCTCAGATCTCCCCAGCAACACCTGGTTTATTTCAAGATTTCAACAATGCCGCGCTCCACTGCTTACTTGCTTGTCTCTCCCGGTCACCAGCCAGGGCTCCAGGCATGAGGCCTTCTCACTGTTGCAGTCCTGGCACCTAGCATAGTTTCTGACACACAAAAGACACTCATTATAGAGCTGGGAATGACTCGGCGAGTAAAACACATGCTATGCAAGCATGCTGACCAGAGTTTGAATATCTAGAACCCATATAAAAGCCAGGTAGGAATGGGAGCTACCTATAATCCCAGTGCTTGGAGAGATGTGATCCACGAACAATTTGGCAAGGCTAGCTGGATTGGCACGCTCTGGGATCAGCAAGAGACTCTGCCTCAGTAAACTACGTGGAGATAAAGAGGGTAGCCAGTGACCTTGGGTGTCCATGTGCGTGCTGGTGCAGATGACATGCATACGTACACCTCAGGGCTGGACTATAGTTGTTCCCACAGGCTCGTGTGTTTGAGGCTTTAGTTGTTTGAAAAGGTCAAGGCACCTCTAAGAGGTAGGGCCTTGGACTGGAGAGATGGCTCAGAAGGTAACACTGCCTCCAAAAGCAGAAGGTCCTGAGTTCAGATCTCAGGGCCCACATAAAAGCACCCAGTAGAAACAGCGGCCTGCACTTAATGGCCTTGGTGGGCAGAGCCTGGGAAATCCCAGAACAAAGCAAAAAGGAGGTAGCATCAATCCTCCACAAGGCCACCCAATGTGCTGTCTCTCTCTCTCTCTCTCTCACACACACACACACACACACACACACACGTGCATCCACACATGAAAGAAGGGAGGGAGGGAGGGAAAAAGGGAGAAAGGGAGGAAAAGATTGATGTAAAAAAGAGTTAGAGCCTTACTGGAGGAAGACCCCATCACAGGGGGTGGGCCTTGAGGTTGATTAGCTTCCGTCCTATTTCCAAAAGAAGTCTGCACTTGCAGTTGGCAGTTTTGAAGCTCTCAGCCTCCTTGATGAAAAAATTAAGCTGCCTCCAGCTTTTGCCAACCAGCCATGCCTTTTCAGCCATAATGGATTGAATCTTCCCTCTGGAACCTTAAGCTCAATAAGGCTCCCTTTAAGTTACTTGAATTTAAGTCTTGTCTCACAACAACAAAAAAGTACTGGTACACACGCATACATACACAAAACAGAACATTCATTGGGCAGTTGCATGAAAAATGCAAAATAGTGTTTATAGGCTTCTTAAAAAGGAGAATCACTCTTGTCAATCAGCGAATCAGGTAATAAACCCTTTGTAAGAAAATTACATAAAATGGTATAGCATAGTTGTTGGATGTATGCGTAAATTTTGTAGATAGATAGAGTCTTGACTAAACACAATGGTTATTAAATGTTGATTATTTCTCAGTAATTCCCTTTTTTAACAATGCACTCATTGTTTGACTAACTGTAGGAAGATAGCTCCATCACCTGTTGGATTGCTTCAGGGTCTGATAAAAGCAGAGAAGGAATTCCCTGTGTCTGCAGGTCCCACCAGTCTGCACTCTGCTGCCCCTGCCTCAGCCATCCCCAAAAAGCAGGGAGGCAGCCAGGCCTGAAGAGGCAGCCATGAGCAGAGAAGGCTAGGACTTGTAGCTACCTGCTCCCAGAGGGGGTATCATGCTACTTCTAGTGACTGATGGTGCTTTCCAATGAGCAGTGTTCCTTCCTCTACCAGCCCAGTGTTAAACAGAGATTGAGAGCTCGGCAGTCACACCTCTGAACTTGAATTCCATCTTTACCTCTTAATGACTGTAATCCCAGGAGACATCAGCCTCCCCCTTCCATAATAAATGAGACTTGGTAGTCCCTGGTGGTAGTGCTACTGCAGTTTGATCAAGCTGTGGAGTCTCCCTAAGAGCATGCTTCAGTTAGAAGACAGATGTGCCAAGTGACCATCTTGGTTAAATATTTCCTCCCTCTCCACAGCCATTTGTCAGGCATTTGCTTTCTGCCATCGTCTGTTTAAGTATTTCACATGCTTGTACTCATTTGCGCTCCACAACTACCTGATAATAAGGAGGCAACCTGCCCAAGGCTAGAGAATGGAGGAATGTTGTCCTCATGGAAATCATGTGTCGTGACCACCTGTCCTTTGTTGTTAACGCTCTGAACCAGTGGCTTATTTCTAAGATGAGCATTTCTTCCCCCAGGGATTTGTGTAAGCAGAACCCAAGGTATTGAACGGTGGACCATGTGGTTCAGACGACAAGCCTTCTGTGTACCCAAGCCCAGTTGGCTTCCTGTACTCCAGGACTGGCTGCTCTGGCACACACACAAAATTCTGACAGCTTGTCCACTTCGGCTACTTGTAACTAAGGGTTTTCCACCCCATATTTCTATAAAGAGGAAAATACTTCAAACAGAGGACAGGATGCAGAAGGATTTCCTAATATCAAAAACTTCCCTAACTTGATAGTTTATCCAAGGACTGCTCAGGTTACTAACTGCAACAGCAGACACCTTCGGGTGGGCTGGAGGGGGAAGTCTGTGTGCCTGCCTCACACCAAGCCAGCAGCCTGCATCTGTAAGCATGCCCATGTCAGCTGCCAGTATGCTGCCAGCGCAGTCGCTGTCGAACCAACTACCCCCCCCACTTTGCATCGAATCATGTCACAGATCCTCTGAGCATGTCTAGAAGTTGTCTCTGGCTGGAACATGTACAGGATATAGTAGGGAGGCTTCTGTTTCCTGTAACTGCCTGACAGGATGAAATGGCACAATTCAGTGACCCTTGAAAATGGCATCGGGAACCACACTGAGGTTCCCACTCTCTATTTTTCTTTTTTAATTTTTTTTTTTATTCAATTGTGCATGCGTGCGTGCGTGTGTGTAGAACCACGGCGAATTCGGGAACCACCATGGACCGCCTTCACCTGGGATTCACAGGCTCCCCCCTACCAGGAACAGAAACACAGGCTGCCCCCGCTTCTGCCCAGCGTCTACACGTGGGGTCTAGGATCCGAACTCAGGACCTTCCGCCTGCAAGGCAGACGCTTAACCCCTGAGCCACCTCTCCAGCCCGCCCACTCTTCATTGACAGAACATGGCCCAAGACAGTTCCGGCCCGTGGAAGGAAGCTCAGGAGAGTGTCATGAGTCACAGTAATCAGCCACAGGTTTAGAGTATCGTGAGTCTCAGTAATCAGTCATAGGTTTCTGTCCATTACGAGTGAGCCAAGCACCTACATCCTGTCTGGGTGTAGCAAGTGTTTCAGTAGAGCACTAGATGATGAGTCCTCTTGGGTGAGGGAGCCACACATACTTGCTGCCACATAACTTTTCTTCTTTTTCTATGCTCTTTTACAAATATGAGGCATTCTTAGGTTGAAACACATGCAAAAGTGATTGCAGGCTTCCTGCCTCCCTCTGTGCTTGGACAGAGCAGAATCTTGAGTCTTGCAGTTGTTCTTTACCATCCTTCAGGTCAAAGAATGGGTCTGGGAAACTGTTCAGGGGTTAAGACTCCAAGTAGAAGAAGGTCCTGAGTTCAGATCCCAGGTCTCACATAAAAAAGCCAGGTGGAAATGGCAACAGACTGCACTTCAGACCCTAGTGGGCGGAGCCTGGAAAATCCCAGAGCGAAGCAAAAGGAGTTAGAAACAATCCAGGATGATTCCTGAAGTCACCTTTGGTCCTCCACAAGGGGACACACATATGCAAAAATGAATAAATAAGTTTTTTAAAATAAGTAAATAAAACATAGCACTGTATGTGCTATTTACTAAAAAAAAAAAAAAAAAAAAAAGTGCAGTTGACAAATAGCAAAACCTCTTTCTTGTTCCCATATCCCCACATGCATCATGCAGAAGGAATGCTAAGTCTGCACCGTCTGTCTGCTTTAAAACTGTATTTCTGCAGCAGTCTGAGTGCCAGTTACACAGATACAACAAATTAGGCAAGTTCCATGCCTGGGATCCTTGTCCAGCCTCACTTGGAGCCTCAGGTTGTAATTTTAAATTCCTGGGGTTCTGTACCATCAGGCCTCATGTTTGAAGCAGTTGTGTTTTATGAAAATATGTCTGTTGCTGTGAAGTACATCAACCATAATGAACATAAGCCCGATGCTTTTTCATAACAAGAGAGAGAGAGAGAGAAAGATGCAGGCACATTCTTTGCGAAATGACAGCATTAAATTGCAAGTGATGGTGGTAACGCAAATATTTAAATTCACAGCTAAAATAATGCTCATGAAATGTAATTGCTGGGAGAGTGTGCCAGTTCACTGTTCTGCAGACTGGCTTTGTGGGAAGGGTCATTCTGAGAAAACATGCAAGATACTTGAACAAACTGCTTTCTGATGGCTTTAAAGCTGTGCACAAAGGCACAACTAGATATCTCCGTGGATAAAGATGCCACTGCACAAATGAGTTCAACCTGAGTTTAGACCACAGGGTCTGCATGGTAGAAGGAGAAAACCAGCTTCCCAAAGTTGTACCTCTGACCTCCATGCCATGGAATGCCTGTGCTCTCTCTCTCGCTCTCTGTCTCCCTCCCCCATTTCCTCCCTCCCTCCCCATCTTTCTCTTCTTTTTCTCTCAAATAACATCTTTTTAAAGACTGCGTAAGTAAGCTGTGTATCAGGTGCTTCTGGGCCTTAGCTGTAAGGCTCCCTAGCGCATGCTTAGTTCCTCCTACAGGGCCTTTGCGATGCCGTTTCTTCTCCTCAACTGTGATTTCACTGATGCAAGGGCTTCATTTTTTTCCTAGGCAAGTCCCAACGACAGAGGTGATGGCACCTTTGGCGAGAAGAAGGACGACAGCCAGGCAGGTGAGACTGTGTCCTTCTGAAGGCAAAGAAAAGTAAGGTCCTAGTTAGTAGTTGTGGGGTTTACATGTAACGAGAAAAAAAATGCTATTCTTTTTAAAGAAATTTCCAGGTAAGTTGACCCATGTGATGCGCCCTGGAATTCACTCATGTGTCAGGCTTCATCTGTCTGACATTGAAATATGAGAGTTAAACAGAGCATGTCTGTGGATAGGATGGAGTCTGACAGGAAAGAGGCACTATCATTTCATTGACATGGCTATTTTTCCAGGAAGGTTAAAGCTGGGGGTAGGGTTACCTCCTAAATTCAAACTTAACAAAGGCTTTGATAGTTGGAAGGACCAACTACACAGAAGCCCATAGTTGTATGTGCAGAAGACAACAGAATTTGCTCATTCATTTCTGAAGAGCAGTTCTGCCCCCCCAGAAAGGAATGTGTGTACCTTGGAGGGATCATAGCCTGATCATATAGTTAAGGCTGGCCCCTGGATGACGGCTAAAGTGTGCTTTAAGTTACTGAGCCTGTTTTATACAAAACGGCACCTTTCGTTCTAATTCTGTTTGCAAATACTGATGTCTTCACTGATGTTTGAAGCCCAGGATGGCCCTGACCCAGACAAATCACCCTGGCCAGTTTCATCTGCTCTCACGGCTCGTGTCCGGCGACTGGTCACTATTTATCAGCGTTGCAACCGCAAGGAGCTCTGCCGACCTGAAATCCTAGGACCAGGTAGCCAAGGGTACTGGGTTCAAGAGGAGATGTTCAGGAGAACCTCAGAAATGGACCTCATCAACAAGGAAGCCCAAAAAAGGTAAAGGCCAAGGGCCAGAGAGTAGCTGCTAAACACTGTGGGGAAGGGAAAACTAGTCGCTAAAAGCCAAGTCTGTTTGTGGGTCATGTGATGGCTAAATTATCTCAGAGCTCCTGAAATACAAGCTCCAATAAATGTGGTAGTGTCCTGTTCTCAGGCAATCTGGAATCCCTCTATCCACAATGCCCAGACTTTCATAACTTTCCAGTGTGCCATTCCCCTGTAAGTTAGACTCTAGTTTCTGGGGATGTGGTTTTAAAAAAAAACGCACTGGCATATATCAGATCATTTCAAACCTTCTGGCTCTTCTAGAAACAAAAGGAAGAGTGTGTGTTGAAGTCGTCTTGCTATAATCACAAATCTTTATCAAGCCTTTGAGAACAATAAATATCAAAAATGTAAGCCCAGAAGGAAAGTATAAATTACCCATAGTTACTTGCTCATAAGAGAATTAAGCTACAAGGCCCACAGTAAGCCAACATAGACCAGGAATGAAGTAGCAAAGCTGCAGTTATTTCAGTCTTCAAATCTCTCCCTGGCAAGTCATCCTGCTAATTAAAGAAACACTGCATAGCAAATCCAGTTACGTCCCTGAACTTCTCTGATGTTAGGAAATTTTCAGAGCCCCTTCTTGCTTCCCACTTTTTTGCCAGCTCTTCACGCAAGCCTCCATGCACAGCTGGAATTGAGAGCATCGTGCCAAGGACCTTCAGAATATGGTGGAATGTACTTAGCCCGCTCTCTAGGTGATGGTCTTAAACCTGGAAGGTGATTTACCTGGCAGCTCGCTACATAAAACCGGAAGAAAGCTGAGGGGAAATTGGGAATTGTAGCATTCCCCTTTGCAGCTTTAGTTTCCTTGATGTAAGAGAAAGGGGCTGAATTTATCTCCAGGATTCTGTATTGTAATGAGGGAGGGTATGGAAGGCAAAACATTTAAGCATATGTGGTACTTTTTATCTCTTAGGAGTAAAAGTTAGCCAGGTGGTTCCTAAAATGTATGGCTCAGGAGACAGCAGTCTCCACATGTCACTTTGAAACAGGAAGGTCTTTACTGAAAGAAAGCAATGAAGATGTGAAATGATAACCTGTGTTTTTTATAAGCCTCTCTGTCCAAGCTAGCCTAAGCAAACAGTCGGTAGAGGACCAAGGAGACAGCTTGGTGCGTAAAGTGCTTATATACAAGTGTGATAACCAGAGTTCTGGTTCCCAAAACCCACATAGAAGCTGGGCAGGTCTGGCAGCTGCCTGTGATCCCCAGCACTCAGGAAGCAGATATCAGGCTCTCAAATTTTGGGTTTCATTGAGAGATCCTGCCTTAATAAAAGTGGGAAGCAATCAAAGAAGAAACCCACTGTCAGTTTTGGGCACCCCACACACACATGCATGCAAAAGAAAAGACATAACAATAAAATAGACCAGCTCCTGCTTTTCTTACAGTGTGTATTCAAAGTAGTGGCTATGTGTATGCATGTTTGCATATGTATGTACTTAGTATCCATGGAGACCTGGAGTTGGTGTTTTCCTCAGGATCCGTCATTGAACCTAGAGCTTGGTTCTTAAGAACCAGACTTTGGTCCTCGGTGTTTATACATTATGCACTTCATTCACCGAGGCAGCTCCTCAATGCCCTATTGGCTTTTTAGTCAAAGAATATGATAGTTCAGTGCTGAAATCCCAGCACTCAGAGAGAGGAAGCAGGCAGATCTTGAGTTCAAGGACAGCTTGGGTTCTAGGGTCATAGCAAGACCCTGTTTCTGTAAGTTGGTAGAAAAACATTCACCCTCCCTTCTGATTAAATTTTAAGGTGGACTAGAAGAGAACAGGCCGACTTCTACAGAACAGTGTCCTCCTTTGGCGTTGTTTATGACCAAGAGAAGAAAGCCTTTGACTGGACGCAGTTCCGAGTCATTTCCCGTTTGGACAAAAAGTCAGATGAGAGCCTGGAACACTATTTCTATAGTTTCGTGGCCATGTGCCGGAATGTTTGTCGCCTGCCCACATGGAAGGATGGCGGTGAGAAAATGGTGGTCACTGTGTTGACAGTGAGGTGGGGAGAGGGCATGTGGGGGTATAGGGTTACATTAGATGTGACCAAGAAGGTGGAGCCACCCAAGGAATTCCTGTACAGATGAAGAGGTTCTTTAAAAAGTCTCCAAATCCCCAATGATGTCGCTGCAGTGAAAGTTGAAATTCAGCTAAAACCACACAGAAATGTTGAGAGACTACCGTTAACCATGCTGTTCAAAACATAGGGTTTATTTGGCTTTTGTTTTTTTGGTCAAGATTTATCATATTCTAAACTTTGTACCTTTCTTACTTGAGATCTTTATTAATAACTTGAAATGCTTTCTAATGTATCAACTTATAAAAAAAAAAAGTGACTATCATTTAAACATTTCCTGATGCCCAAAACAGCTGTTCTGAGGCTCTTCCTGGTTGGGATTTCATGCAGCTTGGGTCCCCTTTCAACCTCATGTTTGTAGTTAAACTTGTTCTGGACCATGTTTCGAGAAAGGTAAAAGGAGCATTGAGCTACTTGCTCAGTACAGGTTCTGAGCAGATGGTAGCATGCCTTTGCCCACCTTGCAACATTTTAAGAATGGTCCATTCAGTCAAGGGACCGGATGTAAAGAAAGATTAGGCCTTGGAGTCATACTAACGAGACCTAGATTTTAACTCTGGTTCAGACATCTTGGTCAAAATAGCTTTTCTGAGCCCATTTCCTCATCCTTAAGATAATAATGTTGGTACATCAGGATTTTGTGAGATCTAGATGACACAAATAAGATACTTAGTGTTGGCAGCACACCGCCTGGGCTTACTACAATGTTTACGTGACCATTTCCCTGCTCATCCTTTACTTCCCTTTGGTCTGTACCCATTGCCCGTTAGTCTCCATTTTAGCAGGAGCTCACTTAAAACTGCTGTGATGAGGAGTTCAAGAGCTAAGCTACAAAGCCAAAGGTGCAGGGAGTGTCCACAACCACTTGATGTGTTTGGCTGTTTCCCTCTCTCTCCAGCTGTCCCCGATGCCAGCATCTATGTGGAGCCCATCACTGAAGAGCGGGCCGCAAGAACTCTGTACCGCATCGAGCTGCTGCGGAAGGTCCGTGAGCAGGTGCTCCCATGCCCGCAGCTACAGGAGCGCCTCCAGCTCTGCAGGCCCAGCCTCTACCTCCCCGTGTGGTGGGAGTGCGGCAAGCACGATAGAGACCTTCTCATTGGCACTGCCAAGCACGGGCTCAACCGCACCGACTATTATATCATGAATGATCCCCAGCTGTCCTTCCTGGATGCCTATAGAAACTATGCCCAGCACAAGAGCACCGACACCCAGTCACCCGGGAGTTTCTGTTGCCTTTACCAAACCAATTCCAAACTCTACGACTGTCTTACCTATACTCAAATGGGTAGGACTTCGGAATCTCTCGAAAGTGAACCTGAGACTCTGGCAAAAGTAGAAGGCAGAGATGATCACCTTGGTCTGCCTGGCAGCCTACCTGACCTGACGTGTGAAAACTTTATTTCTCAAGTTCAGGAGGTCTTTTCCATCGGCCGGGATGAACGCTTGCTGCCCGAATCCTTGGAGAACATGATGTACGGCAAGAAAGGATGTGGGCAAGGGCCAGGCTCTTTTCAGGAGAGCCCCAGGACAGACACAGAGTCCAGAAAAGATGCACTGGCCGTCTTGGCCGGCAGGGGCGAGAGTTGCCAACCTGCTGACAGTGCAGCAGAAATGGCTTCAAGCTCCTCAGTCATGAGCAGCTTAGAAGCAGGTGTAGCTCAGATGAACATTAAAAGTGAGAATCATTTGTCGACATCTATTTCAAAAGAAGGAGGGCCCTGCTTCAGCGAGCTGGGGCAGAGACCTGAGAGCCTCAGCACCAGGCACATAGCAGCCAAGTGCTTAGTTTCTCCTGTCCTAGAAACAGGAAGTGAAAGCACGTGTGTAGATCTGTGCAGTCTCAGCATCTGCGACTCCAGAAGAAGCCTCTCATCAGACCAGCAATTAATAGATTTATTAGAAAACAAAGGTTTAGAAAGTAAGTTGATTTTGAGTCAAAATCAGAGTGAGGAGGAGGAGGAAGAGGAAGAAAATGAGGAGGAAACCCTAGCCATGGCAGGAGGCAGCAGAGACAGATCAGAGGGTTTACATTTCTCAGAGCCCACAGCAAGCATCCCCAGGGAAAAGGGCCTCAGCTTCCACCTGAGTGAAGCTAAGAAAGGAAGCCTGGAGACAGTAAGCCAGACTCTCGGACCACAGAGGGTCTTTCCTCCCACGGCCTGTCAGTGCCACTGCAAACACATGAAGAGGTGGGCGCAGGGCCTGGGAAGTGGGTTTGAGGTAGACAAATCCAAGGTTTATCACCCAGATGTGTACAGAAGCAAAGCCAATAATGCCAGAGCAGAAGGTGAGCCCGCGGAAACACCATCAGAGCTGTTGAAAGTGAAGCACGAGCTTTTCAGAGAACCCTGGAAAGACGGCGCAGAGGGGAAGAGAGATTTCTCCACGTGCGCTCCTGAGGGAAGTGAGCCCAAGTCAGAAGACACGGACTTTGAGAATAAGGATGATTATGATAAAGATGGAAACTGCCACAGTCAAGGTAGAGTGTGTCATGTGATGGGCGGTGCTGAGTTCCAATCACTGCGTGGTCTGAACCAAATGTTATAGACTTTAATCTGAAAACTAGGCAAGTAGTTCAACTGTGACCACCCCAGAAAACTAGGACAGTCCTGTGACCTGTGTTTTTACACAGCAGGTGCATCCAGAACCCAGGGGAGACACTTAGTTCATGCACCAAATCAGACACATCAAGCTGGTCAAAGTAGAACTGCTTTGGGACATCAGAGACCTGCAGCTAATGTCAGGGCCATTAGTTTGCAGGTCCCCCAAAATTACGAGGCAAGATGGCCTTTGTCGAGGTGAGCACAGAGAGCAGCCGTTGCTTGTGTCATTGCCAGAACACTGCTTGAATGTCAGGCATTGCTGTGAGAACTGAGCACAGATATAAGCAACAGAATTACAAGCAGCTGATGAAATAGATTTCATCTTTTTAAACGGGCTCAAATTAGAAAAAATTTCAAAATGTTAAGAAAAAATTATAGGCAACCGTGAAACTCTTTATGCTTTGTAGGTACACAAAGCATAAAGAGCAACAAGAAGTGGGCTTTACTGATGCTTCAGATACAAGAGGTGCATCATGGTGACCAAAAATAGTTGATTTATTTTGCCAATATCTGAAAGATCCTGTTGGTGTCTGCCTGACTCTTAGTGAGTGGGAGATACTGATTCTGTATTAAAGGGGGAAAAGCAAGGCTCACATTTCTTGAGTCTTATAGTGTATGTTGTATACATGTGTGTGCACACTGCAGGTGTGTTTGCCTGTGCATACAACATGTACAGGCCAACAATTAACTTCAGTATCCTTTATCACTCTCCACCTTGTCTTTTTTTAAATATAGATTTGGTATACAGTCTTCCTGCCCATAGATCATAGTCTGTCCTTCCCTAGTGATCAATTTCCTTTCTTTTATAGGTTCTTGTTCTAGTTAACAGTAACAGGAATGTGTTCCATTCTGACAAGCAGGCCTTGAGTCCAATCAGAAAGCCGTTGGTTGTCTCCTTAATATTCATGCCTCTGTTAACACTGGTAGTCACCTATTGCCATGGTGATTGTTATTGCACCTTAGAGATCCCATAGGTTGATGACGCCTTCGTTTATTTTTCTCCTCCGGTAGTTTCTATAGTATTCCTTGGTACTATGTAAGCTGTCTAGCAAGGAGGAAGCTCTCAAACCAGTTCCAGGTACCACCTCTGGTTTTGATCACTGTCACTAGTGACCATTGTAAGGAATGATTGTGATCCCAAACTAAAATTTACCAGCTAGGATAAGGACTTTGGAAGCTGAGCTGAAGTTAGTTTGGTGACTTGGGCCCAGCCAGTCCAGAACGGGTCTGTCTATGACCATGCCCAGGTCATAGATCATAAAATCTACATGCATAAAATCTGTGTGAGTGTGTGTCTGTCTGTCTTTGTGTGTATCAAAGGGCACTCTATATACCTGTGGAAACCCAAGGGTAACTTCAGAAATTATCCTGGATTGCTTCTACCTCCTTTTTGCTTTACTCTGAGAAGTCCCAGGGTCCACCTTGCAGAACCAGAAGTGCAAGCCACCACCATTTCTGCATAGCAGTTTTACTTGTAATCCAAGATCTGAACCCAGGTCCTTCGGCTTGAAAGGCAGAGTCTTAACCCCTGAGCCATCTCTCCAGCCCATTTTGTTCTTTGTACCCTGTTGTGGAGGATACCACAGAATAAGCTATTAGAAATAACCAAATGAGGGGCTGGCTCAGGGTTAATAAGACTCTCATAAGCAGAAGGTCCTGAGTTTGGATCCCAGGTTGGCGGCCGCCTGCACTTCTGGCCCTGGTGGGTGGAACCTAGGAAATCCCAGAGCAAGGTAATCCAGGATAATTCCCAAAGTCATCCTTGGTCCTCCACAGGGATACACAGTGCCCTCTGACACACACACACACACACACACACACACACACACACACACACACACACACATTAAATAAATAAAACATTTTTTAAAAAAAGAAGCAACCAAATGAGCACAATGTAAATATGATTTAGAGAAGTGACTCCGTCCCTTCTTCGATGGCAGAAGAGCAGTGACCCTCGTGAGCCTTCTGAACTGCGTAAGCACCCACAGCAGTGACTTAAAGGGTTTCTGCAGACCTCAGAGGGATCCTGCCCACACAGGAGGAAGGGAAGTAGTAGTCTGCTTTTGCTGTCCGTGTCCACCCTGGTCTTGTTGGCTCTGTGTTCTCGAAACCCTAATGATGTACCCACACACATGCACACAAATACACATAAACATGAACGAAAAAAAAATTCTTCAATATATTTCTGTTGAATCCAGGATAAAATCATGATATACCAGAGTGCAAATGACCTAGGTGATTCCTTTTCCGCTTTGTTCCTGGCATATCTAGAAACCCTTTCCTTCCCCCATCGCCTCCCCATTTTCATGGTTTGCTCACCTGCAAGGAGATTCTTTTCTCTTACTCTGTATCATGTCTTACATCTTTCTCTTTTGGTTTTTTTGTTGTTGTTGTCATTGTTTTGGTTTGGTTTGGTTTTGAGGGGGAACAGGATCTCACTATGCATGCTGTCCATCTGTCCTCAGAGTCACAATCCTTCTGCCTCAGCCTCCCAAGTACTAGGATCACTGGCCTGAGCCAACATGCACATTTCTTTCCTCTACGGGCCTAACACAGCTTATAACTTGGTATTCCTTTTCTGTGAGCGCTCCCCTTCCCATGAGACTTCAAGAACCCTGAGGGGCTGCCAAGACCTGCCTGTAGCAAAGAGCTTCTGCAGCTCCCTGGGGTCTTGTGTTTATTTCACCACTTCACCAGGAAGGCCACATTTCTCCCGTGGGCATTTCACTGCTGTCCCATCATTACTGTTGCGTGGTCTTAGATGACCCACTCACATGGACAGCTTACAAAATCACTCCAGCTTCTGTGACGTGTGTGCTGGTCGGCTACATGAATCAGGTCTCGCTTCCTCCTCCCTTGTTAATATTCCTCTCTCACTCTGTCACTTTCATGCTTCAGAGCCTGCCACTTCAAGTGTCAAGTGTTGTGATGTTCAGTTTCGTCCTGTCCACTCTGCCAGTGAGAGAGATAGCTTTCATCTCTCCCTCCTCTTGGATATGCAAAGAAATTTCCCTTCTCCATTTTTGTTGGATAGATATAGCAAACTACTAGTAGATTTTGACATGCATCAGAGGCCCTAAAGTAGGATTTGCTTCTATTGCTTAACTAATTTGGTTCTCCTGAAAATAGAATATATGGTAATTAATAGCTTAAAGTAAATTAGCACAGAACAGGCCAATCAAAACGCAGAAAAGAAGATGCAGGTGTCCAGATCAGTACTGTCTCCCTGACAACTAGCAGATGGTTTTATGTCTCTTTCCAGACTACCCGGGGAGATTCTCTGAGGAAGAGAGCAAGAGCTCAGCCTCAGGCCTTGCAGGAGAGCTCAGAGATGACCCACAGGAAGCTCCAGCCCCCACCATTGCGCAGCTGCTTCAGGAGAAAACCCTCTACTCCTTCTCAGAGTGGCCAAAGGTATCGCCCAGAGCATGCATCTTCTGCCCACAGCATTCTGGCGTTGATTACTTTGCATTAAATTTTCTAAAGAACTTCTGCAAGCACACTTCGCTCTGTGCATTTGAGCACTGATGATATGTGCACTAAGAGAAAAGAAAGGTGTGGACAGGCCTTCAGCTAGTGAAGCCACAGGAAGAACGTGTCTCAACTGCCCTGGTCACAGCACTGTTGACTTAGTCTTCACGGTCCAGACTGTGATGTTCACTGGAGGGGTTTTACAGTGTATGTGTTCAGGCGCGCTCTCTGATCAGCTTCTCATTGAGAAAACTTGACCCTTGAACCCCGGGGATGGTGAACTTGTGTAACTTGGTGTTTGGTTCTCAGAACTTTTTCTCTCTTTTTAGGATCGTGTGATACTTAACCGCCTTGATAATATCTGCCACGTGGTGTTAAAGGGGAAATGGCCCTCCAGCCAACAGTATGAGCCCTCCAGCACACTGCCCAACCCTGTCTTAACCAGCAATGCTGGTTCTCGAAACAGCCTCTCAGAGCCAGAAGCATCGGAGCACAGCTTCAGCAGTGGGACGGCGTTGACAGCCCAAATCCAGAAGGTGAGGTACCCAGGTGGTGCGGACTGCAAAGCAAAGACCAGTGGCCACCGAGTCATTCTGCAAGTATCGAGTGCAGGATAGGATTGAATGGCTCGGTGTGATGGTCAGGTCGTTAGTGTTAAGTGGAACTCGGGTTTGTTCTGTAGACTGTGGAGAACTGGTGCAGAGATATGTCTGGTGAAAGCCTGCAGGTCTGGGGGAGGTGAAGATACCACATGAGGAACTGGTACCCGAAGACATTCTAGGCTGTAGGGTAGAGCCAGAGTACATAACAGAGCACAGAACAAAGTTGGCTTGCATGACTTAATGAGTGGCTAGGAGTCTTTAAACCCTTAGACGGCAGACAGAACAGTGGCAGCTGATAGGAAATGGGGTGTAATGGCAAGAATGAGCATTTCCGTGAAAGGTGGATGGTTTTGAGTAGTGGTAATTGTTGGGGTGGGGGATGAAGTTGTTAGCACAAGCATTCTCACGTGATTCCTAGACCTTATTCTGTTTACTTGGTCCGGGATACAGCTTGAGTACTGAGATTTATACTTACTTATGTTTTCATTTTTAACTTCCCAACTGACTCTGATGTACAGCTGAGGCCGGGAATGCCTGAGTCCTAATCTCACAAGTGTAGTCCCTGCACGGTGGAATCTCCGGCTCTGCCTTGGGCCACCAACATAGAGGCTAGGTGGTTTAGTACAGGCATTTAAGGGGCCTGAGTTTACAAAGAAGACTGGAGGTAATACAAGGCAGAGGATATCAGGCTTGGGGGAGGAGCTGTTGTTCAGAGCATACATAACATTCAAACCTTTTGCCATCTGTGTGTTCACAGGAGAGCTTCTTAGCTCCGGTCTTCACAAAAGATGAACAAAAGCACAGACGCCCCTATGACTTTGAGGTGGAGAGGGACACCAAGGCTCGGAGCCTAGAACAGTACTCTGCCACCCATGGACACCCCCCCATCGTCCTCAATGGCTGGCACGGAGAGTCAGCTATAGACCTCTCCTGCTCATCAGAGGGGTCCCCAGCAACCACATCCCCTTTCCCAGTGAGCACCAGCACCCCTAAGATTGGGTCTATCAGTTCACTTCAAGGAGCCCTCAGTATGGACTTGTCTGGGATTCTGCAAGCTGGTCTGATCCACCCAGTGACTGGACAGATTGTCAACGGGCACCTCAGAAGAGATGATGCTGCTACAAGAAGGCGGAGAGGGAGACGGAAACATGCTGATGGAGGAATGGACCTCATCTTTTTGAAGGAGCAAACACTTCAGGCAGGAATCTTGGTGGGTATCCAAGGCCTTGAGCCCCACAAACAGCTTCTTACCTCACGTACCATGTGTTCTGGTTTTGCATCTTTTGCCCTCCTTCATTTGTCCTGCATGCTTTCTCTAAATATAAAGTACCCTCCTATCTTTTCTGAGATAGATACTAACCCATTCATGGCCCTTAATCTTCATGCAGCCTGGATAGATTACCAGGTGGTCTTACCTTTTCAGGTACAAGCAAGAGTCTTCTCATGTTTCTGAAGAACCACTGGCAGTTGAATACACAAAGCCAGGTGACAGGAGCACAGGTTGCCTGAAGGCATTTCTGCTGCCTGATCCCGCATGCTAATATTCTCATTTTAAGCGACATTTGTTTTCATCATAATTTTTTTTTTTTTTTTTTTTTTTGAGTTGCTGGTCTCACTGTGTTGCTGAGACTGGTTTTATTCAATCTTTCTATCTCAGCCTCTTGAGTAGGTAAAACTACCTTGGAGCCAGCTGAAAGCTGTTGGTTCTGATTTAGTCACTCTGGGGTATCCACTACCACACCTGGTTCTTACACGCTAATGTCTGTGTGTGTGTGTGTGTGTGTGTGTGTGTGTGTGTGTGTGTACATGTAGGTCAAGGGTACATGTGTACATCTGCGAATGGAATGGGGGTCCAGAGGCCGTCCTCAGGTGATGTCCTTTGTGATGTCCTTTGATTTTTGAGACAGTATCTCACTATCCTGGCACCTACCAGGTAGGCTGGACTGACTGGTCATCGAACCCAGGGATCCACTGTCTCTTCCTCATTTTTTTTTTCCACTCTGGGTCATGGCAATCAAACTCAGCCCATGCTTACAAGGTAAGTACGTTCCTGATGGAGCCATCTCTGCAGCTCCCCCTACACACACACACACACACCCTCCCTAATTTTAATAGTTTACCTTCTTTTAAAATATGAAGCAAGGCTTGTAAAATTTCAGTAGAGTGACTGATTTATAAAATACGATTTCCTTATCGTCAGGATAGTTTTTAAATTTGCTAATGTAAACATTAAGTTAAAGCCCTGATGAATGTGGATCTGTTATAGGTGCTAGTAACAAGAAATAAAAAAGACAGTCACCAGCCGTAGAGGAGGAATCTCTACCGCAGACCTCAGTGGGGTATTTTCGAGATGAGAGAAGCTGGTGAGGAAGGAGCTGGTGTTACCCGGACAGTCAGCATGGTGACACAGGAGTGGACTGAATCACAGAAATTAAAATGTAGCCCAAGTTTGCTAAGCAGATGGAGTGAAGAGCAATAAGGAAGAGGAATAACGTGTTTGAGAGCAGTGGCCAGTCAGCAATGTGAAAGATTCTAAATCAGCACCCAGTGGGGTTTTATAAGAAGGAAATAGACACCAAGATGTTAGGAACTCATCTGCATCCTGCCGTGATTAACCGCACGTGCTTGTTTTCTCTTCCTCCAGGAAGTCCATGAAGACCCTGGGCAGACCCCGAGCACCACCCACTCGGAAGAACCAGGGACTGCTTCCTCAGCCACGGAACCTGCCACCGCATCCAACAGTCAGGCCGAGAAAGCCGCTCCCAGCAAGAGCCTGCTTGACTGGCTTCGGCAGCAGGCTGATTACTCCCTGGGTGCTCCTGGCTTTGGGGCAGTAAGTGTTACTTGCTACCAAAGACCACTGTTAGTCAGCTAAGCAGAAGTCAGAAAGTACAAGCGGGTTGACTGAGAACATCATTTTTTTTTTTTTTTAACTATATTGTGTGTGCGTGTGTGTGTCAGAGGGCATTGTATGTGAGAGGACCAAGGGTGACTTTGGGAGTTATCCTGGATTGCTTCTACCTCCATTTTGCTTCATTCTGGGATCCAAACTCAGGACCTTCTGCTTATGAGGCAGTTTTAACCCCTGAGCCATCTCTCCAGCCCAGAACATCATTCTTAAAAGATTTTTTTTGAAGTTTTAGTTTATTTAATTTTAGTTAAATCCTCCAGTAACAAAGTCAGAAGAGTATATAAGAAGTAAATGGGCTTAATTTTACGAGGACACAGACATGGCTCAAGTTCAGCTCCCTGCTCCCCAAAAATGACCACATGGTATCTATCATAAGTTCACAGAGAAGTCTGAGTCTCTGTACATGATGAAGATTCCCTCAGGTTGATAAGTGACTGCTTTGGGAAGGGCCCTATTAGTTACAGTTACTACTTTGGGTCTTTTTCTTCAGTCTTGCTGCCTTTGCCGAGGTCTGTCAGTTTGGGATCTTTAAGAGGCTTCCAGAATGCTAGTACTTTGTCTTGATTTTTCTTTTCTCTCCTGTCCCACTCTCATCTTTGTGTTGGGCACATCCTACCAGTAAGATGTGTAGACAGAGCGTGTACAAGAGAGAAGAGAGTGAACTCACCCACACACAGTGCAATGTAGACAAAACCAGCAGAGTCTGCGAGGCTGGTGTGTGCCTCGGCTTCAGCCAGGGCCCAGCACCTACACGGCCTGAGTGCCAGCTTGCAGTGGGAGTCCTGGTGCCTCAAGGGGGGAGCCTGTGCAGGGTAGCGGTAGGATTATGTGCAGAGTGTCACTAGAGAGAAAAGAACAGCCAGCTGAAAACTTCCCCATCAGACTTGGTGCGAGAAGAATATTTGTGACAGCAGTCTCCATTTGCCTCCTAGAGTTTTTCAGACAAACCGAAGCAGAGGAGGCCACGCTGCAAAGAACCTGGAAAATTAGATGTCGCCTCTCTGAGTGGAGAAGAGAGGGTTCCTCCTGTCCCCGCGGAGCCAGGCCTGAGGGTAGGAAGACAGCGGGGGGCAGCGGGCGCATGCAGTTGAGCACATCTTGTGCTCCTGAGAAAGCCTAGCAGGACAGAGGTGCCTGGATGGCGTTTTCCCCAGGCCTGCACAGAAAGTTGAAACTGTGCTGCGGACACTTGAGCAGCGTGAGTCCTGTGGCCATGGTTCCCATCTTTACCTTCTAAACAATTTGCTAAACCATCTCAGAATCCCCCCCACCCCTGGCCTATTTACAAGGGATAAGAAACCTTAGTCCTCAATAGTGGTGTGTTTCCAGTATTTAACAGATGTCATGGAAATTTTTATGTCTTGTCAAGTTTTAACAAGCACTTAAGACTCCTCTTCCTCGCGCTTCTACATTGACAGTGAAGACAGCTGACCCCAGACAGAACCAAGTCTGCAAGTAGCTTCAGACAGCTGCAGGTGCTTGGAGTCCAACGAATCTGGGTTGATTATAGTCTGCAAATGCGTACACGTTTGGACTAGAAAAGTCATAACCTCCAGGGAGCGGCAGTGGTGTTCCCCTCAAAACCATGTTGCTTCTGGGCACATTGCACATCCCGAGCTTCAGAGTGTGTCCCACACAGACAGGAGCTTCCTAAGGTCGGCGGGGACCCTTGCTCTTCCCAAGCTGTTCTCTACGTTCAAGCTCCCCAGACTCCAGCTCTGCCAGCCGTGGTGCCCCCGCCTCCGTTTCCATCTTGGGGTAGCCTGAGTGTGGTATTTTATTCGAGCTGCAGAGAGTATCCATCCTCGTCATTCCCTCCTCATGCAGCAAAGAGCGGCCACACGCAGCAGTGCCACAGACAGACGAACTCATTCATCTCCACCCGCTGCCACAGCTGCCGCAGAGACGCTGGGACCAGCCCCTCAAGCGTGTCACATTGGAAGAGCCTCCTTCCCACCAGCCTGCCCTGTCTCCTGGTTCATTCTCAGCAATGTCTCTGCGGCCTCTTCTAGGCCCCTTGGGTTGCACAGGCTGGTAGCTTCTGTCTGCTCAGTCAGCCCCTGTGGTGAGGTGGTCAGGTGAAGCCCCCCAGGAGTCCATTCCTGGCTGTGGCCTTGCATTCCTGGTACTCAACACATGCCATTGACTGTCTTGTTTCTCTACACCTCTTGACACTTCCTCATGCTCCTGGCGTGAAGACTTTCAGTCCTCTACGAACACCTCTTAGAAGAGCCATTTCTCCGCTATTGCCAGGCAGTCTCTTCCCTGTAACGTCTGTCCTCTCTTCCTCTAAGACCCTTCTCTGCACTTGGCAAGTGCAGGAAGCCCCTGCCCCCTGGTCCTCAGGGCTGCTTAGTGATCCCAGCATGGCCTGGGCCGTGTCTCATGCAGCTCTTCCTGGGATGTGAGCAGGGCGCGCTGCTCACTGTCCATAGAAACCCTACTCCTTGCAGGTGGGTGTAACCAAAGGCTTGGAAACAACAGAGATTGACTTCTCTCGGTTCTGAAGGTGGAGAAATCTAAGGTTGAGTGTCTAGTGAAGACTCAATATTCGCTCAGCAGTCCTGCTGTGTTCACATGGAGCTGTGTGAAGTCTCTCAGGAGGGCACCAATCCCATTCATGAGCAATTAGCCTCATCATCTTATCACCCCAAAGCCCTTATCTTCCCATCTTTGGGGATAGGACTTCAAGATCCATAGTCCACAGCCAAAACTGTACCCATTCTCTAAAAACAGGTTATAATCTCACAGAGAACTCCCCCCCTTCTCCCTCCCTTCCTCCCTCCCTTTCCTACCTCCCTCCTTCCCTCCTTTCCTTTCCTTCTTTCCTTCCTTCCCTCCCTTCCTTCCTTCCTCCCTCCCTCCCTTCCTTTCTTCCTTTCCTTCCTTCCTTCCTTCCTTCCTTTCCTTCCTTCCTTTCCTTCCTTTCTTCCTTTCCTTCCTTCCTTTCCTTTCCTTCCTTTCCTCTCTCCCTCCTTTCCTTCCTTCTTCCCTCCTTTCCTTCCTTCCTTTCCTTCCTTCCTTTCCTTCCTTCCTATCCTTCCTCCCTTCCTCCCTCCCTCCCTCCCTCCCTCCCTCCCTCCCTCCCTCCCCTCCTTCCTTCCCTCCCTTCCTCCCTCCCTTTCTTCCTTCCTTCCTTCCCTCCCTCCCTCCCTCCCTCCTACAGAATCTCACTGTGTATGCTGAGGTCTGGCTGTGTGAAACCCACACACTTGGCAAGCTTCATAGAACAGTGAGACTCAGCCTCAAGACGTCCAAGGCAGAGTGGTTGTTTCTCAGCTATATGTATATACATATTTAATTTTTTTCTATATCTAAAGTGTGTTTATAATAATACAGATATAGCAATGCATACAGTTTTGCTCCTTGAAGACATGGGTCTCCTAAATTCTTGAGCATACATCTGCTAAACAGCTCCTTGAGTAAATACTTCTGTTGCCATGCATGTGACACTGAAGATCCACTGTTGTGGTCACGTTCATCCTGTGCCAGCCACTCCAGAAGTCTTTTAGAGCCGGCATTCTTCTGCTTTGCTTGCAAACATCTGAGCAAGGAGTCCTGTGTTGCATTTGATCACTAGGTCTCTTCTTGGTTTTGCCAGACGAGCCTACTAACTTTCCTGGAGTAAGAAACTTTTGGTCAGTTAGAACAAACGCTGTCATGCACTGACAAAGGTGTTTTGGGGTTGGGGGGCCCATGTAGTCATCTGGAAGCAACTTTGCTTCCAGCACTGCTTGGACACAAGGCCTCTCACTTTGCTGTTCTCTCCGCCCTCTCTTGAGGCCTCCCCTGGAAGGGGAAGCTTTGCTCTCAGGGTATAATTACCGAAAGGGAGCGCTGCCAAAGCCCGACATGGCCGCTGTGTGTGGTCGCAGAGCTGCTGGGAGGGGCACCTGTCAGGGGTGGGCAGCAGCTGGGTGGCTGGAGTGGCTGTCTTCCACAGGAAGTGGTGAGTGTCGACTTCCTCCCACACCCCCACTGTGCACCGAGCTCTGCTCTTCTCCTTAGACTCAGTGCTGGTGCTCTCCAGACTAGGTGGGAAGAGACCAGCCCCACCTTCCTGTCACGCCCTCATTTCTGGGGGTCCCATGCTCCCGCTGTGTCAGTGGGTGGGGAGAGGATGTTTTAAACCCCATGAGACCTGAGGATCTCTCTCCACCTAGCAAGCAGGCCCAGGGAGGCCAGAGGTCTAAATAGGTACATAGCTATGTACATACGTAGATGTCCTGGCAAGGAGCTATTTAAATAGTGTTGAAGATCTACAGCACATGGTTAGAATATGGGAGGGGAGACTTTACTCAAGTGTTGCAACTGTTTTTTTCTCAAGAAAGACTTTCGAGGTAGAGCATGCCCCCTCATTGGAGAATAAGGGGGAGTTGTACACGTGTGGTGTGAAGGGACTAGACGCCCAGCACCTTTCCACAGCTCCTAGATGTGGGCAGACAGATGGCAGAGACCTCCAAGAAGCCTGAGAGCAGTGTTTGGGATTAGGGTGCATGGTATAGACAAGGACTGACCCAGAGAGCGTTGCTTGCACTAATAAATTCAGACAGGCTGGTAACACCCTTAGCATTAGCATGGTTGCACCTTCAGACTTCACTGTCTTCGAACAAGCAGCCAGGAGTGTCTGCCTAGTGAATGCCCTAAACCAGAGCGGGCACATGCCCAGCACACTTGAAGAAAACCAGCCTGGACCTTTGCCAGTGGCTGTTGACACTGTTGGGCTGTGGTGTGGAGAGAGCCCCGGGTGCCCTCCTGTTCGCCAGGCGCTTGTGCCTCGGGGCAGCCCTTGCCCTCGGGTTGAAAGGGGCGGGGCCCCAGTGCTCACTGCTGAAGAGGATTCTTCTAGCTCTGTAGTAGGAGACCAAGGCTTTTTGAAAAATTCTCTCCTCAGAGTTGCCATCATAAAACATTTTGTCCAGGTGACTGGTTTTTCTAGAGTATTCTTTGAGAAATTGAAAGACAGGTGTAAGGCTTCAGAAATTCCTGTCTCCAGGGACTTGGAAAAGTATCTGTCACAAATCCGTGAATCGTTAACGTGGAAAAGTATCTGTCACAAATCTGTGAATCGTTAGTTCTCTGAGAAGCAGCCGTGCGGGTGGTGCTGACAGGGATGTACGTCATCAGTTGAGGTGCAGGGCATGTGGTAGATGGCGCCATGGTGATGTTGGCATGTCTCCTGCCACCTGTCCTGTCTCCAGCACCGCTTTTTGAGCACCTGAGAGCTGTTGGCCACTCCCTGTGGGGGAACAGGCGCGTCCTGGCGGCTGCTTCTGAAGCCTGCCACGCGCCTCACAACTCTCCGAGAGCCCAGAACCGCTGCGGCAACCTATGGCTTCTCTCTGCCCTTGAGCAGAACTTGTGGAGGTGCTGAGGGTGTTGCTAGTTTGGGGAGAAGAGAGACAGTAAAGCAGCAGGAAGTGTCAGAGCTGAGGGTCGAATTGCTACGCCAGTCCTCAGGAAAAGGTCAAGACCTTGACGCGGCCCACAGGCCCCGCTCAGTGCAGGCGTCCTCCACCTCCTGGCCTTTGCTCTCCAAGGTCTAGAACTTCAGAGCCATCGTGTTCTCTGACATTGCCTGCACCTGTTCTTGCCTCTTTCTGGTCCTTGGTGGAACCAGCTCCCTATCTGCAGTTCTCAAAGACAGGAGGCCATAGGCTGGTGGAACAGTGCCCCTGCCTCCCTCCCTGTCAGAGCTCCACCACTGCAGACTGAAACCCTTAGAAAGCATTCGTGAGACGCTGAGCCCCTCTGTGTGTGTAGCTCTCCCCCTTCGTGCTGCTCTGCAACCCCACCTTCCAGCCTTACTCCAGTACAAATGCTCTGTTGCCAGGCACATTGGGCTCTTCTGAACCTGGCTCACCCTTGCTAGAGTTAAAGGGGTTAAAATTAACACCAGCTTTGTGACAGGACCATGGGCAGAGCCGGGGAACAGTGGGGCCTCTGCCTCAGCATGCGTGGGCAGGGCAGCCAATTGTCCAGGGTACCAACAAGGAGACACTTAATTCTACTCCCCTCAGGCTGAGAAAAGACTCAGTCTCAGCGGCGACGGAGCATGCATAGCAGTGAACGGGACAGGCAGCACAGAAAGACGCACAGTTGCCCAGGGAGCCGTTTCCCTGCCACGGCCTCATGACCCCACAGATGAAGGAGCACGTGGCTTCCCTTGCCACTGTGCGGAGCACTGAGGCAGTACCACAGTGATCCTGTGATGGGGAGTGATGGTGTGCGTGAGGCCAAGCAGCAGCAGAAATGCTGACTGTGGAGCGCAAAGAGAAGGACGCCAGAGCGTCACCTCCTTGGGTGGCATTTCCCAGCAGCGCTCAACTTCCTTTATGATGCAGCCCATGTGTACACTACCCTTTGCCATCCAAGTCATGCCCTCTTGGGAGGAGAGCAGGCATGCACACCATTTGATGTGGTGTCCCTAGCAAGCGCTTCTTCCTGAGAGATGGGCCACGTGTTAAGCACTTTGCTTGTAGTGACTTTTAAGTGTCATTGTCCTTGCTTTCCAAAACCAGCCCAGCCTCAAGCTGAGGTGTGGCTGCGCCAGCTCGGAAGCCTTGTCCTACACGCTTGGCTTTGCTGCTTCAGTTCAAGCTGCTGTCGTGAGGGTGCGGTCACTGTTCTGGGGAGGGGGCCGTGCTATGGGAGTCCCCAGGAGACATCTCAAGTGCTGGCTCCATTGTGCCAGCCTCTCACACAGTGGAAACTGCCCTTGCTTGGTGAGAGCTGTGGAAGCACAATCTCATGATGCCAGGCATCCTGGTTGCCCTTTGCCATTCTGAGCCTCTGAGGTTCTGAGAAACCTTTCTGGGCCTGCAGGCAGGAGATGCTCCTCCCTGGGGAGCCCTTTGTGGAGCTGGGGACCACCAGCTAGAGCAGCATGCAGCCCCAGCTCCCTGCCCTGAGCCGCCTGCCCACAAGTAGTTCTCAGTAGCCTGTGTTTCTTTGTCCTTTTTCAGGGATTTCTTCCAGAAAGCAAATTCAATCACACCCTGGCTGAGCCTGTTCTTCGGGACGCTGCCGGCCCACGCCGCAGGGGGAGGCGACCTCGGAATGACCTGCTGAAAGCCCCCACCATTGTGGCAGACTCTCCATCCGGAATGGGCCCACTGTTCATGAACGGGCTTATTGCGGGGATGGACCTGGTGGGATTGCAGAATGTGAGAAATATGCCAGGCATCCCCCTCACTGGGTTGGTGGGCTTCCCAGCCGGCTTTACCACCATGCCTACGGGTGAAGAAGTCAAAAGCACTCTGAGCATGCTACCCATGATGCTGCCAGGCATGGCTGCAGTGCCCCAGATGTTTGGTGTTGGGGGACTCCTCAACACACCGATGGCGACCACCTGCACGTCCGCTGCGTCAGCATCTCTCTCAAGCACAACCAAAAGCAGCACGACAGCCACGGAAAAGACCGCAGAGGACAAGCTGAGTGGCCACGGCGTAAACACAGACTCGCCAGCCGAGGACAAGCCTGGTCCTGGCCCGTTTTCTGACCAGACGGAACCCGCAATGACTACTAGCAGTCCTGTGGCTTTCAACCCGTTTCTCATCCCAGGAGTGTCTCCTGGGCTCATCTACCCGTCCATGTTCCTCTCCCCTGCCATGGGCATGGCTCTGCCAGCCATGCAGCAAGCCAGACACTCGGAGCTGGTCGGTCTGGAGAGCCAGAAGAGGAAGAAGAAGAAAGCAAAAGTAGACAACCAGAACTCCAACCCAGAGCCTGCTCCTGCGTGCGAGAGGGAGGCAGACGGTGCTCAGAACCCCACAGCGTCCGCCCCTTCACCCTCGGAGAGAGAACACGTGGCTCAGGCTGGGGAAGCAGGACTCAAGGACTCCAATTAGAACTTTTTCTTTAAAGAAATCATTGTGAATTGTAAGTTTCTTATCCCATAAAGGTTTGTTACTTCCCTCACTTCACTTCCATAAGAACCTGTGTTTCCGTAAGTAATATGACCTACCTAATTTCCTGTCTGAGAACCATGGTAACAGATGTTAACAGTCGCAGGGCCCTGCCATTTCATTGGATAATGTCGTCTACTAGTCTAGGAGGCACAGAATTCTTTCTGTTTTCCAGTCGTTCATTCCAGCAGTCGATTAAGACAGCACTTGGTGACACACCCTACCCCCTTCTCTTCCAAGTTTCCCACTTTCCTGAGGAGGAAAAATGGCAGAAGAGAGGTGTCTAGGGATTCACTGTTGGACCGAAGAACAGAAACAAAGAGCTCTTTTTTGTGTGAGGTAGGCCAAATAGGAAGAATGTAAGAAAGCAACCAAAAGCACAGAAAAGGGATGTGCTGGTGGGTGTTTCTTAGGTAAACCGTGTCCCTATTTTATCATGGTTACTAAGTGAAGTAGTATACCCGAAGCATATACTCTAATGGTTGAAAATTCACACCTCGATTCTTCTGTTAAAAAAATCAAGCAGAAACCTACTTGATAGCCACACAATGCCCCCTTCGTGGTTTCTCAGATACTTGCAGCAAGAAGAAACACTGGCCAGCTATTGTTACTTCCCGTGTCCCCTCCTGTTAAGAGCAAGCTGTCTGCGGGAGTCAGCAGGGCTCGCTCTCCTTGGAGCTGCACACGGCTCGCCACCTCTCGACAAGCACTCTGCTCACACTTTGTTCTCCCAAGAGCCCTGGCTGCTGGGTGGCCTCTCTGTGCTCACCAAGAGCAAGGCTTTCTGGAGCCCGAATAGCTAGTTGCTCAGCACTTAGGCTTTTGTCATCCAGGTGGAATTTGTCCACATCCACATGCCACCCTTTCACTGTAACTGTGAAGGTTTTCCCTCCGTTATTTCTCTTCATCTTACGGTGGGGCCCCAATTCTAAACGGCCGGTTACGTGAGACTGGTTGCAAGTCATCAGTGTTCCATCCTTATGCTTCTCGAGTTTAGGAAGTGAGCCAGGAGAACCGCCGGGGCACCCCGCTCCCCTCACACCAGGACCCTCCTGCTGGTCTTCATGGAGGTCTGAGGCTCAGCGCTGTGGGCACAGCTCCGGGGCCTGGAAACCTGGCAAGTGTCACTAGCACCAAGTTTCACTTTTGTTGTCAAAACTTACTGTATTTTTTACTGTTTCTGTTACCGTTTCACTAATTTATCAGAAGGTCCAAAAGTTTGACACACTATTTCAGTTGCATTATTTATTTATGATGCTTTGTCGTCGTCTTTTATACATTTGGGATTATAAATTATGTAAATGTTCAAACAAGCATCTCAAAGAAGTCTGTTAAATTGTGATGGAAAACATCAATCAGGTGTATTTGCAAAAAGTGGAGTCCCAATTCTATGAATCACAGATATGAACTAGAATCATCTGATCCTAGAAGAAAGAATCCAAGATTGAATGAATCCTATTTAATGTCTTCATGGGGTAGATGGCCAATGATGCTGGCAGCAGATTTCTTAGAAATGCTGCTCTCTGTTTAACTAACATTTTGTTCAGTTTTGCCTCCAGTGGAAGCAGAAAGGGTTTTTCAGCTGTTAAATCCTAAAAATCAATATAATTTATTTATGTAAAAAATCATTCAATCGATATATTTTTGAACCTTTTAAGTACTAATTTTCTTTTTATCAAGTAGAAAAAAAATGTATTTGCCCTAAATCCTTAAAATACAAATGCTATAAAAATTCCTGTATCCTGAAAGCCTTACTGCAGATGAGTATTACAGACACCCAGCCGGGGTGGTTTCCTTCGTTGTCCTCGTGTTGTTGTGTATGGAAGCTGCTCTCCCCAGGTTCCGCTTAAACCTCCAGTAGGTCACAGGGTTCAGTGTGGATCTGACTTCACCACCAGCATGCGCAACCCCTTGTTATATCTTAACCAAACCTGTACGTTAGCTCTCGGGCGTCTAGGCTTCTGTTTGACTGCTGTTGTGACCCTGTCTGCAAAATGAAACTGACGCTCTGTGGATTATTTGCTCTGTACGGCGTAAGTGCTTCTTGGTGATTACTCTTGACGTTTCTAAGAGCAAAAGCCAAATTTAAACTCTCTTCAGCAAACTTGAGCCTCTTCCTCTGACTCCACGTCACGCACAGCCGTTCTTCACCCATGTCTTACATAATAAATTGTCTGTGGTCTTGATCCTGGATTTTAAAAACCATTTAAACTTCAGATTCGTATTTGAGGAATTCACTGTCACATGAGTGTCTCGAAGCCCTGACATTTTATGGATGTACCGTGTGCAAATTAGGAACTTGTTGACAAACTGTCTCTCTACTCCTGGACACACGGAAGGGACCTGACTGCCACCAGCCCAGCCCTGAGGTGCTCAGCTGATGCCTCCCCAAAGTTAGTTCCTTAACCCACACTGAAAATCTCACTTCATACCACACGCTGCCTCCCCAAAGTTAGTTCCTTAACCCACACTGAAAATCTCACTTCATACCACACGCTGGGGCCTCTGGGGAAGCTAATCTGCTGTGGGTTCAAGCAAGTCCTTAAAACAGAAGTGCCCGGGGGCTGGAGAGGTGGCTCAGGGGTTAAGCCTCTGCCTTGCAGGAGGAAGGTCCTGAGTTTGGATCCTAGACCCCACGTATAGACACCAGGCAGAAGGAGGGCAGCCTGCGTTTACAGTCCTGATAGGGGGGAGCCTATGAACCCCAGCACAGAGTAAACGAGGAGGTGGAGGCATCCATGGTGGTTCCCGAATTCATCCGTGGTTCTACACACACACACCGCCTATGCACGCGCACATACACGTGCAATTTATAAAAAAAAAACACAGAAGTGCCCATCTTTAGCTTGTAAGGTCTTAGTGTCTTTAGCTATGGCAGGCATGGCTCCCCAGTCACAGAGTAGGTGTGCCAGAAGTCTCGGTGAGGCCAGAGGAAAGCACTGAGCCTTCTGTAGGACTGAGCAGGATGATGCCCAACCTCACCTGTGGCATTCCTTCCTAGAAGCCTAAAGGAGGGATGAGGCCCTCGGGCACCCCATCTTCAAGCACGTGTTATTACAGGCTTTAAGATCTTGAATGGAGACCCCGAGTGATGACAGTCTCGTCTCTTCCTTGCCTAGCCCCCGTCACAGTACTTAGTGCACAAGAACGTGCACAAGTGTGTGTGTGTTGTGTGTGTGCGCCTATGTGATTTTATTTGTCTTCATGGGAGCAGGGCCGGTGAGGCTGCCACTAACCTGCCTAGCTAAGGCCAACAGAAGCTGCCGACGGCGTCCTAATCACAGACAGGAGCTGGGGCTGAACCCCACAGTCTCTCTCGCTGTGGAAAATAGCACCCCCTGGGGCCTGGCTTCTGTGATGCCAGCCTGGGACCTCGTACCTCAGAAAGCAGAACCAAGTAGAGAACCTCACACTCTGAAAAATTGGCACTGGGGTAAAAAATGGAACCCAAAGTCACACTCTGAAAAACTTGGTGCTTGATTTATTTATGCCTAATTATTCTAAGTAGTGTCTTGCAGGAAGTATTAGTTCACTTGCCTGCTCTAGAAACCGTGAAATGATTTTGTCAGATCAGAACTGAGAGCACCAAACCCAGGGACTAGGATCTCGGGTCTAGATTGGCCGTGTTCGTGGCTTCTCCAGACTGGGCATCCGAGTATCCCAGGACACTGGTCATGGCTGTTTGTGGTCTGCATACTTAAAACATGGGAAATAGGGAGGTGCATAAAGTAGGGGCGAATTTCATGAAGTCAGTACAGAAATAGAGACCGAGGGCAGCTGTGACAAATTGGTGCTGCCCAGCCAGCTCTCGTGACAGGACAAACAGCCCCAAGCTGACCCTTGAAGAAAAGGAGCAGAGGTCAGAGGGGGAAGGAGGTAGAGTCTGGTTGTTTCTGGAAGAGCCGGGAAAGAAAAGCCCATGGTATTTCTCAGGACAAAATGGAGGGCTACGGACATCCGTCCTTGCCTCAATGGCAGCACCCACAAAGCCACGGAACAAGTGTGTCTATCCAAGGAGGCCTCTGTGGCTCACAGGTCCTTTTTTCTGGATTCTGTGTTATTAGCTTGCATGCCTACCGAGCGAGGCAAATAACACACCTGGATGCCATGCGCCAGGATTAAGACAGTGGGCAAGGACTGGAAACGACACCCCCTGTCTGTCCCCCGCACCATCCTGACGACTAGGAAGCAGCTGGTACTAGCAGTAGCAGTGTTTGCCTCGTGTCCACATGGGTTCTACTGCCTAGTGCCTCATTCAGCAGAAATGGATATTCACATGTAAAGTTCCCAGCTTTTCAAATGTGTGTAATCCGTGAGTTAGATGCATACCTATCCGCTGGTGGGGCCCCTATGCTGCTTAGCTGACTGCAGAACCCTGAGAACTGACAGGTTCCCGATACAACCAGAAGGTAATTTAAATACAAAAGCCAGCCACACTTAGAGAGGGAGGTGTCTCACCGGGATGTCTGCTGGCTCTCACAGACTCAGAACTGCTCAGGAGTTCAAGTCAATGCCAGAGCCGTTTTTACACAGTCCCCTGTCCCAGTCATTAAGTCCCTCACCTGGGTGGTCTAGCTGGAGCGCATGACCATGGCACAACCTCAGGATGATTGCTTGACCCTCATCTTTCTCTGCCCCAGGCATATTTGAGTTACAGCATCGAGGGCGTCTAAAGAATAAGAGGTCCCAGCCCAGCCCCTTGTGGGTGTGAGTGCAAGCAGGAACCACAGAGGAGAGACTCCCCGTCTTTCCTCACTACTGCTGAGGTGCTAAGCCGCTTTCCTGCCCTGGCTGTGGTGGAACACACCAGGATAACTCCAGCCGGCTAGGCTGCCACTCCTGCACCCTCCCACACCCCCGTTCCAGCCCTGACCCAGACATTTCCACTTGCACGTCAGACTTTCCAGACAGTAAACTCAGATGGCCAAGGCAGGAGAGGGGAAGTGGGCAGTGAAGAGTCGGCGGGAGTTAGAACCAAGATACCAGTGTATTCCAGATCGTATGTGTGTCCATTTCCAGCATCTAGGAGTCTCCTGGTGCTGAATCTAGGGCAACTTCCCAACTTCTCTTCCCTGGGAACCCAGAAACCACTCTTCCCACTCCACCATAACACCTCTTCCATATGTCTCCCATCAACAGATCAATGAGAGATTACCACTGCACCCTGAGCTGCCACTTGGGACGAGTTCTTCTCAGACAGTCCTTTCCACCACTGGGGACATTCTATGCCCATGGAGATGAAGACTCTGATAACAGTAGGGGTAATGCTAATGTTGCAAGTGTGTCCTTGTACCTCTGTGGGCCTTCACCCAAGTCAAAGGAAAAACTTACCCCATAGTCAAATACTAGCCACTGCTTGAGTCCAAGGCCTCTTTCTCTCCAGGGTGGACTGGTTCTCAGAGTCTCCGACTGTGATTCCAGGAGCTGACCTGGGATGCTCCACAGAAGTTTCAGCGGGATGCCAAGATAACATCTGTCCTGCTGACTTAGGGGAATCCCCTGGGCTCCTTTTCTCTATCTGCTCAGTGGACATAGAGCATCATTGCCCTGGGTTTTTCCCCAACTCTCCCACCCAAGCCATGGGATGCTGTGTTCCCCCTCACTGACGTGGGAAATCCTCAGGTGAAGTTGAATCTCTGACTACAGGGCCTCCTAGCTAACCAAAGTTCAGCACTACTGTTTCCATTCCAGAGCAGGAGGTCCCTAACTTCTGTTAGGCTATTCTGCATATGTCTTTTTATAAAAAGTTTAGAGATTTGGAGAGACGTTTCAGGGGTTAAGACTTTATCTCACAAGCAGAAGATCCTGAGTTTGAATCCCAGATCCTGTGTAAAAACGCCAGGCAGAAATGGCAGCAACCTGTACTTCTGCCCTGATGGAATTTTCCAGCAAAAAAGAGATAGAAGCAATTGAGGATGATTCCTGAATTTGTCCTTGGTCCTGTAGAAGAACACACAAGTGCTCTCTGATAAGCACACACACACACACACACACACACAAAATAAAGTTTTTAAAAAATTTTTTCAAATGCTATATAAATCTGTCTTCCTCCCAGAGCTGATTTACAAATACAGAGGTGGGGCAGGGATTTGAAGAACTGGGGGGGGGGGGCTATTTCAGGAGGCTTTGCACACCTCAATGCCCCCAGCAGCAGCGGGCTGTTGAAGAGGTTGGGGAGGTACAAGCAGAGGTAGCAGAGTGAGAATGCTGTCGGGTGTCTTCAGTACACACACGTGACATGTATACACTCATCTGTCCTTGAGAATTTCAGGACAGATGTTACCCAGATAACAAGGCATGCAAATATGTACTGGTCTATGCTGATGTGTACATACAGGAACCTATGCCTAGATGGTTACTTACTGCAGAGATATGCACAAATATGTGCACATAGGGCAAAACCTGAAGATCTACACATAGACCCACACAACAGACAATAGCCCCTGCTAAACCAGGAAGCAAGAAAGGCATGAAGTCTGTCTATCCAGCTCTCTGGGAACTAACAAATGTGCATACACACACACACACACACACGCACGCACGCACGCATATACTTAGAGAAAACCACTTCCCTCATGGTAGCTTTTTGGATCCTGGTCAACATGAAGCCAGGATCTTGTGCTGGGAAAGAAAGCGTCTTTGTCTATTGGGACTAGGGCTGTGGGAGCAGCTGCAGCCTCCTCCAGGATCAGGCCAGGCCAGCTTCTCACACTAGGGAGGGAGGTCAAACCAGGTCTTGTGTGGGGGTGGAAGGTGAGCAGGGAGCTAGGGGTCTTTAGACTCTGCCACCAATCCCAGGGCACAATATCTAATTAGTGGAACAAAACCTAGAAAGCCAATTGTCCTCAAACCTGGCTGCTCTGACCTCTGACCCCCGGGCCAGCTCAATCCCCAGTATGACGGTAGTTCTGCCCCTTGACCCTGTTGTAACACCGACTTGGACAGAGGCCTGGGCTGGGCCAGACTGGGTTGGGTTGCATGCCTGCCATATCCCTGTAGCTTCCTTTTTTTTTTCTTTTTTTCTTTTTCTTTTTTTTTTAGCAGATTGTGGAATTAGAAAGATGTCCAAGTAAGTCCAGGTTTTATCACTCTCACTGGGTGTCTTTGTGATGCCTAAATTCAAGCTCCCGATACTTTGTCTGACACATAATACGTGGCCAGTGCTCAGAATACAGAAGTAAGATCTCTTTGCTGACCAGAGGATTCATTCGCCTCCTCTTGGCATGCACAGTATCTTCTGCACTGGGCAAACTGCCCTGTTCCTCTCAGTCCCCAGCGCTCCCAACTGCCCTTCCCCCTGCCCCAGTCTCTCCTGCTGTTCTGTCTCAGGGGCCAGCTGCCTTTGTTCTTTCCCCACTCCTGGGTCCCTGCCATAATGCCAGGGAGTCCCTTAGGCCCGCTGCTTCCCCTAGCACGTTCTGAGACTCCCCCCAGAAGACGCTCTGAGCCTTATTTTGAGAATCAGAAGTGGCTCACAATAATTCACATGTCTTAAGTATCTGTGTGCGTGACACGTTTATGTGGGTATGTGCATTGGTGCATGCACGTGTGCACATACACATGGGCGCTAGAGATCAACACGGGGATGTCTTTCTCAATCACTTTCTACCCTATTTTGAGACAGGGTCTCTCACTGAACCTGGAGCCTATCCATTTGGCTAGACTGTCTGGCCAATGAGCTCCAGGAAGCTGCCTCTCTTAGCTCCTCCCTCCCCTCCCAGCACAGGGGTTATAGGTTGCAGAGATGTACCATGGTACCTGGCAATTACATGGGTCCTAGTGCTCAGAGCAGGCACTGTACCAACTGAACCATCTCCCCACCACCATTACCACTAGTGGATTTTTTTGGATCCCAAAGAACGTATAACTTGGCACCTCTGCATGAGAAATAACTTAAACATAGCTAACTTTCATGTACATATTTTTAGTAAAACCGTACTCTCAGGAAAGAAAAGGACTGAACATAAAACTCAGTCATGCATGCAGTTTAATCGTTCTGATCTGTCAGTCTTAGTGTGATTAACTCATTCACATATTGGTTGGAACTGACTCCATCCTGACCTGGAAACAGTGAAAGGGCCCCATGGAAATCTCTATCTAAACCATAGCCCAGCAGACTGTCCCAGACCATTTTATGTCCCTGTAACTAACCAACGGGAAGTGATAAAGGAAAGAGGTTTATTTAGCTCTCAGTCCTGGAGCCTGGGAAGGTCAAGAGCGTAGCCCCGGCATCTGGAAGGACCTGCTTGGAGCATCGTGGTACAAGCATCGCTTGGTGAGACAGAGCAAGTGCACAGCATCTCGCAACTCTTCCTATCCTGATGACACGATCCAATCTTAATTAGCTCCCAAAGGTCCTGCCTCCACACACCAACAACATGAATGTGTAGATGTCTCAACTCCATAGTTTTGGTGGGCGCTTTCCACCCATGGCGGAGACCCTGCCGGTGAGCAGAGGACAATCCAGCACACCCATCACCGACGCTGTAGGAGCCCTAGGGGAGTTTCTAGAGGAGAAGAGAGTGTCAGGCAGTGAGACCGGCAGAGACCAAGGTCATGGAACGACAGAGAAGCCTGATGTGTGATGAGGAATGGCCAAGGGTGAAACCTTCTGGGCAGAGAGAGAAGAGTAGTCAGGCCGGGCAGGGAAGCAGCTGTACCAGACACAACTGTGACTGCCAGGGAGACTGGGAAACCCCTGCCACATGGAGGACACGCAGCCCCAGCCCTGGAGCTGCCCTCCTGAGCCATCCATTACCATTCTGCATGCCCCACCCTCCACCTTCATTCTGGAAAGTTCCCTGGACAAAGTCTTTGTGTCAAATCCTCCTTAGTCCTTGGTTTAGGAGGAAAATATGAGGCAAGAATTCTTGTAAGAGCAGTTTTTTTTTTTTTGATGGAAGGAAGCCTCCTCTTGTTAATCGTAAAATCTATCCATGTTCAATACATTGTCCTTAAAACTGTTGAATTTGAATTTTTTCATACTTAGACTTTTCACTTTTTTTTCCTAACACTAAAACTTTTAAGCCATCTGTAGTTTATTTTGGTGTAAGGTAGGACTCTAACTTTATTTTTTCCAAATTGTTAGCCAGTTATCCAGTCCCATTTTCTGAGTAATCCATCATTCTACAGTAGTTTATTTCTTTTTTTCAATTTTTTCATTCCCCCTCTGCAGGGTTTTTAAAGGTATAGTTACTTTCTAAAGAAAAAGAAGAATGAGGATGGATCAGAGAAGGAATGTAGAAGGAATGTGGAACTGTGTGGCTCAGAAAGTAAAAGCCCTGCCTTTTGCTCCCCAGGGCCACGCCCATGGGCTTTTTTTGTATGTCTATTTATTATTATAACACCTAGTAGTAGTAGTATCATAGCACCTATCAAGTTTTATCTTAGAGAGATGGAGAAGAAAATCCAAAACAGAACATCATCTCTAGAAATCATATTGATATAAAAATGTTTTTCAGGAGGAACCATACAGAAGTTGGGAGATAGCCCAGAGCACGGAATGCTTGCCTCGAAAGTGTGAATTTGAGTCTCCTACACTCACATAAATATCTGGTGGCATGGAGACCTGTCTGGAGCAAGCTGGCTAGCTAGACCAGCCAAATTCGGGAGCTCTAAATTCAAGTAAGAGACCTTGCCTTGGAAGCTAAATTAGAGAACTTTCGGGGAAAACACCCAACCTCAGTCTCTGGCCTCCAGATGCATGCATGTGCATGCGCGCACACATACATAAATGTATATACCCCACGCACGTGCAAAAAATTAAAATTTGAAAAAATAAGCAGCAAATATGTAAGGTCAGAAAAGTCAAACAAATTCTGAAAGGTCCAGAATGAAAACGAGAGGGTCAGACATGATGGGGATCCACTGCGATCCCAGCGCTCCGGAGGCAGAAACTGGTTGCAGGAACCAGAGTTCAAGGCCAGCTTCCAGCAAGACCGTGTCTAAGCAAAAGAAGGTAAACACGAACACCAGACACTTCCCCCGCACTCACCCTTGCCCCTCACCAACTCCAGAAGTGACCGTGGTTAGCGTGTCTTGTTTCCATGTGACGTGTGTGTCCCTGCTGGATTCTTTGTTCTCATCCGGAAGGATCTATTTTTGGATTTCATGTTTTCTATGCAAGCTTTGCTATTCTGATGCTGTGAACATAGTTTTTAAAGTATTTTATTTGTTGGTGGTGGGAGAAGAAGAATTGGGAAGAGAGAGAGAATAAGTACATGCAATACACACATGTGGCGGTCAGAGGACAGTAATCTACCATGTAAACTTCTGGGGATCGAGCTCAGGCCTTCAGGTTCGTGATTAGACTCCTTTACTCGCTGAGCTGCCTTCCTGGCCCAGTAACTGTTGAAAGCATTTGAGTTTGCTATAGATTTCTACCACTAACAGCTCAGGCCTCGCCTTGCTCTTCATTTGCAGAAACCCAGTGACTAGCCTACCTGTATTTTCCTCCGGGACCTTATGTTGATTGGAATTTTGTTAGAATCCCATTCATTCGTGGATTATGCTCTCTGTTCCAGGAGCTCCCTTTGGTGCCTCTGTTGGATGACTGACCGACTGCGTTTACACCCTGTGACTTTTCTCGCTCGGGACCTTGAACATTCTCCTCTGAGACTCTTTCTTAGTCTTAAGGCACTCCGTGCCGATGGCCACAGCCACTTGAGAGCGATCTCTTCCTGCGTCCAAGAGCCATCAGGTAGGGTTGGATGTAGATGCTCAGCAGGGAGCACTGAACCAGCTGGGGGGGTCACCCCCAGGCAGCCTTTGGCTCCTCCAGCAGGTGGGAGAAGGTTCTGTCTGTTGACTGTGCAGCACGATGGGACAGGCATTGGGACAGGCATTAGGAGAGGCGCTGAGCTCACCACCACTGCCAGATCTTCAGTACTCCAAAGAACACGCTGCATGGGCTACCCAGGGCTTCCCCAGGTGGTGACAAGCTGGCAGGCACAGAGAAGATGCCAAGTCAAAAACGGCCCCAGGGGCTGGAGAGGTGGCTCAGGGGTTAAGCCTCCGCCTTGCAGGTGGAAGGTCCCAAGTTCGGATCCCAGATCCCACGTATAGACGCCAGGCGGAAGCGGGGGCGGCCTGCGCTTCTGGTCCTGGTAGGGCGGAGCCTGTGAATCCCAGGGCAGAAGGAGGTGGAGGCGTCCATGGTGGTTCGCGAATTCGTCCGTGGTTCTACACATACACACACACACACAGACACGCGCGCACATACACACAGTTGAATAAAAAAAAAAAAATTGAAATCCTAATTCAAAAACAATAAACCTTTAAAAAAAAAAAAAAAAAACGGCCCCAGGCATTTCCACTCTGCCCAAGGGGAAAGGGCCGAAGCTTCCTGCATCTCTTAACTGTCCTCCTTGCAACAGTCCCTCCTGGTCGGTATCTTTCTGTTGCACATTTTAAGAAAGCAAGTCTCCACCATAGGTCCGCAGGGAAAGGGAACAGAGACTCCTGCCCTGTATAGGCATCACATGGAGATCCATGAACACAGAGAAACTGACATGAGGGAGGGACTTAAGAAAGAGTAGTTTATGGGGCTGGAGAGGTGGCTCAGGGGTTAAGCCTCTGCCTTGCAGGCAGAAGGTCCTGAGTTCAGATCTTAGACCCCACGTATAGACACCGGGTGGAAGTGGGGGTGGCCTGCGCTTCTGTTCCTGCTAGGGCGAAGCCTGTGAATCCTGGGGCAGAGTAAACGAGGTGGAGGCAGTCCATGGTGGTTCCCGAATACGTCCGTGGTTCTACACACCCACTCATACACACACACACACACACACACACACACACATGTGCACACACATACACTCACAATTGAATAAATAATAATAATAAAAAAAGAAAGAGTAGTTTATTTCGAGTTGAGGGCCTAGTTGCCAAGGGAGCCGTGGTTGAGCCCTAAGGTGGGAAGAGCATTAGAACAGAAGGGATAGGATGGGGAGAGAGCCGCCATGACGGCATGGTGGGAGGAGGAAAGAAGGAGGGGCTGGAGAAGAATTTGGAGAACAGGAGTAGGAGAGACCCTGGGTGTATTTGTGAAGACAGGGGTGTGGGGTTTCCATCTTCTGTGGTCACAGGCATTGCTAAGGAGGGGCCTGGGAGTGACCAGAGAAGTAGGGTGGTGAGTGAAGCTGGAAGTGCGGTTGTCTGGCTTTACAACTAGAGGTTTTACGAACCAGAGTCTGTGGCTAATCCACTGTGCCGTGTGTGGCAATGAGGTCACCCAGCAAGGGCCGATGCTTCATAGCAGACCCTCCTCTACACACCTTTCCATGTCTGCCTTCTGGGAGCCCCCTGCCTACCTCTTGGTCCTGGGACAGCCATTGGGCAGCCAACAGGCACCTCTGGCTCGTCTCCCATCCCTGGTTCTGCACGTACGGCTGACTCTCTCCCCCAGGCAGCGCTCGGCTTGGCGCACAGTGTCCTCGGGGGGCCAGTGGGCTTCTTGATTCCAGGCTGCACATCTGGAAGTTGACGCTATTAAAACAAACCCCATTATATAACAAACGGACATCTGGAACCCTTTAGCGCTGAGTTTTTAGAAAAAGAAATTGCTTTGGATGTGCTCTTGCCGAAGAATGTGGCAAAGCGCCCTCCCCCCGGCTGTCCAGGAACTCCTGGACCGAGTGGCTTCTCCTGGGCCCGTTTCTCCAAGTCTCATGGCCAGGTCAGAGGTGGGCTGGGGCACAGACAGGGACAGAGACCCCCCACTAGACCAGAAACCTCAGGTACCCTCCTGGCTAACTCTTTCCCCGATTCCCTTCCAAATTCATTTAAGTGTTTAATCAGCAAATACTTGTGTACCTACTATGTGCTGCTGACTCCGTCTCAGATACATGCCCACTCCTAGACCTGCGGTGAATCTACAATCTCCAGTATGGCATTTTTTGGTTTTGTTTTTGTTTTTAAAAAGGCCCTTAATCTGGGCACAGTGGTATGCAGCTGTATGTTCCTAACAACTCAGGAGGCTGGGTTGGGAGGATTGTGGGAGCAGGGTGGGTGACATAGCAGAACTTGACAAGGTGTCTGGGTAGAACAGCAGTGGGCATCCAGGATGGTTCTGAGCAGCAAGCAATGCTTCAGCCACTGTGGACATCAGTCTCCTCACACACCAAGCTGGAGCACCTTGGCTGGTTCCTGGAATCTAGCTCCTAAGCCTCTCCATGGGACTGCCTCTAGACTGGTGCCTTCCTCCCTGAGCACATGGAGGGAGAACTGGAACATTGATGACCTGGGCACAAGTGGTGCTCCCTGAGCGAACCTTAGCCCAGCAATGCAGCACCTCTGTCAGAAACATCTGGATTAGAATAGATAGCTCAGGAGAGGGCTAGCCTCACACACACAAGGCCCTGGGTTTGATCCCCAGCACCACATAAGATCAGTCTCGCTTCTGCAGTCACAGCACCAGGGAAGTGTAGGTCAGGAAGACTAGGAGCATAAAGTCATCGTCTGGGCCACATAGGAAGTTTGAGGCCTGAACTGTGTAAGATCCTGTTTCAGACTGGTGAGATGGCTCAGGGAGAAAAGGTGCCCGCTTGCCCTTCATGCAAACCTGGCAATGCGAGTTCAATCTCCAGAGGCCTGCATGGTAGAAGAAGAAAAATGACTCCTGAAAGTTGTCTTCCAATATCAGTACATGAGCTGATACAAGCACTCTCCTCTCTCTCTCAAATATTTCTTAGAAAGTTGTCTTCTGACCTCAATAAATGAACTTTCTCTCTCTCAAATATTTTTAGAAGTTGTCTTCTGATCTCAATACATGCACTGCTCTCTCTCTCCTCTCTCTCTCTCTCTCTCTTTCTCTTCCTCCCTCCCTTCCTTGTAAATAAATGCTTTTAGAGACTGGCAAGATAGTTTATCAGGTAGGTATCTGCTCAAGAACCTGGTGACCTGAGTTCAATCCCCAGAAGCCCACATGGTAGAAGTGGAGAACTGACTTCTGAAAGTTGTCCTCTGACATCCACCCATGGGCCATGTCCTGCAAGTGCATGCATTCTCGCTCTCTCTCTCTCTCTTTCTCAAATGAATACAAAATATTTTTAAATGTTTTTCAAAATTAAAATTTTTTGTTATTATTTATTCAATCGTGTGTGTATGCATGAGTGTGTGTGTGTGTGTGTGTGTGTGTTATGTATGTGTGTAGAATCACGGAAGAATTCGGGAACCACCATGGACGCCTCCACCTCCTCCTTGTTTACTCTGCACCGGGATTCACAGGCTCCGCCCTACCAGGACCAGGAACGCAGCCCCCCTCCCAGGCCGCCCCCCCCCCCCCGCTTCTGCCTGGCATCTACATGTGGGATCTAGGATCCGAACTCAGGACCCCCCTCCTGCAAGGCAGAGGCTTAACCTCTGAGCCACCTCTCCAGCCTCGTTTTTCAAAAGTTAAAAAGAAATGTCTGACTAACTTCCAAATGGATTTTAGTTTAAAATTTTTCCCAACACCTGAGCAAAAGTTGTTCTGCGCTTTTACATGCTTCCACTTCTGTCGGTTCCAACGCGAGTCACAGGCATTGACACTGCAGATACATCACCAACCACAGTTCAGTACTGACTCCTGGGTTGTTGGTTTCTGATTTTTGCCGAGAGCTTTATTTTCTTTTAAGGTGAAAGTAACAGACAATGAAATACACAAGCCTTCAGTGTGCTATTTCAGTGGGTTAGACAAGTGGATGCCTACACAACTCAAACCAATATTGTCATGAGATGGCTCAGAGATTAAAGCCTTTGCCTCACAGGCAAAAGGACCTAAGTTTGGATCCTCAGATCCCATGTAAAAATGCCAGGCAGAAATGGTGGTGGCCTGTAATTCTGTCCCTGGAAGGTGGAGCCTGGGAAAACCCAGAGCAAAACAATAAGAAGATAAAGCAACCCAGGATGATTCTCAATGTCATTCTTGAGCCTCGACACACACACTCAAGTTCTCTCTCTCTCTCTCTTTCTCATAAATAAAATGTTTTTTTCATTTGTCTGGTAAATATATATTTATATAGTCATAAGTTGTTTACCACCAACCCCTGAAAGTTACCCATCCCTCTCCTAGAACATGCCCACCCCCCCATGACACCTGCCAAGGACAAACATTGCTGTGTTATTTTCACCATAGATGAGGTAGTTGTCATGGACTGAACTGTGATTCCCCACAATTTGTATGTTTGAAGTCTTAGCTCTCAGGGTCTCAAAGATGTGACCATCTGGAGGCCGATTCTTTAAAGGAACAATTTAATAAAAGTAAGGTGGATTTCAGGTAAATAAAATCAGAAGCTGGGGAGATAAGTCAGTCTTAGTAAAATGCTTGCTGCCTAAGCGTGGGGACCTGAATTTGATCCCCAGCAAAGACATTTTAAAAAAATGGTTGTGGCAATGCACGTTTGCAGCCCTAGCACCGAGGAAGCAGAAACAAGTGTGTCCCTAGGGCTTACAAGTCAGCGAACTGACTGAATCAGTGCGTCCCACGTCCAGTGAGGGATTCAATCTCAAAATAAAGCGAGGAGCAAGGAGATGGCTCAGAAGGTACAGGTGCTTGCTCCAAAGCCCGACCACCTGAGTTTGATCCCTGGAATTCACATGGCAGATAGAGGAACCAAGTCTTTCAAGTTGTCCTCTGACTTCCTTCTACATACATACCTTGGCATGCTCACATGACTCATACAAACCCACATACGTGTGTGGCACATAATTTTTTTTTTAAAAAAATAGGGACTGGAGAGATGGCTCAGGGGTTAAGATTCTGTCTCACGAGCAGAAGGTCCTGAGTTCAGATCCCAGGTCCCATGTAGAAACGCCAGGTGAAAACAGTGGCAGCCCACATTTCTGGCCCTAGTGGGTAGAGCCTGGGAAATCCCAGAGCAAAGTAAGGAGGTAAAAGCAATCCAGGATGATTCCCTAAGTCATCCTTGGTCCTCCCCAGGGGACACACAGTGCCCTCTGTCACACGTACACACACACACACACACACACACACACACAAAATAAATAAATAAATAAATAATAAAGTAAATAAATAAATAAGTAAATAAATAAATTACTAAAAAATAATAACTGCTCCTGAGCTGTGAACCAGAGGTTGACCTCTGATCTCCACACTCAGGCACACATATGCATATGCACCTGTATGCAAGTGAGAACACACACACACACACACATATACCCAGAAGGAGAAGGAGAAAAAAAAAAAAAACACTACATACCTATATCCTTCTTGTTTTATCTAGACCAAGACTATTGGGGTCTGATCATGTTGTTTATGAGCAAATGCTCTGTTCCTTTTCATTTTTGTTGATATTCCACCATGTGACATTCTAACAACAGAGGAATTGTGTGGTAACGGCTGACTTTATGTCCTTGACGATTTGTACTTGGCAGCTTCTCACTGGACAGGGCAGCATGTGGAGTTCTGCGCCACTGTGAGTCCAATAGACCACAAGAATCTGTGGCCGTTTTGCCTCACCTCATCGGCAGGTGACAGGGAGCCCCACTGTGCTCTCTATGTCAAAGTCCAAATTTACTTTTCCTTTTCAATTTCTTTACCCCCATGCTAAGGTCACAGAATTTTTTTTTTCCTGATAAGCTTCAATATGAAACAATAGACATTTTCCTTTTGTCTTGGCAAACCAAGATGATCTATCTGTCCTGTTGGGTACAATGGCTGAAAGCAAGAAACAGGGTAGAAAGCGCTGTGAGGTCACCAAAGTGCTGAGACCCACTAAGCTAGTGTGAGTGTTTAGAGTTTCAAGAGACACGGTCCTGATTGTGGGATCAAAACGCCTCTAGGGCACCTGCGTTTTGTACACGTTGGACCAATTCTGGATTCTATTTGGTTCCATTCGGGATCACGAAGAACAGTGGTTTGCTTTGTCCAGAGAGCATTTCTAGCAACCTATAACTTGAACTTTGGAAATCTAGGATCCCGTTCTTTACAATATGTACTAATTTAGTACTTTGCTTCCAACAAAGATGAAGCGCTTTGTCCAGACTGCCTGCATGTGTTTTATTCCAGAAATTCTTTTTATCTGAAATAAACATTTTCCAACTTTGAAGTCCTCGGGAATTGCTTTTTGGCACGAGGCATCTGCTTTGTCCCACGCGGTCTTGAAAAGGCACCTCATTTCACTTGGATGATCTCGTTTGGCTTTTCAAGACAAAATAAATGACTACAGTTTCACTTTGAAGCTCGATAGAAAAAAAAAAAAAAAAAAGAATTCCCGTGACCCTTACCATGGAGTAAAGAAATTTAAAACAAAAGATAAATTTGGACTTGGACACTGAAAGCTGCTGTTGGGTTCTTATCACCTGCAGGACGGGAACAGTCTCTGGCCACAGCTTCCTGTGGGTTTGTGGCCCAATTGACAGACGCCCACCAAAAATGAAGTCTCGCAGCCCACAGTTGCATCTCCACCGGCGCTGAAGCTGTTGGGCCACCTCACCTTTGGACCAAAGGCAGAGGTTGAGAACTTGTCAGGTTCTTTCCTTCTGTCCCCAAACTCCATCACTATCATAGCCAAACCATATGCAGACACTCCCCAAATTTCCCACCATCCTCTGCTCCCACCCATGCACACTCCAGTGTGATCGCTAACAAAGGAGTTTATTCAAATCAATTACACCTGGCTGGGGTTTCGTTGTTATTGTTGTTGTTTTCCTGGTTGCTTTTTCTTCCTTTGGTGCTGGGGATAGAACCCAGGCCTTCCTCATGCATGTGGGCAAGTAGCTGCCACAGAGCCACGCCCCCCTCCCAGCCTAGGCTGTTGGTAGAACCCTGCGCCAAAGCATCTCAACCACACCCACGCCCCGGAAGCCCAGGAATCTCTAGTTAACCGTCGTCGGTCGCTAAAGATGGCAGCTTGAAAGTCTTGTTTTTCTTCCCCAGCTCCAGGCCTGCCAGCAGCCAGGCCGAGTGCGTGGGGCAGGGCTGTGCCTGAGAGGGCTGGTTCGGACCTTAGATCTCCCTCTGCACCAGACAGTACAGACTGTCGGGCACAGAGAGCCTGGGGAGCAAATCAGATCTGCATGGTTGCAAGAAAAAGCTTGGCGGGGGATCCGCCGCAGGAGAGCCAGCAGGCTTGGGTGGTCCTGCAAGACCCTCTGCATCTCTCCCCGACCCAGTGCAGGGAGCAGTAGAGAGCTCTATCCCAGAGCACAAGGTTCAGCCAGAGGGTCAGTTGGCCCCTGGGGAATGCTGAGAACTCAAGGAGACAAAGGGAATAAAAGCACCTGGGGGTGGGGGTGCAGCAGCTAGGCAGGAAGAGTTGCTGGGGGCCTCTGGGAGCTGCAGGAAGACTCCAGCCACAGCAGGGAGACCATGGGGAAAGAAAACCCAACATGAGCACTAAAAATAGATCAGGGCAAGCGAGGTAGCTCAGTGGGAAACGCCTGTGCTTCCAAACCTGGTGACCTGGGTCCCATTCCCCTCCCCCCAAAGCCCACGTGGTAAAAGGAGAGAACTGACTTCAAAAAATTGTCTTTCTTTTTTCAACTTCAGATATGCTTCAGGATCAAGCAGGCCAAGGTGTATGCCAAGAAGGTGTGCTGAGAAGAAGACTGGCCTCTGACCTCTACCTGTGTGCCACCGTGCACAGACAGGTGAGTAAATAACATCTATTTGTAAATAAATAAATCAGGTATGAGCTGGTGCTTCTCAGCATTTGGATGGCTGAGACAGCAGGATCTGGAGTTGTCGATCAGTGTGGGCAACATGATGAGAGACAGAAAGAGAGAGAGAGAAACAGAGATGGGAGGGAGAGAGAGAGAGGAGAAGAGAGAAAGAAAGAGGAAGGATGGAATTCTTTCCTAAACATGGCTGGGGAGACACAATTTTACATTGAACTGGACGACGGGTGGAAATCTGGGGGGGGGGCAAGTAGAAACTACATGCAAATCCTAAAGCAAAAATACCAGAGAAAAATGGTGCCAAGAAAAGCAACTGTCTAGAAGGGAAAAGGACAGCAGGAGGAGACACGGTCAATTCTTAAACGAGAAGGAAAATTTTCCGTGGCTTGAAGAATGCCTTGGGTTCTGTACATTGGAAAGCTCTCTGGGTCCCAGGCAGAAATGATGGAAAAAGACGCACAACTAGATGGAAGATTCCGGAATTCCATGATTACAGGGAAAGCTCACACAGGCTTCCCAGGGGGGAGAACACGTTGTGAAGAACCAGGAGAATCTGACCGGAGTACAGTGAACCCCTTCTACACACCACTAAGAAAGTCACCCCCATGTTGGCCAGCCTGCTATTCACCACCCAGGAAGAGAAAAGAAAAAAACACAAAGTGCCAGAGAATTTCTCTCACCAGGAAAACAGAAGAGAATCTGATCTGACAATAAATGAACTTGCTCGGAAATGAGGGAGATGAAGAAAAGGGGAAGCCAAGGTGAGCTGTGGACCCCCCTCCCCCGGTCCACGTTAGCTCCAAAGACATAAAGATGAGGAGAGATGGTGCCTTGGCATGAATGTCCCCTCGGAAACCCACGCTGAGCCTGGCACAGTGGCACAGGCCTGCGTTGGCTCTGCAGGAGGTCAGGCCGTCAGGGGTACCTGCCTTACAGAGTTTACAATCAGCCAGAGCTGCGGAGTGAGGTGCTGTCTCAGAGTAAAGGTAAGAGACACCTGGGGCTGGAGCTCACAGGTGAGTGCTGGTGTAGCATGTATGAGGACCTGGCTTCGGCCCCTGTAGTGAGGGGACTCTCATGTTGAGATCTGCTGGTATTGAGAGTGGGATCTATAAGAGCGCTTGGGTCATTGGACATTGCCCTGCAGAGCAGATGAAGGTCATTAGCTCAAGAGTATTATTAGCTGTAACCTCTCTCTCGCTCGCTCTCTCTCCCTCCCTTCCCCATCTTCTCTCACCATATAATGCCTTCAACCATGCCAAGATATAACAAGAAGGACTGTGTCAAGGTAGGGCCCCTCCATCTTAGACTTCCCGGACCCCAGAACTATAAGCCCGATAATCTTGTATCCTTTATAATTTACTCAGACTACAGCATGCTGATTGTTGGAGTTACCTTTCATTTGCTGTACGACGATACTCAAACACAGGCACTTAGGAGCAAAAGGGGGGTTTATCTGGTTTATGATTCCGGAGGGCAGATAGTACATTACGGCAGGAATCGCATAGAAGAAGGCACGGCGTGGAGAATCAGGAGGTTGGTTCAGGTCGCCACAGCTGTCATCAGGGGACAGAGAGAACAAGAACAAACTGAGGAAGCAGGACTGGGCTACCAAACCTCAGGACCTCCCCACCCTCCCATCCCCCCACCCCCGTGACATGTCTTCCTCCAGCAAGGTTCCACCTCCTAGAGGTGCCATAGCCTTCTTAAATACAAGCATCGGCTCAAGTTCAGACAATGAGTCTCTGGGGGCAACTCAACGTTCTTTTTTTTTCTCCCACATTTTATTTTTCTCCTAATCATACAAGCTCAATAGGTACCCCTGTCCTCTCCCTCCCTCATTCCCTCCCCACTCATCCCCACCTCGTACTCTCCCTCCTTCCCCTCTTCCTTTCACCCCCCTCCCTCCCTCCCTTCCCCTTTTCCCAAGTGCCTCCCCCCTTACTCCCTCCCATCCCCTGGAGCATCCTTTTGTGTGAACACCAGACCTCCTCTGTGTCCTCCACCCTAGTGAGGTGAGGGTTCAGAACTCAGTGGCATAGCGCGGGGCCCCTTCTTAGGCTCTCCTTTAGTATGGGAACTATATTATGTCTGTTAATCCCTTGCCTCTAAGGATCCTACTGCCTGGCACCTTCTCCCCTGTGAGCCATGCTAGACTTTGAGGGTCGTTGACATGTCAGTCATTGTGCAGGTCAGGTGAAGTCCAATTCTGGCTGCTGCAGCCCTAACTTATGTGGAGTATCTTGCATATATTTGGTTCTCTCCATCTTTAGGCTCTTACAATCTTGCTGTCCCCTCTTCTGCAAGTTTCCCTGAGATTTAGGATGGGGAGAGAGATGGCTGGTCTGGTTTCAGGTGATTAATGTAGGGTCTTTGGTGTTCTGAATTATGTTGGGCAACTCACATTCTAACCATGATGCTGTTAAAGGACAAGTGGGGCTTGTACTAGGGATGTGTAGATGTCACTTCTATCATTGCCATGACAAAATACTTGAAGAGAAGCCACTTGAGGGAGCATTGGTTTATTTCAGCTCACAGTTTGAAGGTTCAGCATGGCAGCAGGAGTGTGGGGTGGCTTGCTCGCATCTGAGTGGATCAGAAGCAGAGAGGTGAATGCTGGCAAATTATCTGGTATCTCCTCCTTTATCTAGTCTGGATCCCCACTGGAGTGGGATGGTCACCCACTTCAGAGTGCTGGGTCTTTCTTCTTCAGCTCATCCTCTATGAAAACACCCTCACAGATATAACCCAAGGTACTTCTCAATCCAGTCAAGTTGACAATCAAATTCACTGTCACAAAACAGGATATAGAATAAGACTTACTGCCAACCTTCAACTAAAGATGCAAAATGGCCTTGAATAAAGGTAGGAGTTGGATGGGAGAGGAGGCCCACAGAAACATTTGAAATACCTACCTACCACTAGCTGAAGAGGAGAAACAGGGAAGAGAGTCCCCTGGGAGGGACTAGTTAGATATGGTCAACTATAGGGAAGGCAGCTTGCAGTAGAGTTTCTGAAATAAAGAGGGGGAAAGAAAAATAGCAGGCATCTACTGTCAGTTGTCCATCTTTTTTATATTTAAAAACAATTTGGGGGCTGGAGAGATGGCAGAGCCTGTGAATCCCGGAGCAGAGTAAATAAGGAGGTGGAGGCGTCCATGGTGGTTCCCAAATTCATCCGTGGTTCTACACATACACACACACACACACACACACACACACACACACACACACACACACACATGTGCACACACACACAATTGAATAAAAAAAAAAAAACAATTTGGTGGACTGGCAAGATGTCTCAATAAGTAAGGCGCCTCTCAAAAATCCTGGTGACCTGAGTTCAAGTCCCGGAAGCCCACATGGTGGAAGGAGAGAACCATCTTCTCAAAGTTGTCCTCTGACCTCCACCTGTGCATGCACCATGGCATGAATGTTTCTCTCTCTCTCTTTCTCTCTCTCTCTCTCTCTTTCTTTCTTCTCTGTCTCCCTCTGAAATAAAATAAATAATTAATACATTTTAAAAATATATGAGAGAACCTGGAAAGATAACTCAGTGATCTGAGTTTGATCCTTGAAACCCATCCAAAACAAGACAAAACAAAAAGACCAAAAGTCAGGCAAGGTGGCACATACTTGTAGCAAGTCCCAGGTCCCAGTGGGAGACCTTGTCTCAAAAAGCATGGTGGATGGCACCTGAGGAACTACACTTAAGGTTGTCCTTTGTCCTCCATATACATGTGCATGCGCACCACACACACACACACGCACACGCACCTACACACATGTGCAGCTGCACACCTATGAATGCACACATACACATAAAAGCCACCTTTTTTGAGACAAATCCAATGTAGCCCAAGTTTGCCTTAAACTGGCTATGAGGTTGAAGACAACCCTGATGCTCTATTCTACCTCTACCCCTTAAGTGCTGGGATTATGGGCACGTGCCACTGCATCCAGTTTATGCGGTGCTACAATGTTGGCACTACGCAACACAGACATATTTTGCTAACTGAGCTACATCCTCAGCCTCCAAGGGCTCAATTTTTTTTTTTTAAAGTTGATGACTCATCAGTGTGTGCAATGCCTTGCCACATTTCAATTTTTTATTTTTCCTACCAATTTCATTTCAGATTTGCAGAAATCAAGGTTGATCTTCAGTGATCAAAAGAGTTCTTCATTTGGCTCATTGGATCAAGACAGCTATGCTCACAGACACAGCAACCTGAGTTCAAGAAGAGAACCAACTTCTGGAAATTGTCATTTGCTTTCTATCTATGCCCTGTGGTGTGTACCTGCCTGCTCCCCCTTTTTCCCCCCCTTTCCCCCTTTTTCTCTCTCTCATAAGTAAATAAAATATTAAATTTTTCTCCTGAATTGGAAAAAATAGTTCTCTTTGGACTTGGATTCTCATCACCATCAGTTTCAAGAGTGTCATTTCCTAAAAGGACTTACAAGTCATACTCTGTGCCTGGGAAACATTATTCTAGCTTTTTAATGGCAGACAACTGGTGAAAGTCACAAAGTGCTATGACCTCTGACTACAGACACTCTAGAAAAAAATCCAAGAATTGACACAGAATTTTCTCATGTTTTGATTTATTTTGCATTCATTTATTTAATCTTGTATGTGTGAACACAAATATGCATGTGTGCACATGGGTGCATGCATTTTATGGCATGTGCATAGATGTCAGAGGACAGCTTGTAGGAGTTAGTTCTCTTCTTCCACCATATGCTTTCTAGGGGTCAAACTCAGGTCCTGAGACTTGGAGCACATGTGTATCTATATGAGGTCAGCATCGGTCCTCACTCTTCACTTATTTTTAAAAAATATATAATTTATTTGTGTGCGTGTGTGTGTGTGTGTGTGTGTGTGTCTGTGTGTCTGTGTGTCTGTGTGTCTGTGTGTCTATGTGTGACAGAGGGCACTGTGTGTCCCTGTGGAGGGTGACTTCAAGAATCATCCTGGATTGCTTCTACCTCCTTGCTTCGCTCTGGGATTTCCCAGGCTCTGCCCACTGGAGTCAAAAGTGCAGGCCACTGCTGTTTCCACCTGGCGGTTTTCCATGAGACCTGGTGTAGCTAACGGTTACTCTTAACTATTGCTGTGAGAAAGCACCCAAAGTCAAGTAACTTAAAGGAGAAAGGGAGATTTATTCAGTTTATGGTTCCAGAAGGAAGGTACAGTTTCTCATAGTTGGGGTAGCATGGCTGGCTGGCCAAAGCTGGAGGAGGCTACATCATTGTAGCCATCTTAGAGAGCTAGAGCTACAAGACTACTTGCTAACAAGGCAGACTTCTCCTAGAGGCAGGGTGGGACTAATCCACTTCAAGGCCCATCCCTTTTTTTTTATTTCCACTCATACAAACTTAACAGGTACACCGGTCCCCTCCCTCCCTCCACCCCACCCCCACCCATGACCCCCCTATTCTCCCCTCCCCTCCCCCCATCCCCCAATGCCTCCCCCTCGTCCCCAGAGCATCCTTTAATGTGCATGCCAAACTCTCCGATGAGGTGCAAGGACCCAGCGGCATTTCCCAAAACCCTTTCCTGTGTTCCTCTTAAGCATAGGAACACTACTGTGGCTGTCAGACTGTAGCCTCCAAGGATCCTAGTGCCTTTAGTTCATGCTAGACTTTGAGGGGTCAGTAATGTGTTGGACATTGCGCAGGTCATGCAAAGTCCTATTATGATTGCTTCGAAGGCCCACCCCTTGTGACTGCCTTCCTCTAGCAAGGCTCCACCTCTCAAGATTCCATGACCTTGCCAAACACATGAGACTGTGGGTGCACATTTCAAACATCGAACTCAGGATCTTCTACTTATGAGACAGAGTCTTAACCCCTGAGCCATCTCTCCAGCCCCCCTCATATTTTTGGAGACAAGGTCTCTCACTAAATTTGGCAAGGCTGGTTGGCCAGCTAGCTCTTGGGCTCCTCCCATCTCCACCTCCCCAGTGAGGGGATTACAGGCCCTTGCCTAGCTTTTTACCTGATGCTGGGGATCAAATTTTTTGTCCTTAAGCTTGCATAGCAAGCACTTTGCACACTGAGCCTTCCCTCTAGCAGCCTCAGCCAGACTGTGCTAAGAAAGAAACCATAGCTAACCTTGGGGAAGCTATCCAAAGTAAGGAAGAGTAGGAATTTGCATGTCTGGTGATAACCAAGCCAAGCAGGTGGAGGGACACAAGCAGAGAGGATACATGGAAATACCAGCAAAGAATGAGTTGTTCCCAAATGTTCGTATTTGCTTTAGGTTTTCCTCTTCCTCCTCTTCTTCCTCCTCCTCCTCTTTTTCTTTTCTTCTTCCTCTTCCTCCTCCTTCTTTCTCAGTGAAAGTATGTGACTTCTCCCCTCCCCATTATTACTGTCTCGAGTCAGTGTCTCTTGCTGTAACAGAGCACCTGAGACTGGATAAGTAAAAAAGGAAAGAGCTTTATCTTGGCCCACAGTCTTGAAGTCTAAAACTAACTATGGCTTGGCTTTTGGGGAGGTGACAAGGTTCTTCTCCATGCAGAAAAGCAAGCAGGTGTATGCAAGAGAAAGGAGGGACAGAGAAACATTTTATAGCTACCTGCTCACTTATAGATGACAGTCAAACTAGTCCCAGAAGAACAAATCCACATCCCCAGTGGTTGGATTACTACTCTCAAAGGATTCCTTTCCAATACCATTAAGTCAGCAAACAAATTTCAACATGGGTTTCGGGCAAGAAGACTGTATCCAAGCCATGGCAGCTGTAAAACGAATAGAGTTATGCATTATAGCTTACATATCTGTTCCAGACAATTTCTGAAGGCCTGTCGGGTTTCACCCACTCTGTCCCCTGGGGACCAGGCCTGACAATATTGATGTGTAAGTTCTAGCTTCCCCCTCTGTTGCAGTTCGCCAGCATAGGTGCCGATAAATGGCCATCAAATGGCTTAAGGCAACAAGGGATTTATTTTCTCTTATGATTTTCTGGTTACAGTTCTCAGTCCAGCTTGACGGGAGAGCATGCATCAACACCAGGGCCAAGGGAACTGACCACGCCATCTCTACATAATGGCTGAGAGAGGGATGATCCTTACTTGCCAGACCAGCATGTCTGGCCAAGTATACACAAAGATGCCAACTCTCTCAACCAACTCTCTGTATTTTATTCCAGGGCCTAGTCCCATCCACCATGGGCTGGGCCTTTCCCATCAGCTAGACAATCTCCTGCAGGTTTGCTCTGGGCCCAACTCAACCATTAATTCTCTACAAATGTGCCCAGAGCTCAAACCCTCAACTGTCAAGTTGACACCTGTGTCCAACTATAACACCCTCTATCTGCCTTCTTAGCCCCAGTGTGTCCCATCAAATCACAGCCCCTCCTCCATCAAGCCTTTTTCTACTTCTCTCACCCCCTCCTCAAGTCTCAGCAGGATATCTCCTGTTCATCAGGAGAAGCAGCAGCAGTTCCCACTTCCTGTCCCGCCCTCTTGTCTCACACAGCAGGCCTCTGGATGTGCACCTTGTAAGGCTCTTTCTCCCTCCCCCTGGCCCCTTCTCCCCTACCTAGAAACAGTTGGCTTCCGCCATCTCGGCATGCATGGCCCCTCTGGGCCTGGCTCTTTCCCCTTCATCTTCCTCTGCTCCCATTCCCCCCCCCCCCCCCCCCCCGGCCCCGCACAGTAGAGGGCTCCACTTTTGACCCTGTGCACCTCTCCCTTTGACTCAGCCCGATTCAGTCCTGGCAGGGATCCTGCTTTAAACATCCAAGTCCTTACCTGGATCTTCTGCGAGACTGTCGGAGAGATCCGCGAGATGCTCCCTTGGCTTGGCATCTGTCTCTCTGTCTCCACCTCCCCACGACCCCTCTTCTCCTGTCTCTAACCACATCTTTCTGATTTTTTTTCTCACTAATCCTTACCCTTATTTTTTTTTTTTACTCTCCACTATCCCCAGCTTTGTTTTACCATGCACACCCCTTTGGAGCCCTCGCCATTCCCTTAATCTTAATTTTTGCTGAAGAGTTTGTTTCTCTCCAATTTCAAGCTAACGAAATGGGATAAGTTTTTTTATTACATTATTTTGCCTAATCATGCGAGCTCAATAGATATCCCCTTTCTTCTTCCTCCCCCTTCCCTTTCCCCATTGTCTCCCATTGCATTTCCCCCCTTCCCACTCCCGTCCCTCTCACCCCCTTTCCTTCCCTCCTCCTCTCCTGGTGCTTCCTGCTTTCTCCCTCCATCCTCCAGAGCATCTGTTTATGTGGATGTGAATTTTGCTCTGAGTTGTCTACACTAGTGAGAGTTCAGGACTCAGTGGCATTGCTTGGGGCCCCTTCTTGGGCTGCCCATTAGTATGGGAACTCTATTTTGACTGTTTAACCCCTTCTCCCCTGTGATCCCTACTTTGGGGAGTTGTTGACATGTCAGCTATTGTACAGGTCAGGCAAGGTCCAATCACATTGTGGCTGCTGCAGTCCTGACTTGTGTGGAGTATCTTGCATAGCGTTGGTCCTCCCCATCTTTAGGCTCCTACAATCTTGCCATCCCCTCTTCCGCAAGGTTCCCTGAGCTTTAGGATGGGGAGAGATTTGGCTGGTTCCAGGTGAATATTGTAGGGTCTTTGGTGTTCTGAATTATGGTTTGTTGTTTTCAGTTTTGCTGTTCCTGCGCTGCCCTTGGCTGCATCCTGATTGGTTGTCAAGGTCATCTCCTATATAAGAGAAGCTCACAGGTAGATGGAAGAATAGGAGTAGGATACAGCAGTGAGAGGGGTTCCTATTTGCTGGTTGGTCGCCATCTAACTGCCAGCCCTATACCCTCCCTGACTGGGAAGATCAAACCTGTTCAGCCCCAAGTGAACAGGAAGGGAAGTGAGGGTGAACTGCGTCAGGTGTCTTGCTACTTACATGCAGTTCATGACAGTGGCCTAATTTCTCTATTGAGGTGTGTTCTTTTGTCTCCTTTCTTTTGAGGTCTTTTTTCGAGGTGGGATAAGTTTTGAATATTCAGCTCAGCTTAGTTGTGAATCTCTTTAATGTGTCTGCTTGCTTTTTCCTCTGTCTTCTGCTGCATGAGAAGAGCTGAACCTGTTCACAGTGGATGAGACCCCTCTCTGCCTGTTTCCAGGAGTCTGACACCAGAGCTCCTACACATGGAAATCTGTCTCTGACTGATAATTTGCATGCCAAACATAGTGGGCAGTTGAGGTTCTTCCAGTTTATGGGAAAGGAGAGGAAGGAAGCTTTGGGAAGAAAGAAGGAAGTCCTGTGGAAAGGGAGCCCCAGGAGAGCAAGTGGAGGGGGTAGGAGAAAGGCAGGAAGGAGTGGGAGGTACAAGCCAGTGGACTAGGGGAGAAGACAGCATCCAGCTGCTTACGCAAGAGGTCTGGGAGGAGGACGGAAGCTCAGCAGGGGCACTATAGCCAATTCTCTGTATCTCCAATAAGAGCCCTGGATGCCAGTGGCATGTTGGGGGGGGGGAGGACATGGCAGGGGGGGAGGAGATGCAGGTGGAACCTGGCCAGAGGCCTCGCTAAGAGCACTCCAGTACCCTAAACTGGGGAGCTGGAATGAGTGGACACAAAACTCAGCTCTAGATACAACCTGCTGTTCCTGGGTAGTTTCATCCTCCAGGCATCTCGCTGAAACCTAGTAGTCCTCCCTCCAGAATGGCTGCCCTCTGTCAGTCTGCAGCGATGCTTCTTGGACCCTGGGGTCACTCATCATCCTCCTGACTACAGGCTGAGGCGTCTAACTCAACCAGGCTTCTCTCCAGACTTGTGTGGCGTCTCTCTCCTTGTGTTAGCAAAGGGTCTAGAATACAGAAATCACCTGGGAGCCCCTCGCAGGTCCCCAGGAATCTCTGTGCTGCCTTAAACCTCTCAGAATGTTTTCCATTCCCTGCCAGCCTCCAACTCAGACAGTGCCTTCTGACCAGCTCAGAAGGCTAATCTCGTTCTTCTTCCTACACCAGCCCAGGACCCCATGGTGGACAGCTGCAGCAGCGATGGGATCCTTTGTGAGACCAAAGACCCAGGAGACAGAGGAGGAGAAGAAAGAGAAGGCAGAAGATACCAAAGCCCTAGGAGACAGAGGAGAAGATGGAAGAGAAGGAGGAAGAAGAGGAAGACAAAATGGAAATGAAGGAAAAAGAGGAAGACAAGAAGATGTAGGAGAAGGAGGAGGAAGAGGAAGGTGGAGGAGGGGAAAGAGAGAAAAGTGGACAGGGAAGGAAAGGGCAGAACATGGAGGTGGGGTGCAGCCATAGGGGCAGAGACGAGATGCTTCCTAATCCAGCTCTCCCTGAGAGAAAGGGGGCTTTGGAGAGGACAGAGTTCCTCTTTGAATACCTCCTGCCTCCTCTTTCCCAAAGGAACTAGGGCTGCCAGCCAAGATCAGTGTGGCCAGGAATGTGGGAGGCCTAGCTGCAGAGGCTCAACCTGGGGGAGGCCCCACATGGTGAGTGACAGGAGTGGAGAGCGGGGTCCAGGGAAGAGGAGAAGGCTGGGCGGCAGGAGGGCGGGGTCAGCGTGTCCAGGCCCTGCGGGGAGCTCTTCTGAATACATCCATGTATATCATGTCACCCTAACCCTCACAAGGGGTACCCCCACCCCAACACTGACCTCAGCCCTGATTCTCCCCTAGCCAGCTCCCTGAAGCTAGCTGCTCCCCTCCAGAAGGGCCGCTCTGTCTACAGCAGCTCTTCCCGGATCTGGGTCTCAGCCAGCTTCTTGCACTCTCCTGATGTCTACGAGTGACCTGTCTGAATTCATGGTTGGCTCACTCATCAGTCAAGGCAGGAGGAGACTGCCAATCCGGAGGAAGCTAGACAGCGGGACAGGCAAGAAGCGTGCAGTGTGTGAGAAACCGAATCTAGAGGGATTCAGGGGCTGGACACCAGCAGGATACGTGTACCACCCATCTGGGTTCCCTCAGACTTCAGTCTGCACATGGCCTGTCCCCTCCTGAGCCCCTTCCCTTTGATTGGAACACACTCACCTCCCCAGCTACCCCTCTAGAAATCCCCCAGCCCTCCCTTCTGCTCCCCCCAGTCTCAGTGCCTCGAGCAAAGCCCCGGGCCAGCCTGTCTGAGCTTCCCACACCAAAGCAAATGTCCTAGTGAATTAAGGAGTCACGTCAGAGCTGATCTGTGATGAGGACAGTGTTTGGGTGAAGGTCAGGTTCTGTGTGTCCAAGCATGATCTCTCCATGGCAACGGCTTGCCTTCCCCTGCCGCTGTCTGTCTGATCCTTCCCGTTGCATGCCTGGTCACCAGCGGCTCATGCTGTGTACTTTTTACTCCAGTGCTTGTGAAAGGAAGTCAGAGGGGAGCAAGGCTTCCCAGAGCTTTGCAGGTCCATCCCAGTGTCCAGGAAGCTCCACCCCTCTCATGCTTATCCCCATGCTTACAGCCTAGATGGACGCTCCAGCCCCGACAGGAATCAAACCAGCTGTGGCCTGCACGTTTGTCAGCTCGAGGCTTCGGTCTGTCTTTGACTTTGGTGTGAGGGCACCCGGGGTGCAGACTCCAGCCCTTCTGACTGCACTTGACCGGACCCACTGCTAGACCATCCCTGTCCCAATCCAAATGCTCTGCTTCCGCCCTTTTTGGAACCTGCCATATCTACAGCCTCACATCAACCACCAGGGCACTTTGCCTTGAAAGCCCCTGAGATACAGCCCCGCTCCCCACCCAGATCCCTGATGGTCTGGTGACTGAGCGTGACAGCTGTCCTTCACATTCTGCAATGGCATCAGCAGGGTGATTTCCATACAGTTCTTTGTGGGCCATTCCCGGTTGGAAACCCAGATGCTGTGCCGGGGTCATCAGGGTCCCTTTTGTGTGTCACTGCCAAGTTCTCTTGAGACCTGGGCCACCCAGAGCTCTGCAGCGTTTCCCAAACACATGCAGCTCTGTCCTGCATCCAAGTCATGCCCAAGCCAAGCCTACCACCTCAGCTATCACCTAACATGGTGACCTCTGGTGTGGCCTGTCTTGTGAAACACCTTTGGTCTCTTCCCCAAGTCCGTGCACAGATTCCCTGCTTTACAGATTTGAAACAGAGATCTAGACCCCAACGATTATTGAGGGTGCTCTCTGGATGCATAGAGAAAGTGATTTTATATAGGACAAGATCCAGGGGGCTTCGCAACATAAACCACACTATTGGTGTGTTTTCCTGAGACAAGAAGGCTGTCCTTTGTGTTCCTCTATCAGTCTATCAGTGGCTGTAGGGAGGGACGTTCCCAAATTCCCAGGGGAGGTGACTGTCCTCAGCCAAGGGTGATTCATGGCACAAAAGACAGCTGTGAGCAGCCATCACCCCTACAAGTGCAGGGAGAGGTAGATCCACTGACCAGATATAGCAGGGGGATGGGGGAGGGGGAGGGCCTCTGTGCTGGATACAAACAGTCCCACTATGGAATGGAATCTCTGATAACAGATTCATTTTTTCATTTTTTACCTAATTTTATTAATCTATTTAGCATGTGTCGTGTGGCGCTCCTCCAGTCAAACAGTTGCCACTTTATCCAAGACCATTAAGATCGCACATGTCGACTGTTGATATTACCTCACGGACAGGGCTGGGGAGGGACTGGAAAGCAGGTGTCAGCCCACGTGCCCTCACACATGAGGTGTGGGAGAGGCACCAGGGTATATAAAAGGAAAGCTAGTTGGACAGGGGTGTTCCACCTAGGCAGCCACGGGGGAGCCATCAGCTATGCTGGGCCCTGGAAATAACCCTCACCCTTGCTCCTGGAAGCAAACCGAAAAAACTTGTTGGTTCAGTAAGCCTTGGTGTAAGCATTACTTTGGTCTGTCGTGGAACTCCTAATTGGGTTAGAAAGATGGTTATGTGAGGAATCTCCCCAGGAAAAGTATCCACACAACTGTGTGTGTGTGTGTGTGTGTGTGTGTGTGTGTGTGTGTGTGTGTGTGTGTTGTGTCTGTGCTGTGTCTGTGGTGTGTGTATATATGTATGGTGTGTGTGAGTGGTGTGTGTATGTGTGCATGTTGTATGTGTATATGTGTATGTGTTGTGTATGGGTGTGTGTCTGGTGTGTATGTGGTGTGTGTGTATGTGTGTGTGGTGTGTGTATATGTGTGTGGTATGTGTGTGTGTGGTATGTGAATGCAGGCATGTATATGTGCCATGGCACAATATGGAGGACAGAAGACAATCTTTGAAAGTCGGTTCTCACCTTCCACCTTGTTCAGGTGGGTCTATTTCTGCTACTGAACTATTTGCTCCTGGCTGCTTGGCCTGTGAGTTTTGGGTCAGTTCTTCAGTCTATAACTCCCATTTTGCAATAAGAGCTCTGGGATTACAGAGAGCTGCTGGGCTTTTTACCTAGGGCTACAAGGTGCTGAACTCAGATCATCAGGCTTTTACCCAATGACCGACCTCTCAGCGCTCTGATATATTTCTGAAGAAGTGTGAGATTTCCTGGCTCGCACCCAGAAATCCCCAAACCTGCAGTGCTGATTGTTCTGGAGAAGGTCCACACACACACATATACACACACCACACACCACACACCAAGGCCTCACAGGGACACAGTCCATATTGCAGAGACTGGAAAAGGACCCAGTTATCCACCTGTGGAGACGGGATCTGTGCACTGCCTACTCACGGAGCATCCATCAGGTGATCAATCGCGCAACTGAAGTGTTTGTCTATATCTCACACTGTCCATTTTGCCGATGGGAAAACAGAGGCTGAGAATAGTGATTGGGACTTTGGGGAGGTTTGTAACTTGTGAGGAGCTAATCTGGGAGTCAACCCAGGTCTAATGGACACTTGGCCTGGCTTCATTTCCCACTGTGTAGATGATCTTGGAGCTTAGCTCTTCCCGCCCATCCTAAGAAACTGGTGAGCCCCGGGGTCATGTCTCTGCCCCCTAGCAGGGTTCTGTTAAACACAGAATCCCCAAGGGTCACATCTGGTATTTGCAAGTTGGAAGGCTCACACAAGTATTTTGCATATAATTTGCATAACGGCCACATCTGGCCTGCATGTGTTCACATGAAAGTTCATCAACACTTCTCAATGGTGAAGCTGCTTCTGAGCCTCTCTCACCCAGCAGAGGGGCATCTGGACTCCACGGTGTCCAGTGTACATGATTCCTATCCTCTGCTTGGCCCTCGCCTCTGGGCTACACATCTAATCATTTGGGTCTTGAACAAGCCACTCCTTTGTCTGGCTGGAGGGAATCATTGCAAAACTTGTGTGTGTGTGTGCATATGCACTTGGAGGTCAGAGACCAATGCCAAATATCTTCCTCTCTCATGTTCCAACTTACCTTTTTGAAACAGCGACTCTCTGGTTAACTAACCTGTCCACACTCCCCGATCCCTGTGATAGGGCTGTAGATGTGTGTGACAACCACACCCAGTGTGCTGAGATCTGAACTCAGGTCCTCATGCTGATGTGACAGACACTTTACTGATTGGGTCCTCTCGCCAGCCCCAGACTGTCATTATTTTTGATGATGCAAGTGTCATCCAAAGCTAAACCAGGATTTGAGTGTGATGGGGTTGGTGTGAAAGAGATAGGTTGGATAAAGAACCTTGCTGCACAAAACTTCTAAGAGTGGTCCCACGTGCAAGGAAGTCTAGCTGTGCACACTCACTATGAAGAAATTAGGACGTTGTGGGAGTTGTGGATGGAGGTCTGGGTTGAGTTGGGGGCTCACAACCCAGCATAGGTACTTGAGAAACGCAGGCTGTCCCGCTCTGAAAGTAGGAGCTCATATGTAGCAAGGAGGGCTTTCTGCCAGGAAGCTGGCAGATTCTGGCTCTCTATGTCTGTCTATTTTAGGAGAACCACATTCCATAAACTTTGTGTGGCTTTCAGTGATCGTATGTGATGAGCTCTGGATGAACAGGGAAGGCCTACTCTGGGCGAGGTAGTGGAAGGAGCCTAGAGGGAAGAGAAGCTGCTCACTTCTAAGGAGGGAAAGGAGACAGGGAAGCAGGGGTAGGGTTCCCCAATATACAGGATACCCACCACCAGTGAGTCTGCCTTTCTACATCTTTCTGACCTATTCTCTTTCTTTCTATCCCAAGAGGAAGAAGAGCTCCAATGTCCCACAGAGATTACTCATCATGTCCCCAACCCCTACTCAGTCACTGAAGGATTCTAGATGCAAGAGTTTATGCCTTATCTGCCTGTTGTAATCATATGTACCTATCAGCATCCTTGTTGCTAGAGCTGTGAAGGTAAGGAGTGTGTGTGTGTGTGTGTGTGTGTGTGCAGCTGAGTATGTCTGGCTGTGCCGTGCATGTCACGTGAGCGGAAACTGTGCTGTTGTGTGTGGTTCTTCAGCTGTCTCCATCCAGGTGGAGAAACTCCGTCTGAGCCAGGGAGACATGACTGCCTGCCTTCCTCTCCTGCCTCTGGCCTCCCCAGGTTTCCTGTCTGGCAAATGCAAAGTGGCCTCATCGTCTATGGGGAGACCCCAGCCTCTGGCTGCATCCAGCCAAGGCCCTGAGCTTCTCCCTGTGATGAAGTCCTCCTCCTCCTCCTTCTCCTCCTCCTCCTCCACCAGGATGGGGCCCAGGCCCTGGCTCCCCAAACCGTTCCAATTAAAGAAAGAGCCTGGTTTTGATGTCAGCCACCTGGGAAGGGGAAGCAAAGCCCATCTGTCCTTCCAGCCCCCTTGTTACATGGACATTCTCAAGTTCAAATGGGGTCCAGCCTTCTTCCTGTGAGTTGTGGGCCCCACATCTGGGGCTAGAGAAGGGAGTGAAAGGAAGGGGTGGGATCCCTTGGAAAAAGATCACAGCTTCTGGGGTGAGGGAGTTTTCTCCCAGAGCCAGCTGGGCGGTGCTGCCAAGCAGTCAGGACCAGCCGTGCGAGGAGCAGCGCTCAGTTCATTTGCCCCTTGGAGGCCTCTCACTTTCTGAAAAGCAGAAAGCCAGTGGTTGCAAGATCAATAGATTTGCCCCCGCAAAATGGCTTCTAACATCTCTGCTAAAGGTCAGAGAACTTAATAGAACATTTCACAGATTTGGAGAAAAAAAAATACTTTATTTAGTTGCCTAACAGGTTCAAGCTGGCTCAAACAGTGGGTATTAGAAGCAGAAGGAGGCAAGAAAGCTTGCTCCGAGAGTAAGGTGCCTGCTCTCAAACTTGGAGTCCTAAATTCAATCTGCAGAAGCCCACGTGATAGAAGGAGAGAACTGACTTCTGAAAGTTGACCTCTACTCATGAGCCATGGCATGCATGTGCATCTCTCTCTCTCTTTCTCTCTCTTTCTCTTTCTCTCTCTCTCTCTCTCTTTCTCTGAAGGGCTGGGAAGGTGGCTCAGAGGTTAAAGATTTTGCCTTGCAAACAAAATGACCTGCGTTTTGATCCCTAGATCCCATGTACAAAATGCCAGAAAGACAGAAATGGTGGCAGTCTGTAATTTCAGCCCCAGAGGAGGAGCCCAGGAAGCCCCAAGTCAAAACAATAAAGGAGGTAGAACAATCCAGGATGATTCCTGTAGTCACCCTTGGGCCTCCACAGGCACACATGCAATTGCTTTCTGGTACATATAAACACACACATAGAAAAAAAAAAAGAAGCAGCTGACAAAGGAAGCCGTGGCTTATCACCCACAGGCCATGCACCGTCATCAGTACTGCAGCCTCGTGTTTGACCCACCTTCCAGGCAACTCACCTCCTTACTTCTTCCTAACTCCTGTAGAACTATGTCCACAGCATGCCCTGGTGTCCTCTCCCCATTCTCAAAGGCCTTTGCAGCACAACCCCCCCTAAGTAAAATCCATGTTCATCAGAAACCTAGATTGTGACCTTATTTGGCAATCAAGTCTTCGCAGATACATTTATCTAAGACAAGGTTAACTGCAGCTTTAAGCTGCTGTCCTTACAAGAAGAGGAGAGGACACACAGACACAGGTAAGGTCAGGTGATGACAAAATCAGAGATGTAGTCACAAGCTAGGTGCCAAGATTGCAGACAGTCACCAGAAACTGAAAAGTCATCAAAGGAGTCCCTAGAGTCCTCAGAGGAAGTGTGACCAGGTGGATGCTTTGATTCTGGACGTCAAGCCTCCAGAAATACTGGAAAATAAATTACTGCTGTTTGTTGTTCTTCACACACACACACACACACACACACACACACACAGTATGCCTACTATATTAGGCAAGGACCCCAAACCTCATTGCTGTTGTTTCTACACCAGTGAATTGGTGGTATTTGTCCAGATAGCCCTCGGAGGCTCACAAAGTCCACACCTTGAGGAGGATTCCTTTCACCTGTGTCCCATCATCCTAGACCTGAGGAGAAAGGACAATTGGCCTGGCTTGGGACAGGTGACTTCCCTGTGGGACCAGCTGGCAAAGGACAGGGGTACAGATATGGGTTTAGAGCTCCTGGGTCCAGCGTCATAGAGAACATCACCTTCACCCAAACAAAATCATTTGCATCTTGAAGTCAATTTAAAGTCAGACTTTTGGACTGGGGAGAAAACTTAATAAATTGCTTGCCATGCAAGGGTGAGGATCTGGGTTTGAAGCCAGTGCACATTAAAAAAAAAAAAAAAAAGAGGACTTGAATATGGAAGGAAGACTAGAAGGGAGATGAAGGGGGAGAGGAAGGGAAATAGGGGAGAACAGATGGAGGGTAAATGAAAGGTTTTGTACACATGTATGATGTCAAAAAACAAAATTCATCATTAGGGAAAAAAGTGTATGTGTGGTGGGGCAAAATCATAATGCTCTTTACAGGCTAGGAAGTTAAGAGAATGATGCTGCATAAGAATGACTATATACAGCTGGGGAAATGGCCCAGGGGTTAGTCTTTGCCTCACAACTGAGTTCCAATCCCCAGACCATGTAAAAACACCAAGTGGATATGTACAAGGCCAGTAATTCTCGAAGGCAGAGGTTGGGTAACCCAAGCACAAAGCAGTAAGGAAGTAGAGCAACCCAGGATGATTCCCAATGTCACCCTGGGCCCCCACAGTAACACACATTCAAGTGACATCATGTATACACAAACAAAAAAAGAGACCATACACTAGCTGCTGGGTTCCAAGAATCAGTTTCACAAGGAAATATTCAGGGAACCTGGCCTAATGTAGCTTCTTGTGAGAAAGACCTAATAATGTGCTTTGATGAGAAGCTGGTTATGAACCAGATCCATGGTATCTCAGAGCTTTGTTTTTTTTTATTCAATTGTGCATGTATGCGTGTGTGCGCGTGTATGTATATATGTGTGTGTATGTATGTGTGTGTGTGTGTGTGTGTGTGTGTGTGTGTGTGTGTGTAGCACCACGGGACGAATTCAGGAACAACCATGGACCGCCTCCACCTCCTCCTTGTTTACTCTGCCCCGGGGTTCACAGGCTCCGCCCTATCAGGAGGAGAAACGCAGCCCCCCCCTCCACCCCCCCTCCACTCCCCCCTTCCGCCCAGCGTCTATACGTGGGGTCTAGGATCTGAACTCAGGATCTTCTGCCTGCAAGGCAGAGGCTTAACTCCTGAGCCACCCCTCCAGCCTCCTAATCTAAGAGCTTTGTAAGCAACACACACGCGCGCGCGCGCGCACACACACACACACACACACACACACATTGCATTCAAGGTTGGCCTGGGAATGTGATGGATCATTGGTTATGTAGAGAAGCTCATACCTAAAAGAACAAGACAACTCTGGTCCCAGTCAGTGAACCTAACAGGCAGTCTGGCCATCCAATTGGGTTGCGGAAGTTGTTAGAGGTGGGGGAAGGGAGGGAAAATCTGCGGGCATTGAAACTTCTGGGGCACTCATAGATAGTGGACGATGTGGGTCCTATTGCAAGGTGTACGAGAAAGCAGTGCTAGTGTGCCCCAAAACATGTTCATCTCTGGCCCGCAGTAGCCACGTGCACGTAGGTTTCAAAGACCAGAGTGTCCTACTAGTGAGCGGGACCTGGAGATCCCAGCAGGGAAGCCAGGCCTGCCTCGTGGTTTCTGTCATCTTTTGGGGTTCCCGCCAGCGAAGGTAATAATTGGGTGTTTGGTGTGTGCGGGGGTGCTGTTCGAGCGCAGCGCCCCGCGCCCCGCACGGAGGTCTCCGTTTGCATCTTAACTTCTGTTTTACAGGCGGCCCCCTGGGCATCAGCTCCGAGCTGGGGCGAGGGGCTGGCGGAGTCGTGCGGCGCGGCCCCAAGTTTATGCTAATACGCGCAGAGCCCGCCTCCCGCCTCCCCTTCGCGGCCCCAAGCCGCGAGCAGCGCCGGCCACTCGGCGGGACGCAGCCGCCGCGCAGCGCTAGGCGGCCAAGCGGAGAGCGCTCCGGGGGCCGCGAGTGGCAGCGGGGACCCGGGCGGGCGAGCGGAGGGCACCCGCGGGGGATCCTTCGCTGGGCCAGGTGGAGACCAACCGCGATGGGCCGCCGCCGCCTGCCGGTGTGGCTGTGCGCCATCGCCGCGCTTCTCTCGGGGGCTCAGGCCAAAGGCACCCCACTCCTCGCGCGGCCCGCGCCCCCCGGCTCCTCCCGCTACAACCTCTACACGACGGGATGGCGCCCGCGACTGCGCCCGGGACCGCACAAGTAAGCGCGGGCAGCGGCGATGGGGACGCGTGGGGGGAACCCGCGTGGTGTTCTGCCACTCCCACCTGCCAGAACTTTTCGCTTTGGGGGCGTCGAGGCCCGGGTACCCCAGGTGCGGGGCGGAGGGGACGGTGCCAGGGCCCAGGTTTTGGTCGTGGAGTGCCCCCACACTCCTGGAGGCTGCGGGGTTGGCAAAGAAAAATCTGCCGAAGGGGCCTGGCGCGGCGGCGGGGATCCTGGCAGTGCCCGCGGAAACCTTTCCAGCAAAGTAACATTTTCCAGCTGCGTTCTGTGCAAACTCCGGACGCAGTGGACCAGGTGGAGGGAGAAGAGGAAAGGACTGTCGACGTCTGGAACACACAGGGCTCCCCCACATCCGATGCTTTCTTGCTCTCCTCTGCCCTGCATAGCATGGAGCTATGCTACTGACCTTCACTCCCTGGTCTGTAGTCGGCTGGTCCTAGTAACCTGGTGGGAACCGCGAAGGGGGTGACCTGCAGAGCAGAGGACTCTTGGGGCCTGGACTTTCATTGTTGAACAGGCGGGCATCCGCAGCCGTCAGTTTATACCTGAGTTTGAAATCCAGGGGAATATAAAAGGTATTGTAGGCGAGTGTCCAGCCCGCACTCACTCTGTAAGCTTGAGCACTTCAGAGTAGGCTTTGGAGAGGAGTAAGATGGGAAGTTGTACCAGGTGTCGAAGGAGGGGCCACTTAATCTCAAAGGAACAGCACCAGGTTGGGATCTCAGAAGCCTGGAAGACCAAGATAAGAGCTTGGAACCAACAAAGGAATTAGAGGGTGGGAAAAGTGGCAAAGCACTTGGAGAATCTGGGTGGGCAGTCACTCCGGGCTTCTGGCTCAATAGAGTGCTTGGTCAGTAGCCACCCATCAGAGACCAGCAGCATGACACTGAGTCCAGTTCAAAAGATTCTAGACACTGAGCAAAGGTCCTGGCTTCCAGGGACAAGGAGAACAAATTAGAAAATACTCAGAAGTCTATTTCCCTGGTGAGGCCAACAGGCAAGGAAAGTAAAAGGGTAACTGCCATAGTCGGCTACGTTCAGGCCAGATATTCCATCAGTACCATCTTCCCTTGCAGGGCCCTTTGTGCCTACGTGGTGCACAGGAATGTGACCTGCATCCTACAAGAGGGAGCAGAGAGCTATGTAAAGGCAGAGTACCGGCAGTGTGGGTGGGGGCCCAAATGCCCCTCAACTATCACGTGAGTGCACTTCCATCGCAGGCACTGGGGACCCCTAAGCACAAGCCTACGTTGAACGTCTGTTGAGAGCTCAGCTAGCTCCAAAGGATCCATCTGAGCCCCAAGTGCTGGCTAGAGTGGACACCAGCTGGTCTGGATTCTGCAGTAGGGACTCACCCATGGAGATAAGGACTCACTACTGGGAGAAAAAAGGGAGGGAAGACTCTTGGGAGGAGGGAGTTTGGAGAGAAGCCACACAAGGTTAGAGATGTGGCAGGCAGAAGGTATAGGGGTGGAGAGGAGAAAGTCGCTTAATGGTTGATGCCCTTGGGGCTTACCCAAGGAACACTATGGAGTCCTTGAAAAATTGGTGCAAACATGAGGATAGAAGCCAGAGTGTCCTGGACAGCTAGGTTTCATAGACATGCGATGCTCAAGTCTGTATTTGGAAAGTTCAAATGTGTGTCTGTTTGGAAAGAGACCTGTGCTGTAATGGTCTCTTTACAGGTGCATGACTGAACCCCTAGGGAGCTCGGCCCTGCACCTGTGAGCCTTCCCATCAGCCTCTGTGAGCACAGCTGAGTTCCTTGAGTGGACTAGAGGGGAGTGGAAAGAGCTGGAGGTTGCTGGCGGGAGCTGAGAATGGCTAAAAAGCAGTGAGAGGGGCTACCTGCTGAGCTCCAGGGCACTGTCCCTTCTATCCACAGGGGTGGGACAAGGGCCCGAGGCCTTTTCTGAGTTCTTAAATGTTCCACTGAAGTGCCAGTAGGATTTGTCATCACAGTACAAGTTTTCAGGGGACCAAGTAGTCTTGGTTTGGGGACTAGATCCTTGCTAGACAGTCAGGTGGAGCATCTACATGCATCCTCCACTCCCAGGAGGCGAGAAAGCATTCAGAATTATTCATGCGCATGCCCAAGGATGGCCCTGAATGCCAGCCAGCGGGCAGGAATCTTGCTCCACGGGTACAAGCCCCTGTTCTCTTGCCCTCTCTAACCTAGGTACCGCTCAGTGCTCAGACCCAGATACAAGATTGGCTACAAGACAGTGACAGATGTTGCCTGGCGTTGTTGCCCGGGTCTCACTGGAGAAGGCTGCCCTGAACACCTCACAGATCACGAAAACCCTCCACCTCAGCGAGGACCAGAGCCCCAGATTCCCTTGGGGCAGCTGGGTGCAGGGCCCAGGCCCCCTCCTTTCAGCAGGGAGGCCCCGAATCACCATGGTGAGTGTAACTATAGATATCCTCCAAGGGGCTTGGGTTTCTTTGGGTTTAGTGACAGGGTGAAGAGGGGACATCTCACATTGGGTGTGACAATGAGTCCTTAGTCCTCTCCTACCCAGAGCCCCGCCTAGATGGAGGAGCTGTGTCCAGTGAGATCAGAAAGCCTGGCAGAATAACATTTTGCGAGGATTAGACCCATGATGCTCCTGGGGGTCTGTCTTCTTTCCCAGGAAGAAAAGGCCCAGGGTTGTTTGGTGAGCGGCTGGAACGGCTGGAGGGTGATGTTCAGCGTCTATCACAAGCATATGGCTCTCTGAGTGGCCTAGTGGCCAGCCAGGAGGATCCCAATAGGATCACTGGTGACCCCAGGGTCCCTGCTGCTCCCGTTGGGTTTGGTGTCATACCTGAGGGGCTAGTGGACCCAGAAGACAGAAGCAGAGGACCACTCACACCTCCCTTGGGGGATATCCTAAGCAAGGTGACAGAGGTGAGCGATACCCTGAGGACCAAGATGCAGCTGCTGGATAAGGTGCACGGGCTGGCCTTGGGTCACGAAGCCCGTTTGCAGCAGCTGAAGGAAGCCCCGCCCTCCCCTCTGACGTCCCTGACCCTGCTGGAGGAGTACGTGGACCAAAGACTGCAGCGACTCTGGGGGAGCCTGCTGGATGGCTTTGAGCAGAAGTTGCAAGGCGTCCAGAGTGAGTGTGATCTGCGTGTGGAGGAAGTGCGGCGGCAGTGTGAGGAGGGCCAGGCAGCCAGCCGGAGGCTGCACCAGAGCCTCGACGGCCGGGAGCTGGCGCTGCGGCGGCAGCTCTCACAGCTGGATTCGCAACTGCAGGGCCTGAGTGTGGCTGGTGGGGGCAGCTGCTGCAGACAGCTGGCTCTGATCAGTGCCCGTGTGGACAGCCTTGAGAGGAATTTGCAGACCGTCACCGAGGTCCAAGGCGGCCCTGGCACCCTGGCCGCAGACGAGCTTGCCCGCCTCTCTGCCGCCATGCTCCAGGGAGGTGCGGATGGGCTCCTTGAGGGCTTGGAGACCATCAATGGGACAGAGACGGGGGCAAGGGACTGCTGCCTGAGGATGGAGACGGGGGTCTGGGGCGTGGGTGGCTTTGGATCCATGCTGGAAGAACGCGTACAGACTCTAGAGGAGCGTCTGTTGACATTGGCTGGAGAGCTGAGCCACAACGGACAGACAGAGCTGGCCACACTGGAACAACGGCTGGTCTCCCTGGAGACCTCGTGCACCTCCAGTACCACCTCAGACATCTTGGACAACCTTGCTGCGGAGGTGAAGTCCTGGCAGAGCCGGAGCGAGGCCCTCCTACGCCAGGTGGCCCGTCACACAGCTCTGCTCCAGCAGCTCAATGGCACCGTGGCCGAAGTCCAGGGGCAGCTGGCAGAAGGGGCGGGCAGCTCGCTCCAGGGTGAGATCACTCTGTTGAAAGTCAACCTGAACTCGGTGAGCAAATCGCTCACGGGCCTCAGTGACTCTGTCAGCCAGTACTCGGACGCCTTCTCGGCAGCCAACACCTCCCTGGATGCGCGAGAACGCAAGGTAGAAGCCGAAGTCCATGCCATCCAGGAGCAAGTCAGCAGCCAGAGTTCAAGGCTTCAGGCTGGCCACAGGCAGGTCCTCAACCTACGTGGAGAGCTGGAGCAACTCAAGGCTGGGGTAGCGCGTGTGGCAGGAGGCCTGAGCAGCTGCAGAGACACAGCCCAGGAACTCCAGCATACAGTGGAACACTTTGACCGACGGGTGGCACAAGTGGAAAGTGTGTGTGAAAGGCTCAGCCTCTTGGCTGCCCGCCTGGACAGTTTGCCCGCGGAGCAACTTAGGTCTAGGGAGGGCCTGTGGAGCCAGGTAGACCAGCTGAATCGCACACTGGCCCAGCACACTCAGGACATCGCCCGACTCCGGGACAATCTACTAGATTGTAGAGCCCAGCTGGCCGAGGCCAGTCCAGGGCAAGCTGACTAGGCGGGTAGAATAGGGTCTTAACCCAGATCCCACCAGCTCTGAGGTTATCATCCCTGAGTCCAGTCCTGCCCAACCTTCCAGCTTTCCCTGGCCAGTCCAGAGACCACTGGATGAATGATCTTGGTTTCAGCTCAGCACGACTCTCTGGTCATCAAGTCACGCTCTGTGCTGCAGTCTGAACGGGACAGGTTAAGAGTCAAGACTAGCTACACAAGATGCTGTCTCTAAAAGTCAAAGACAAAACCCTAAAAAAAGCCAAGGTGAGGATGTCACATCTGAAGACCAAGGTGAATTTCAGAGACAGCACACTGCACAGTCTGCACTTGCAGACACACAGAATTAGTAACTCTGTACAGGCCTCCAGGCTAAGCCTCGGATGGGGCCGCCCCTCCCTCCCTTCTCCCCTCGCCCCACCTCCCTTTTCCCCTCACCCCCTCCCCAGGGACAGTTTTGTTCCCCCTGGCTTCTACCCTTGGACATGCAGGAAGGCGATGCCCACTGAACCTGGCAGCTCCACCAGTGCTATTTCTGAACCAAAGACCGGAGGCCACCCGAGGTTTCCAGCTCCCCAACTCGTCTTTTGGGACAGAACAAAGCCCAGAGACCCAGTCGAGAGTTCTCTTTATTCCTTTTGATCTGCCCTCACGGTATAAGGGCGTAGGCAGCTCTAGACTCCCAGAGGAAGAGGAGGATCCAGGCAATCTGGAAACCATGCCCCCAACTTATCCTTTTCCTTCCCCTCAAAGGTACCCACAAAATCCTCTTCTTTCCAGTTAGGGAGAAGTCTCCCCACCTCAGGTCAGTACCCTTGTTAAGAGGGCAGACCCTAAGAGATCACAGTTGACTGACAAGGGGTCTGGGTCTTGCTTTTAATGCTCTTGCAGCACTCCAGCCCTGTCAGGGTGGCTCCCAGATAAGTAAGCACTTCAGGCAGAAAACCATCAAGAAACAACTGGAAATCTGACCAATCCCCAGAGACTAACCCTTTCAGCTGAGGCGCCTGACCTGTTTCCCCCATGACAGCCCTGGCCTTCCATGCTATTACGTGTGGGTCCCACAGCCCTTGCCGCTGGTTTCTAGACCTTCAGTGTTTGTTGTGCTCTCCATTCTGATGGTATTGGAGGGCAGGTTCTGGAGTAAACATTTTTTAGCCAGTCTAAAGGTGCTTTCTTTACCAAGGGAAGCGGGAGGGAAGGGCTGCTGGTGATGTAACCCTGCATCCTACTGTGCTGTGAACAAGCTCACCATAGCAGCTGGGTACTGGACTGACCAGCAGAACCAGGCCAGGGAAGTCAGCAAATTCATCCGCTGTGGCCAGCACCAGGGTTGAGTTCTTGGGGAAGGTACAGGGAGGAGCAGGAACAGAGAGCTGACTGGGTAGGGATAAGGCAGGCAGGAGTCCCGCTCCCTCAGGCCTGACTCAGAGCAGCTTAGAGTGCCTGGCTTGTGACTTGAGATCCCAGGGTACCAGTCAGGACCTGGGTACTATGCCAAAGTCTAGTTTTGATGGCTAGTCCAGGCTCCCGTTCAGCCACCTGCTGCTACTGCTAACACCCTTGCACGTGCATCTAGGTCCAAAGCCACCATGCCCCTCCCCCACCATGTCTCTGTGCTATCAGGAGTTGAGACAAGGTCCAAGGTGGCAGGGACAGACACGCCATGACATAGAGAAGCCTACAGAGGCCTAAGTGGCACATTTAATTGTTGAAGATTGAGGCTATATGGAGATTGGGGACAGACGCCCCAACATACCTGTAGTTCAAAAGAGGAAGGAAGGGCTCTCTGGCTGCTACTCAACTTGCAGCCTCTCGCCCCTTTGGTAGATTAGCTCCACGGCACCTAGCTTCCATCCCTGGTCTTCCCAGAATTTCCATCAGTCCTGGGTCAGTCCAGGGAGAGGAACAACCAGGGCAGCTCAAGCCAGGGCTTCCAGGTTCACAGCGGGCAGTGGCTCCCGCCAGTAGCAGAAGTTGCTGTATTCAGGGTTGGCCAGGTCTGCACTGGGACCGCGGACGACAGGGGGGAAGAGGAACTCAACCACCTCCCCGAGGTGCTCGTACCTGTGGACAGAACAGGTAGCACGAGAACCTGAGCCACCACCCCGAAGCCGCAACCTCCTCCACAGCTGGTGAAGGCCCACCATCCCGCAGGACCCTTCCAGGGGGAGAAGGTGGAATCAGGTTAGCCAGGAGAGGCTGGGCATGGGGACATGTGGCCTCACGTGGATTTGTGGTTCTTCATGAGCTCCTGGATGAGTTCCCCCCGGGGGTTAACCGTGAAGATGCGAGATTCAGGGAGGCCCACCTGCCGGTAGGCAAAAACATCCTGCCGGAGACAAGGGGATGGGGTTGGGAGTTGAGTGGGAGGCTGTTGGGGGCAGGGAGGAGGGGGGCGGCTGTGGGAGGAGCACACTCACATTGGGCCTGTTCCCAAAGGCAGCATAAAAGGGCTGTCCATGGGGCAGAAACAGCTGCTGGATGTCACTCAGGCAGGCGACCTTGAAGACCTCTGGCTTCTTTTCGATCACCTCCCTGGGAAGGAAGGGCGCCAAGGGAGGACAGAGCAGAGGATCAGGTGACATGAGGCCTAACTCAGCCCTTGGCGGCACCTACGGGTAGCCTTTGGGCTGGGCTGGGGGTACTCCTGTCACTCTCCCCAAGAAGCTATGAGCACATGCTGTGACGTATGATTACCTGTGGAGGGCAGAGAAGAGGCTGCTGGGAGACAGCAGGATGGGTCCCTTGGGAAGGCCACAGCCGCGCTCGCTCACCCACTGCAAGTACCCCTTGGTGAGGTCGGCCATGCCAATGGCCCGTGCTGAGCAGTACAGGAACTTGTACCCGTTTCTGAGGGTGGGAGACAGGGTGGCATAGAGCCATCAGAGACCAGCCATTCCCGTGGCCCCTTTGTCTTCTGCCAGCACTGTTCAACTCACTCTGGCCTTAAAACCTGAAGGCCAAGCAGGAAAGGCACTGAGGACGACTAGACCAGGCCTTGAGAGGTGGTCTCAGTGACTTTCAGCCGAAAGGAGTGTAGACACCCTAGTCTCATGGGCTAAATGGAGGAGATTCCCTGTCAGCTGCGACCAGCAGGCAGATGGCTCATGAGAAGATGGAGATGCTAAAGGAAGGTCTCAGTGTTTCCATAGACTTGCCAGGATGCTTCTCTGGTGGGTTCTGCTGGTCCCCAATACTGGCTTCCCAGCACAGGTCAGGGTGACCTAAGAGGTCCCATGAGTCCCTTCCTCCCGGCCCCAGCCCAGCACTCACAGGTGGATTTTGTGGTAGAGGCTGGTGATGCCCTGGTGTGTCCAGTCTTTCCCCAGCTGAGGCAGAATGTGGCCCAGGGCATCCGACCTAAAGCCAGGAAAGAAGGGTTTCTCAGGCTGCCCCATGTGGGTGCAGCCCACTGGGAAGGGAGGGCTTTCTACAAAGCCCCCACCCAACTCGGCATGGAGGGAGGCGAATCCCAGGCTCCCCCCATCCTCCCCTGAGCCAGCTGGGCCTCACTTGGTGATGGTGCCATCAATGTCAGAGATGACCACCTTGTCGTCCCACTTCCACAGGTAGATGGTGGCCTTGCAGCGGCAGGTACCCTGGTACTGTGTGGTCACACTAAAGACCACATCATTGGCACCTTCATGTAGGTTCAGACACCTCTGGGGACAGACAAGGGGGGGATGGTGGTGTGAACCCACTGGCCTCATTCTTCTCTTCCTCTCAGCCTGAAGACCCTTCCCCAAGGATCAGACGATAGCCACTCACACAGGTCTTCACGGTGCCAAGCACAGGATCCCTGACCTGTCCCTTTGCTCCCCATGATATGAAGTTCAGACAAGCCACACGAGTGACTCCCCGCCTGGCTTTCTAGATCAGCCACAAGGCAAAGGATCATCATGGGATGCTCCATCCTGGGACCATGATGGTAAACCTCCTAAGGGGACACCTGCCCTGATTGTGGCTCACAGGAAGGATGGGGGATGTGGCTTCCATGCCCCAGCTGACACTCAAGTGGGTATGTGTGAGAGGGTACTAGTCAGAAGGCTGCTGCTGTCCCCCAGGCTGATCAGAGCCTCCTGGATGCCGTTACAGGACCCACCCAGTTATAAAGCTCAGGGAACTTATGTTGTCAAGGACTGGGGCTGCCAAAATCTTGGGGAATGGGCTGGGGAGATGATTCAGAGGTTAAAGCCTTTGGCTTGCAAGCAAAAGGACCTGAGCTTAGATCCCACATTAAAACAAACAAACAAAAATGCTAGGTGGATATTGTGGTGGCATGCGATTCTGGTCCTGGAAGACAAAACGTGGGAACCCCAGAGCAAAGCAATAAGGAGCAATCCAGGATGATCCCAATGTCACCTTGAGCCTCCACAAGCATACACATGCAAATGAGCTCTTGTGTACATGTCTGCACACATACTGTAAGCCTACTTACATGTAAACACACATACACAGTGTTGATAACCCTCAGGGATTATCAACACTGATGATTTCAATGTGGCTTCCAAGGACAGACCTGGCACAGCCAGTTCAGCACATGTGGATATTTCAGGACATAACTTTTCTGGTTAGAGTTTCTGACACAGAAAGGGGCTGGCATGTGAAGAACTGAGCCCTCAATCCTCAGAAATAGTCAAGCTAAGGCTATCAAGGAATCTACCGCCCAGGGCATGAACTCCCTGGCTTTGGTGTCCTGCATCTCAGGTCAGCCCTGAGTGAGTCGGATGGAAGAAATGCCCCGGCTCCACCCCCTTCACGGGAACACTCATGTGCACATACTTACGATCTGATCAGAAGACAGACGGAGGGACTTCTTGTAGGAAGGAATGTAGGCCGAAGTGGAAGGTGGAGAAGGGACTTCAAGGATCACAGGGCTGTCGGGGGCATTGTCGTCACTACTCAGGGCTTCAGTCTTCTCTCTGTGGGCATTGCGGGCCTTCAGGCCACCTCTCCCAGCCAAAGGCCTTTTCTCTTGAAGGAGGTACTTGGCTCGGGGAAAAATCAGGGTCCTGTCTATCTAGGCCCAGATAGCCCACCATATGCCTGCACAGTCAGATGCCTGCAGGAAGGATGGGGGACACTCTCAACTAGTCAGGTGACTTCTATGCCCCAGCTGATACTCAAAGTGAGTATGTGTGACAGGGTTAGCCTTGAAGATAGTTTCCTGAAATTCCAAGCATGCACCCTTGGTCTTATTACCAGTCCTACTTGCTTTGATTCCAGCCATCCTTGATTGCCCTCCAGTCAAATTTGTGTGGTTGGGTTACTTTCAAGGTTAAATTTAAAAAGAAAAAAAGGAGGTGGGCCCATGTGGACTGGGAGAAAGATCTCAACCCTCTGTAAGACAAGAACTTTGCAAGCCTGCTCGAACTTTGCAAGCCTGCTCCAACCTTGCCATTTCCTCCTAGCTGAGGGACATTTGGTGTGTCTCCAGTTTTCCTGGGAAGTGGGAATATTTCTCAAGAAAAATGAAGTTCCTAGTGAGTGGCAAGGAGCCACCAGAACTGTGGACGGGTTTCCCTGGCTCTGCCCCTTGTGCCGAGGGCGATCCCCCCAGGCTTCAGCCCTGAGTCCAGCCAGCAAGTCCAACTCACCCCTGTTTCTCCCTGGCAGCCGTCTTCTCCCTCTGGGCACTGTGCTGTAGGAAGAATATCCATCAGCAAACCCCCTCCTGCTCTGGACTGGCCCTACCCCGTGACCAGAGGCCACCCACCTCCTCGGCCGGGAAGTCCCTGCGTCTCCAGGAAAACCACCACCGCCCACCCTTCCGGGGCATCTTCTCCTTCTCCAGCTTGTCCACGGTGCTCTGTGGGCAGACGGGGGTCATGGAAGTTCTACCCGAAACATGCCTCCCAACCTACCTTCCGCTGACTGCCTTTGGGAACCCTGCATGCCCAGAATCCAGAGTCTCACCCTACAGCAAGGTGCTGGTGATCTCTGGCAGCTAAGAAACATGTTCACCCTCCCGCCCCTGAGAGTCCAAGAAAGGACTCGTGGACCCATGAGCAGCTGACCAAGGGTCATTCTTATTTCTCATCTTGAGTCCTGAGCTGTAGCCCAGCCTCCGGATCTTGTAACTTAGCCCCCATACTGGAGTCACTAAAGGTAGTGCTTTGGGAGTTTCTCAAGAACTGGTCCTCTCCTCGCACGGTGCTGCCTAGTGGCGGTGGTAAAGACCATCGACAGCCAGACAGGCTTTGGTGTCGAAGATAACCTAGGACCACTTCCCGAGGTCAGTGATCCTGTCCCATGAGCTCTGTGTATTCTCAGCCTTGTCTGACATGGGGGTACCATGACCTTGAGAAAAACGCTGTTAGAGACATGTCAGGTAACACTTGGAAGACACGCGCCACCCAGAAGATGCAGAATAAGGAATCCAGGTCAGAAGGGCCCGGGGCTTGAGTGCAGGTCTCTCAGGTAGTGGGTCTGTCTATTTAAGGTGAGGACAGTCAAGCGAGAGGGGTGACCCTCTTCCTTCCATTAGGCTCTACATCCAAGCTTAGACCCACAGCCAGCCACAAGACAGAGCCAGAGTCACCAAAGGAAAGCTGTCCATCAACATCTAGTGGGTGATGAAGGCTCTATGAGCAAGCCTAATCCAGCCAAGAACAATAAGCCAGGTCAGGGTGAGGCCCTGCATGGCTCCCAGAGGGTAGAAGAAACAGGCGGGGTCACAGGTGGTCACTGCCCAAGAGGACCCTGACTTTGAACAAAGAGCAGGTGTCCCTAGAGGGCTGGGTGGAGGTTCTATGGAAAGATGAGGAGGCTGGTTCACGCTGACCTGCTCAGGGGCCTCACCCTTCAGTCAGCCCATTGGGCATCACTCAGCAAACCCTGCCATAGGTTCTCCTAGCACCCTGGGCTTTTCCTCCCCACCCCCCTTAGATGAATTTGATTCTCCTCTGGATGAGTCTTTGGATCTGGATCAACTCTTTCTAGAGGGTGGAGACATTTTGGCTCATGACACCTCATTCTGGGCATGGCACATAGTAGGTACTCAGATGGGGGCTGCTGGAGGGAGCAAACACCCTTTTGGCCAGTCTGGAGTGGTAGTGTTAGGGGAAGTGGAAAGGTAGAATTCCCAGGCCTCACTGATCTCTCAAATCCAAAACCCTCCTTTGAAGGCTTGTCCCAATTTGGGTACCTGTTGTTATCACCTCCAGTTTATCCCAAATCCTTTTGACGAGAAACACAAATCCAATGGGATCCAGCCCTGAGCAGAAAATCTGGAATGGTGGGCTTTGTGAACACAGAATAGGCAAACCTTGGAGGCCTCTGTCTCCTGCAGCCAGTAGCCACAAGCCCAGGCCTAGCTCTGTTCACCCTCTCATTTCCTTGCCAAGACCCTGTCCCCAATATCAAGATTATGGTCCAAGTGGATGCTCTAAGCATTACCTTGGGCAAGTTCTTCTGGAAGGCTTGCAGGGAAAGAATCATGGGAGCAGCTGCAGCCCAGTTATAGTGCCTAGAGAGAGAGAAGGGGTGGAATGAGTCATACAGCTGCAGCAGCTGTGACGTGTGGACAGTGGGTGACCCCAACTGCTACTCACTTTTCATTGATCCTCACCACTAGGTTAGGGTCATCCAGGAGCCCGGGGTTCTTGGTAAGGTCTTCGTAGGAGACTATATGCTGGTTGAACTTTTCTGGACACAGAGGTAGAGAGGATGAAGGGTGAAGCCTGCCACATCCCACATGTTCTGCCCCTTCCCCCATCTCATGCTTCCTGCTGGCTGGTCCTAGACCTGAAATGTTCCTTCCTCCCTTCCTGAAGTGTCTGCATCAGTTCTCAATCCAGGATCCACAGTGTAAGTCAAGGCTCAGCATCGAGTGACTGTATCACAAACACGTGAGAAGAGAGTGGACACCACAGCCAATAGTGGCCAACAGTCCAGCCTCGCATTTGGGAGGTATGTCTTCCCTGCGCTCCCTTGGGCCCTAAGAGTCCGTTTGTAGTAGGGGAAAGGAGACACAGATCTTTTTTGTCCTCCGGCCCCTGAGGTCTTCTATGATCTCCTCTGGCTCCTGAGGGGTCTTCTACATTCTTCCCCGGCTTTGCACTAATTCCTGGAGGGGACGGCACCATGGCTGGACGTACCCAGGGAGATGTCCCGGCTGTCAGCCAGTCCACCGCAGAGCGACAGTGCTATTGTGTCCACCGAATCTGGACTGGATTCTGGCATGAGCTCAGGGCTGGGGCTCTCCAGGAGCTTCTGGCTGCTTGGCTCGCTCCACCTCCTGGCTCCCATCCCACAGTCGCTGTGAGTGAAGGGGTGACAGCAATATAAACACAAGTGGGGGGGTGGCTGTCTCCTCCTCCCAGGCTCTTGGCAGTGGACCTTCGGCTTCCCCGTCACCCAGAGCACAGGCACCTCTGAGGGAAGTAAAGGGCTGCGTTCTCGGAATCCAGGGAAGACAAGTCGTCCAGGTAGATGTCGCTGGGGCCCAGGTGCTGGCTTCTCTTCGAGCCTGAGGGTGGTGGAGAAGACATTCAGTCCACTAGCAACAGGTGGCCCTTTCCCATCCTAAGGTGGCCCCACCCAGTAGAACTCCCTTCAGTGTCCCCTACGATAGCCACTAGCCACGTGTGGCTACTGAGTACAATCCACATGGGTTTCGGGTGGCAGAGAAATGGAATTTTAAAGCTTAATTTCAATCACCTAATTTCATTTTTCTTGCTTGTTGAATACAGTCTCATGTGGCCCAGGTTCCAACTCACCATGCAGCCAGCCGTGACCGTGAACTCTTGATCCTCCTGCCTTTACTTCCCAGGTACTAGGATTACAGGCTTGCGCTGCTATCACGCCAGCAGTGCTCAAACCAGGGCCTTGCAAGCGCGCTATCAGCTGAACTGCATCCCCGGCTCTTTATTATTTAATTCCCAATAACCTCCGAGTCAGTGGCACCCACGTGACCCGTGCCGGGCCAGGGGCCTTGCTACTACTAGTCTTGGGTAAAGCTGGCCGAGAGCTGGGAGAGGTCCACCCCATGGACTTCCTATTGCAGCCCTGCCTCCTCCTCTCTTAAGTCTCCTCTGCTTTAGTTCCTCCTGCCTTGGAGCCCGATTTAGGCTGCTTCCTCTATTTAATTCCTCTGCCTAGGATTCTCTTCATTCCCTTGCCTGGTCTTCACTTTACATGTTTTCGCCATATTACCATTTAAAGAGACCTTCCCTGTTCATGCAATTTCACTCCTTCCCATTCTAACTGACTGCTTTGTTTCCCATGGCCTCTGCCACACACCCGCCACCCCTTGTTTATGCTCGTGACATTTGTTTCCCACTGGACTATGAGCTCCGAGGGTAGACCAAGCACAATGCTTGACATACAGCAGGTATTCAAAAAGTAAAGTCCAAGGGCTAGAGAGCTGGCTCCTGCCTCGTACGTAAGCAGAAGGAACTGAGTTTGGATCCCAGATCCCATGCAAAAAACGCCAGGCAGAAATGGCAGAAGCCTGCACTTCCAGCCCTGGAAGATGGAGTCTGGGAAACCCCAGAGCAAAGCAATAAGGAGGTAAAGCAATCCAGGGTGATTCTGGAAAGAAGTCACGGGTGGGCCTCCACAGACACACATCATGGCACCTACATACAACTATATGTGCAAACAAATAAAAAAGTAATGTCTCAGAGGTTCCCTACCACCAAGTACACACACTCTCTTTCTCTCTCTCTCTCTCTCTCTCTCAAGACATAACCTGAGGCTGGGGCAGTACAAGGGACCCAGCTGTCACTCACCTTTGCCCCCAGAGGCCTCCGGCTGCCTGGAGGGAACATGGCTCTCCAGAGTGGCCCAGCTCCATGATTTGGTAGCAGGTGGGTGGTCCACCCCCCTGTAGCTCTTGGTCTTGGTTTCCTTGTTCTCTGGGGCGGGGAAAGGGGCATTCACCAGTGTGTCTCTGCAGTGAGGCTCCACGTCAGGATTCAGTAGCTCGACACTGCCCTCGCTTTCGGATGGCAGGACTGGGGATCCCGCTGGGTCCATGTCAGCCATGGAGGAGGAGGAGGAAGTGCTGGGTCCCCCCAGAAGAAGAGAGGCTGCCTCGGCTCCACTTTCGGGGGTCACAGAGGCCTCGGGCCGTTCCGCTTTCGCCACCTTCGGTCAGACAAATACAGGAAGATGTGACCTGGGTAGCGGGGTGTCTCAGTTGTTCCAATCTTGACCAGTGGGAACCCCGGAAAGGCAGGGGTGAGGAGTGACAGGGACAACCTCACCTTAGGCAGCCTTCCCCAGGCCCACTGCATGTGGGACTCGGCTCTCAGGGGACTTGGCTCAGGGGACCGAAGCTCCAGCTCCGAGTCACTCTTAGGGGACATTAGCCCACCTGATGAGAGACTGCAAAGAACACATATTCAAAGACCCCCCCTCCACCAACATACACACCTAGTCTACCCTAGGATATGTAATTATGCCTATGTACAGATATAGCTGTATAGATATATCAAAATGTATATATCAAAATATACAGATATAAAGAATATATATGTATATGGGCTAGAAAGATGGCTCAGTGGTTAAAGCCTTTGCTTCATAATAAAAAGAACTTGAGTTCAAATCCCCTAATCCCACATAAAAATGGTGGGTGGATGTAGTGGCCTGACTGTAATTCCAGTCCTGGAATTTATCCCCAGAGTAAGCTGACTAGTCGTATCAGCCATACTGGTGCACTCTGGGTCTCATTACTGGCCCAAGTATAGAGGATGATACCCAATATTACTCTTGGGCCTTCATAGGCATGTGCATTCAAATGCACTTGTGTACCTACACACACACATACGCACACACACACTTGCATCCCACACATGCATACATGAAAGAGAAAAAATAAGCAAAGAGTATATACATATATAAAGAAGAATGCCTACAAATCAACATGAAGATAATCTAAGTTAAAAGCCAACAATCGTCAGTCATCATTAAAATATAAACTGAACCCACTCTGAGACATGGGTGTGGAATCCTAGTCTGCCACCCATCTGAATACTCACCTGGCTTGGGGGGACCACTCGCCATCAGAATAGGGGTAGATGTCTTTGGGCTGCGGTGAGGACACCTCTTCCAACTGAACACTGCTGGGGGACCACAGGGAAATCGTCACTGACAAGGAAGGCCACCCCCAGGTAGGGCACGGAGGATATGAGGGTTTGGAGTGGTAAGACACTGAAGCTCAGCGGGATCAAAGCCCCTGGCCCAGAGACACACAGCATCAGCACAAGACACAGGGCTCCTCCTCCTGGTCCCCAGCGCACCTTGGGGACTCCGGCTGCGGCTTTTCCAGCTGGAACAGCTCGCTGTCAGCGCTTGTCTCCAGCTCTTCGGAGCTGGAGTTGGCTGCCACTGCATCCTCCTTCCGCCTGGGTTTCCTCCTGCGTCGCTTCTTCTTCCGCCCGGCCATGACCAGGCCCTCGGGCTCGCTGCCCAGCTGGGAGTCCGAGGGGAAGCTAGACAGGCCTCCCCAGGGGATGGGTGAGGTGCACAGGCGAGGGGGCACATCTTCCTGTGGAGCCAACCAAGGATGCAGCTAAGAGGGTAAGGCCAGCAGAGGTGGTCCTGAGCCCCCCCACCCCGGTCAGCTCATTTAGGGCAGGGCCAGGTGAAAGTTGGCAGAAGCAGCAGCATGTGACCTTGAGACACATGAGCCACAGAGCTCCCTAGGCCTGTGCCTGACACATTGAGGCAGCCCAATCCATGCAGCTGCCTGACGCCCCATCGCATCAGCTAGACACCTGGGCCTTATGCTTGTCTCTATGCACACCTACTTCTCCTTTAATTAAGACTCAGCCAGGGAGCTGGAGAGGTGGCTCAGGGGTCAAGCCTCTGCCTTGCAGGTGGAAGGTCCTGAGTTTGGATCCTAGACCCCACGTATAGACGCAGGGCGGAAGCGGGGGCAGCCTGCGTTTCTGGCCCTGGTAGGGCGGAGCCTGTGAATCCCCGGGCAGAGTAAACAAGGAGGAGGTGGAGGCTCCATGGTGGTTCCCGAATTCGCCCGTGGTTCTACACACACACACATATACACACACACACATATACATACACACGCACACACGCACAATTGAATAAATAATAAAAAATTAAAAAAAAAAAGACTCAGCCAGAAGCTACCTCCTCCAGGAAGCTTGCCAAGACTACAGTTCCTAACTTCTTCACTGCCATGACCCATGGCTTCACTATTGGTTTTCCATTCATGTGACTATCTGGAACTTTCTTTGAGGAGGTTTGTGGGGGGGTCACTATTTGTCTAAGTCTGCTGCACAGTATCTGGCACACGGTAGGGGCTCCATTAAAAAGTTTGTGGAGTTCAAGCAGCTTAAAGAACTTTGTTGATTTGGGATACATTCCACCTCCGCCTCCCTTCTGCAAATGCCCCTCACCCCTGCTTCTGTGCTCCAGCTGCATGGAGCAGACCAGAACCAGCCAGGCTTTATGCCTCCAGCCCTGTCGCCTGGGTCCTCTCTGAGCTTCCTAGGAAGGCTTCGTTTCTACCCCTTAGTGCCCTAACTCAGGGGTCCTCCTTTGGAGACCTTCCCCAACTTCCCTGAAGAAGAATCGAACCTAGCTGGCCGCTTTTCCTCTGGCCTCCAACGGCACATCCTGAGGGTCCTGAGGCCACAATCCATCCTCTGCATGTTACCCCTGCTAAGGCAAGGCTCCAAAGGCAGGGCACCTACAGATCCCAAGACCCGGCCAAGAGGAACACCAGCAAGGGGTGGGGACACCATCCAGGAGTGGGGATACCAGCAAGGACGGATAGAATGCTCACCTCATCGCTCTCCAGTTCCTGGACAAAGAAGGCCTCCCCGCTGTCCCCCAGCTTCATGTGCAAGTCCACTGGCTCCCCGTTGATCTCAATGTCCACCTGCAATGGTAGTGGTGGGTAGGGACCTCCTGCGCACATGGAGGTCATGCTCTGGCCTTTCCTAGCTCTGCACTGGCCTGTCTGGCTGCTTGCTCGTCACTTGGCTTTCTAGTTCTTTTCCCTTCTACCCCCAGAGGACTGCGACCTGCCCCTTCCGCTTCATACCGGCCCCCGGGTGTTGACTGCATGAACCATGGTGAGAAGTCCCACTTATCCAGAGCTTTGGACAGTGTTTTGTGTTGATTATCTTGTTTAACACACCTGGTCATTATCTCTACTTTATAGAAGAGGAAACCGAAGCTTGAAGGGACTGAGTAATTTGCGAGGACATGGCATCAAAGCAAGAGACTCTGAAACCCAGAAGATCTGGATACACAGTCTAACCTCTTTGTGTGTGTGTGTGTGTGTGTGTGTAGCATACATGTGCATATGTTTGTGTGGATGTGTGCATGTTTCCACGCGTATATGGAAGGCAGGAATTGACATCTAGTGTCTTCCTCAAGTATTCTCCACCTTATTATTTTTTCTTTTTCTCTATTTGTGTGTGTGTGTGTGTGTGTGTGTGTGTGTGTGTGTGTGTGTGTGCGCAGGTGTGTGTAGGTACAGATGGATGTTCAGGAAAGTAAGCACATGTGTGTGAATGTATGTGGAGGTCCCAGGTTGATGAGATCACCCTCAATCAATTTTCCACCTTTGACACAGGGTCTCTGATCAAACCCAAAGCTCACCAACACAGCCAGTCTGACTGGGTAGCTTGCTCTGGAGAATCTCAGTCTCTGTCTTCTAACACCTTCCAATGCACCCACCTGGCATTTTTTGATGGGAATCTGGGATCCAAATGCCCATCCTCTTGTTTGCATGGCAAGGGCTTTAACCATTTGGACATTTCCCTAACCATGTTTCTCTTACTCTTCAAGATAGGGTCTCTTCCTGAACCTGGAGCTCAATTTATTAACCTGGCTTGTCTGCCTCTACCTTCCCCATGTTGGGATTACAGACATGCATCACACCTAGCTTTTTTCCATGGGAGCTGGGGATCCAAACTCATTTATTGACTCCCCAGCCCCCACAGCCACCTCTTTGACCTCTGAGATACATTGTCCACCACCAAATTATATTCTTCCTGTCGGTGTTCTAATCATAGTCACCTTGATTTGAATGGATCTGAGTTCAGCATACTGCTATTCACACTCTGATCTTGGTGCTAACACAAGTCTCTGACATGTTCACCTGAACCCTGGGAAGCCAGTGTGACCCTACTAAGGGTCTTTGTCTCTGCACGCCTGGCCCCAAGGGGGCATTACTGGTTTCTGTTTCCTGTCGCAAACCATCTTGTTGCAAGCACCAGACAGACAAGGACTTGTCCATCGCTGTGGGTGACAGGTAGGTGACTAGGTTTGAAAACAAGAATTGACTTAACAAGGTAGGTGTGAGCAAGCTAAAGCTAGGTGCCTTCCTGGACAAAGGGGAATCCAAAGCCCTAAACTAGCCCCTCCCACCCCCCCCCAAAAAAAAACATCAGTGAAGTACAGAGGCGCAAAGCAGGACAGATTCCTCCACCTAGAGAGGCGAAGTCCTTTCACGGGGCTGCAATAGCTGACCTGTAAAAGCCCACCATGCCCTGGTCAGTTCATGGGCTAGAGCACTCACCACCTTCTCCCGTGACCGCAGGACGCCGAGCTTGCCAAAGCGCACGTGGAAGGGTGAGCACCGGAAGGAGCCGTCCCTCTGCTTCACCACCAGCACGTCGATGCCACCACTCAGGGTGGCGGGGTTCAGGCCCCGGTACAGTTCTTTCACCGTCCCAAACACTGTCTCCGCCAGCTGCCCCACGTAGTTCATGGCTGCTGCTGGATGTCCGGGCTTCAGTCGCGTCCAGTCTTTAGAAAGAGCGTGTGTCCGTACAGAAGCTGGACTCCAGGGCACGTCAGTCTAGCCTTGGCTAGCCCGCCGACCTGCCGAGAGATCCTTAGACAGCTGGCTACCTTCTCCTCTGCCTGCTGATCTCCACATCTGTAAAAAATAATAATAATAAGGGCTCAGAGTAAGACAATACCTGGCTGCTTGTGCCTCTAAATGCCATGAGTCATGATAATGACTATGGGCGCTGTGGGCGTGGTTTATTTCATCTTCACAACAATCCCGAGAGGCTGGCGGGGTGGGTGTTATACATCTGTTTACAGATGAGCTAGCAGAGGCTCAGAGAGGTGGAGTGACCTGCCCAGGGTCTGTAAGGAGAAAAGGTGGGGTTCAAGCCCAGGTCTGCGTAGCTCATACCTACAGTGCTCAGCATAAAGTAACGGGAAGATCTACCATGGAAACAATGGGGTAGGCAACAGTAGTGGGGGAGAGTGGTGGGGGGAAGTCCACTGACACATCTCGAAGTGCCTAGAGTCCTGCTGTATAATGAGTGATACTCTCATAGGGATTGTTTTCCATTTAAGAAATGCATCTAGCTGTCTCATTGTCTCCCGGTCTTAGGAATTGTGGTTGATTTGGGAGGGATCAAGGGTAGAGCACCACAGAAATATAAAGTTCTGCTCAAACCCTATTCCTAGGGCCAGAAACCCAGTCAGATTCTCCCTGTAGCTTAAGGTACTAACTCCAAATTTCATCCAGTTTTCCTATGGGGATGTCTGGTTACGGTCTACTTGGCAGGGCGGGGCCAACAGCCTGAGCCCAGAATCTTCGGGCCATAGTTCTCAGCCCTTAGCTTCAGACTGGGACTCAGCCAGGAAAACCCTAGTCTCACACTGAGACCTCAGGTTGGGCCAAAGCTGTTCCTTCCTCCAGTCAGACTGGTCTCTCCAGCTCTTCCGCATTGGACAGGGCTGGGTGACGCATGGTGGGAAGCTGTCACGGCAGCAAAGAAAAGCCAGGGCTGTGATGACAGTCACTCCAACTGCCCAGTTGGCTTGAGTTCATCTATCCACAGAGCTGGCCAGGCCAGTCACCTGCGGCCCCTCTGAACACCCTTCTCGCCTCTCTCCCCGCCCTCTCTGATTCTGTACCAGAACCCCTGTAGGACCTGAGTTCAGATCCCCAGATCCCACAGAAAAAGTTGGGTGGAAATAGCAGCAGCCTGAAATTCTGGCTCTGGAAGGCAGAGCCTGGGAAACCCCAGAGCAAAGAAATAAGGAGGTAGAGCAATCCAGGAGAATTGCTGATAATTGCCACCCTTGGGCCTCCACAGGTACACACAGCTAAGTGGCTTATCTAAGCTCTATTTGGCTAATAGGGCTGTGTGTGTGTGTGTGTGTGTGTGTGTGTGTGTGTGTGTGTGTGTGTGTGTTGGCACGTCTTCTGACTCCTTACTAATCTATGGCTCCCAAACTACTCCACAGTTGTCTGCAGAGAGGAACAGCCAGCTGCTGTCACCTATGCACAGCTTTGTGATGCGCCGTCCTTGGAATCTGATCCAGAAACCGGCAGCATCAGGTCACTAGGTCCCAACTCAGCCCTTTGGAGCCTACACCTGCATTTGAAGGAGACTTGCAGGTGGTTTCCTGTGCCCCTGAGAATAGCTGTCCCAGTGTTTCCCATCCACAGCCTACCCTGGAAAAGCCTGAGTGACAGGAGCCTGAAGGAGAGCTTTGTCAGGGAACGCTGCCGAGGACAACAGGCATGGGATTCTCTCCAACAATGTTGGCTGACACACTTCAAGGCTTCAACCAAAACTCGGGGAGATGAAGAGACTTGCCTAAAGTCACAGCTAATAAGTGGCAGAGATTAAAGCCCACAGCTAGTAAGTGGCAGAGAGGAGATTAGAACCCAGGCAGTATGGAGTCCTTACTCACAATGCTTTGAATAGCAGTTCATGATCTGAGTATCACGTAATAAAAAGCCTAGATACCAGGAAGCTAAGGCAAAAATGGGGTGAAACAAGATCTAAGGCTCCCTCGTGTCACTCAAATCCAGTAACTATTTTATCTGCAAGGCACCTACTAGATTCTAGGTGAAGATCTCTGTTCTGGGTTCTTCCAAACACCAAACTTCATGACTACAGGTCTGGGGAGACAGACGGACTGACAAAGACAGATATCTATCTGGAGGGCAGGACTCTAGAACAGTGAGTCCAGGATAAGCAGAGACGACAGCTTCCAGGAATATAGGAGTGAACACAGGAAGCACCCAGCAAGGGTGGGGACAAAAGTCCAGCCAGTTGGAGGCCCACACCCCAACTATCTGACCTACTAGAAGCAGGCTTGGCTTGCTCTAGCAACAACTTCTCATTATTGCTCTCTGGGACCAGAACATTCTTTGCTAGGGATAGAGGGGGTGCATTTTAAGTGTCCCTGGCCTCCATCCATTAGATACCAGTAGCCCTTCGACACCTCCATTCCAAATAACCAAATTGTCTACAGATGTTAAATGCTTCCTGGGGTTGTAGCTTAGGGTGCTTGCCTTACATGTTCAAAGACATAGATTCAACCTCCAGTATTGCAAACAAATACACCAAAACAAATGTCTCCTGGAAACAAAATGACTCCCAATTGAGAAACACTAATCTGGTACAAAGAGCTGAATGGTAAGCATTGGTATCTGGGGGCTACTGGCATTTTTACTCAGAACCACTCCTGGAGTATTCTCAAGCAAGCAACTTGATGGCCTCAGTTTCCCTTGCCTCTTATTTCCATAGCAACAACCTACTTCTTGGTATTAAGGTTTCTCAATTTCACAGCAACACCCCACTCTTGGTACCAAATTCTGTTATAGTTATTCTTTTCTTGCTGTGATAAAATACACTGACTAACAGCTTATGGGAGAAAGGGCTTATTATTTGGCTTAAGGTTCCAAAGATAGTGCCCATCATGGCAGGAAACACATAATGAGTGTAGCAGCAGAAGCAGAAGCATCAGGAGGCAGAGAGAGTAAAAGCAGCAGGGAGAGGGAGAGGGGAAAGGGGGACGAGCTATCAAACTGCAAGGATTCCTTCAGCAAGATTCCACCCACCACCTGCAGATCAAGTATTCAAACCATGACACTTTGTATGGTATAGGCCTATTTCAGACCCATCTCAATTCAAATGTCACAGGAGTCTACAACTTAGCCATCTTAGGATTTTGCCTTCCTCATTCTAGGGTCTCCCCTGTTTTTTCCAGACGGAGAATTCTCCTTGCTCCCCCATATACTCTTCCACTTATAGATTACCATATCTAAAACCAGCCACTTCCTCCTGGTCCCCTGGAGCCTGGTTGGCTGAGAGCGTCTCAGGACCCATTTGCACACCTCTTACCAATTCTGTGTACCCGGCCAGTCCTTTATCCTCCTCTGTCCTAGGTCAATCTTTATTACCTGATCCACAAGATGATGAATGGGCCGCAGGGTGTTGTGGGTAAGAGCCTCTGTGCTATTTACTAGCTGCGACTCTAGACAAATCACTTCATCTCTGTAGAGGCCTCTCTCTCTTGAGTCTTAGTTGCAACCTCCGAAGTGGGGATGCTGTCAGGCAGGTGTGAGCCATTGATGAGGTAAACAGTGAAGCTCTGTTACGCAACAAATGCCCGTATGTGTCACCTAGGAAAACCTCTCCACCATCACAGCACCCCCCTCACTCAGGCTGGTCCTGCGGGCACCGCAACAGGCCAGCTTCTGTTCGCACTCAACCGTGGAGACACAGTCACGTGACATTCCATAACCCTGCACAGTGGGGACCCCAGGCAGGCTTCGTGAGAGCCCTGGGCAGACCTCCAGAACTGACAATAGCCAGCAAATTTCCAGCTGGCGAAAAAGCAGGGGTCCGGGTTTGGGGTGGGGATGGAGGTGCACAGGGCTGCCGCTCCACCTGCCTCTAGAGGGAGCAGGAGGCTAGGCACTTCAATTTCTTTTTCTTTTTCTTTTTCAGGGCCGGGAATGGAATCCAGAGTCGGCCTACGCTACGGGAAGCACTGACTACTGAGCTACACCCCCCTCCCCTTCACCCGCGGTAACACTTCTGTTACTCTGGAACTGAGAGAGTACCCCCCTCAGATTCCCCAGATGGACGTCGCCCTGTCTCAAGACAAGTCAGAAAAACCCCAGACCTTGTTTTGCAAAAAGAAGAAAAAGGTGGGCGTAGTCCCCAAGGTCAACAAATAAAGCTGGAGCGAACCCTGGAAGGTTTTAGTATCATCTCCTTTACTGGTTCCATGTCCTGACTGTCTAGGGAGCTCGCAGTCGCGGGTCAAGAGGGAGGTAGAAAACGAGGTCGCCCTCCCCGTCCCTCCTCGCGTTCTCATTTAATAACTCAAGGTGGGCTGGGGCGGCAGGGTGAGGGGGGGGAGTCCCCGATCGTACACGGAGCTTAGTGGCGGGACAAAAACACTTTTCCCCGGCCCAGCTGGGCCCTACCTGGGAAGCTGCCCACCGGACCGCCCGGACCCGGAGCCAGCGCCTCCAGCCGTGCGCAGAGGCTGCGCGGCGTGTGAGTGTCCCGTCCGCTCACCCGGCGCTTCCGCCTTCGAGGGGACGGGACGGGCTCCGGACTCCACCCCTTCCACCAACCTGTGCTGCCGCCGCGGTCCCGGAGCCACCAGGCTCCTCCCTCCCCTCGGCAGACCCCGCCCTCGTCCCGTGTCCACGCGGGACAGCGCCCTCTCCCCCTTAGAGACTGGGATCCGGAGACGTCAGGGCCCCGCCCCGAGCCCTGAGCTACCTACTCCACCCACGAGAAGCTAAGACTTTGGAATAGCGCCCCCCCACCTAGTTCCTTCCGCTCGCTCTTTGACCTTGGACAAATTCTTTCCCCATCGGATCGGAGATCATTTCTTATGTTCTCAAAGCCGATTGACACTTGTAGGATCTTGGAGATGGCGTGAAATGTCTTCGTGGTAGTTTGGCGCCCACATTTACCTTTCTGGGGACAGCTTTTCCTGACCCGCACTCCCAGTCTAGATAGAACTCTACTTTCATGTTCTCATGTAGCCCACATTTGTAATTTCATGTTTGCTTGATTAACACTAGCCTTGTTTATTTATTTTTGTTGCTGTTGCTTTGCAATCCAGGGCCGTGAACCAAGTGCTTCTACCGCTGCTACCCCCGCCTCGCAGCTCAAATGTCCTGTAACTGAATCTGAACTCCGAAATAGCACGCGACACCTTCACACTTGCCTGACATACAGCTGCTGTTCATTAAATGCCTACTTCAGACCATTATCCATCAGTGGGATTCAATCCCATCTTGGGCCTGCAGAGGGCAGACGGTGACCAGCCTTCCCATCCAATTAAGTCTCACTCTGGCTTTTCCCTTTGGATCCATCCGTGGTTCGTCACCTTCCCGGGATCAAAGCCCTTTCTGACAATCTGCAATCTGTATGGCTCCTCTAAAGAAAAGACACTGAGAAGGATCAAGAGGTGAAGGAATTGAAACGGCTAGGGAATCTAGGGATGACTTCCTGGGATAGGCCAGCCATTGCCCAAGTCCAGGGTTAGAAAGTATTGGGTAGTGAGAAAGAGGAAGCTTCAATCCAAAGTGACAACTTATTTGGAAGCAACTCACCTTGGTTGGCCTTACTAACAATTAGATCAGTTAGCTCAGTGGTTGCTTCCAAATCATGAGGCCTTGTGTTCCATCCTTAGAACACATCTAAAAATTCAAGGAGGGCATGGTACCATGTACTAGGGAGGCAGAGGGAAGGATCCTCGGAGCTGGCATAATCAGGAAGTGCCATGTCCCAGCGTGAGACCCTGTCTCAAAAAAGGTGGACGCGGGAAAAGGAGAGATGGCTCACTGGTTAAAGCAAAAAGACCTGAGTTCAGATCCCAGATTTTAAAAAAAGCCAGGCAGTTATGGAGACAGTCTACAGTTCTGGCCCTGGAAAAACCAAGCCTGGGAAAGCCAAGAGCAAAGCAATAAGGGGGCAGAGCAATCCAGCGGATTGCTGCATCCAAAGCACTGTTATATATAACCTTTTGAATGTAGCATGAAAATGGGAAACATCAGGAATTTTGAAAGGAGCCTGAGAAAGAAAGTCAGGCTGACACCAGAGTCAATCTACCTTCTCTTGGTGCTATGTGTGTACACACACTCATACATGCGGTGCTTGTGTGGGGAGGATGTAGGCACCCTTGTGCTACAGAACGCATGAGGAGATCAGAGGACAACCTGCAGGTGCCAGTCTTGCCTTTCCACCTTGCTTGACATGGCGGGCGTCGCTGCTGCTTAGGCCAGGCTAGCGGGCCCATGAGCTTCTGGAGAGTCTCCTGTCTCTGCCTGCGATTTCCATAACCAGCGATTATGGAAACTTAAGCCACAGTCTCTGACGTTTATGTGGGTTCTGGGGACTCAGGCCCATGTGGTAAGCACTTTATCCTCTGGGCCATCTTCCCCCATCTTCTAATCTACCTTTTTGATTCTTAATTTCAGTTATAAATTGGTGATAAGATTTATCTTGCAGGAATTTGTTGTAAAAATTGACAGGATAGACCAATCAGTGGTTTTTGATATTTATTTACTTATTTATTTATTTATTTATTTGTGTGTGTGTGTGTGTGTGTGTGTGTGTGTGTGTGTGTGTGGTGTGTGTGTGTGTGTGTGTGTGGTGTGTGTGTGTGTGTGTGTGTGTGTGTGTGTGAGTGAGGGGGTATTGTGTGTCTCTGTGGAGGACCAAGGATGACTCCAGGAATCATCCTGGATTGCTTCTATCTTCTTCTTGTTTCGCTCTGACATTTTCCATGCTCCGCCTACCAGGGTCAGAAGTGCAGGCTGGGGCTGGAGAGGTGGCTCAGGGGTTAAGCCTCCGCCTTGCAGGCGGAAGGTCCTGAGTTCGGATCCCAGATCCCACGTATAGCCGCCAGGAGGAAGCGGGGGCGGCCTGCGCTTCTGGTCCTGGTGGGGCGGAGCCTGTGAATCCCGGGGCAGAAGGAGGTGGAGGCGTCCATGGTGGTTCGCGAATTCGTCCGTGGTTCTACACATACACAGACACACGCACACACAGACACACACACGCGTGCACACATACACACGCACATGCACACAGTTGAATAAATAATAATAATAAAAAAAATTTAGAAGTGCAGGCTGCCACTGGTTCCGTTCCGCCTGGTGTTTTTTTTTTTTTTTTTTATTCAATTGTGCGTGTGTGCGTATGTGCGCACGTGTGTGTGTGTGTGTGTGTGTGTGTGTGTGTGTGTGTGTATGTGTGTGTGCGTGTGTGTGTAGAACCACGGACAAAATCGGGAACCATCATGGACGCCTCCACCTCCTTCTTGTTTACTCTGTCCCGGGATTCACATTCACGGGCTCCGCCCTACCAGGACCAGAAGCATAGGCCGCCCCTGCTTCCTCTTCTGCCTGGAGTTTTTTATGTGGGATCAGAACTCAGGATCTGCTGCTTGTGAGGCAGAGTCTTAACCCTTGAGTCATCTCTCCAGCCCCTTAGTTGTATATTTAAGTCACAATAAACTGACCCATGATATTGAGATTTTAAAAACTCCAGGTGGCTTTACAAACCATGTTTCTAAACATGGTTCAAGGCATTCAGTAGGCTTTTGGCAATATTTATTGCCTCTCTCTCTTTTCCTTCTTCTCCCTCTTTTTCCTCTTCCTTCTCCCCTTTCTCTCTTCCCATTCCTTGAATTAAGTCTTGCCCTGTTGCCATAGCCCAGGCTGGTGTCCAGCTCCTAGGCTCGAGTGATTCTGCCTCGGCCTTTACGTAGCTAGGACTACAGGCTCACACCACTGTGACCAATTTTAAACTCGCCTTTTTGAAGATGGAACACAATTGTTTTCATTGTTTGTTAAAGAAAAGAAAATCTAAGTTGATATAAAGGTTGTTGTAGAAATTGAATTTCTAACGGGCTTGTTTACAGAACTGTGAATCATCTGGGTTTGGCAATTAGGGAGTTAATGAGGGGGCAGGGAGGCCACAGCTGCTGTTCTCACCTGTTCTGACACCCAGCCGGCTGACCAGGCCAAGGACTGTCCTGCTTTGGCTGTGGTTGAAATCACTTTTTTAAAAAATTTATTCTGTGTGAGTGTGTGGTGTGTGTGTGTGAGAGAGAGAGAGAGAAAGAGAGAGAGAGAGAGAGAGAGAGCACTGTATGTCCCTGTGAGGACCAAGGGTGACTTTGGGAATCATCCTGGATTGCTTCTACCTCCTTCTTCTTCATTCACTCTGTGATTTCCCAGGCTCCGCCCACCAGAGCCAGAAGCGCAGGCTGGCAGTTTCTACCCGGCATTTTTATATAGGACCTGGGATTCAAACTCAGGACCTTCTGCTTGTGAGGCAGTTTTAACCCCTGAGCTATCTCTCCAGCCCCCTCATGTCACTATCTTTGAGGCAAACTTAGTCTGAAAGTATTCTTCAGGCTTTTTGCCCATTTCTGGGATTCAGGATAGAGATCATTTTCCCCTGGGTGCACACACTAGCTGGAGCTATTACCCGGCAACTGTTGGTTTCTGACTAATCCAACTGTACAGTATATGTATATTTCTGTGTGTGTGTGTGGGGAATGTGTGCATGTTTGTAGGTGTGTGTAGACATATATGCCCATGTGTGAGTGTGTGCCCACATGTGCATGTGTGTAGCAATATATGTATATTGTAGGGGTGTGTGTATGTATGTGTATGCAGGTGTGTGTGTACATGTGCATGTAGGCATGTGCATGTAGGTGTACATGTAGGTGTGTGTAGGTGTAATGTGTATGCAGTTGTGTGTGTGTGGGTGTAATGTGTGTATAGGTGTGTGCATAGGTGTGTGTGTAGATGTACATGTAGGTGTATGTGTACAGGTATGTGTTAGGTGTGTGTGTGTGTGTGTATGTGTGGTGTGTGTGAGTGACTTGCATGTGCTTGGAGAAGCCAGAGAACATCAGATTTCTTTTCTTACCCTCCATCTTAACTCCTCAAGACTGTGTCTCTCACTGAACCTGGAGCTATGCTGGCAGTCAGAAAGTCCCAGCAATCCTCCCGCCTCTGTGTGTAGCTACATTTGTCTTTTTATGTAGGTGCTGGGATGTGAACTTGGGCCCTCGTGCTTCACAGCAAGCTCTTTTACTCACTGAGCATCTCTCTATCCCCAAATATACTTTTTTCTTTTTGCATGTATATGTATGTGGACATACATATGTGTGTGTGCATATGTACACACATGTCAAAGTCAGAAATTGATGTCAGTTCCTATACTGAAGGGGAATACAAGAAAGAGCTCTAGGCAATGCTACTGAGTCCTTACACCTCATCAGAGAGGAAGACCCAGAGGGAAGTTTGACATCCACACTAAAGGATGCTCCAGGAACTGGGGGGGGGGCACTGTGAGAAAGGGAGGGGGGGGAAGAAAGGAGAGGAGGGAGGAAAGGAGCAAGGGGATCCAGGGAGAGGTGGAGGGAGGGAGGGGAATGAGATACCTATCAAGTTTGTATGAGTGGAAAAAATAAACAAAAAAAGAAAAAAAAAAAAGAAAGAAATTGATGTCAGAAGTCTTCCTTGATCACTCTCCACTTTAGTTACTAAGTAGGGTCTCTCCCTGATCCTGGAGCTCACTGATTTGGCTTGTCTAGATCTCTAGCTTGCCTTGAGAACTCTTAATCTTTTTTTTTTTTTTTAATTTTGATACTTTTTTTAAAAAAATTTTTTATTATTTATTCAACTGTGCGTGTGTGTGTATGTATGTATGTGCGCGTGCGTGTGCGTGTGTGTGTAGAACCACTGACGAATTCGCGAACCACCATGGACGCCTCCACCTCCTTCTGCCCCGGGATTCACAGGCTCCGCCCTACCAGGACCAGAAGTGCAGGTCGTCCCCGCTTCCGCCTGGCATCTATACGTGGGATCTGGGATCCGAACTCAGGACCTTCCGCCTGCAAGGCGGAGGCTTAACCCCTGAGCCACCTCTCCAGCCCGAGAACTCTTAATCTTGGAGACACATTTTTTTTTGTCTTGTTTTGTATAATGTCACAGTTGCTCTTCTTTGTTGCTTTGAAACAACACTTAGACTCAAGCAACTTAAGGCAGAAAAGTCTTGGGGGATGGCAGAAGTTGGAGGCGGCTCCAGTTACATCTGTCATGGAGACAGAGAAGAGCAAGCAGCAAACTGCAAGAACAGACTGCTAGAGGAAATAGGGTGGGGCAACCCAACCTGAAGGGCCTGCCCCCCTGTGACGTACCTTCCTCTCTAGCATGATTCTACCTCCTAAAATTCCCAAGATCTTCCCAAACATTAACACTAGCTAAAGATGCAAACACATGAGCTTGTGGGGGAACAACTCATATTCAAAACATGACATTCATTTTTCCTCCAAAGTGCAGGATTAACTGCATGCTAAATCTGCTCAATGTGGCCCAAAAGCCAAGTCTCCAGCACATGGAACTTGCTGGCAGCAGCAAATTCCTGTCCAGTGTTGTCCCCTTCAGCTTCCACCTGTCACTCCCAGCTCTGGAACTAGGTGTGGCTCCCAACACCGGGGACTCCCTCCTGTCTGTCGCTGCCTCTCTTGGTCACGGGTCTGAGTGTTGGTGTCACTGCTGTGTGCCTATCGGGGCTTTTCTCTCCCAACCCTGGATGTGACCAGAGAATCCCTGGAGGACAGGACACTTCTGTGGGCCTCCCCAATGACGGCTGAGGACTGACTGGCCTGGCCATTTTGTCTGGCAGGGTGGACCAGGGCTGGGAAGGTCCAGTCTTCAATTGCCTTTCCTAGGGACATCAGATCATGAATCATTTTTTTTTTTTAAGATCATGAATCTCTTTGAAATTCATTTGTGATTTCTAGTCTAGAGCAAAATTGTGAAATATTATTGACTGCCATATGAAATATAAGTTTTTGTGTCTTAAAAACATCTTTCAGGGGGGCTGGAGAGGTGGCTCAGGGGTTAAGCCTCCGCCTTGCAGGTGGAAGGTCCTGAGTTCGGATCCCAGATCCCACGTATAGACGCTGGGCGGAAGCGGGGGCGGCCTGCGCTTCTGGTCCTGGTAGGGCGGAGCCTGTGAATCCTGGGGCAGAAGGAGGTGGAGGCGTCCATGGTGGTTCCCAGTTCGTCCGTGGTTCTACACACACACATACACACATGCACACACACATACATACACACACACGTACAATTGAATAAATAATAATACAAAAAAAATTTAAAAAAAAATCTTTCAGGGAGTTGGGGAGATGGCCTCAGAGGTAGGGGGTAAAGAACCTGATGCAGGAAGACTTGAGTTCAAATCCCTAGCACCCATGTCAAAGTACAGTCTCAGCACCTACGTCAAAGTCCAGCCCCAATGTGAGGCAAGGCATCTGTAATCCTAGCGCTGCATGGGGCAGAGACCAATGGTCCTTGGGCTTCATTGGCCTGCCACTTTAGCCAAATCAATGACCTGTAGATTCAGTGAGCGACTATCTCAAAAAACAAGATGGAGAACAATAGAGGAAGACACCCTTGTCAACCCTACCTCCCTATACAGACAGACAGAACAGACAGACAGACAGGCAGGCAGGCAGGCGGGCGGGCAGGCCGGCAGACAGACAGACAGACAGACAGACACACACACACACATACACACACACACACACACACACACACACACACACACACACACGCAACTCTTTCAGAATTTACCAATTGCCCGTATGGACTGATGCTTGACAAGGAGATCCCCAATTCCATTTGTGTGTCTGAATCTTCTAATCTCCAAACACCCACCCAATGTGAGTCATGTCTCGTGTTTGGCAAATGAACTGCCGTGGTAACAATAACATGATAACTCCACGTAGCAAGATGCTCAGAACCACTGTTTCCAGACAATTAATGCAGGTTGGGCCTTGAACTCCAGGTGGGTAGACAGGTGGGGTATATTATGGAAGGGACAGGAGGCTAAAGGGTATGTAAACAGGGAGCAAAGGCATAAATGCAGGAGAATGTGAATACAAGGAGACAAGTCTTTGAATATTGGGCCAAACCACAGACAAGTATAATTAAATGACCAGGGAAGCAGAGTGCAAGACTCATGATTGTATGCTATGATAGACAGCCTTTCTTTAGCATTTTATTTTCCAAAAAATACAGCATCTTTCCAAAAATACTGGTGGGGCTGCTTTGGTTTTCTCAAAGACCTCTCTCCATCCTTACTGAAGCTGTCCTGAAGTTCTTGTCTGTTGCTGGTCTTTTCCAACTTTATTTTGCCAGAGCCTCATCTGGCAGTGCTCCGTGTGTGAGTCCAGCTGTTCTCCAACACCACTTCTTTGTGGCTTCATAAAATTTTTCATCTTCGGCAACATTTTCTGTTGTATTTTGTGATGCCCAGTGCGAATCAAAGCAAGCTGCTGCCGAAACCATTAACAGACTCTCCAGTGGCCCCTTGTCCACACATGCCCCCCCCCCATTTCTCAGCTCTCTTCTCCTAGAGCATACTAGGCACACGACCAGCTCTATGTTCAGTCAAAGACCCTGTCTCAAGAAAAAGGTGGAGTTCCACAAGAGGACTATGCTCACAGTTGACCCGTGTCCTCCACACACATGCTGGTACAGGCACGTGTACCTACACACACACACACACATGTATGCTGTCATAAATTGCCTCTTGGCAATACTGGTGTTTGTTTGTCTTCCTCTAGGCAAATAGGCCCTGACAGGACAAGATATCCCAGTCTTCATGATTTCTATCAAGATAGGGGTCTGGCACACAGTAGGCCTCCAATAAAGATTAGCGAGCCAAGAGTCACATCTTAGATTATCTTGCCTCTGCCTTGAATTCTCAGTCCTTCAGATTGCCACGGCCCCTGCCTCCAGGCGCAGGAGGACTTGTGCCTGGTGTCTGTCTGATTCAGTTCGTTGACCTTGCATTCTGGCCAAGTTGCTAGCATGCGTGCAAAGCTAAATTCCAGCCTCCTGTTATTTATTTATTTATTTTTGGTACGAAGAGCCAGAAGGAAGATAGTGGGTGAATGGACAAGAGTGGAGGGTGGACAGAGAACACTATCCTAGCTTTTCTTGGGGTCCTCACTCTGTCAACTTTCCAAGTGACTTAGAGCAGCAGCAAGCAGCCAGACAGGGCTACATGCCACGTATTGTGAACTGGGAGCCACGTGGCAGAAACAGGCCCATTGAGTCATGGAACGCTCCGCCCCTCGGCTCTGTGGAGTTCAGTGTGTGGAGTTTTTTTTTTTTTTGCAGTCCAGCTGTCTGGGTAATGACTTCCTTCCCGTGGCCTTGTTCACTTGAGGTGTCCCTGGGTGACTAGCTGAGTCACTACATTCCTTGCTGCTTAAGGCACTGGCCCGAGCACCAAGCGACCATTTCTTTCATGAAGGCGGGGCTGTTTGTGAATTGCCAAAAAGTGCCCAGAGAAAACCAGAATATCGAGCTTCTATCTCTAAACCCACACCCTTCACTGAAAACGTGCTGTGGAAAATGATTCAGAAAATAAATACCAATATTCAAGCCAGTCCAACAGTTTAAACACTCGGTAATGGTCATAACTCTGTGGCACAGTCCAAAGAATTATGTGTCAGTGACCAAAATTAAGGGGGTGGGGACATACCAGGAGCCAAGGTCCACCTCCTGTGCATGATGGGTCTAAAGCCCAAACAAACAAGACTCACAACTTCCCAGCCTAGCTGTTGGGAATATCAATTTGCTCAGCCTCTCTGTAAAGTGAAGAGTAAGTAAAAATCAAGTATGCTTAGGACTTGGAATGCAACAATCTCACTTCTGGGGCTAGGGCTGAGAAAGTTCACTCGGAGCTGCAAGTAGAGGTTGTTAGAGTATTCTTCATGGATGGAGAAACGAGGCAAAGGGGACCCTGGGGTCTGAGTTAGGAAAATACTGTAAACACATGTCGTAAATAAATTCCTCGATTGTAGTAAGCTGTGACTTAACACCCATATAATAGCATGCCCGGAATTTAGAGTGTTAAGTGGAGAAAACAGTGAAAGATACCCTCCACATCCCGTGGAGGCCCATGGATGACACTGGGAGTCATCCTGGATTGCTTTCCCTCCTTATTTCTTTGCGCTGGGGTTTCCCAGGCTCTGCCTTCCAGGGCCAGAATTACAGGCTGCTGCCATATCCACCTGGCATATTTTATGTAAGATGTGGAGATTTGAACTTAGGTCCTTTTACTTTCAAGGCAAAGGCTTTAACCTCTGAGCTATTTCCCCAGTCCCAGTAAAACAGATTTTGAACAATATTCCGGTTTTATTAAGTTATGATTGATTCGCACATGTACGTGCACAAATGTGGAAATCAGAGGTTGACATCTGATGTCTTCCTTGATCACTCCCTCCTCCTTTTTTTAAAAAAAATGGAGGCAGAGTCTCTCTATGAATCTAAAGTTTAGTAGATTTAGCTAGTCTAGCTAGCCAGCTTGCTCCACTTGGCTTGGGAGAATGACTCCTTTATCTTCCATATCCCTAGTGGATCTGGATCAGAACAGGTGTTTGGAAATGTTTGCTGAATAAATGACATAAATTGGAGCAACCTAACCTACATAATATATTCTCATTCAATCAAGAAAGATTTATCGAGCTCCTGTTTCAGATGCTGAAGATGAGCAAATCAAACACGCCTGTCCTCAGGACATTAGCGACAACACTGGGGTCTTAAGAGCTAGAAAGAAAAGTAAAGCTGCGGGCCTGGGGTGGGGGGTTGGGGTGGAGGGGCGGGAGGGTGGAGTGACAAAGGCTTGGTCTTGAGATCTTTTGCAGCTGCTCTGCACTGTTGTGGATAAATTCCCAACCAAATGGCTTACAAGAACAAGGGGTTTTATTCTGGCTTACAATTAATTGGTTACAGGGGCTGGAGAGGTGGCTCAGGGGTTAAGCCTCCGCTTTGCAGGCGGAAGGTCCTGAGTTTGGATCCCAGACCCATGTATAGACGCCAGGCGGAAGCCGGGGGCGGCCTGCGCTTCTGGTCCTGGTGGGGCGGAGCCTGTGAATCCCGGGGCAGAAGGAGGTGGAGGCGTCCATGGTGGTTCGCAAATTCGTCCGTGGTTCTACACACACACACACACACACACACACACAGACACACACGCGCGCACACATACACACGCGCATGCGCACGGTTGAATAAATAATAAAAAAAAAATTAAAAAAAAAAAAAAAAAAAACAATTAATTGGTTACAGTTCCTTGTCCAGCTTGGCAAAGTGCACGCAAAGGCTGGGGAACCTGGCCATACCACATCCACAGGACTGGTGCGTGGGACAATCCTCATTTGCCAGACCAGCACGTCTGGCCAAGTGTACCAAAGGATGCCAACTTCCTAAACCAGTTCTTCCATCTTAATCACCTGCCTAGGGTTTAGCCCCACCCACCATGGGCTGGGTCTTCCCCCATCAATTAGATAATCTCCTGCAGGCTTACTTGGGGCTTAAACTCAACTACTAACTTTTTAAAAATTTTTTTATATTATTTATTCAATTGTGTGTGTATGTATGTATGTATGTGTGTGTGTGTGTGTAGAACCACAGACGAATTCAGGAACCACCAAGGACGCCTCCACCTCCTCCTTGTTTACTCTGCCCTGGGATTCACAGGTCCCTACCAGGACCAGAAACGCAGGCCACCCCCTCTTCTGCCCGGCGTCTATACGTGGGGTCTAGGATCCGAACTCAGGACCTTCCGCCTGCAAGGCAAAGGCTTAATCCCTGAGCTACCTCTCCAGCCCCAACTACTAACTTCTTACAACTGTACCCAGAGCTCAGAATCTTCAGTTGCCAAGTTGACACCAATATCTAACTATGATAGTATCTTAGTAGAAGGTATAGGAAAAGCCTACCAAAGTTCAAGGTAGAAATTTGGAGGGAGAAATTTGGTGACTTACTGGTGCAGGGGGGATGCTTAGTTCAAAGGTCCTGAGACGGAGCAAGGCTGAGGGATGAAAAGTAGAATAGAAAGAGATGCAGTTAGCCAGGAGGGGAAGAGAGAGCTGATCACAGGGCATCTAGGACAACCTGGAACAAAGGCTTTCGGTTTTTATTCTGAAGCTATCTGGGAAATCATCGAGTGCTTTAGAGGAGGTGAGAAGCATGTTTTGACTTAGGTTTCTAGCAGGATCTCTTGGACTTCAGGATGGAGAGCACAATGAAGATTAGCTAGGACTGTTGCAACGCTTCAGGGAGGACTGGAGAGAATTCTCAAAGTAGGGCTGGGAGGCTATGCTAATGGGTTGCAGGTGGGTGTGGATGGAGAAGGAGTCCCAGACAGCTGCAGTGGTTTGGCCCTGTCACTAAAAGACTGAAGTTGACATTAACAGAGATATGTGGGGAAGGTTCTGCCAGGAGCGAGTTAAGGTGCATTCATTCTCCCCTTCTTCCTGTTTCCCCGCCCTCTCCCATGTCCACCTGAATGTGTGATCCACTGGACCTTATCTTTTTGCCTGCATTAGTTAGCACCTGGGTCCCTGCCAGGGCACAAAGATCTACCAGTAGGTAAACCATAGAGTACAGAGTCTCCCTATCTCTGTCTAGTACCAGTCCTTACAATCTCTCAGGGTAAAGTTGTGTCTCATGGGATCTTCCCTGTTTCACAACAAAACTTTGATCAGTCAGCTATTGTTAGCAATCTTATGAAAACAGACACTATTGCATTAAGTTCTTGGGTATGGCCTTGATAGAAACATCGACTACTGTGAGATAGGGTCTTGCTATGTAGTCCAGGCCCATTTGGAACTTTCAATCCTCCTGTCTCAGTCTTTCTGAATATAAATTCAGCCTTATCAATTGAACACCAAGACACTGCATATAACATACCTGTCATCTAATCCTTTCATTGATCCTTGCCTTGTTAGGAGAGATTAGCATATCCAAAGCCACTTAGTAATCTGCTAGATTAACACAGATCAAGGATTGGAATACTTCAGAACTGTGAAACACAGTATCCTAAAGGTAATGCAGACAGGAACCATCAAAAAAGATGAGGTAATTTATTTCAGAGCCAAATATGAGTGCCCATGCACTCATGTGTTCCATCCACGGTGGCGGCAGTTTTTCGAGACTTTATGATCACAGAATAAAGGAAACCATAAATCAGGACACTTTTCTCATACATCGCTGGAAGCATCAGGTAGGCATCAAGAAAGTGGAGAGATTTCTGTTACAGGCTACAGATGCTAATGACGTTCTCCGTTTGTTGGATGGTGGAAATCAGGGATCTGCTCCTATATTGCAAAGAGTGCACCTAATAGTCCACTAGGATGTTAGGTCATATACAGATATGGGTAACAGATGACTCTTAAGGGGGGCTAAAGATGGCCCAAGATAATCTGGTTCTGAACTTGCAACGTTTGGGATTTCTTCACCTTACTGAGGTTCTAATCAGTTAACTCAGTCAAGCTTGCAGGTGCAGCTTCTTACTTTCACAACAGGAACCACTGTGGCATATTTGCCACAGACTAGGGCCTTTAGTAGTAGTAGTACTAGTAGTAGTAAATGGTGCTTGGAACATGTGACAAAAACTCATTCCGGGCCTTAAATTATCTACCAAGAAAGGGTAGCGGGGAGTTGCAAAAGCCGGCGCTCGAAAGCTCAAGTGCCGTCACAATTTAAACAGTTTGTTAGAGGAGGTAATCGTTTTCGCGAAGTTTGTTTTAGCTACTATTTTAATGAACAAGGCACTGACAACGGTTAGGAGCTCTGGGCGGTGTAAAATAAAAGCCAACTCCCAGGCGATGCTAGTTTGGAAGCACTGCACCGGGAACGGAAGGCATGAGTGTCGAGGACTCTTTAGAGCGCATAACCTCGTCTGGCCTTTCTTAGAAGGTCCTCTAGAAAGATCAGGATGCGGAGTACAAAAGCCGGGAACCCCGGGAGCCACAGCATCCGCCCCGGAGTCCGCCAGCCGCGTCGCCTCCAGCCTCCACGCGCAGAGCCCGGGCGGTCGCCTGCGCATGCGCTCGGGGCAAGGTCCGCTCCCGGCGACGTCAGGGGGCTCGCGCCCGCCGCGGAGCCCCGCCCACCCTCGGCGCCTGCAGCGACCTGGGCGTGGGGACCCCCCTCGGGCCACGCCCCCCGCCGCCGAGCCGAGGAGGACCGACCGGAGCCGAACGCCTCCGAGCGCCGCCGAGCTCAGCCGAGCGGCCGGGAGTCGGTTGGTGCAGCTGCGTCCCTCGCCGCTGAAGCCGTCCGCGGCTCTGGCTTGGCCGCCGCCGCCTCCGCGGGGCCTGCGCCGCCCGCCGGGGAGGGAGGGAGGCCCGCGGCGCGGGGGGACAGCGACCCGGCCCGCCGGGGGGTCGCCGCCGCCACCGCCGCTGCCAGGTGAGCGCCCGCCGCGGCCCGCCGACCCCGCGTGCCCCCGCGGCTGTCAGTCCCCGGGGTGCGTGCGCGCTCTCTGCCTGTCAGCCCCGCGGTCCGCGCGGGCTCCTTCCCGCCAGGCCCCGCGCCCGCCCGGCCCCCGCCGGCTCCGCTGCCCGGGTTCTGTCAGCCGCCCGCACCCCCACCCCGGCCGCCAGGCCCCGCCCCTTCCCCCGGACGCCCCGCCCTTCCCCATCTGTCATCACCCGGGTGCGGGCTCCGCGCCCCGGGGTCCCGAGGTCAGGGGGTCCCGCGGGGACGAAGGCCGGCGGAGGACCACGGCGAGGTCCGCGGCGCCTGCCCTGCCGCACCCGCGGCTGCTGCAGGGGGTCCGGATGGGCAGCCCGTGCCCCTCGGGTAAAGAGCGGGCTCTGTCAGCGAGGGCAGCGGAGCCGGGATTCGAACCACCCGAAATACGGTAGAATCCTCAATCCCACGTGCAGACACGCCACGGGGACCCCGGGCTTCTCGCCCCAAGCCCTGATTGGCATGTGAGCAAGTTGGGGATTTTTTTCCCACCGTTCAGGGAAACCTGTTGGAAGTGATTGAGAAGTGGGTGGATAGGGGGTTTAGGTGCAAAGTGTTTGAGCGCTTAAATCATTTCGAGTTGCATAGTTTGCATTTCTGAGCGGAGATTGCCCTAGGCTTGTGCCCTATGAGAAACTGCTATGTGCCTGGAGAGAGGGGTTAGGTAGAGAACCCAGGGCATGCATACGCCTTTCTGATTTTATGTGTCATGCAAACGCTTACCTAGATATCCTAAAGTGTTCTGTGGGAACCACACATTTTCAGTTAAAAAAGAAAAGGAGTATGGCAGTTTCCATTTATGTACGTGTATGTTGTTATCTTGATTTTCTTATTTGTGGTAACTTAGTATTGCAGTATTTCAAAACGAGGAGAAAATGTGTTCTAAAACAATTGGTAGTTTGCCGGATAATTCTCAACCACGGAGGAAAGAGCCAAAAACTCACTTCATTAGTTGGAACAACTTATTTGGGCTTAATTTGTTTCTAAGAGACATACAGTGGAAAAATCCAGAAGCGGCAAAGGAGTATCAAAGAGACTTAAGAACCAAGTGAAAAGGCCCTTCTATTGCCGCCTTGGAAAGATGGTATCAGAGTTACTTTAAAGGACAGAGCTGCTATGTAATGATAAACATATTAACCAAGTTGGTTTTGTGACCTTGATACATTGGGTCATGCTTGATTCGCGCAGTGGTTCATGACAGGCAAACATTGCATGGGAAGTATAGTTTTTGGAAAAAAGGTTGCCTTTTTTTTCTCTCTCTCTTTCTCTTCAGTTTGAATAGAGTCAGCCCTGGTGGGTCTTCCTTCCTTCCTTCCTTCCTTCCTTCCTTCCTTCCTTCCTTCCTTCCTTCCTTCCTTCCTTCCTTCCTTCCTTCCATCCATCTTTTAAAAGATGTTAAAAGTAGATTATGTTTAAGGCAGAAAAGATGAGTAACAAAAGCATAAGAAAAAAATTCCCACAAACCATCGTAAAACTTGGCATTTGTATTTTTAGTCCTTTGTCCCCATATGCATGTATATCTTTTCTTGTAGAAGTGTTATCAGACTATAGGACTTAGATTGTGTGCTTTCCCCTTTCACTTATAGATTATGAGGGATATGTCTTTTTACAAGTAGGAACTTGTGTTCCCTTTATAATCCTTTAAAAAAATAGGCTGGGGGTGAACTAGCATTTCACATGTAGCACTCCAGTAACCTCTCATCTTAAAATTAATCTCCACAGGGGCTGGAGAGGTGGCTCAGGGGTTAAGCCTCTGCCTGGCAGGCAGAAGGTCCTGAGTTCCAATCCCAGATTCCACGTACAGGCGCCAGGCGGAAGCAGGGGCGGCCTGCGCTTCTGGTCCTGGTGGGGCGGAACCTGTGAATCCCAGGGCAGAAGGAGGTGGAGGCGGCCATGGTGGTTCCCGAATTCGTCCGTAGTTCTACACATACACAGACACACACACACACACACACACACACAGATACGTGCGCGCACATACATACGCACATGCGCACAGTTGAATAAATAATAATAATAATAATAAATTAAAAAAATTAATCTCCACAAACGTGAGACTTTCTCCCCCACCCCCTATGTATCCTCAGGGCTGGAAGTGTAGCTGGCCCATTGTGGGTACATGATATTTGCTGGGTGAACCGATGACGGTTCATTAGCCATCCATTTATGCAACCTTGCTAGTGGCCTTCTAGATTGCTATATCACGAGGTGGAATAACAAGCTCTTAAACTCCTTGATATTCTCCTATGTTTACAGCTGTGATTCCAAGTTGGTAGTTCTTAGTGATCATATAAGCCTCAAGAGCATGGTGGGCTTTTGGTTGCCAGCAGATGCCCAAAGATAAAATTGTGTTTTTAATGTGTTTTCCTTGGGGAGTAGCTGTTACATTTAACTTATTTTTCTTGGCGATTTGGTACTTTACAGCTTCCTGCTTGTCACTGTTGGATGGTCAAGCAGCTATGCAGACTTCTGTGCTAACATTTTAGAGTTGACCCTTTTGTGCATTTTATATCTCTCCTGTGACCCTTGAGCTGTTTGAGAGCACCCGTTTCATCTTTGAAGGTGAAACATCTATAGTAGACTATATACTATCGAGTTTTCATTGTTAAACATGGGAAACGGCACCATTGGCAGAATTTTTGAAGAGAAAATTTAATATGAGTGTAAACTTCTTAAAGGTTTGAACTTCAGGGAGGCTACTTTTAATTTTAGGACTTTTGAGGGGGGAAAAAGACTTCCTCTTTTTCTTCTGAAGGAAAAGGATCCCTGGAACAGTCCAGAGATATGTGTTAAAATGTATTTTTAATTGTTCTATAGACATTTGTTGAAAATGTACCTGGGTACAAGTCTGTGTTATTTTTTTTTATTTATTCAATTGTGTGTGTATGTGTGTGTGTGTAGAACCATGGGTGAATTCGGGAACCACCATGGACCGCCTCTATCTTCTCCTTGTTTACTCTGCGCAGGGATTCACAGGCTCCGCCCTACCAGGACCAGAAACGCAGCCCCCCCCCCTTCTGCCCGGCGTCTGTACATGGGGTCTAGGATCTGAACTCAGGACCTTCTGCCTGCCAGGCAGAGGCTCAACCCCTGAACCACCTCTCCAGCCCCAAATCTGTGTTATTTTTGTAGCAACTGTTTAACCATCAACTCTCTCCCTCCCCCTCCCCCCTCCCCCCTCCCCCTCCCCCCTCCCCCTCCCCCCTCCCCCCTCCCCCTCCCCCTCCCCCTCCCCCCTCCCCCTCCCCCTCCCCCTCCCCCTCCCCCTCCCCCTCCCCCCTTCCCCTCCCCCTCTGACTGATTTGTCTTGCTGGGTAGGCCAGACCTCTATTGAGCTCACTATATAAACCAGGATGGCCTTGAACTTTCAGTCTTCCTACCTCTGCTTCCTGAGCCCTGAGAGTACAGGAATAACCACACCAGGCTTTTATTACTTCTTTTCTTACTCTGTGACCTCTTCTCTCATCACATTCACGCCCCAGATGATCTCATTCCACACTCAGTGCCTCCCCCATGGTGATGCCTCCCACTCTGGGCGCCAGGCTTCCTGTTGTACTGGCTGCCTCATCTGGAGCTTCACATGCCCCACATTGGGGCCTGTCTCGCCCTTCTGGTGCTAGTGATAGAATCCAGGGCCTTACATTAACTAAGTGAGCGCTGTACCACTGAGCTAAGTTCCCCCAAACCCCACACTGGTCTCTCAGTCTCTCTCTCACACTTCCAAATCTGTAGTTTTTGTTCTTGACCCACTTCTTCTGGGTACCTTAGGATTTCCTGTTCCAGAGTTATAACTGTCCACTCGCTGACCAGGCCACACACCTGAGGCTGTCCACTTACTGGCTGGGACACACTGAGGCTGTCCACTCGCTGGCCAGGCCACACACCTGAGGCTGTCCACTCGCTGACTAGACCACACACCTGAGACTGTCCACTCACTGACTAGACCACACACCTGAGACTGTCCACTCACTGACTAGACCACACACCTGAGGCTGTCTACTCACTGGCCGGGCCACACACCTGGAGTTGGCCTTGGTCCTTCCTCTTTCCTTACTCCACATTCAGTCGTCAAGTGCCATACTGACAGGTCACATGTCAGCTGAGCTTCTGCGATAGGTCCTGTTCTTCTGCCACTTCTAATCCAGCCACCCTCTTCTCTCAGCTAGAGGACTACTGGTATCTTTTAGCTGGATTTATGGCTTCTCTTTTGCCTTCTCCTAGCGTTCTCCCTCACAGCAGCCAGAGTAAACCTATTAAAAAGCCTCTTTGCCAAGTGGCTTCCCGCTGCATGTGGAATCACTTCCCTGCCTACTCTGAGGTATGGTTCCTAGCCTCTCCTCCAATCTCTGCTGGTTGCTTACTTGTTTGTCAGTTAAACAGCCTCAATTAAAAAAAAAAGTTGAGTTATCTGTATTTGTACGAACCTTTCTCTCTCAGAAAGATCTAGTCTCTAGTGAGGATCTTTGGAGAGAGAATTACATGCAGTGGAAACCTTGAGGACTAGGCTGGATGAGTGAAGGGGAGTGCCCCTATGAGTGGGACGGCCCGAGGAGGCGTTACTTGGAATGCTACAGACCTGAATCCCCACAAGAGTAGACAAGCCAGAGAGAAGAACCCAGGAGCCCATAGAAGTGGACAGGCAGGAGGGTGGGAGGAAATGGGTTGGGTTGATGAAGGGAGGGAAAAGGGAATGGAAAGGAGGAGGGAAGGAGGGAGGCAGGGATAAGTACTTAGTATGCTTTTAAAACCAGGAAAAAAATATTTTTTAAAAAGAAAGATCTAGTATCAGCTAAAACATGTCTTATTCAGATAGCTGCTACTGATTACCCAGTACTTGGGCATTTCCTGCTAGGCACTTCACAAAACTCCAAGAGTTTTATTTATGTTTGTTCACTCCTTTATTGTCCACTTTCCCAGTAGACTGCAGGCTGCGTGTGGGTGGAGCGGCCTTGCTTGTTTATGGCAGGATTCTGGCAACTGATGCTCTGCCCAGGGTCTAGAGGTCAAGGGCTGAAGCACTTGATACAACAGCTATAATATCTTTTTTCGACACTTAATATATATATCAGGTCTTCTGCTAAGTATATTCATATGTTATCTCTAAATCTTTGGGAGAACACATTAAGGTGCAATGATAATTACATTACCACTCTATTTGTAGTTGAGGAAATGGAGTTTAGAGAAGAAAAATTTAAAGTTACATAGTTAAGCAAGTAGTACAAGTAGGATTTTAATCCATATGATCTTTTAGATCTTCCATATTCATTAGTACCTTCTGATACGAATGTGTGGACAAAAGAATGAGGGATGATGTGGTATAATAATTGAATAATGATCATGTCTGTGTTTCTAAGCATAAATGAGATAAAAATGAGAATGAGTTAGAGTTACATACTTCTGGAAGTTTTTCTCCCTCTTTTTGTTTGTATGCATAGTGTACATGTTGGTATGAGTAAGTACATGTGTGCATGCAAGAATGTGTGTGTGTGTGTGTGTGTGAGAGAGTGTATGTGTGGCATGGATACATGTTGGTGGCTGCGTGCATGCGTGCATTCAGGAGTGTGCAGGGGAGAGTGCAGAGGTGGATGTTGGGTATCTTCCTTGACTCTTCTCCATTTACTCTTTTAGACAGGGTCCTCATTGAGCTGGAGCTCATCAGTTCCACTCAAGTAGCTGGCCAGCATTGTGGTTACAGATGCATATTACAGCGCCTAGCTTTTTATGTGGGTGCTGAGGATCTGAACTCAGGTCCTCCTCCTTGCACAACAGTCACTTTACTTGATTGAGCATCTCCACAGACAGCCCTGGAAGTTTCTGTTAATAATCACTGTGCCAAGGCCCAAGATTAGTTTTTGTTTAGGCTCTGTGTTGGTTTCATATTTTCTTATGTGTGTGTAATACAGGGCACTTTGAACATGTGTGTCTGTGGAAGCCAAAGGATGAGGGAATCATCTTGGATTGTTCTACCTTCTTTTTCTTTTCTTAGCTTTACCCTGGGGTTTTCCAAGACAGAAGTACAGGCTTTGTTCTGTCTTCTAGAAGTGTGTGCTGTTGCTATTTCTGCCTGGTGTTTTTACATGAGAATCTGGGATGTGAACTCAGGTCCTTCTACTTGTGAGGCAGAGGATTAATTCCTGAGCCATCGCTCCAATCCCTCAGGCTCTGTATTTTAACTTTACTTTGCAGTTTTCTAACTGTTGGTTTTTGAGAAAATTACTTTTTTTAAAGTTGTAAATGGAAAAAAATAGTTCTTATCTCAAGGTCATTGTGAAAAGTAGAATTACACACAGCAAAAAAAAGTTAATTGTAAGAAAAAAAGACAGCCTCATTAACAAGGGGTTAGTTAGGTGTTAATAACATGCAGTGAATGATTTTGTATTCTTTTATTAATCTTGATTTTGAATTGTAATTTATAGTTTTTCTGTTGATACATGGCAACTTTTATGTTTGGGGTAAGAAACTTTCTTCTTTAAAAAACTCTTCCTGTCTTCACAGTCCTCAAAACAGAAGTTTTTCAAGGGACTGGGCATGCTAGTTCCTGTATGTGCCATGTCCTAGAAGGTCACACACCATGTCCGGTTTGCACCAGGGAGCATGCTTCATAGAGTCATGAGAATGGTGGATCCAGTTCCAACACCGTGAACTGGGCAGCCTTCATGATGGATTCTCTGGGTGTGGCTGTATTCTCATGTGGGACAGCTTATGCGTGAGTGCCAGTCTGGTGGCTTCAACATCTCGGAACAAGTTACTTTTCTCATTGCTATTAACAAATGCCTGACAGAAATCACTTTTAGGGAGAAGGATTTATTTTGACTCGTGGTTTTAGAAGAGTCCTAGTCCATCGTGTTAGGAAGGCATGGAGTCAGGACCATGAGGCAGCTGGCCATATTGAGTTCATGGTCTGGAAATAGAGGAGATCAATATCGGTGGTCAATATTGGTGTCAACTGGCTGTCTCCTTTTACCCTTGTTAATCAGTCTGGGACTCCAGCTTATGAGATGCTGCTGCCTATATTTAGGATGGGTCTCCCCTCTCGGTTATTCTTTCTGAAAGCACCCTGACAGACTCACCCAGAGGTGTGCCGCTAGTAGGCTAGTAGAGTGGGTGTTTACTAGTGCAACCTAGCCAACAATGGAAAGTAACCTCACAGAGGATGAGGCCATTTGCTTAGAACAAGTGGGAAGCAGTCAGAGAGAAAAGAGGTTTTGACAAAACAGTTGAGGTCAGGAGAAGGTTGTCCAGCAGCAAGCAGGGCCGTGTTGAGGTAGGAGTCCATTGTTTGGCCAGGACACTGGGACACCAATAACACCCAGCTGTCTGGTTTTGAGAGCAAAGAAGGAATCTAAAATGGAGCTAGGGTTGGGTTTGTCAGAGGCTAATGACAGAAGAAAAGTAGGCAAACTGAAGGTAATGGTCAGAGTGCCTAACATGAAAGATGATGGGATGCCAAGAACTCTTGACAGGGAGAAAAGACCAGAGGTGTTGATGAAGTCAAGGAATGAGTGCAATGGAGTGAGGGAGTAATAGGATGTGGTTAGAGGGATGTGCAAATGGAAGATTTCAGAGTAGGAGCAATTACTTACTAACCATGACAGGATCATGTGTTTTGCCTGACGGAAGCTGCTGAAAGTGAGGTGAACGCAGTGGAGATGGCTACAGTCACGGAGGGAAAATTACTGGGTAACTGAAGAATTGCTTAGGTCATTGACATGGATAGAGAAGTCATTATAAGTGTAGCAAGTTGAGTGGAGTTAAGATAAAGGAAGATGGACCAGATTTCAATGACTGGAGTAGAGTCAGAGGTCCAGCAATGGGACGAGGGGATTCTACCTGGAAAAGGTAGAAAAGCACACCCCAGAAGATTCATGTAATGTGAGGTCTCCAGCCTTGGTCTAGTTCATTATACTTCAGTGGGCAGTACTTGTTGGTATACAGTATTGTGTTTCTAGACTCTGTGTGTGTGTGTTTTTGGGGGATAAGGTGTATGTACCAGAAGGCACTTGAGTATATGTGCCTGTGGAGGTGACTTTGAAAATCATTCTGGATTGCTCTACCTCATTGCTTTGCTCTATGGTTTTCCAGGCTCTGCCCTTCAGGACTGGAAGTGCATGCTGCCACCATTTCTGTCTGGTGTTTTTATGTGGGACCTGGGATCTGAACTCAGATCCTTTTGCTTGTGAGGCAAAGATTTTAATGCCTGAGCCATCTCTCAAGCCCCCAGACTGTTTTTGAAAGCCATCTGAGGCTTCATTATAAGTCCACTCGACTGGATGAGGAAAGCTGAGACTGTATGTATTTACTCTCTCTTGATTATTATAATCAGGCATGTTTAGAAGTGTGACTATGGGCTGGGGGAGATGGCTCAGTGGATCAGAGTTCAGATCCCCAGAACCCTCAAAAAACAAAAAACGAACAACAACAAACCACTGGAAGGACATAGTGGCACCAGTACTTCTTAGTCCAGGGAGATGGAGCCTTGGAATTCCCAGAGCAAGAGGTCTAGTCAGACTTGTATGGAATAGGGATAAAAGAGGTAGACCAAATTCAGTGTCTGGCTAGAGTCCGAGGTCCAGCAATAGGAGGAGGTCTGTTGGAGAGCCTTGAAGGACTGGAGAATTCTGCCTAGAAGAGACAGAATGACTCAGAAGATTCATGTAATGCAAGGTCTCTGTCCTAGTGACATGCTCTGGGTTAAACTAGAGACCCAGGCTCACAGCAGCAAGTGGAAGAGTGATTGAGGATGATTCCCAACATAATCCTTGGCCTCCACAGGTGTACGTACTTAAGTGGACTCATGTACACATTCCTGCACACATACATACACCCACCCACATTCAAACATGCACATGTATGCATGCAACCCATACACATATCATTAAAGGAGAAAAGAAAGAAGCATGCTTGTAATGATTAAGAACATGAATGTGCTAGGGATGTAACTCAATTGGTAGAATGCTTACCCAACATGCATAAAGTTGCTTTTGGTTCCCAGCATTGAAAAACAAAATGCTATAATCCTAGTACTTGTGAGGTGGAGGCAGTAGTTCAAGGCCAGCCTATGAGACTATGTTGTAAAACACACAAATCAGAGAGCGAGCGAGCGAGCAAGCAAGAGAGAGGGAGAGCGAGAGAGAGAACATGGGATCTGAAAGCAAACTGTCATTGAGTCTAAAGGAGGTGAACCTTTGCTGATGATCCTGTAGCTTGGTTGTTCAGGTTTGCCTGATGATAGAAGCAGTGAACTAGGGAATGCTCTATCAGAGGCAACCACACGAAAAGAACAAGAAGGAACAGTTGGTAATGGTAAAAACAAGTACTTTATAAAATTATTCCAAGTGTAGCAGTTTGGGGGATTTGCACATAAAGAAAACACCCCGGTTTGCTGCTGTAGCCTCTGAACATATTAATAAATTATAATTTTTGTCATGCTCAAATAGGAATAATTCAAGTTAAATCTTGTTTTACCCATGAACGCAACTGATGCAATCTAAAAAACATTTCCTCATAAACTGACAAGTTTTAGTGCTTTTTTTAATCCATAAAATTAACTTGTTTAGCCCAATTCTGTCTTTGAAGATACTGGATTATAAAGAGGAGTTAGGTGTGTGTGTGTGAGCAGACATGTGCTGTCATGGTAACAGTAGCCCTTCTGCCTCAGTCTATTTTCACTAGAAGAGTCTTTCTTTTCCATGACAAGGGGGTACACCAAAAGACTAGGTGTTGGGGTGGAACTCGAAGTTAGTTCCTATTGACTGACTGCTTAGAATCCTATTATTAGTAAGGGTGGGTTTGAATTGAAACGTTTAGAATATTTAAAAGCATGTCTGCTACTGATCAGACCCAAACACTGAAGCTTTGAGAAAAGGCTATAATGGGCACTGTCAGAGTGGATGCTGTGGACTTTGAGCTAGAACTTTGATTTGCTGTGTCCCGTATGCCATTTTATTTCCTGTTAGACCAGGAAGCCCGACTTTCAAACTGATGAACCACTGAGGCACCTCATTGCATTCTTTGATCTACCATGTCCTTCCATTCCTGTGTCTTCCCTCCCCCTCCATGCCTCTCTTCACTGACCTCCAGGGACTTAGTTGTTTGCACAGTGGGAGGCTTAGAAAATGTGGCTATGGAAGTTTAGCAATGCCAGCTGGCCAGAGCTTTCACTTTGCAGGTTGAAACTTTAAAAATACTGCTCAATTTTAGAAGAAAACAGTATTTTTCTCTCATAGTAAAAACATTTCTGTAAAGCAGAGAAACACTGAACAGAGCCCATGAGTAGTGTGATGATGACAACATGTTCTTGAGACCACATTTTCCTTCCTGCAGACTCTGCTGCATTATAGTGTCCTTTTTCATGCTTCAGTTGTGACGCTTTTTTGTGTCTGCCGAGAACTCACATCTAGGGTTAAACAGGAAGGTCCCTGGCCTGGAAGAATTTGTTCAAAAGTTGAACAGAGTGCTTTCAGATCTCTCACTTAGAACATGTACTACGAAGTAACTATAATCAGAACATTATAGGACCACAGACAAAAGAAAGGTTGCTTTAGATAGAAATGGAAAGAGGGAATCAGAGGGTGCCTTAAGGACGAGTTTGTGTTCATACTGGATTTATTTTTTCAGTGCTGGCTGTTTGGCCCAGTGTTTCATGCATGCTAATAAGTGCTCTGCCATTAAACTCTCCAGTCTGTCTATAGGCCGGATCTTGAAAGCTGGGCAAACTTTTGAATTATCAAATTGTATTGTGTGTGTGTGTGGTGTGTGATATGTGTGTGGTTATGAGGGTATGCATGTCACAGCATGTGTGTAGACTGTCAGTGGACAACCTCTGGTGTTGTTCCTAGCCTTCCATTTCATTTGGGATCAGATCTTTTTGTTGTTTTGTTGCTTTGTATACCAGGCTAGTTGGCTCATGAGCTTCCAGGGATTCTCCCATCTCCGCTACCCTTTCACTGTAGGAACAATGGGATACAGATGCATACATGGGTTCTAGAGATTTGAACTCAGGCCCTCATGCTTGCACAAGTGCTTTACTCAGTGAACCGTCTTCTCAGCCATATTTGATTTTAATTGACATCACTTATTTTAATAAGATCATTTTGGTGCTTAATAAATTAGTCTTCAGTTATCTAAAATAGCACATTCACCCAGAATGCTTAATTCCTTAATGACTTTCTATACTTGTTTCTGTAATTAGCATAAGAAGTATTAAGGAGTGTATGATAAAGAACTACCTTTGTGGAAAGTGAAAATCTTGAGATCATAGTGGATATCAGAATATACTAGAAATATAATCATATATTGCTTAAGGATGAGGATGCATTCTGAGAGATGTTTTGGTAGGTGAGTCTGTCATGTGAAAAGCATAAAATAGGCTTATGTAAGCCAGGGTTATATAGCTTTTTATACATTTAGGCTATATGATATAACCATTATTCCTAGGCCATAAGCATGACACTGTACTGAACCCTATAGACATTTGTGGTACAATAGTAATATTTGTGTATTTGATCATAGAAAGTGTCAGAGCATTACATATACTATATAACTTGAGTTTTTAGCTCTATTATAATCATTTGCTATCACCATCATATATGAAGTACATTATTGACTGAAATATTATCCTGTGGCTCATGACTATATAGTGGTGTGGTAAATAGAAAACCAAAATAATAGAAATGAATGCATATGGCTTAGGAATGAGGGAAGATGGAGCTGAGACCTTTGTAGGTCAGGGTCTTCATGCCAGATTAGCAGGCCTACATCTCACTTTTAAGTATCTTCTTCAGGGATGGTTCATGATGAAGAGTCCTGTCAAGTGGGGCCAGCTACTGCTAGATATCTCCTGTTCTAGAATGTTCTAGGATGGCCAAGTGTGGTGTGTGTGCGTGTGCGTGTGCGTGTGCGTGTGCGTGTGCGTGCGTGCGTGTGTGTGTGTGTGTATTCCTGTGGAGGCCCAAGGATAACTTCAGGAATCATCCTGGATTGTTCTACTTCCTATTGCTTTGCTATGGGAATTCTCAGGCTCCGCCTTCCAGGGCCAGAAAGCCATATCTGCCTGGCTCTTTTTTCTGGCATCTGGGGATCTGAATTCAGGTCCTTTTGCTTATGAGGCAAGGTCTTTAAGCCCCGAGCATTGGTGCTGCCCACACAGAGAGACTTAGACAAAGGCTGTGAAGCTGTGTTCAGAGTAGCTCTTTCTGCTTCAGGCTTCTCTGCCTGGTTCCTGAGCTTGGCTTCCTGGAACTGCATCTCCTGCCAGAATGAATTCTTACTTACTGATGTGTGCTCACTACTTTGGCAGGCCCTTTTCTTGCCATAGCAGGTTAGCTGCAGCTGGACCACTGTGCAAATGGCCATTATTGCTCCTGAGATTTTGCATTTAGTCTTCCTTTCCCATGTGGCAATTGTTTTCACTCTTTCACCTGGTCACTAATTCAACTCTTACAAACATGCCATTTGTTACCTTTTGTAGTAAAATAGGGTTTTGGTTCAGAATTCTAAATCTTCCTGGAATTCAATATAAACTGTTTAGAAAAACTTTTTCTTTGTATTTATTCTTGATAAATATCAGTAGCATTTACAAAACCAAGTCACTTGGCAATGCTATATGCTGTATTTTGCCCTGTATGGTACCAAGGCCATTCTAAGCAAATGAATTCAGTAATCTATCAAAAATATGCATCTTGTGTGCTTGCTATGTTTTGAGTGCTATACAAATCGGCCTTGGCCCTTCTCTGGCCTTATGCACTTAGTCTTGGGGCCCACTATAATAGCTTTATAGAATGAATGCTAGCCTGGGACAAGAAGGCCGGGTGTCTGCTCATGTTTTGTGCTTTATCAGTTGAATGATCTTAGGTGTTTTCCTCTGTTTTCTGTCACTTGAAATGAAAAGGGTTTGCTCTGATTTATAAGATTTTATACTATTTAAATGAAACTACGTAGAAAAGATCTTGGAGCGGTCTCTTTGATAATCCTTCCTTCTTTTGATAAGAAGGTTAATAGAGTGTCTCCATTGATGTTATGTTATCTCAGATAATGTTATGATGTTCCCATATACAATGTTTGGATAAAATATGAATAGTTTCATACTCACATTTTTTAAAAATAAATAAGAAAAACAGCTATATTTTAAATATAGGGCCTTTTTAGTCATCTCTAAGATATAAATCTATAGGTTTATTTATTGTGTATGTATACATGGTACAGATGTATAGATCAGACAGCAATGTTATGGGGGCAGTTCTCATCTCTCACTTGTATATGGGTTCTGGGTATGTATCTCTTCTTTTTTTATTTTATTTTTTTATTTATTCAATTGTGCATGTATGCGTGTGTGTGTGTGTGTGTGTGTGTGTGTGTGTGTGTGTGTGTGTGTGTGTGTAGAACCACAGACGAATTCGGGAACCACCATGGACTGCCTCTATCTCCTCCTTATTTACTCTGCCCCGGGGATTCACAGGCTCCGCCCTACCAGAACCAGAAGCGCAGGCCGCCCCCGCTTCCGCCCGGCATCTATACGTGGGGTCTAGGATCTGAACTCAGGACCTTCTGCCTGCAAGGCAGAGGGTTAACCCCTGAGCCACCTCTCCAGACCCCTGGGTATGTATCTCAAGTCATCAGTCTTGCGTGGAGAGACCTGCACTCTCACCCCACCCCATGGCTTGCGTGGAGACCTGCACCCCACCAAGGCATCTTACTGATCTCTAAGATGTAAGTTTAATAGTACAGGCATTATTTCAGAAAGAGTGCTTCTAGATATTTACTACATAACTAGAGATTTTTTAACCAATGGAAATATAATTTTAATAATGTAATACATGGTAGTATATTTTAGTATAAAATTAATCTGGATAACAATTATAATAAAATTAAAATGTGCATTATAAATAGCTGAAGGCTCCTTTTTGGTTGTGGCTCCCTGTGGTTTTCGTGGTTTCCTCTTTCCTGCATGTCACTGAAATACTAAAGCCTTTTGTCGTAGGTAATTTCTGTAGTAACTTAGAAAAATTTGTTTTTTTTTGATCTCAATTTACTTGTAAAACATAGCCCTTTCTTGCCATTTCCAACTTTGTAGGGTGGTTGAAATATTCGAGAGAGAACTTTGGCGAGGTGCTCTATAGGTGCTAGTGCTTACTTAGATGTAGGGGTGAGAGCCATGTGATTCTGCCAAACCAATGCTCGGAAATGCTGTGTTGATTTATAGTACAACCGATGCTTGAATCTTGCTTCTTTCCTGCCGTGATTCAACACCTTCCACTTCTTGTTATCCCATAGCATTTAATAGCTCATTTTATACAGTTGGCCAGAAGCAAGACTCAGTGAGCTTTTGCTGCCTATTATGTCTGTGCAGGATGTAGGGAATATAGAAGTGAGAGGACCTGACCTCTTCTTCAGGAGTGCCTGCTATAGTGGAGGACACGTCTACAATCATAACATTAATGCTTGCTTGAATTTCTAGCCTTTTGGCCTTGGAGAGTCAATTGTTTCAGTTCCTGCAACTGCATAAGTATGTTTATTTATACACACATACGCATATTGGTGTATGTACTTCGTATTGGTTTTATGTTTTGTTTCTCTGGAGACTCCTGACTGATAGATACTTAAGATCCTCTGAACAGAGGATTGTGTGTTTCAAGGCTGGAAGCCACCATATGAAGGTTGCAGGAGGAAAAGACCTGAACTTGGCTAAGTACGCAGGGCCTTGGGTACCACCCTTACCAGAGACGTTTCAGGGAAGTGCCAGGGGCAAACGTGTGAGCTGTGGGGAGTAAGGAGGGAGGCACGATGGAGAAGGTCACTCTGGGAGCCTAGCTTAGGACAGAGTGCGCCCACAGGAGCCCGGCTGGGAACAGCTGCGACTTCTCTGAACGCTACTTTCGCCTCATCCATTGTGCTGCGCTCACGCTCCAGCCACCTCTACACCTTCTTCACGTGGCGGCTGGATGGCCTTTTGAAACCATAAACTGAGACGTCTTAACCCTTACTCTGCTGCCCTTGGACCAGCCTGGAAGTGCTCGGGACCTGCATGCTTCTGTCCATCTTCTCCTCGCCCTCCCACCTGTTTCTAGCCTGGCTCCTTTCAGTCTCAGCCTTCTCAGCGTGTTTTTGGCTTAGGATCTTAGCTCAGATCCAGTCCCCCAGGTAGCACATTTCCTGTCTCTCACCACAGGGAAGCCAAGTCTTTTCTCTCTTTTTTTTTAATTTTTTTATTATATTTCAATTGTGCGTGTGTGAGAATGTGTGTGTGTGTGTGTGTGTGTGTGTGTGTGTGTGTGTGTGTGTGTGCGCGCGTGCGTGTAGAACCACGGGCGAATTTGGGAACCACCATGGACCACCTCCACCTCCTCGTTTACCCTGCCCCGGGATTCACAGGCTCCGCCCTAGCAGGACCAGTGACGCATGAGCCACCCCCCCCCCCCCCCCGCTTCCGCCTGGCGTCTATACATGGGATCTGGGATCCAAACTCAGGACCTTCTGCCTGCAAGGCAGAGGCTTAACCCCTGAGCCACCTCTCCAGCCCCTCTTTTCTCTCTTCTATTGCATGTCAGTTGCATGACAACTTGCCAGCTCTGTCTTTAAAGATCAGCAGCATCTGTCCCAGAGTGGTTAGGAAGTTTAACTTACAAGGTATATGAATACCCTAGCTTTCATTCACATCTATCTTCAACCTCGGCTACTGGTTGCCTTTAACCAGGAACAAGTCCTGGGCTCTTAAGCCTTCCCATCCCTATCCATCCCGGCAGGAGCAGCCTCTCTTCTGCCTGAAGCTGAGCAGGTCCTGTCCACTCTCCTGGAGTTCTTCCACTCTATGCAAACACACGCGCACAACCCCAAACTCACCCTCACTCAGGATATGCTCTTCTCAACCTTCCTCCTTGGCCTTGCTCATTCCCTTCCATGCCAGGTATGGTACATAGAAGCCTCCTACATGGTAATTCATTCACATCCTGCTGGTCACTGACACCCCAGGATAACTTTGGAAACTATGGCTTGAAGGTGGCAGAGGTGCAAAGGACTGGATCTCATCTACAACTGCCTTGCTTATCAATGAGCACAAAAATGTCTACTAGTTGGAGCATTAAGACTCTAGCAGGTTTGTCTGTTATATAAGTAACCAAATTTTAATATGTGAGAGAAGGTGGAGGACACCAACAGCAAAATAAAGTTTGTGAAAAAGCCCAAAGCAAGGACTGGACACAGCCTAATGACATAGCCTCCATTTATCTATTATTAATCCTCTTAAAGAACTTTAAAATATATTTTCCCAACTGACATTCATCATCACTATTCGCTTTATTGTTATTATTACAAATGTGTTACAAATGAAGAAACTGAATTAGAGGTATAAGTCACTAGTAAGTAGAAGAGCCACAACTAAGCCATTCGACTCCCATTCTTAAGCGAAAAGTATTTTTACTGCAGCATCTGGACTCTTCAAAGCCACATTCTAGTGCTATATCAGAGGTAGTCTTGGCTGACATACAAGGGTGCTGGAATGAAACAAAAAGGATAGGGAGTCTGGTTTAAAAAAAACTGATCGAAGATTATGGAGGCCTTTATAAACACCAGTTTGTGGAGTATAACTTTCATCCAACAGACATGGGACAGAATAATCAACTCTCGCTCCCAAACTCCACAACGGTAATCTGACACATTCTCTTCTCAAAGGCCTACTGTACTGTCTGTCTTGGTCATCATTAGTGCCAAAGGCCCACTGCACAGAGAAACAGAAGCCTTTTACAGGATAAAAGTTACAGCCCTCTACTTTGCAGAATTTTCAGTATCCCCAGATGCCCTTTCCTCTTCCTATGCATCAAATGGAAGGAGTGGTCCTCCGCTGTCAATGACACCAGGCATCCCTTATGCATGTCACATAAGAGACCCTGTTCAATACCTCCCCCCACACCCTGTCTCCCCATACCAGAGCACCTTGCCTCCTAGAACCATCCCTTCCTCAGAAAACCCAGTGTCACATCCTGGATAAGCTCCTTCAAGCAGCAGCAGCAGCAAAGGCACATGTCCATCTCATCACCACAATCCTCTGTTCACTGCAATGTGGAACACTAAGACAGGGCCTCTAATGGTGCCTCCTAAGAACTAAATTCACAGGACATGTCTGAATACTTCCCTCACCTTTTGGCACTTGGCACGGCTGGCCCTCCCAGGAAATCCTCCTGTCCAGATTTCCATATCTCCACTTTCCTGATCTACAAACTTCTGTCTGTGCCTTCTATTTTCCTCTTCGGTGTCTTCCTTCTCCACTGCCCACTCACATGTTGGCATATATTTGATTCTATCTTCGTGTTTCCTCTTTTATGTCCTTGTACCTTGGTTTACAGCTGTGCATAAATGGACACTATATAACGTGGTCTACCAGTTCAGATCATTTGTGTGTCCTCACATCCTGGGAAAATATGTCTGCTAGTAATTTCACCTGGATTCCATGATGCCTCAATTTCAATATGGCTAAAACCGTAACAAACCCCTTGTTTACTATCCCACTTGTACTGGTAACAAGAACATCCCACAGTCCCTTTCCCCACACTTCCGGCCGGGTCCTTGTGGATTTCTGCATACATGTGCTTAGACGAAAGCTTTCCTTCCTTCATTAAGCCATTCTCCCTCCTGTCAGGCTCCCTTCCTCCAGAATGAGCCCCAGACCCCTCTGGCCATGTAGGCGCCTCTTCTCCTCTTTCATTTCTCTTGAAGCATAAACTGGACACTTTTATGACAGCACTTAGTACTTTATTTGCCTTCTGGTCTGCTCAACAATAGTGTCTGAAGGATAGGATTGTAACAAAATACTGGATGATCTAGGCCACAGATTACATTCTCATTTGTATGTGAAAGCCATACTTCATTATGCGGTGTCTACACCCGATTGCATGTTCTTTAATAGAGTATTCATTTCTCACTGGTCTGAAGTGTGGGATTGAGGTATGATATTTTTTGTGTTCAGAAGAAAATAGTTTAATTTGAAATATCAGAAAATTACCTTTCTTATTCTGAAAGGAAACAGAAGACTTAAGAATCTGGCCTCAAAAGTGCTTCGGAAGACGTGCATTTCTCATTTTGTGTTTCCACTGTTGCTCATGCTCCAAAACTATTAATGTCTTGTGTCTGGTGATTTCACAATTCTGGGCTTGACTTTACAATGGCTGCCATGGTGATGGGCACTGACGTTCTGTGCTGAACTATGAGAGCCATGGAGAGCAGCAAACACACCGGCTGAAAGATGAGCTGCTTCTTTTGTGCCCTGCCCTCCTGCTAGCCAGCTCGCTGGGGCGAAGAAAAGAGATGGATAGAGATGTGCAGCGTACACTTCGGTACATCTGTCAAACATTTGGAAATTCATTAAGGTTTGGGTGGTTCATGTCACTAAACTCTCATGATTGACTTTCTTAGATCTTTTTCCACTGTTTTGAGTCCTTCTTTTGGACTCAACCCACTTTTGGGGGGGAATGGGTAGAACAAAAAATAGAATATAGTTGCAATTTTTAGAATCTTTTTTGTTTTTTTAAGTTTTCTGAATGGAGCAGTAGGCATTGGTGTCTTTAGGTAAATGGCATTCTTAGTATCATTACTCAAAAGAATGCAACAGATGGTTTCTGTGCTGTTTTTAATACTTTAAATTTGAGCTGGTTATGTATTTTTTTTATAACCAGAATACCTCTCAAAAGACATAAGATTGCATATATATGTGTAACAGTGGACTAAATTGGAGCCCACATACTACTCTGTTAAGGGTTTACTGTTGCCCTGGTGAGAAATGCTAGCACATGTGAGCCACACTCTATTTATTACCACTTATGTTTATTTCTGGTACCCAAACAAGACATTAGGATTGCAGCCTCTCAGGAAGTGATCATGAAGTTTTCCAGTATGTCCACTGGTGATATGCCAAGAGAGCCTCTTCTCATGTAGAGTCTCTGTAGCTCAAGAGCATTCTTTCAAAAGAAAACCAGCCTTGGGACCTTTGAGCCACCGGACTTGATGGTGAACTTTCCTACTGTTCTCAGTTCTTTAGGTACTTAAGGAAAGCTGTTATATTCCCAAGTCCTTTCGAATCTTAGCTGTAACCTTTCTTTTGTAGTCTACAATTTACAATCCTAATAGATGCTCCCAAGATGTCATTAGATTTTTCTGGGGTCTCAGGCCCTAGGTGAATTTATTCTAGATGGAAACTTACCCTGATGGAACTCCTATTGGCGTAGGTTTCAAATGTTTACTTAGGGAGTTATTAGTAGCTTCAGTAATCTTAACTAGCACAATTTTCTTATTCTGTTTTACATGTGATAATATTGTGATATGTTATTCTCCAAAAGAAAACAAAGGTTTTAAGTTTTGGGATGTAGGTAAAATGCCACTAATATCACAGAATTTGATTTCCAGATAGAATTCACTTGTGTCTGATAGCAAGAGGCAGCATTGATTGAGCTCTTACAGCATTCAATCACTGTGACAAAAGCTTTTGTAAATATCATTGTGCCACACAATATCCTGTGTTAATAGTATCATTAGGGTTAGTGTAATTGACCTCATTTTAGTAAGGAAAAAATGGAGGCTTGGCAAGAATGCAGCTTGTTCTGTGTTTCACAGAAAGCAAGCCTGTCATATACCATTATTCTGTTGTGCACAACTCCCTTCTCTTGTGCTTCACACAGTATTTGGTTCTTTGGTATTCTTAAGTAGAATGCAAATTCAAAAGAAAGATAGTGGCTGATTCTTCTCAGGGTACCAGGACACCTAGAAGAATGTTGTGCATGTGGCAGGTGATGACAGAGTGGAGATTCTTGGCTCTGTCTTTAGACCCTAAAAGAGACTAAACCTATGAGTTTGTCAGTCCTGAGATGATTAGAACCACTCCAGACCTCCTGGGTCCATCTTACACCTGTCAAAGTCTGATACGCTGTGGTAGGCTGTGACTAAACTAGGCAGAGGTTCCCATGACTTGACTTTGAGATGGGTATACTCTTGAGCTCTATTCCAACCCCTTCCTCGGAGCAATGACACAATTAGAGGGTGGGTGCTTTGGATACTACTTTCCCTTTCCATGTCCTCAAAGATTATCTGTTGGATGTTGTTTTTGGCTTGAAAAAAACCTGTGACATGTTGACTGATACTGAAGATTTAAAATACAGGAAGGGGGCTGAAGGATGGATCAGGAGTTAAGTCTCTGCTTCCCAAGCAGAAGGTCCTGAGTTTGGATCCCAGGTCTCTTCCAGCCTAACCCCTTTCTTCCTTCCCTTAGCCTCTTTTTCGGATTTAGCATTGGCAACTCAAGGTCCAAGGGCACAGGGCTTATTGGTATGATCCCTCAGGACCAGCCTGCCTAGGTCAGTGAGCAGGATGGAGGGAGATGTCTGGACCATGTGAGATGTAAGAACTCATGCAGTTTTGCAGGGGCAAAACTCGTGGCATGTACGTGGTGGAAGGAGATGAGGCAAACCTTTCTAAAGCATTTCTGTGCTGGGAAGTTCTTTCTCATGACCTCACTTTTTAGACCAAGTAGATTATTTCCATGTCATAGATGCAGAAAACTTGAACCCAGATCTCATGGTCAACCAGTTGACTGAGCCACTTCAGTCCTACATGAGCCCTGTTATGATAGGCACTTTGTTATTTCTCATTTCTTTTTTTGTAGCTGATTTCAGAAAGTCATATTTCATAGCATTTCTGGAGAACAGGGAAGACTATAACAGAACTGCTGTGTACTTTTTTCCCTTCAAATCTGTTAACTTGAGAGCAAGGAAAAAGAAGAGGAAAGAACTCAACTTGGCATGAATGATGTTAGGCAAGATCAAATAAGGTGAAAGGCAAAATGGGATCCAGAAATTCAATTTTGTTTTTAAGCAAAGTTCCTGTGTGCCTGCTGAACAAAGTCCTTTTTACTTCCACAAATGCTAAATAGTTTTTACAGCATGAATACTATTGTCTTTACTTTTGGTTGTTTATAAACTTAAAGAGCTTTGAAAAGGACAAAGAGCCATTCAGGCAAGAAGATCTAACTGTATCACCTTTGCTATTTTATCTTTTCTAAAATTTTATTATTGTTTCTGTGTATGTGACTGTGTAGTCTCTGTGAATGTGTCTGTGTGTATCAGAGGGCACTATGTGTGCTTGTGGAGGCCTAAGGGTGACTTCACAAGAATCATCCTGGATTGCTTATACTTCCTATTTGCTTTGCTCTGGAATTTCCCAGGTTCTGCCTTCCAGGACTGGAAGTACAGGCTGAAGCTCTTTCCACCTGGCATTTCTTATGTGAGATCCAGAATCTGAACTCAGGACCTTCTGCTTGTGAGGTAGAGGCTTAACCCCTGAGCCATCTCTCTTGTTAGACTTATGAGAGCTATTTTAGTATAAAAGTATTTGAAAATCAACAGTAAAATAGAAATAAAAATTTTATTTGAGAGAGAAGGATGAAGGAAGGGAGGGAGAGTGTACACAGACACTCACCTTTGCATGCACGTGGAGGGAGAGGACAACTTTGGGAAGTCAGTTCTCAAGTCACCAAGAAGACTTAAGGGGCTGAATTCAGGGCAGCAGGTTTATGTGCAGGTGCCTTTAGCAACTGAGTTATCTCTTTGGGCAAATGCTATATTATTGCTATTATTAGTTATACTGTTTTCATGTCATATTTTTATTCAAGTGTTTAGTTCCCCTACCCTTTCCTCTTTTTTTTCCTGGAAATGGGAAGAAACTTATTATTTCTTTAGGATGATTTTAAGAGTGGGATAAGCTGCTTTAATATTCTTATCAGGGAATGTGAGATGTACTCGCGTTAGAAAATGTATCTAGGAGAAGCAAGAGTCCAATAAAACCTCCGTAAGCAGAGTGATTACTTACAATGTTAACGTGGATTATTTAGTCTTAGATTTTAAAAACTATTGTAGAAAGGAAAATTTTGGGCTCTGGAGAGATGGCTCAGGGATTAAGACTCTGTTTCACAAGCAGAAGGTCCCGAATTCGGATCCCAGGTCCCATGTAAAACACCAGGTGGAAACAGTGGCCTGCACTTCTGGCCCTATGGGTGGAGCCTGGGAAATCCCAGAGCAAAGCAAGAAGGAGGTAGAAGCAATTCAGGATGATTCCCAGAGTCACCCTTGATATTCCACAGGGGCATTGAGTACCCTCCTAAATAAATAAAGTTTTTTTAAAAAGAGGAAGTTTGACATCATTAAAATTTGCATACAAAATTTGGTTGATACCCTAAATTGTGGTTAAATTGTTAAAAATTGGACTGAGCTAAATTAATATAGCATAACCTAAGTGAGTTCTGCATTAGTGTAATGCTATTGCTCCCAATTATCCTCTGCTCCTGGGATATTACCCTTGGCTTTGTGCTAGCTAGCTCACGGAGGGGTCATCCCCATTCTGAGCCATTTCTCCTAGTCTTAGGGAGTCTGGGCACTTTTGTCTGTTCGGTCCTGTACAAAGCTGTAGCTTTGAGATGAAAGGGGCTTCGTCGTGTGTGCTAAGTCATTCTACTGGCTGTAGCTCTGTTTTCCAGAATAGCAATCAGGTTTCTTCCACTAGTCTAGAACCTTCAAAACAAATCAAAGAGCTGTTCTGGTTTTCACTCTCTGTGTCCTTAGCTTCTGGCATAATGCCTGGCACATAGCAGATGCTCAGAAACACTTTTGTAGAATGAAATGTCTTGAGAGAGTCCTCCAAATGTGTGAGTAGTACCACATTATCTCCACCTAGTCGACTGTTCTTCAGCTTAATGTCTTCTAATTCAGCTGTTCTGCCTGCTAGCATCTGCTAGTACCTACCACCTACCACTACCCCCACCAATTGCCTGTTGCCACTGTTTGCTGTCAGTCACTGTTAGAACACATGGCCAATTTCATGCCCAGATCCCCACAAGTGCTCTGATGTGCAGTCATACAATCAAGAGTACACTGGCATTTTACCTCTTTCAAATCCCCGATTGCTTGTATTTTTTTTATGTGATCTGCTGTCAAGCCTGGTCTCTTCCCAAAAGATGCTTGTATAGATTGCCTCCAGCTAGATTAGTGTCACTTGGCATTTGGGTGAGGGCATGTCAGTATCCTCAGTGTGCCATGAATAGGAATGTGGAACAGAAAAGACCCAAGGAAGAGCATTGAGGGGTCTTCCCTCTAAATTGACAGCAATATCTAAGGTCATGCTTTTCAAGCTTGTATGTTTACATTTGTTTGTAATGCAGATTCTGCTTCAGTACAAGCCAAGTCCCAGGTTCTACCTTTCTAGTAAGTTTTTTCTAAGACAAGGCTGATGTTGTGTGTCTCCTGCATCATACTTTGAGTAGCATGGCAGAGCTTTGAGAGAAGTTACTTCTGAATGTAAATCCATTGGTATTTGTGTAGCTGTGCAGTGCCCCAAATCTTTCCACAGGATTCTATCTAATGATCACTAGATACATCAAGAAGACAAGAACAACACTGTTGTTAGCTTTCAAGAGCTGTGTGCCTCTTTGTGTGTTCAGTTGGACATTTTATTCTACCCAGACTAGCTGTTACCCAGCATTTGGTATCTTTTTCATGTTGCTTTACATTTGGACATTTGAATAAAGTGTCCATATACATTTTGTCATTAATTAATATATTTTCATATATCAGAAAACCACCCTCTAAAGGCCCTAAACAGATTCTTTGTTTGTGGTATTGGGATTAAGCCCAGGCCTGTGTGTATGCCAGGCAGGTGCTCTACCACTGAGCTATATCCCTGTCTGAACAGATAGCTTTAAAAACATTGGCTGTAATGTTACTGATAAAATTCCTTTATAAGAAATGTTGATGGAGCACACAGGTTCTTTTAGGCTATTGGATTTATATTAAATGGAATCTTTGTTGAAATGACATTCCTGAGTTGAAAGATGCTCAGTCAGATGGTAGCTTTCGAAATAAGCCAAGTGAGTTCATAGAACACAGGGTAGAGGGGTCAACCACCTGATCTCCCCTTTCCTCAAAGCTTTAATCTTCCAGCTTTGGTGAAAAGTGCTTTCTTTTTGCTTGTTGTACAGGGCACATAGCCCTACAGCCTAGGTATGCCTAGGTATGTGGTGAGGATGGAGCCTGGGGCCCAGTGCTGGGTCAGTGTGTCCCCAACTTTACCAAGAGTTTTGACGTTTTCAAAGAGAATGATTGCAGAAGGGTTTAGGAAAAGTGTTTACACCCCCCCTCTGTGTGTGTGTGTGTGTGTGTGTGTGTGTGTGTGTGTGTGTGTGTGTATTTTATACAGCTCAATGTGATTTGATTAGTAGGTCATATCTTTGCTTTAGAGACTCCTTCACGGTCAAATAGCTCTCATTTCTTCAAAGTTCACTTTAGAGAGCATTTTCTCTGTAGTGCAAGGGCAGTCTCAGGTGAAGAGTGTGGGAGAGGAGGCTGGAAGGGAAGATGGTCACTATGGTTACTGAAGCTCTGCCGGGATTTTTCCTTGAGTTCATCTAGACCTCCTAGTACCATCTCCGGAGATTCAGTAACTGGAGAAAGTTTGCTTTGCTAGGGTAGCCAATATGTACAGTGCTGTGTAAGGTAAGGCCCTTCATCTCTTTGCCTCTTTCTTCATTCAGCTCAGATAGTGTCAAATAACATCCACTCCATAGGGTATGTGTGAGGATTAGATGAAGTGAGTATGTAGATGTCAAGCGTGATGCTGGGCTTGTAATCAACTTAAGTAAAACAAACTGACACTTATTCTTTGTAGATGTGTAGGTTTGTTTGTTTTTATTTTTTGAAATTGAGTCTGTCTTGCTGAGGATGATCTCAGACTCTTGTGTTGGGAGTACAACCTACACTAGCCTATAGACTTAGTCTTTTAAAGGAAAATAGCAGAATTTTAGAAGTTTTTAATAACATTCAAAATTGTGACCATCAATTAAGCAGATTTTTAAACAATCAGAACTGTATGTACTTTCTTCTCTAATTGGTTGACAACAGTGCTGTTCAAAATGTGTTTGGGTTTACTAGTTTTTAGTCTACCAGTATCTTTTTAATGTTAAGTTCACTTAGGATAGAGGTTAATACCTTCATAATTAAAATTAGCTATTTATCTCTTTACTCAAACTCTTATTGACCATTTTTTTAAAAAATGTTTTTATTTTGTCACACTTTCATACATGAACACAGTGAATTTATATCTCCTTCATACTTTCACATCTTTCTGCATGTGTGGCTCACTGGATTTAATCTGGAATGTCTGTAACAACAAGTCTGGGTGGGTATTTGCTGGGGCATAGATGACATATTGATGGGTAAGTCATTGAGGAGGAGAGTAGCTCCCCTTCTCCTGCCTAGCATTAGCCTTCACTAGCCTCTTGGGGGATGCGGGGAGTATGGTGCTTCTTGAGATATTTTTCCTTCCATGGTGAAATGTTAAGAGACCAAAAATCTCATGCAGATCCTGTGGAAGTGGACACAGCTGCACTGAGCTCTCAGGTGCAGCAGTCTGTCATGAGCAGAGGGGTTGGCCTGGCAGCACCCCCCACCTTCAGTCTCTTACATTCTTTTTTTTTATTATTATTATTATTTATTCAACTGTGTGCATGTGCATATGTATGTGCGCGCGCGTGTGTGTGTCTGTGTGTGTCTGTGTATGTGTAGAACCACGGACGAATTCGCGAACCATCATGGACGCCTCCACCTCCTTCTGCCCCGGGATTCACAGGCTCCGCCCTACCAGGACCAGAAGTGTAGGCCGCCCCCGCTTCCGCCTGGCGTCTATACGTGGGATCTGGGATCCGAACTCAGGACCTTCCGCCTGCAAGGTGGAGGCTTAACCCCTGAGCCACCTCTCCAGCCCCCAGGCTCTTACATTCTTACTACCCCCTTTCCAGGAGGTTTCTTGAGGCTTGGGATGGAGGTGATTTTGATGTCCTGTGTAGAGCTGATCACTCCACAGTCACTTATTCTCTGCATTAATTCTCTGTATTAAGCACTTGCCTATTGCCAAAGGCTGTTTCTTGGTCAAGAACTGAGAATTGTTCTAATCTATGGGTATAATGATGTTTAGATGATCAGGTACTTACAATTAAACATCAGTAATGTATTCCCACCTAGGGCCTATGTCTCCCCTTCCACCGATTCTTGGCTTGGCTTATAGTGTCGGTATGTGTTTCTTCGTTCTTGTTTTTTAACCAGGCTCATTATTAGGTACTTGGAATACAGCAATGAATAAGTAAGGCAGGGTCATTTCTCTGTGGTGATTGTAACCTAGAATTCAAAAAATTTTTATGTATCTTGGATTGTTTGAAAAATGTGAGAGACTGAACCAACATTGATAAAATTGTTGAAAGGAAAAAGGCAAAGTTTAAACTATTAGGTGGACATCCAAACTTCTTATTTAAACAGTGTGGTGGTATCCCACCCAAAGGAAGACAGAAACCCTCTTTCTGGATGAAACAAGATGGATTGAAAGAGACCTTCTCTACCCAGTGCTGTGATGCAACCAGTCCTTTGCAGATTTGAAGGACAAGAAGCTCTTTCATTCTCTGTCTTTAACTGTAACCTGGAGCCACTTACTAATGGAGTTGAAATTGGAGCTTTAGTTACATTGAACAACACATTAGAATTTAATTATCTCACAATGGCCTAGTGACTATTGAAAATAGTTGTATGTTTGAGGATATGACTGGGGCCCATTAATTAGCATGTCTAAAAAGTATCCCGATTTCTTCTAAAAAAGCTTCCAAATGTATTTGTGCATTCAGCTCAACAGATTGGCATTAAATAATTGCAAAACACATGCCATTAAAAAAAACACCACAGAGCCTTGTAATTCAAAGGTGTTTTTATATAGATCATTTAAGATAGTCATGCTTTAGTGTGCTAATGCCTTCGACTATGGTCCAGCGTAGGTAGGAAATTGCTGTAAAACAGGAGTGAGAGTGCCCATGGCAAGTTACATCTGCTTTCTGCAGGCCAATTTCTACCTGCGAATCTCTGTGGGTGTTGTCATTCCATTAAGTTTAGGCACCGGGTTAGAAACAATCCTAATGGCTTTTTTTTTTTTTTTTAGTTTTCTAAATTTATAAATATAGGTTTAGCTACATGTTCATTTAGAAACTACTTAGTAAAAGGAATGACATGCTGAGCAGAAGTTACTACCATCGAGGGAAGTTCGTGTTCGACTGAGTGGCTCCAAAGTGTGAGGCAGAAAAGAGAATAAAAAATGTGCTTTGCTTTTCTCTCCATAGCAACTTAAATGCTGTTGTTGCTGGTTTAGTTCTTGCCTCAAGCACCATCTGCCAGCTTGCCCATGATCTCCATATAACCTAATATTGGAAGTGACGTTCCACCACATACACCTGCTGTGTTTGTTAAAGTGAGTCAGTACGCCATTTGCAGGAGTGGAGGTTATATAAGGACATGAATACCAGGAAGCAGAGATCACTGGGGACCATCTTAGAGGCTGCCTAATACAGAAAGTAAGACATATATAATCAATAAATATAACATTTTAGGTAGTAATAACGTCTTGCAGAAAAACTCTCTGAGACTGTCTAAACTATTATTCAGGCTGAATTGTCATTAGGTGGCAAGGTGAGTGTTATTTAAGAATGTACATGAGATAGTTTCCCAGACAAACACTGAAAAATATAGCACCCAGCGATCATCTTAAACCTTAAGGTAGTAGAAAAATGAGCGGAGAAGGAAAGCACGGGGCCCTGGAATCTGTGTGACTACATGCAAACTCAACAGCTGCCTTCTAGATGTTTTCAATTATAAATGGCCAATTGGGGGGTCTTTATTTGGCTCTTTTTTTGCATTTTTAGTTTAAAAGGAGACTTTGTAAATGTGCCAGAACGTAGATTATAGTGACTATTATTGTGAGATTATTACATTTTTCTTACCTGTAGAATAAGAACTCTATTAGTTAATACTTAAAAAATGGTGATAATAGTTACCATTGATTGGGCTTTATTCTGGAGCATGCATAGGCACACTGTGTATACATTTCACATGTGTTGTCCTACTTAATCCTTGGTAGTTCTGTGAGGCAGGCACTGTTTGAGGCAGGCACTGTTTGCATTTTGTAAGTGAACATTAACTGATGCAAGGACCCTGTTCCTCGCTGCCCCTCACTGCCTCCTCCTCTCCTGTTCTTCCTCCTCCTTTCTTGCTCCTCCTCCTCCTCCTCCTCCTCCTCCTCTCCTGTTCCTCGCTGCCACCCCTTTCTCCCTGTTCCTTGCTGCTGCCGCTTTCTCTTCTTTGATCACTTCATTTTGATAAAGTTGTTGAAGTGCTAAATTAAACCAGGATTCTTACTGAATTTAGCATTGCCTTCATGGGCTCATTTGATTCTTCACCATGTAAGCAAAAGGAAATAGGGCTCAGATGGATTATCAGACGTGTCTGAGATCACACAGCACTCTAGATGTTGGCCAGCAGCATCTGGAAGACAGGTCTCCTGATGCCAGTTTAGTGTTGTTTACTCTAGAACATGAATATTTAGTCTTCAAAGAGATCAGAGTCCTCTTGGAATGCCTTAAAATATGTTTTGTCTGATGATGCTTTATTCTGTAAGCTGACTTATTACCAATATTATTTGTTCATTTGTCTATTTTAAGTATTTTAAAAATTTTTTGTTTTATTATTTTTGCTTGTGTCTGTGTATATCAGAAGACACTGCGTGTCTCTGTGTAGGCCCAAGGGTGACTTTGGAATCACCCTTGATTGCTTCTATCTCCTTTTTGCTTCACTCTGAGGTTTCCCAGGTTCTTTCCACCAGGGCCGGAAGTGTAGGCTGCTGCCATTTCCACCTTGCGTTTTTTATGTGGGCTCCAGGATCTGATCTCAAGATCTTCTGCTTGTGAGGCAGAGGCTTAACCCATGATCCATCTCTTTGGCTCTATTTTAAGTACTTTTTAATCTCTGAGGTTAAAATATGTTTTCTTCAACTCTTTTAACAAAATACAAAACTATCAGATAGCCATAGAAAGCTGTATTAGAGATACATTTCTATAATACATCATATGTAATATATATGGACTTTTTGGAAAGTAGGGCATCAAAAAAGGCCCTGCATAACAGAGTTGATGTCACTTACACTCGGCGTACATACACAACTCACTGTGCTTATGCAGGTCATCACAGTTTTATAATTCAAAGTATATCTAAATATTTCAAAACAAATTAACTGGTAACTTTTTACCCAAGAAGACACTGAGCAGTTCATGAGAGATTGAATGAAAGTTTTCTCTTCAACCACATAAAAACATGTGTTCTATAACACTTTGTAAAACAAAAAGCACAAACCTAATTACATAATTTTAAAAAAGATACAAATAACCGCTGATTCCACTTACTTGGTGAGAAGTGGAATGCATCTATTTTTAAAGTGCTTCTGGAACTTTCTTTTCTCCTCCTCCTCTTCCTTTTTTGCAAGACAGGGTCTCTTGCAGTCTTGGCTGGCCTCGCCTGCTTTATGTATTTGCTGGAGACCAACTCCAGGGTCTCGTGTATGCTTGGTGAGTACTCTGCTGACTGAGCTACAGTCCCACTTCTGGAGGTTTCCTGTCCTATGGGTCACCAGGATGTGCTAATACCATGTACCAAGTGGGCTGGGTTTAATGTTGAGCAGTTTGAGAACCAGGGTCGAAGGGCTCAGTATTTGTTCATATTTTACTTCTGCCTATTCTTCAGAAAAGACAGCCTGCTCGGCAAAGCCAGATGCCTTAAGAGAGTCTTCTTTATAACTAAAAGGCAAACTGCTCAGAAAGACAAGTTCTTGATTAATGATATTTTGATAGATTTACTTTTGCAACATTTTAAACATTTGGCACAGCAAAATTTGGAAAAAGTAGGGGAGAGGAAGATTGTCTGCTTGTGTCTCTTCTTTTCCATCTGCAGTTGAATAGAGATGCTGCTTATGGTAGGAGGGGGCCTGGCATACCCAGTAGTTATTGATGTAAATATCTTCGACAGAAAAGAGCAGTAGACATGGCCCTGTACTGCAAATAATGTCCAGTTCATTTGGATGCAGAAAATTGGAGCAAAGTACAGTTGAGCACATCAGGAGAGCACAGGTGCTTGGGAAGCTTAGGGACGGAAGCCTATAGGCCAGTAAGAACTCCATGTGAGGAGAAAGGTAGGAGGGGAGGCAGTGGGCTAGTGGGCCAGGTGTTCTGGGGACAAACCATGGGACAGAACCCTAAAGCAATGCAGTATGGGCAGCATTTATAGCACAGGGTTGGTGTGGTGCTTGGGGTGGCCAATTGGTCAAAGATGAGGTGAGAGGGGGCAAAGCTTAGACTTAGATTGTTGCATGTCTAGACTTAATGTTAAATTTTTTTTCATTTTTATTCAATTGTGTGTGTGCGTGTGCGTGTGTAGAACCACGGGCAAATTCAGGAATCACCATGGACTGCCTCCACCTCCTCCTTGTTTACTCTGCCCCGGGATTCACAGGCTCCGCCCTACCAGGACCAGAAACGCAGGCCGCCTCTGCTTCCGCCCGGCGTCTATACGTGGGGTCTAGTATCCGAACTCAGGACCTTCTGCCTGCAAGGCAGAGGCTTAACCTCTGAGCCACCTCTCCAGCCCCTCTAGACTTAATATTAAGGGTTGTTTTGGGGGGAGTGTGAGTTGGAGGGGGGGAGTTGGGTGGAGGAAGGGATCCTGCAAACTTTGAAGCAAGAAAGCAGCTGGCCAGATTTCCCATGAGAAAGATTAAACCTGCACACACCTGTGATCACAGCAATCAGGAGTCTGTTGCAAGAGGATTACTGGTTCCAAGACAGCTGGAACTATATAGTAAGTAGGAAAAGGAAGGAAGGGAAAAAAAGGAAGAAAGGAAGGAAAGAAAGAAGGAAAGAAAAAGGAAGAGGAGGAAGGAAGGAAGGAAATTATTAAGCTTGGAGCAATATAGAGAATGGACTGCAGAGAGCTTGGAGATGGGGGGGAATTTGTGAGAAGGGCTGTTCTTTGAGTAAATGTATCTGTGATAATAGACAGATTAGAGTCCAGACAAGTGTTAATATTGGTGGAAAGTTGGAAGTAGCAGAAAAACAGGTTGGTGGTTGCTTTTGCACGGAGAGGGGCCACAGAGGAGATGAGTTTTGAAGGAGGCTGATTCTGACTTGGAGCACGTGGGCCTGGGAGGCTCTGAGCCGAGTGCAGCTGGCTGTGGTGAGAGGAAGCTGGCGTTGGAGAGGGCTGACTTAGGGAGACCCGAAGCAGCTGTTCAGAGGTCAGCACAGAACAGTGTGTCTGGAGAGCATGTTCTTAAACTCATTCATTTGTTGATCAACAGCTCTATTCTTCTAAAGATGATTATTCAATAAACACTCCTCATTTGATAGTCAAAACATTATGAAACAAATACAACTTTTCATTACTGTTGGGAAATGAAAGTGTTTATTTGATTTCCCTTTTTTCTTTTTAAAGTTATATATATATAAAATGATAAAACACATAATATCCAAAAATATGTATTGTGGAGAGTAAAAAAACTCTCCACTTCTGCCTTTCTCCTACTCCTTCTAAAGATGATTTTCCATTTCCTGTTCCTAAGAGATCTGTGTGTTCAAAGACTTGGTTAGAAGTTGGAGAATGTGATTCCATACTGACCGTAGATAAGTTGTGCTGTTTCCTGACCACAGCCTCAGAAGATGGGCTCGTTCGCCTTTAATGGTGGAGAATCACAGCCTCATGTGAAGAGCTGAAACCCACATTACGAACTTTGGTATGCTCTCCCACAGCTGGACAGATGCAGAAGAGGGGAGGGGTATAGAAAACATTGGCGAGTGAGCACACGCACACATCGACACATAGTCCAGTCCCACTAGGAGTTAATGACGTGTCTCTGCTGAGATGTTGGCTTTTTTTAGGTTATTACTTACACAAGTTTCTAACTGATCAAAATAATATTTAAGGCGCTTTAGTGAGACGCATATCTGAGCAATGGCAGATGTCCTTGTCCTGTCCAGGGTACAGTACCAGCTGCCTGCTGGTGGGTGTGTGCCTTGCCTTTATGGTGCTCTTTCTTCACCCTCTGGTTCCAGCCCCCACGTGGGTGGTCCTCTCGGCTCATTGCCTCCTTCATTGTAGAGAGCTGTTCTCACAGCTCGTCTTTTTGAGCATATTAGAGGACACAGCTGTTCCAAGCCCTTTAATTATTCTCCTGACAATCCTGGCTCCTTTGTACTTCATGTCCAGCTTCTGCTGTCCTGCATTTAGGTTCTGTGGGCACAGTCACGTTCCTAAAGGTCCCTCATTTGTTTGATTCTATCAAAGCTTCTCGGAGCTCTTGACGGCCTCTTGACTGTTCGATAGCAACTTTCTTGTTTATTCTGTTCATTGTAAAACCCTTGATATTTTATAACATATTCTTTTAATTTTTTTATTATTTATTCAATTGTGTGTGTGCGCGCGCATGTGTGTATGTGTATGTGTGTGTGTATGTGTGTGTAGAACCACAGACGAATTCAGGAACCACCATGGACGCTTCCACCTCCTCTTGTTTACTCTTCCTGGGATTCACAGGCTCCGCCCTACCAGGACCAGAAATGCAGGCCGCCCCCGCTTCTGCCCGCTGTCTATATGTGGGGTCTAGGATCTGAACTCAGGACCTTACGCCTGCAAGGCAGAGGCTTAACCCCTGAGCCACTTCTCCAGCCCCTATAACATATTTTTATAATAGTCTTTTATATTTTGTCATTTTAAGAGACAGAAGAGGGAGTTGGGGAGATGGTTGGGGGTTTGTGTTTGCTGTGCAAGCTCGTGGTCCTGAGTTCAAATCCCCAGCACTCACATAAAAAGCTGGGTGTGGTGGTATGCATCTGTAACTCTAGTGCTTGGGGTGAGTGATAAGTGGGTCTTGGGAACTTGCTAGTCTTTCTAAAAAACAGCAAGCCCTAGTTTGAGCGGGGAGACCATGTCTCAAAACCATTCTTTTATTAAAAAATGCATTTGAAGTTGTAAGATACTACTTTTCTTATGTTATAGTAATACAATATACTTGTGTGCATGAGTGTGGGTGTTAGCAGCTGGGAGTGGGTGGGTGAAGTGAATGAGTGTGTGTGTGTACATATGTGTGAGGTACAGAGAAGGAACAGTGAGGGCAGGCATGCAGAAATGCAGACATTTTAAAATTATTTATTTATTCATTCATTCTTTCACTTAATGTGTGTGTGTGTGTGTGTGTGTGCATGTGTTCGTGTGTGTGTGAGAGGACACTCTGTGTCCCTGTAGAGGACCAAAAGTGACCTTGGGAATCATCCTGGATTGCTTCTACCTCCTTTTTTGCTTCTCCGTGGGATTTCCCAGGTTCCACCCACCAGGGTCAGAAGGCTGCTGCCGTTTCTGCCTGGCATTCTACTTATGAGGCAAAGTCTTAGCCTCTGAGCCATCTCTCCAGCTCACGACGTGCAGACATTCCTCCATGCCCTTGTGGAATGCAAAGGGATTCGATGTAGTTTGACAATATGGGCCTCAAGAAGTCTCTTAAAATGCTTTGACTCAAGAACTCAAATTTTGGAAGTGTCTCCAGAGAGAATAATATGGATGAAGACAATCATTTACATGTGAAAATGAGATATAAGGTAAATAAGAACAAGACAAACTTGTTCTGATCCTTATAGTGAGCAAATTTTAATCATGATGAACAAAATTCAACAAACAACATGAAGCTAACTAAAGATTCCGTGACAGGGGCTGGCAAGATAACTCAGCAAGTAAGGCACCTGCTTGTAAACCTGGCATCTGAGCTCCATCCTTGGAAGGCCACATGGTAGAAGGAGAGAACTGACTTCTGAACGTTGTCCTCTGACCTCCACCCATGTGCTGTGGCATGCATGTATTCTCTCTCTCTCTCTCTCTTGTTTTCTCTCTTTCTCTCACATCTCTTTCTTAAATAAATAAAATATTTTTTTAAAAAAGGAATTCAGTAACAGGATAAAATAGTCATGGAATGCTGCTGAGTGAAAAGCAGATAAAGCATAGAAAGAAAGACTTGCAGTGGCCAAGTCTTGTGAGTGAATCATGGCTCCTCCTGTAGCCTTAGGTTCGTCTTTATTTCTCTCCTTTCCACGGTCAGTGTTTTATGATCAGGAATAAGCTGTTAACATTTTGCGATAACCAGCCTGTTCCACACAAAATGTTTAGCCACAGCAGCATAATAAAAATGCTCAGTGATGTGGGAAATGTTACTTATATTTAAGTGAAGAGAATATCCATATGTATACTATCCAGTTGAGTTGTACATGTGCATGTGTGTGTTATCAGAATGTTAGTTGTACTGGCCTCTGGATATTATTATGCATTTTTGGAATTTTTAATTTTCATTTTTATTCTTATGATTTTGAATATGGGCCTTAGCTCCTTTTACTACTGTGACAAAGTGTCAGAAACAATTCAGCGAAGAAGGACTTGCTTTGGCTCACAGTGTCAAGGTCTGGCTTGTGGTTCAGAAGGGTTGGTACTTGGCTGGATGTGCTTGCACAGGACATCACGGCTATGGAGTGTGTGACCAAGGCTGTTCCTGTCTTGGTAGATAGGGAGAGAAGGGGACATTGGAAGAGCCAGGGAAAGGTGCAGCTGCCAGGCTGCTCCAGTGACCTGTCTCCTCCGTCACGCCCCAGCTCCGCCCATCTCCCCCCAGTGACACTGCATGTCAAGTCCACCACTCACTCACCCACTGATAGGTCAGACTCCTCAAGGTCTAATTGTCACCCACAGGTGTGTTCCACAAATCTAGGTGTTTCTAAATCCAAGTTATTTTATCAAAATCAACTAAAATGCACAAAATAGCTTTCTTCTATAGTCTCGTCTATACCTCTGTGTCTTCCAGCGTGCCTATAATCAATGCTATGATTTTATAATCCAGGGACTCTTTCACATATTAAAAAGTCAAGTTAATAGTCCACCCTCTGTCTGTACTTTGTATTCTTCAAAGATGTCTCAAATATTTGGCATGGAGATTAGAGTTAGAGAAATTTGAGGGAACTAACAGCAATTAAGTTTAAAAAATTTGTTTAATTAAGGTTGGGAAAATGTCTTTCAAGTGCACTCAAGGGCACTAGTGGACATACACCCACCCACATGACCACATGCAAAACACACACACACATGCACACATGCCATGCACACATATGAAAGAATAAAAAGATCTTTAAACTTTTTCATTTTTAAAAATTTGGATACAATTTAAATGTAGAAATATATATTTTTAATTGTACAGTTTTGAATAATGTTTATGTTTGTATGAATATCATTCCAAACTCTGCATAAAACATTTTCTCTTCCTGGAGGAGATCCTGCATGCTCCCTCTTGTCACCATTTAGGGGTAATATCTTTTTTTGAATTTTACCAACATAAATTTCTTGTCTGTTTGTTTCTTTCTTTCTTTCTTTCTTTCTTTTCTTTCTTTCTTTGTGTATGTGTCTGTATGAGTCAGAGGGCACTATGTGTGCCTGTGGAGGCCCAAGGGTGACTTCAGGAATTACCCTGGATTGTTTTACTTCTTCTTTGCTTTGCTCTGGAGTTTCCTAGGCTTTGCCTTCCAAGAGTCGCTGCCATTTTTGCCTAGTGTTTTTTATGGAATCTGGATCTGGGATTCCAACTCAGGACTTTTTGCTTGTGAGGTAGAAGCTTAACTCCTGAACTGTCTCTCTAGCCCAGCTTGTGTCTTTTCTAAAATTCCATATAAATAAAAGTATATATATTTTATATTTCAGCTTTATTTGCTCAAGATGACTTTTGAAATTCATCTTTGATACATGTTAGATACATATTAGATAAATATCCTTTCTTTTGTATTGCTGAGTAGTATTCCACTGTGTATATACCAGAATTTATCCACTCCCATGTTGACCTACAGGTGTTCAGATTCTGGGTACTTTAAAGTGTAAGTTTGGATAGTTTGTAGCCATGTCATAAATCTTAGCCTGCCATCTACTTCCTTTTTCTGGTCTCACAAGGAGTATAGACTAAGCATTTGCCCTGCAAGTTAAAGACTGGCTTCCAGAAGCTTCTAAGTTGGACCACCACCACAGAAAGCAGAGAACAAACTGAAGCGGACTGCCAGGTCCCAGTTGGGCACCTCAACAATTCAGCTCTTGGATGATGCAGAATAGAATAGCAAGTCTGCAAACCAGCTGGAAGTTCCCTTACAAAAAAGCAAAAGAGGAAGAAAGGAAGCACTAAGCTTCAAGAGATTGCCCAGTCAGAGTCCAGGGAAGTAGCAGTCTCTTGGGAATCAAAGCTTGCAGCTGTTTTGAGAACATGGAGCCTTGGGTGGTATGAGGGTTGGGCAGGTGGGCACTTCCTTCCCCCCAGCCAGTCCTGTAGCAAGAGTCTCTGGGAGCCTGACCTGGGCTCCTGCTGCTGCTCTCTCTGAGTGGAAGGGCGCACCTCTGTCTGCTTCTCCCATTGACTCCCAGGGCAGGGCCTCCGGAAGGTGTAGGCCTGATAACTAGGAATGCCGCGGATGACAGACTTGGGCCCTTCCTGTGTTCTGGTCCTCAGTGCCTCCCCCAGAGCACAAGTTCTGAGTTCTGGGTTGAAAAATCCAGGTTTGCTATCTGTCTCTTGTTTGCTTAGAGAGAGAGAGAGAGAGAGAGAGAGAAGCATACCACTTTCACCCCTGCCTCATTTCTTGTAGAGTCAGTTTCCCTCTGATTTGTTACCAACCAAAGAGAACACTGTCTTTGCTCTATTTCCTGTCCCTCCTGTTCCCTGAATCTTGACACTGAGTTCAGGAGAACTGTTGCAACTAGAGGAGCTAGAGAAAGATGAATATTAACCGTTGAAAATTGTGTGTGCCCTGCAGACAGGACCAAACAGGACGCTGTGCCCACTTAGAGTGCTGGAAGAACTTAATGCGGTACCTGCACTTTCATGCTGAGGTGCATCTGGCATGCGTGTTCCACTGATCAGTCTTGCAGGTAGTGTCCCGAAGGGACCCCGACTGCTTGGCACCAGACAGGGAAGCAAGTATTCTGCTGTGTACCATCCGGCTCAGCTCTGCCCAGCTCTGCTCCGCCCTTGGGAACCCTTGTCATCTGTTGCTTTCCAGCTTCAACTCCTCACCGGTTTATTCAGGTTCCCAGCTTTTCCTTGGTCTGTTTCATTGACTTGTGCCTTTCCTCTTTGCTCTTTTCTTTCAAAATATTATTTATTAGAGAGAAGTCATGTGACTGTCATGGTGAGTATGTGGAGGTCAGAGGAAACCTCCAGACTGAGCTAAGGTCAGCAAGTTTGCACACAGGCACCCTGATGTGCTGAGCCATCTCGCTACCCCATCCCCGCTCTTTTGTTCCTTTCCGCTTAAACTTTCTGGTAAACACAAAACAAAACCAACTCCTCACTTTGTTGTAAGCCAAAATTCCTGCCAAAGCACTGACTGCATACACCTGCCAGAAGTCTCTTTGCTCTTGCATAAATGAGAGGTGTCTTTAGTTTCATTGCAGATGACAGTATGTGGAATTTGATTCTTTTACTCAGAATTAGGTTTCCAGTTGTTTATTTAAATACCAGATGGTATTCTGTGATTGTAGTTGTTATAGGTCATTTGATTCTTTAAACCCTTTCTGATAGTACTGGACTACCTCAGGGATGAGAATTCATTGTAGGGAGGTGCAAACTGAAACTGAAAAATTGACACCAGATGTGGGAGCTGCAGCAATACTTTGCCCCTCAGACTCAAACCTGCGGGTCTTAAATGACTTTTACTTTAGGGGAATATATAATTTCCTTGAAATAGCTAGCCTGTACAGCTTGGGGCTGGTGAGATAGCTCAGTGGGTAAGGTGCTTACTTACAAACTTGGAGACCTGAGTTTAATCCTCAGAAGCCTACATAGTGCACATGCGCCTCTCCATCAAATAAATCAAAACGTTAAAGAAAAGAAAGCAAGCTCTACAACTATTTCTTCCTGAGTTATGTTGCCTTCAAGCCTTCAGGTTTGATGTGAGAACAAAGGGCAGGTGGTGTCCTGCAGAAGACATGCTTATAGCTTCAAGTGAGTGTTTTCTCACAGAACTCCACTGGCAATTACCAAGAACAGTTTCTAAAAAGTGTTCCTTGGGGCTGGAGAGACAGCTTAGGGGTTAAAGCCTTTGTCTCACAAACAAAAGGACCTGAGTTCAGATTCCCAGATCACACATAAAAATGTCTACCTTGGAAGGTAGAGCCCGGAAAACCCCAGAGCAAAGCAATGAGGTAGAAATAAGGAGATAGAAAAATGTAGGATGATTCTGGATGTCACCCTTGCCCCTTTGTAGGCATACATATTCAAGTGTTCTTTTATACACATGCACACATACACACACACACACACACACACACACACACACACACACACACACAATAACGTGCACAATATGTAAATAAATAAAAAGTCTTCTTCCATATACCCCCTCTTTAATTACCTGAGTTTTCTTGGCAAAGTAGCTAATGTTTCATGTCCAATGGACTGATGGTTTTTAAACTATATGGAAGAGAGTTCCTGTTATTCTGTTGAATTTTGTTGACTAACTTATCACCAGTGAACATATACAGTTTATGTTATTAACTTCTGTGGTAAGAACTGACTGAGGAATCTTAATACACATCAGAGAAATGAAAATTCCTACCATAACTTTTCTTATAACTTGAATAATTGATACCCATTCTCTGAAGTATGGATATGAGAGCCTCCATAACAAATGAACTTAATATTTCTGAATTACTTCAAGGCATTAGGGAGTTACCATAGAGATACAAACAACTAAACTGATACATTGCTTCATCAAGGACATTTTAGGATAACATTAAAATTACATCATAGAATCAAGAGACATTCTATGCTCATGGATTGCAAGACTTGTTATCCTGAAGGTGGGATTACTATTGCAATCAATCTAAAGACACCCCCAAAGTCTCAATGGACTTTTCTGAAGAAATGCAAAAGGTGATCCTAAAATTCATATGGGATTGCTGAGGATCTCAAATAGTTAAAACAGTCTTGAAAAATGAAGTGGGGGGATTTGCATGTCCCAGTTTTAAAAGGTATTATGACATAATAATTTAAGCAAAATGTAGACTGGGCATAAAGACAGACATATAGATAAGTGGAATAAAATTGAGAGGCCAAGTATTCGTGCCAGTCGGTTTTTGAGAAAGTATAAAGACTTTTCAATGGGAAAGGACAATGTTTTCAACAAATGGTAAAGACAAGTGGGTGTCCTCATGTAATGTTGTGAAGTTATATCACAGCCTGCATCATCACTAAAGTTAAGATGAATCAAAGACCTAATTATTTGATAATAGATAATAATAAATAAATCACATCAAAAGCCCAAACAGTGAAAACAAAACTCAATTTGGCTACATGAAAATTTTAAACTTTAGTATGCTAACGGATATTATCAAGTAAATAAAAGTGCAACCTATGGAATAGGAGAAAATATTTGAAACTTCCTGGGTCTATGATCTTACAACTGAACAACAAAGTCAGCAGAGGACTTGCATAGACATTTTTTCCAAAGAAGATACATACAGGTCTATACACATGAGAAGATATTCAGCACCAGTAGACATTAAGAAGATGTACATCAAAACCAAGGCAGCAGAGCACTTTATGTTCAGGAGGATGAGGGTAACTTGGAAACAAAGCAAAAAAGGCCAAGTTGCAAGCACTCTAGAGGACATGAAATGGGCCTTTGTTGTTGGGAATGTAAACTAGTGAAGCCACTACGGAAAGTAGTTTGCTAGCTCCCCTCCCTACAAGTTGAACATGGAATTACCATGTGACCCAGCAAACCAGTCCAATTTGTCCTTTGGTATCTACCTTGAAATAATTGGAAACGAAAGTCTAGCATGGATCACAGGCACTAGGATCCTTAGAGGCAAGGGATTAAAGTCACAATACTGTTCTCATACTAAAGGGGAGCACAAGAAAAGGCTCTGGGCAATGCCACTGAGTCCTTACACCTCATTAGAGTAGAGGACCCAGAGGGAAGTTTAACTTTCACACTAAAGGGAATGAGAAGGGGAGAAGAGGGGGACATTGGGAGAAAGGAAGGGAGGGGGGGTGAGAGGAAAGGGAAAAGAAGGAGAAGGTGCAAGGGGGACTATGGAGGGAGATAGGGGACCGGGGTATCTATTAAGTTTGTATGACTGGGAAAAATAAACATAATAAAATAAATAAATAAATATTCAGGGTGGGAGTGTAGTTAAAAAATAATTGGAAACATGTATCTACTAATGTTTACAGTAGTGTCAATAGCAGTAGTCAAAAAGTGAGGACAACCTAGGCATCTGTCAACTGCTCCAGCAGTGAACAAAATGTGATACTTTCATGCAGTGCAGTGTTTCTGGCCATAGAGAGGACTAAGATCATGATCACACTGCATTGAGGCTGAGCATTGCCTTAGGTCAAAGAAGCAGACACGCAGTGTCCCTTACTGCACAACTACATCTGTACAGACTGTTCCCCAGAGTCAGGCATGGCTGCTCGCACCTGCAGTCCAGTGCCTGGAAGACTTGAGACAGGAGGATCATAGTGTGTTTGATGCCACATGAGGCTCCTTGGTGAGTTCTAGGCTATAGTATGAAGCTCTTCTCAAAAATAAAAAGAAACAAATGTATTCTGAAGAAAGTCCTTAGAAACATTGAGACTGCAAATGCCTAATGCGCATCACCTTTCCTTTTGAATGGAGGAAAACATCCTGTGACTAGGTGCAGGCACTGCTTGTGTATAACCTATGAGTGTCTTAAATACCACTGAACTAAACGTTCAAAAGTGGCGATGCACAAATTTTGCCTCAATGAAAAATTTCTTCATGTAGGCTCTATGATCTCACAAATAGCTGTGGCTTTGCTGTCACAGTTACCCTCTGGCTGTTGGAACCTGCATGCTGCAGAGGCTCTTTACAGTTGTGGGTCATTAACCTGGAAGATAGATGATCTTATGTGGGTCTCTTCCTGTAGCAACAATCAAAGAGTATAGTTTTGATTTTTCACTCTTATTTCTTGAAGTTTATAAAACTTCTACCTTTAATGGGGACTGAGTAGTTTAAAATGTTATCTGGTTGATACTGGTTGGTTTCTTCATTTAACTTGAAAAGGCATCCTTAAAATAACTATTATTTGAAAATGGAGCAAATTTTGATTTTATGAAAATATATAGCCCTTGTTAAGGAGTAAGAAATACTTGTGGGATTTCAGTCACATTTTTCTTGGGTTTTTCTGTGCCAACACTGCTGAAATACTTTCATAAATGCTTGCATTATCACTAGGATTGGTGTCAGGAAATGGTTTTCAGTTCAATACAGCAAAGTATGTGCAAAACCTAAACACATTAATTTCTTTATACCCTGCATTTTGTTTTTTAAAAAATAGTTTATTTACTTTGCGTGTATGTGTGTGTGTTTTTAAAAAATAGTTCATTTACTTTGCGTGTGTGTGTGTATTGTGTGTGTCCCTGTGGAAGCCCAAAAGTGACTTCTGGAATTATCTTGGATTGTTTCTACCTTCTTCTTGCTTCGCTCTGGGATTTCCCAGGCTCCACCCACCAGAGCCAGAAGTGCAGGCTGTGGCCTTTTTGGTGTGACTTTTTTTATGTAAGACCTGCGATCTGAACTCAAGACCTTCTGCTTGTGAGGCAGAGTCTTAACCTCTGAGCCATCTCTCCAGCCCCACTTTTTGTTTTTGAAGAATAAGTTTTAAGTTGTATTCTGGGAGAGGTTCTGAGTTGAGAAGAGCTTCTTACAGGAAAGGTTTTACAGACATGCTTTACTGTTAACAGGTTTTTCTTGTGAACGAGGCTGATGGCTTCTGGTAGATGATCACCGGTGCTTCTCCAGAAGACGTGTGTGCTAGCACCTTGCATACTCCTCTGTCCTTCCTCTTGTGACCCTAACCAAGCCACCCAGGCTGTTTGTAGACATGAAGCACATATACCCAAATGGTGTGGAGTGGGTGTTGGCATCATGTCCATCCAGTGAGCTGTAGAGGAAAGAAATCCGCCTTGCTCACTCTGATTCTGAAGTGAGAAGCAATCTGGCAGCTTGTGAAGTATCTAAAAAGTATAATGTGGTGAAGCTGTGAGTAGATGCGGTAGTCAACATAGGAGTATGCTTCTGATTTCCGAAAGATTGGATTTCCTGTTTCTGACATTTATAGGAATTTTTTAAAAATAAGAAAGGATCAACTCTTACATTGTGAAAAATTAGAAATTGGGTTTTAAGGAAAACTGTAAATTAGGGAAAATTTTCAACAGCAATTAATTTTAGTAGATATACCAACCAGCACAATTTTTTTAAAGTGAAATAAGGTTGGCAAAACTTTAACTTAATGGAAAATTTAATTTACTTAGGAACTCCTTCTATGAAATACTCATACTACAGTATTTGGGTAATTTAACGAACATCTCTTTCTTCATCTGGGTGAGCAGAATAATAGATTCTATCTGCCAGGGTCATCATTAGTTAATGTAGCTAAAGCTGTTAGAACAGCACTTGATGAGTAAGAAAGATAGAGTGTGTGTTAAAGGTGAAAGAACACTGGCAAGAACCAGTGTCTGCTTTAGTGAGTGATGCTTTTTTGAGGGGAAAATTGTGTATTCACGAATATTTGTAACAATGCCTGCATGTCTGCTTGAAGTTTCAAGTCCTTTTGATACACTCGTGTTTTGGGTCCATTTTGTAGTAAGTGGACATTTTAAACAAAGAATGCTTTGGGATAGTAATAAACTCAAAAGCAGTGCTTTTTAATTAGAGAGAGAGAAAGAGAGAGAGAGTGTGTGTGTACATTTACATGCAGAGTGCAAACTATGGTGAGTTATGGCACATTATGGAGGTCAGAGCACAGCTTATGGCCGTCATTTCCTTCCTTTCACCATGTGAGTTATGTGGAGGTCAATGGACAATTTTTTTTGCATGTGTGTGTGTCTTGTGTATGTGTACTTCAGAGGCACTGTGTGTGCCTGTGGAGGCCCAAGGGTGACATAAAGAATAACCCTAAATTGTTCTACCTCCTTTTTGCTTTGCTCTGGGTTTTCCCAGACTCCATCTTCCAGGGTCGGAAGTGTAGGACACCACCATTTCCACTGGGTGGAACTCTGTCCTGCTTGCAAAACAGGGACTTGACCCCTGAGCCGTCTCTCCAGTCCTCAGTGGGCAATTTTGTTCTCTTCTTCCAGCATATGGATTCTAGAGATCAATTCAAGTTACCAGGGTTGACAGAAAGTGCCTTCACTCACTGGGCCATCTTGCTGGCCCAAGAACAATATTTTTAAAAAGGTTTTCCTAGGTAATTTTAAGCATTTCTAGTGGTTTGTTAAGAATATATTATGTCATTCATTCCCCAAGAATTACAGTGTGTCCAACATTGATACTGGGTGGACAGTAGGTATAAGCATCAGAGACAAGGTGGAAAACAAAATAGTTCCTTGGTCTACAACTCAGAGTAGGAACTATTTTTTGTATCGCTAGAGTTCATATCATGAAAATCCCAGGGTACTGAATGGCAGAACATCAAAAATTAGCATGTCCTTAAGGATATGTATACTTGAAATTAGAAGGCCATACATCAGCTAATTGTTTCTGCCAGGCCACCACAGATTTAGCTGGGAGAGGGGGATGGAAAGATTTCAGATGAATCTATCTTGTTTCAATTTAGACAATTGCATTTGCCTTACTTCAGGTAGTTAAAGCTCTTACATCAGATCTGGCAGCATTTTTAGTAGTTGTGAATTCCTGGTTTATATTTGGTGATCTCATTTTGTTCTCCCCACTTAGGGCTTGTGTGTGGTTGGGAAAATGTAGATAACTCAGCTTCCTAGAGTGTGCCTTGTCCTCTCAATAGCGGTGTGGTGCTTCTTTTACAGGACCGATGTGCAGCTCCGGAGCAACAAGTGACCTGTGAAGATGTGCACCACGCCACAAGCAGCCAAGAGAGGAATGGAACAGGACAATGAAGTAAGGAACATGTTTCCCAGGGAAAAAAGTGTGCTGTAAAATGCTTTCAGCAAAATTCTTGCTATATCAGTTGTCATGACTGTAGTGTCTGAATTGTTTTGGCTGTTTTAGTCTCTATTGCTATTAAGCATTCTTATTTTATTTTTAGATTTTTTTTGAGGCAGATTTCATGTAACCCTGGCTAGTCCTGGACTTACTGTGTAGCTGAGGATAACCTTGAATTCCTGATTCTCTGTTTCTACCTTTCACTCCATCAAACAGACGGAATCTTGTCCTTGCCTTTCTTTTCTTGCCCTTGCTCAGAGTCTGTAAGTTCTAAATGAGGCCGCAGTGAGTGTAAACTAATGGAATGAATCAACAACAGAAAAATACTTAGGAAAACGGCAGCAGCTCAGAAGAATTAGTGTACCTCGTGGGATAAATGTAAAAATGGAAAGGGAAGGGGAAAAAAATGACTGGCCTGTGAGGGAGAAGTGATGAGTAAGGAGAGAGAGGGGGTGCCCCAAGAAGGAGAGATGGGGAAGGAATGAAAGTGCCTGTTTCTGTTTTAATGATAGTAAATAAACGTAAAAACAAATGTTCTTTTTAACACTAGCATAATTTCAAAAGTGGTTCATATTTGAGGTTTATTTAAAAGCTAAAAGGAAGCAAAGATTCCCCTGCAAAACAGAAGGTGCAATGAAAAAGAGATGGCTAATATGAAAACACAGAAACAGAGTCAGAAAGCATAACAAATGACCATAAATAGTGTATGACTGCCCCACAGGCACAGAATCTTCAAAGAAGGAGTTGAGCTGAAGATAAGGTGTGAGACATGAGCTCCAAGAGGGATGTGGGAGTCATAAGAATAGGTATGAGTCCCCCACCCCCACGCATAGAACATGTAAATGGCAGGACTTAGAATGTGCTTTCTGCAAGACCAGGCTCTATGTACAGAAAACAAAAATATACTGAGTACTGTAATGTCAGTATACAGTCTCTCAGGCTCCTCCAATGGCTTGCTTTTATCTGCTCAACAGCCCTGTGAACAGAAAGTATTATCCCTCTGCTTTGTGGACCAAGAAACTAAGACTTAGGCTGGAGAGATGGCTCACAGTCATAAGGTACTGAGTTTGGATTCCAGATCCCACGTTAAAATGCAGAGCAGAAATTACAGCAGCCTGAACTTCTGGGCGTGGAAGGTAGAGCCTGGAAGGTAGAGCCTGGGAAACTCCAGAACAAAGCAAAGAGGTAGAACAATCCACGGTGATTCCCGAAGTCACTCTTGGGCCTCCACAAGCACACATGGTACCTTCTTTCCCTCTCCCTCTCCCTCTCCCTCTCCCTCTCCCTCTCCCTCTCCCCTCCCCCTCCCCCTCCCCCTCCCCCTCCCCTCCCCCTCCCCCTCCCCCTCCCCCTCCCCCTCCCCCTCCCCCTCCCCTCCCCTCCCCCTCCCCCTCCCCCTCCCCTCCCCCTCCCCTCCCCCTCCCTCTCCCCTCCCCCTCCCCCTCCCCCCCTCCCCCTCCCCCTCCCCCGCCCCTCCCTCCTCCCTCCCCCTCCCCTCCCCTACCCTCCCCCTCCCCCTCCCCTCCCCTCCCCCCTCCCCTCTCCCCTCCCCTCCCCTCCCCTCCCCTCCCCTCCCCCTCCCCCTCCCCCTCCCTCTCCCTCCCCCTCCCTCCCCTCCCTCCCCTCCCCTCCCCTCCCCCTCCCCTCCCCTCCCCTCCCCCTCCCCCTCCCCTCCCCTCCCCCTCCCCTCCCTCCCCTCCCCTCCCTTCCCCCTCCCCCTCCCCCTCCCTCTCTCTCACACACACACACACACAAATTAAAAGAATACTAAGATTCCAATACCTTGTTGCTAAGCTAACAAGTGGAATTACAAGCCAGGCCTCAATGCCAAGTCTGTGCTTTTCTGTTAGAAGGAGGAGAGTAAGTAGGATGAAGAAACACTAAGCCACTGGTTTCTCAGGAAACTAAAAGCTATGCCTGCATGCCCGCAGAGCACCCCGCCAGCCTGTCCTGACTCACGTGAGGACAAGATAGAGGAATGGGAAGAGCGCCCGCTGAGGGTGGCTTCACTATTGTTTCTTCAGAGATACCGGCTTGTGGTATTTTGATTTCACCCTGGTTTTCTCCATCTTTCAGGTCTTTAGTCTCCTAGATTTTTGCTATTAAAAATATAAAGACCTATTTCTTTTCATGTAATCTGTTTTACTTGTTTTTCATTTCCCTTCTACATACTGTTTTCAAATGTTTCAGGCATTCCGTGGTGACTCTTTTGATTGCTAATTCTGTATGAGACTTTGGGAGCTCCTGGTTCCTTCTCTCAGGTCTTTCCATTCCGGAAGTTGTTTTCCTATGTCATTTCAATCTTATTTAGCTCAGCTTTCCCAAGAATATTAATTCAGAGGTTGTGACTTCTCTATACAGCAGCTTCTCAGTGTTCTCTAATACCAGAGCAAGTTAGTGTTTAATTGGTTCTGGAGTCAGGCTGCCTGGATTCAAGTCCTGACCATGAGCACAGGCAAGTTGATAGCTCCTAAGTGTCTTGATTCACTCAACTGTAAACTGGAGGCAATAACAATAATGACAACCAAGGGTCGTGGGGTGGGTTAAATGAGTTAATGGATGAGAGCTGAATGGTGTCTGGGGTGTGTCTGTCAGAGTATCCGAACTGGTACTGTTTTGAAGGGAAGCAGTAGGAGAGCTGATATTTCCTGCTGGTCATTTGGACTGTGCAAATAAGTGATAAATTTATAGACAACTGAAGCTTTACTTGGTGAACTAGAAATAGAAACCAGGTAATGTCCCCTGCAGGTAGAGTCCAGCAGGGAGCATTTTAAATATTTACAGTGTAGCATCTGGACTTGCAGAGGTCCACTCTATGGCCTCACTTCCCCCCGCGTATTGTTCAATTAATGTTCCTTAAGATAGGTTGTAAAATTATTTCCATCTTCCAGAGTAGCTTTTCCAAGGTTTCTTTCAATTGTTTTTACAAATAAAGCAAAATGAAGCAGATGCTTTTGTGATGGTTAATCCTCACTGACAACTTGATTTGATTTGGAAGCACCTAGGAAATGCCACTGGACATTTGTTCTTGTGAGAGTATTTCCAGATTAATGAAGAGGAAAGACCCTTTCTGAATGTGGGCAGTATTGTCCCCTGGCTGAGGTATTTTCTCATTGTAACAAGAGAAGTAACTAACACTACTTTTAACTTTCTGTGCTGCTTCATTGGCCAGAATTTCAAAAATATAAAGATGCTTCATTGGCCAGAATTTCAAAAATATAAAGATGCTCATAGTAGTTCCTGTCTGCTTCTTGGGTATTTGTCTTAGAAGAGATGGATTGTGCTACTGTCTTATCTACATGCCTGTGTTCTTTTGTTGTCTTCTTTTGTTAGTATTTTTGTTACAGATGAATATTATTAACTTGTTTTTGTATTTATTGAAAGATTCATTGATTTTTCTCATTTAACTTTTTATTTATCTTTATTTTATTTTTACGTGTGGTCTGTGTATGTGTGTCCCTCTATGTGTGTCTGTGTGTATCAGAGGATACTGTATAGGCCTGTAGAGGCTCAAGAGTAACTTCAGGAATCACCCTGGATTGTTCTCCCTCTCCTTGCTTTGCTCTGGAGTTTCCACTTTCCAGACTTGGAAGTATAGGCCATTGCCATTTCTACCTGGCATTTTTATATAGGATGGGGGATCAGCACTCAGGACCTTCTATTTGCAAGGCAGAGGGTTAACCCTTAAGCTATCTCTCCAGCTTCTCACAGATTCTCATTTAACTTTTTGATTTTGCATCCTGTTTATCTTGAACAGGTCTTTGAAGAGTCTAGAGACTCTGTAGTGCTAGTCACTTGACGGTGGCGGGAGGGTGCCGCAGGAGTCTGCAGTGCCTTGTCTTGCTCACAGCTATCTTTGTGAGCAACAGAACACTGAAGCTCACTGAAAAACTGAAGAAGTAGTGACGAAGTGCTTGTGCCGCAGAAATCATATGTGTAGCCATGTCAGTGCATGTCGGGTTTTAAGGAGAGTGAGCAGGCTTGTGAGGGAGGGAGTAGTTCTTTAAAGGCCTCTGACAGAACTTGCAGTCTCCAATCAATTGCCTCAGCCCTGTGATATACATGAAGAAGAACCCAGTTATTTCTGTGGATTTTGCCCAAAATGCATAGCCTTACTATAATAAGAAAACATCAGGCAAACTCAAATCTAGAAGCAACAAGTAAATAACTGATTAATATTCTTTAAAAGGAAATTTAGGGGAATACTGAGAAATTGTCAAAGACTGTAGGGAACTCAAGAGAAATAATTGAATATACTGGGGATTCTGGGAAGGAGTTGGGAAAAGAAAAAGGACATTGGTAGGAAAAAGCTGGTATAATTTGAATAAGGTTTTGGTTTGGCTAATAATATTAATGACCTGTAATGAACATACTATTTATGGAAGATACTAACATTAAGGGAAGCTGGGACAGGAATATATGGAAACCAAGCTATTTTTGTAGCTTTCCAAAGGTTTAAAATTAGATCAAAACAAGCCTTTTAAAAAGAAAATTAAATATTTTTCTATTTGTCTTGTTTATGTTTTAAGTGAGAAGTCATTATGAGGGCAGAAAAACAATTTGGTCCTGATAAAAATCATAATACCAAAGAAAAAGCTTAGGGTTGAGTCTTCTTCAGAGGATTTCCAATGCCAAGATCCCATATGTACTAAATGCTGCTGGTAACTCTCCACAGTGTGGCCTCAGGCTCCATTTCTCATACGTTTAATTTCTGAAACTCTTTTAAAAGATTATAATACTGAAAGTCATGTCGACTGGTGATTTTCCTGATCATTTTATGAAGCTGAGTGAACAGAAACTAGTGTGCACAAATACTGTTTGCTTTTGTGTGTATGTGTGCGAGATGTGGGTATGTATGTGTGTGAGTGCAGACATATTTGTGCTTAGGTGCAGTAGAGGACACCTTCAGGGTTGTTCTTCATGTTTCTAACTTTATTTGAGACCAGGTCTCTCCACTGTGCTGCATAAGCCAGGCTGGGCTGGCCTACAGCCTTCTGGAGGATTTTCCCATAGGCCATGGGCATTAGAGACTCTGATGCCACTGACGTTTCTGTGGGATCCAGGGATCCGAACTCTGGTCCTCATGCTTGTGTCCTGCTGAGCCACCTTCTAGTGCTGAGATATCATATGTATTTTTTTTATTTAGAAATTATCATTTATTTTGTTATATTTATTTTTTTCCCAATCATACAGGCTTAATAGGTACTCTGGTTCCCTCCCTCCCTCCACTCTTCCCCAGTCCCACTTGCACCTTCCCCCCTTTTCCTCTTTTTTTCACTCCCATTCTCCCAAGGCCCTCCTCTTCCCCACCTCCCATTCCCTGGAGCATTCTTTAGTGTAATGTCAAACTTCCCTATCATGCATATTTAGCAGGGGTACTTAGTACCTGCAAATCTCTGAAGATACTTAGTGTTTAGTCCTGAGGCTAAGACAGCCTAAAAACTGGTGCTACCCATGAGGATGTGCATGCTTAGTTCCAAATTCCAAGTTCCAAAGACTCCTCCTTTGCCATAGGGAAAGAGCCAAAATATATTAAAAAAAAAAAAAAACCCGCTATATCCAGAAAACTCTTAGAAGCTGCAAGTTTATAACATGTTCAGATGCTATGTGATACAAAGGGAGCAGATGGAAATCCTCTTGGAGTGTAGGACCTTTGGAGGGAGGGACTGTCAGAGAACCTCTGGTTTTGTCCATGAGAGAAGAGGGACCACATTGGTCTGGGACAGACGTTCTGCTGCTACAATACTGAGCACACTAGGTATGCAAGTCAAGCTCTCAAGGAGCTCTGATTTCTTCTGAGCCAAGAACAGAGATGCATTTCTGATACCAGGAAGAACAGCTCTGGGTGAATGGCAGAAACGATGAGGCTTTGAGAAATTTATATCTTCCGAAAGTGAAGGAGAAAAATGTAGTTGTCTCCCTTGAGGTTTTGTTGGCATTTAGCTGGTTCTACCCAATCCATTTGTGAATTGACTTATCTCTTCTGAAACAACAACAAATACAAAAATCAGATATCAGTACTTAGGAGGCTGGAGCTAGGCTTAGTCACAGAGTGTTGGGGATAACAGCTAGCATGGGAGCGCTGTGTTATCTCTGAGAATTCAGCAGGGAGCAAGCAGTCACCACCTTCATCCTCACGGAGCACTGGGCAAGGAGACCGACCCTTAGCCTAGTTCCCACTAACCATCTCCCACCTCATTCCTGTGCCTCTGCCAGACCACTCTGATGGCCATAAAAACGAACCTTCTATTTTTAGTAAAATAAATTATATTTTAATTCCATCCAGCAGTGTCAAAAACATACTTTCATGTAATTTTCAAAATTTGTTATGTGCATAAATTTGAAGCAGCATTTGGTGCTCTGTGCTGGGTACCTCCTTCAGCCTATGATGTGTAAGACATTTTGGTAAGATTTTGGGTTCACTCAATGCATATGGCAATCCAAAATGTGTCCATCAAGGCACAGTGGTCTCTGAGAGGAGCAGAGTGGCCAGCTGGCAGCGCCTGCAGGGAGCCAACTTCTCTGCTGCTGCGTGGACATTCCTGTCTTCCTGAATTTAATCTCCTGGGATAGATTCCAAGTTGTAACCTCAAAGCAGTGAACCAACTAGAGTGGTGCTAACTAACCCGATTTCACATACAGCTAATGACCTTTCCCGACCCTTCTGCCAGAAGTTGGGGCCTTTTTATTTAGTTGAGATATGACCTCATGCCTTAAGTTGGAAAAATGGATGTTTAAAATTCTTAGTTTTTCTATATCAAGAGTACAGTAGAAGCCAGGCATGAGGACTCACCCTGTAATCTCACACTTTAGAAGCTGAAACAGGAGGATTGCCTTGGGTTCAAGGCCATTCTGGCCTATAAAGTGAGTCCCAGGTCAGCCACAATGTAGTGGATAAATGTATTTATTGTGTATAGTTTTTAGAAAATTCAAGGATAAGCTATTGATTGGCATAGTTAATTTGTGAGTGCCAGCTCTATCAATCCAGAGGAGTGTGTGAGGGACAAAGATCAGTCAGCTGCTCTTGGCCTGTTCAGCCCACCAGACCTCTAGTCAAGCTCTAGTAAACTATGCCAAGTCTTTCCCATTACTGACCTTTTCCCAGTTCATCAGATGCCACCGTTCCCTTGAAAACTTCTTTGGTTTTCCTCATATCCCACTCCCACACCCTTGGGGTCTTTGAAGCAGGGTCTCATGTAGCCAACACTATCCTTGAACTCACTGTATAGCCCTGGCAGTTCTTGAATTCCTGCCCCTTCTCATAGTGCTGCTGTAACGGTTATTCTTAACTATTGCTGTGAGAGAACACTTAAAGTCAAGCAACTTAAGGGAGAAAGGGAGATTTATTCAGCTTATGGTTCCAGAGGGGAGGCAGTTTCTCATGGCAGAGGCGGCATGGCTGGCTGGCCAAAAGTGGAGGAGGCTGTCACCGCAGACATCTTGGAAGCTGAGAGCTGCAGACTGCTTGCAGCAAAGGCAGACTTTTCCTGGAGATAGGATGGGACTCATCCACCTCAAGGCCCACCCCTTGTGACTGCCTTCCTCCAATAAGGTTCCAACTCTCAAGGTGCCATGACCTTGCCAAACACATGAGACTGTGGGGGATACATTTCAAACCATGACAGCTGCCATAACAGGTGTGTACTACCACAGCTGGCTGTGGCCTCTCTCATTCCTTATCTGTCTGTCTGTGTCTGTCTGTCTGTCTGTCTATTCATCTGAGAGGGGGAGGGGCACACAAGTGATCGGAGTTCTCCATCATGTCAGCTTTCCAGGGATCAAACTGAGGTGGCCAGGTCTGCGAGTAGATGCCTTATGTGCTGAGCTATCTTCACGGGCCTCACTCTTATCATCAGTCTCTCTTGGGTTTCCCAAAACCAATATAATCCCTCTCTTTAACACAGATGGGCTGACTTGTGATGACCATGGCTCCTGACACAGCCATCTCCTTTTCTGGATTATCAGCTTCTTGAGGAACAGACTCATGCTCTCACTTTTTATCCTCTGAGTACCCAGCACTGCTGATATGTAACGTTAGTGCTTACACTGTTCCAGCCATTGGCTAATCACTTATTATTTCTGTTCTTGAATAATTCCATGATAGTGACACTTGTTCACTATTTTGCAGATGAAGCAACAAAGCCCAGGAAAAAAAGGTTTTGCACAAAACTGCAAAAGTAATCAGTGGTAAAATTGGGGATTTTGTAACCAGGCAGGCAGGAGTCTGAGCATCTACCACTACTTGATAATGTACGGTGATGCCCATCCTGGCATGCCAGCAGCTGGTGTGTGCAAAATACCAGCTGTGTGACCAACACTGGTTGTTCACATGATCTCCCTTTGTCCTCACACAGACCCCAGGAGGCACATACAGTTAATTTACAGGTGAGGAAGCTGAAATTCAGAGAGATTGGCTTAGTAAATTTTAATTGGCAAATGAGAAAATACATAAAATTATAGGAAATGGGTTCAAGTGGAGAACTAAGTGTATTGAGTGTCTTACACTTTTTCCAGCAACCCTTTTTTCTAACATTTTATTATAAATAAATAAAAATTTATTGTAAAGTTGTGAGAATATTCTGGTGAGAAACCATGTATCTACTACTTTGTCTCAAACTTTAATATTTACCTTATATACTTCCTATCCCTTTCGTCAACCATGTGATTATTGTATTTTTGATGTTTTACTCCCTCTTAGTATTTCTGAATGCACATCACAAAGTGTAGAGGTCATTGCTTGTTTATAGTTTGTGTATATGTGTGTGTGTGTGTATTTCACATGTGGGTGGGTATACATGTGTGTGCAGACATGTACAAGAGTGTGTGTGCTTGTGTAAGTTCAAGGATGACATTGGGAATCATTCTGGATTGCTCTTAAGCCTTATTGCTTTCCTCTGTGGTTTCCCACCCTCTGCCTTCCAGGGCTGGAAATGTTGGCCACCACCATATCCACCTGGCATTTTTTCATGGGATCTGGGGATCTGAAGTCAAGTCTTTAGATTTTGAGGCAAAGAATTTAACCCCTGAGCCATCTCCCCACCCCTGTAGTTTTTTTTAAGTTAGATTTGTGCATTTCATTGTAGCAAAATTTTTTGAACTTTATTTTGCATGCAAGCATGTACGTGCATGCGCATGTGCCTCTGTGTGTGTGTGTGTGTGTGTGTGTGTGTGTGTGTGTGTATGTGTGTGTGTGTCAGAGGACACTGTGTGTCCCTACAGAGAATCAAGGTGACTTTGGGAATCAGCCTGGACTGCTTCTATCTCATTTTTGTTTCACTCTGGGATTTCCTAGACGTCATCCACTAGGGCAGGAAGTGCAGGTCACCAATGTTTCTCCTGAAGCTTTTATGTGGGACCTGGGATCCGAAATTAGGATCTTCTGCTTGTGAGGCAGAGTCTTAACTCCTGAGCCATCTTTCCAGCCCAGTTGTAGCAAAATTTCAATTGCACATTTGCTTGTTTTTATTTTGACAAGTGCTTATACTGGTATAATCCAAATTTCTAATCAGAAAGTACCTCCTGGCCCCTCCTGTTTAGTATCCATTCCTGCTTCTGGAGCAATATTCTATTTCTTTTTATATTGTAAGCTGATATGCTGTCTTGCTCTAAAAGAAGTTAAGGTGACTCAGTCAGGCCCATGAAATGCAGCAGGAAGGCAAGTAGATGGAAGAAACCCACGAGGAATATTAGATGACATTGGGTGATATCCAGGAACTTTCATAAGTCTTTTATTAATCAGTCCTCACAGGAGGATGCATAACTATTTCCATCTTGTAGATGGCAGTCTGTAAACTTATGTAACCAATAAGTAATATGAAAGCTTTGACTTCAAAATTCACACTTTTTCACCCTTCAGCTCCCCAAAGCAAGCAACAGGTTTAAAACAAAAGATCTTATTTTAAATGTCAGTGTAGTTTTAAATGATAAGAGCTCAAAAATTTGTAAGGTTGTGTTACCTCATCTTGTTAGCAATTTAACTGTAAGAAATGCTAAGTCTCATAGTCCTCGTAGTTCTGTGAAGTTAAGCTTAGCTTTGAGCTGTATTGTGCTGGTCCTACAGAGGCAACTCCAGAACAGGCATCTTTTCTATGACCTATGATAAGGAGGACATGGCTTGCAATGACTGCTCAGTAGGGCTGCAGCCATATCTAAAGAAAACATTACCTTAGATAATCTTGGTTAGACTTTTCAACTTTTACCTTAATAAAATTTATTTTATTCTGTATTAAGCAAAGTGAAAGTGATTGATAAAAACAATTATATTGCATTAGTGGCCTGGGCTGCATAGGAAGACCCTCTATCAAAAATTAATAAGAAAGGATCATGAATCTCTAGTAGGAGACTTCAGGAATAACCTACTTTCTGCATTCAATGTTGAGACTCTTTTGTAAATAGAGCTTTGGTATGGAATAGATGAGGATAAACTGAGGATTACCTTAAATTTTCTTAATATAAAATGCCAGAATGAGGGTGTGCCCTGTTATAAAGCAGGAAAGTTATCAGGGTCTCTGAATTAACTTTTTAGGAAGAGACCCTGAAAAAGAATGAAAGGAATGATGGCCATATACTATAAAACTGAAGAGTTTCTTCATGGTTATAGTCCTTAGCATGGTGGGATGATATTTGTGCTTGGCTGTGGTGGTCCAGAGATACCAAGACCTGTGCATGTGATCCTGGATGGTAGAGTAAGGAAAGAAAAGCCAGTAGTGACTAGACTTGTTGAGATCTAGCACAGTGACTTGAGACCTCTAGAAATAAGTCAGATTTTGTAATTGTCTGGCTCTGCTTCTAACATGCTTCTCCTCCCATCTCTCTCTCTCTCTTTTTTTTTACCAGCTGCCTTTTATTGGACATCAGTTCTCAGCATGCGAAAGATTCATTCGACTTTAATGGGGATCTTCATGGGCAGCTGGTCCTTCAGTAGCACAGAGTGTTCACATGGGCCCCTCTTTAGTGGTACTTGTGTGGTCGCTCGTGCTTGAGTCTTTGTAAGAAAGACAGTAGTAGTTGAATACCACATAGGCAGCCAGTACTATGTTCACCCCGGCAATGCTGCCTTTTCTCACGTTGATGTACTTGTCATAATACTGGTCATAACCTCTCTGAAATGCTCCACCGATGCCTTTGGAGGTGAAATTCCATATCAATATCCAGTTACGCAGCTCCCCCAGTTTAGCATCTATGAGCTTCTTCTTCAGTGGCACGACTGATGCCATTTTGGAGTCCTAGTGTCCGCAGAGTCCTCTCCCATCTCTTTGCCTCAACACTTTATTCCCTTTTTTCTACCTCCCATACTAGTGCTTGCAAAAAAGATATTTTCTTGTCTTCTAGACTTCTGCTTTTTTCCACTAGCTACTAATGATAGCCTAGCTCTCTTCCCTAAGTAGCAACACCGTTGTCTTTAATAAACTATTTCAATTAAAGAAATGTTAAATAACATTGTATTCTGATTGTAAAAGCTGCTCATTTTTGTGGTAGATAATCTGAAAAACACAGAAAATCATATGATAATTGATATTCTTGTTAGTAATATCATGATAGTCTTTTTTACCCATTTAGAATTTCTTTCATAAAGCAGGGCACCATGCTTTATGCACATTATTGTATTTTGTCTTTAGAATATTTATTTTCTCATCATGTCTAATTAAACATAATCTAATTCTTTACATGCATATGTTTGTGTGTGTATTTTGCATGTGGGTGTGTATACATGTGTGCATGGACATATATACAAGAGGGCACTTGAGTGTGTGAACAAATGGAGACCCAAGAGTGACATCAGGAACATCCTGGGTTGCTTTACCTCCTTATTGTTTTGCTGTGGGGTTTCCCAGATTCCTTCTTACAGGATTGGAAGTACAGACTGCCACCATATCTTCCTGTATATTTAAATAAGATCTAGGATCTGAACTCAGGCCCTTTTGCTTGTGACACAAAGGATTTAATCTCCAATCTTCCCAACCCATAATCTAAATTTTGATATTGAAAATTATTCAGAAACATTATTATAAACAGATATTGATAAGGTATCTGTTTCATAGACAAAATTCTATTTAGCGTTTATATTTTGTTGAGTCTGGACTTTCCTAGTGGTTGCTATGAGTATTACTATATGCACCTGTGATTCATTGTAGTCTGTTGTTACCAATATTTTACTACTTTGAGTAGAATATGAAAACCTTACTCACACCCAGGTCCATTTACCTTCCCCCTTTCAAATACCCCTGTCTTGACATCAATATTATATCATGTGCCTTGTTCCCTTCAGTTGGTAAACACGACTGATGACAAAACTCAAGAGGAAGAGGCTGTCGCACATGCACCTGTCCTTCTTCCTCATTCCTTCTACTTTGTAGTGTTCCTTACTACTCCTTTTGTGTGAAAAACTTTGAAGTAAAAAGATAAGTTTTCCAGTGACACATTCTTTTATTTTTAAATTTTTATTTTATCTTTATGAAATTATCTATTTTACTCCAATATTGAAGTAACAGTTACAGAATTCATGGTTGGTAATTCTATTCTTGCAGTGTCGAAAATGTTGCCAACTTTTTCTGGGCTCCACGACTTCAACTAAGAAGTACATTGTCAGGCTGGAGAGATGGCTCAGGAGTTAAGACTCTGCTTTGCAAGCAGAAAGTCCTGAGTGCAGATCCCAGGTCTCATGTAAAAACGCCAGGCAGAAACTACAGAGGCCTATACTTCTGGCCTGGTGGGCAGAGCCTGGGAAATCCCAGACCTAAGTAAAAGGATGTAGAAGAAATCCAGGATGATTCCCAGAGTCACCCTTGGTCCTTCACAGGTACACACAGTGTCCTCTGATACACACACACACATACACACAAACACAATAAATAAAATATTAAATAAATATAAATACTAAAAAAAGAAATACAGTGTCATTTGAATTGGTTTTACTTTGTATGTCAACATATTGTTCTCTGTTTTACAGGGTATTTGTAATTTTCAAACACATGATATTGCTTGGTACAGATTTCTTTGCATTTAAGCTATTTATCAGCTTTGTGAATCTGTAGATTTATATATTTTGTCAAATCTGGGCATTTTCATCATTATCCTTTTTAATGTTCACTTAGCTCTAGCCTCCTCTTCTCCAGGTTTCATATGTGTCTGAGACCGTTTCCAGCCCATTCTTTCTCTTGTTGTATTGGAACCTGCTGACCTTTTGCTTAGATTTCTGTTGGCTATGTCTTTTAGCTCTGTAAATTCCATTTGGTTCTTTTTGTGACTTCTGTTTCTTTGATTTTTAATTTTTTTTTCAAGTTTCAATGCATGGTGACATACAACTGTAATTCCAGCACGTGGGAGACTAAGGTAGGAGGGCTCCAAATTGAGACCATTCTGGACTATGCAGTAAAATCCTGTAGGAAGGAAAGGAGCAAGGGAGAGAGGGAGGGAGGGAAAAGAGGAGAGAGGAGGGGAGGGGAGGGGAGAAGAAAGAGAAGAAAGAAAAGGAAGGAAGAAGGAAGGAAGGCAGAGAAAGAAAGGAAAGAAAACTGAAGGGGAAAGATGAGTCCGCTCGATGTCTGTTGAAGCACTTTAATGATGACCGCTTTGGCATTGGGTGGTTGTCTTTTCTCATTCAGTTGTGATTTTCCCGGCACAATAATGACCAGTTATTTTCACTATTGGAACAGTTTCTCTGTAACATTAGAAAATCTGGGCCCTATTTGTCTTCTGTTTAGCCATCCTGTTTAGGTTTAGTGGCTTTGACAATTTGCAAATTCTTGCTTTGCTTGATTCATCTGGTGCTGCCCAGGCTTCCATGGGTCCAATCTGAAAGGAGTAGTCCCCAGGCTGTTATGTCTGGGACTCCAGGTGGGAGAGGAAGTCTTTGTCCTGCTGGCTTGAAGAGTGCTTCCTGAGGGCCCGTGGAGAAGGGACAGCCATTTCCCCAGACTGATTATTGTCAGTGAGATCCCAAGGAAGGGGTCCTTGTCCTTGTGTTGGCAGCCAGTCTGATACTGTCAGGAGAGCTCTCTCCCATTCAGTCCTGGCTGCCTTCTGTTGCTTGGTCAGAGGGTGGGAAACACTGAGTCTGCTCTCTTCTTCTGTGGGCCAAGGAGGGGGTTTAAAGATGCCAGAACCCCAGTCTTGGGATCTTTAAGTAGTTCACCATCTTTATCTTTCTAATTTTTCATTGTTGCCCTTTGTGCTGATTCCTGGGTTTATCATTAGACTTAAGGAAGAAGGGGTAGGACTGAGTTCATGTCTGGCCCATGAAGGTGTTCTATTTAATCATTTTTCTTTTGAAAAAAATGATTGTTTGAAGTGATTAGAACCTTAAATATCATGAAGGGGCGAGGGTTTGAGGATGAGGCTGTCGCACAGCCCCAGAATCTGACAGATTTTCTCACTCAGCAGACACAGGGGGCAGAGCCTGCCTAGCCCACCCAGTGCAAGCTGCTTCTATTGGGGTGCAGTGTCAGTTTTTCCTGCTTCTGTGCTCCCTGACTAGGCTGTATGCTGTATCTCTGCACAATTAAAACAGACGATTGCTTTTGTAGCCTCTTTGTTCAGTGTCATCTCCTTATTGACAAGTATTTTATTTTAATTTCTCACTGTAAGATGCCTCTGTATGTGAGCGTTTTTAATTTTAGACTGCAAACCAATGACTGTGTTTTTGTTTCTGTTTTATAGATGAGTATGAAGGAAGTTTTTGACATTTCTACTTGCAAATGAGGGATTGGAGGTCATCTTAGTTCTTTCATAGTAAATGTGCCTTTTAAAAATCGGGAAAAAATTTCAATATTACAAGTGATGGGTCATTTTATATTGTTTATGATAATAGTTTTACACAAATAATTTCAGGTTAAAATTGTATACTATTTATTCCCACCCGTTTCCTTTATTGGCTGTGACACACAGGAATTACGCCGGTTGCTTGAGTAACCTTTCTGACCTTTTGTTACTTGGCTATAAATTGACTTCAGTCTTTAGCAAAAACACTGGGGGGGGGGAGCCTTTTTGTTAGAACCTAGCCAATTCCTGCTTCAGAGAGAACAGTTTGTTCCCTTGAAGAAATGAGCCAGTTCAGTGAACAGAAAAACATAGCCATAAACTGGCACCGCCAAAACTGCAAAAGCAATTGCCCACATCCATTCCACAGAGCAAGGAACTTACAAACAAATGAGGTTTGGGGAGAGAAATGCAGTTTTGAACTCCACTGGTTCTAGGTAAGTGTAAATGACTTCTTAAGAGTGAGTTGTAACCACATTAAAAAGGGCTTCTCTTCCTGTGCTGTGGCAGACACGAACATTTCATTGTTTCAAACAGGAATAGAGGTGAAATCTCCCCAGTACTTCCATGGTCCCAGAGACTCTCCTTAAGCATGTGTCTCCTGTTTTTACCTGATTTGCCCACCAGAATGAGAGTGACTTCTATTAGCAAACACTCCTGAAGGGACTGCACTGTGCAGGATGGAGCGATGGCCCATCGTCCAAGGAAGACATTTGTAGCAGTCAGGGAACCATAAGAAAGCAAGAAAGGGGCTGGAGAGGTGGCTCAGGGGTTAAGCCTCTGCCTTGCAGGCGGAAGGTCCTGAGTTCGGATCCCAGATCCCACGTATAGACGCCAGGCGGAAGTGGGGGCGGCCTGCGCTTCTGGTCCTGGTAGGGTGGAGCCTGTGAATCCCGGGGCAGAAGGAGGTGGAGGCGTCCATGGTGGTTCGCGAATTCGTCCGTGGTTCTGCACACACACAGACACGCGCGCGCACACACACATACACGCGCATACACACGCACATGCACACAATTGAATAAATAATAAAAAAAAAGACTTTAAAAAAAAGCAAGAAAGATCATTGCATGACTGGGGCAGGTGTAGAAATAGAAAAATGTACAAGTCACGATATTTGACAGAGTGGATGACAGAAGGGGGAGCATTTTGAGTGAGGTTTGGAAGCAGTCCAGGAGTTTGCCAAGTAGATGACGAAGGTTTCTGGGGCTACAGCTGGTCCTCCTGTTGCTGCCTAGCCCTCTCCACTTCAAGTGTACTCGATGAACTTTTCTTCCTTTAAAAATCAATGAACTTTTTTTCTTCCTTTAAAAAAAGTTTCTAGTTAAAGGTTGGGAGTGATGGTACGATCGCAGTCCTGACTGTAGCAGTGGAATCACATTTGGGCATAAAACAAAGTGAAGGGAATGAAACTGGAGTGGGCAGGGGCTGGACACTGTGCATCTCTGATACCACATGCAACAGCATGGAACTTTCCTATTGACAGAGCTGTGGAAATACCTGAAGCAGAATATTGGCCTAGGCAGAGCAGGGACGAGAAGTTGGTTTGCAAGGGACTATAATTCAGAAAGGGCACGGAGAGGAGGTAGAGGGAGGAACAAGATTGTGGTCCTGGACTGATGTGGACTTCTGCAGGGAGCCACCAGTCAGTGGTCTGTGTCCTAGAAAGGCAGGTATGGGTTTGACTCAAGAGGCTTCTATGGGGTGACAAGGTCAGGTTGCTTATGTCACTGAAGCTTCTGCAGCAAATAAGAGAGAGGGGGGCAATGCTCAGAAGTGACCTTGGGGGCTGGAGAATACAAGGAGAATGAAGAAAGGAAGAAGTCCAAAACTTCTACTAAATTCATACCCAGCATGCTTGTTAGAGACATACTGTCAGCCTCAATTAATACTGTCTTAATTTTCATGGTGATGTCTGTAGTGTTTGTACTCAGGTATTGTATCAAAGGAAACTGAGGTTTGAGAGATTTAGTACTTACTCAAGTGACCTGCACTAGGAAATAGCTGAACCAGGTTTGGAACCCAGTGTTATCTCACTGTGTTGCTCTGAGTAGCATGGAACTTGCTACATATACCAGGGTGTCCTCAAACTGACAGTGAACTTCCTGTTTCAGCTTCTGTTTCCCAAGAACTGGGATGACAGTCTTGTACCACCATGCCCAATTTTGTGTTCTTTATAAGAGCTCGTGGCTCTAAACAAATCATGCTTTAATACTTAGATATTAGTATTAATTCTGTTGCAAATAATATTTATAGAGACTATTTTTCTTTTACTTCTTAAACTAATGTAATACAAAAATGTCTGATACGTGATTTCATTTCTTAGAATCTCACTATTATTGAAGAACTGTTTTGAGGGATAGCCCAGACAAATTGGCAAAACATGAGTGCTAAGACAAGGTAATTTTAAAAGTTATAATGTATACATAGCACTTGGGAAGAGAACAGCAAACTCTGGCCTTCAGAAACAGAGAACCATTTAGGAATAACATGAATTGATGGGGTAGTTTTTAGTAAATTCATACTTTGAGTTTGGAAAAATAACCATACTTTTCAGGTATCTATATGTGAAAAAGGGGTTTACACAGCACAACCAGTTTTAATGGTTCTCTGTATGCAGCATGCATCTTCTGCTATGAGGGGCAGATTCTAATAAACAGGTGGCAAAAAAACAAAGCCAAATCTGGCCTGATGTGTAGCAGTTGATCAGTCATGGCCTTTTGAGTTCCTATTCAGGCTCAAACTCTTGGGGTCCAGCATTGGGGAGCATGCTGCCCCAATCGGCTGGAAGCCCTCAGGTTCTCTGTTGGAGCTGCTCCTTCACTTGTCATCTTTCCTTGCTTTGCAAAGTGGAGCCAGCAATAGCAAGTGTTCTCATGGCAGGAAATAGGGAAGGTATCTATGCCTTAACTGTCTCACTATCCAGCCTGTATTATTTTACAGCATCACTGCTGAAAATGCTTTAGGGATTTTAGAGGAATTTTTAACATTTACTGTGATAGAGGTGTGGAGCTGTAGCATGCACCTTGCTCAAAGTTGGGATTATATGTAGCTGAGGAACGGCAGGACAGCTCTTCTCTCCTCTAGTGGCTGCCCAGCATAACAGAAGAAGCACTTATGTAACTGGGTGTGCTCAACAGTTCTGCTGTAAGTTCATACGGCTGGACATGCTCTTTGCTCACCTTGGCGTTAACTCTTGCTGGCTTCTGTGATGTCTGTGAAGCCTGGTCTGGCATGTGAGACACTGTAGACACAGAACCTAAAGCCCCCGACACTGATCCACTGGAGCAGAGAGACGCTCGCACAAACAACTCCAGCTCATGTGGAGCTAAAGGCAGAGACTAAGCACACTCAGCAGGGAGGAGATGTGGATGTTGATTATTCTGTGACATCCGTGAATTTGCCTCTTTGTACCTCACTCTGCTTTTCTTTTTTTTTTTTTTTTTTTTTGGTTTTGTTTTTCTAGTTTTTTTAAAAATTTTTTATTATTATTTATTCAATTGTGCATGTATGGTATGTGCGCGTGTGTGCATGTATGTGTGTGTGTGTAGAACCACGGACGTATTCGAGAACCACCATGGACCGCCTCGACCTCCTCCTTGTTTACTCTGCCCCGGGATTCACAGGCTCTGCCCTACCAGACCAGAAATGCAGGCCGCCCCGCTTCCGCCTGGCGTCTATACGTGGGGTCTAGGATCCGAACTCAGGACCTTCTGCATGCAAGGCAGAGGCTTAACCCCTGAGCCACCTCTCCAGCCCCACTCTGCTTTTCTGAAAAAAGGTTATAAAGCCTAGTCCATATTCTAGTATTAAGTGATATCATGAGCACTAGATGTGGTAACTCATGAGTATGCCTTCCCCAAAGTTGGCACCCAGTGGGCATTTTATAAATACTCATTTCTCTGCCACTTTCTTTTCCTCAGCTCAACCCCTTTTCTCTCTTTTCCATTTTCATTTGTGTGTGTGTGTGTATGTGACATGTGTATAAGCATGTTCGTGTGCATGTGCACATATATGCATATGTGCACAGAGGACTGAGTTTCATAGCAGGAATCATCCTCAATCACTTTCTGCCTTAGATCTTAACCTGCTGTGTCCATTAATTTGGAGGCTTTTTTTTCATCATTTATTTTCCTTTCAAAAGTACAGTAGTAGCTTTATTAGATTGAGGATGATTGTCTAAATCCTATATGTTGTCGTGATGTAAATATTCCATGTATGTGTATATATATAAAACAGATATCCCGGGGTTGGGGATTTAGCTCAGTGGTAGAGCGCTTGGCCCTGGGTTCGGTCCCTAGCACCGGAAAAAAAAAAAAAAAAAAAGATAAAATTACAAAAAGACCAAAAAAAAAAAAAAAAAAAAAAAAACAAGGGAAAACAGATATCCCAAGGGTAGGCACCTTGGCATTAAAAGTGAGGGCAAAGGACTTGACATCAGGAGGTTCAAGTGGCACTCAAGCTGTTACTTTCCCAGCTCTGTGGCAGCAAGTACAGCTCCCCAAGGGTTCCATGTAGGTAAGACATAGTGTCCATTTCTTGAGATTGTTTGAGATGATGAGAGGTTAGAAGGGAACCTAGTATATTCAAATGTGTTTCAGCTCTTGAAAATGAAGACAAAGTCCCAGATGTGACCCTGATAGCGGGTAGTTAGAAGATGTAATTGCTTCTGCCGCCTGGATAGTAGCAATCCTGATTTCAAGTAGCCACTCCATACTCTACCTATTGACAGTCAGCCTGTGCCAAATAACTCCCGTGGAAGCATGACTTCCATACACTTCGTGACTATTTTGTTGTTGTGTGGTTATGGCCTGGAACTCACTGTATAATTTGGTCTGTATCAAACTCTTAAATATTGGGAGCAAGTCACTATGCTTGCTTCCCACTTTTTTTTTATTATTATTTATTCAACTGTGTGCATATGTGTGTGTATGTGCGCGCGCTTGTGTCTGTGTGTCTGTATGTGTAGAACCACGGATGAATTCGCGAACCGCCATGGACGCCTCCACCTCCTTCTGCCCCGGGATTCACAGGCTCCGCCCTACCAGGATCAGAAGCGCAGGCTGCCCCTGCTTCTGCCTGGCGTCTATACGTGGGATCTGGGATCCGAACTCAGGACCTTCCGCCTGCAAGGTGGAGGCTTAACCCCTGAGCCACCTCTCCAGCCTGCTTCCCACTTTTGAAGAGATGTTTCTCCCTCTCTCAGAATACTGGAAATACCCTGAAGGTTGGGAGGTCTGCTCTAACCTGAGGTAGTCTAAAGTCAGCTGTTTCATCAAGAATTGCTGAAGATGTTATCTGTTTGCTCCCATGGAAACAGCACAGAGGAATTTGTATTACAATTTGACCTTTTCCTAAGCAAATTGTATGTCAGTCAGGCACTGTGCCTACATTTATGTTCTCACTTAACTTTATCTTCACCATAGCACCATGAGTTAAGTGTTGACCTGACTTTGCATACTGGGAGACTAAAGCTTGAACAAGTAGTTAGAGAACATCTCATATGCTTTTAGGGTTAGAATAACAATTACAAAAGTAATAGTCTCATCTAGTGTTTATTCAGAGAATTTCAAACTCCCTCCCTCTGGTAAGAACTCAGCACCTATCAGAGAGGGTGTTGGTTCCCTCCCTACAGAGAACTAGAAAAGGTCACATGGTACATAAAATGTTTTTGGTTTTGATTCCGTCTGTGGCTAAAGAATGAAGTACAGGGCAGGAGAGAGGGCTCAGGGCTTAAGTCTCTGCCTTTCAGGTAGAAGGTACTGAGTTTGGATCCCAGGTCCCATGTAAAAAGTGCCAAGTGGGATGGCCCACATTTCCAGTCCTGCTCCATGACACTCAGTTCAGAAAGAAGGCCTGAGCAAAGCAGTCCAGGGTGATTCCTGAAGTCACCTTAAGTACATAGTGCCTTCTGATACATACTGAGACACACACACACCAAAAAAAAGGATGACAACATGACACATGAGTAGGTCTTGAGTCAGAGTTAGAGGCAGATATGCCCGATGGTTGGCATGAGCATGACTGTCTTGGCTGGAAGAAGCATACAAGGCCTCTCCTCTCCCTGTTCACATCTTCGATTTCTCCTCAAAATATTTAGCACTTAACTCTAGATCTCAGGACTTCTTCATATACTCTCTTCAACTATTCACTTTGAAAACATGTTTGTGTCTGTTTTCTTGCCAGCCAGAAGTACTTTGGGTTAAGTACATGTGCTCTGGAATCTGGAAAGCCTGGGTTTGAATCCCAGCTGCTGCCCTTTGTATGACTTAAGTCAAATACTTAGCTTGTTCAAGCTTTAGTCTCCCAGTATGCAAAGTCAGGTCAACACTTAACTCATGGTGCTATGGTGAAGATAAAATTAAGTGAGAACATAAATGTAGGACACAGTGCCTGACTGACATACAGTAATTTTGTACAATGAATGTTTGATATTTTGTAATGCAAGATACTTTGTGGCTTGAATTTTTCCTATATCCACATAGTTTGAAACTTTAAAGGTTATGTTTTAGTGTTTGAGCTCATTTTCAGAAATTGAATTCAAAAGAGGGAGTCCAAGATAGACCAATCCTTTCTCTTCGCAGTATGCAGTCATTTGAAGGAAAATGTTCAGCCATATCAGCTGAGCCCTCTGCTGAAACAACCTCACTTAGTTGTGACTCACTGCTGCTGCCTGCTGAGGACCAATGCAAGCATGACCATGGCTTTCAGAACTAAGCTTGTGGGCCTCACCTTTACCTGTTTGCCCTTATACACAGTTCCAGGACATGCCTATCCTTGTGTTTTCCCCCAGAGAGTCTGTCTCCATGTAAGCGTGAGTATTTGTCTTTGCTAAATGGTAGAAGGGAGGAAAATGCATTTTCCTCAATACTGCTCTCAGGGTCAAATGTATTGCCAGGTGAAGGGTAGAAGCCTTTCTAGTTGTCTTCCTACCTACAACATCTCTTCTACCTCCCGGTTCCTTTAGAAGCAGTGTTTGCTGTCTCCTGATAGAAAAGAGATGGGTCTCCAGGGATAGGTCTTGATTACTTAATCAGGTGACCCCACATATTTACCACAGTGATAAGCCCAGTGGCAGTGCCCAAGGGGAACGTTCAGAGCTGGACAAGATCTAGAAAACCTGGTAAGTTTGCTGAGGACTTTGAAAAAAAAAAAGACTCACCAGTCTTCTAACAGGCTCTAAAGCCAGCCTTCTTTCTGAACTGAGTCGTGGGAACATGGGGCATGTGACTGTTGGCATCTTGTAGCTAGTAAAAGCACAGAAAGAACTGAATCAAATCCCAAACCTAACTTAAGCCACCTAGTGACTGAACTTTCAATTTACATGTACTAGGAAAATGTCCTTTGTCATGCGACTGATCTTCATTTAATTTGTTGGCATCTTACAACCTAAATGGCTTTAGGTAGATGTCTTGTGCATATTAGTGACTCTGCTATGGAGAGAGAAGAAGGGATTGGAGGGAATCTGTTTTTGTAAAGTATGAATTGCATGTGTGAACACAGTTCTGGAGATTAACAACTTACATGTATAACACATTAATAATTTTCGATATTATCACTTTTTGTTTTGAGACAGGCTCTCAACTTGTCACCCAGGCCCACCTTAGTCTGCCAAAGTGCTAAAATTACAGGCACAAACCACTAAGCTTGTCTTGCCTCACTGTTCTACTCTAATGCAGATTTAGGTAAAGCTGCTGACCTTAGAGGTTCTTGTCATGCATTTTCACAGTGAGCAGAAGTTGAAAGCATCATGTAATTTTTATTTTCTGCCCTACTACTAATCTTCATCAGCTACTATTCTTAGCTTGTTTTTTCTTTGTGCAAAATGCAGCTTCTTTTTCCCTGTAGATCCAGAAATTTGACAATGCCAGGCACACGCACACACACGTTGTTGGGTGTGTTCAAAGCATGACAGGGACTCTGCTGCCCTGGCGCTCTGCTCACTGCTCACCTCCTACACAGGGCCGCTTGTCTCCACTTGTTCCGAAGAAAACAGAAAAGCCTCACCAGCTCCGCTGTTTCAGGTCAGCGGTGACAAAGGCTCCCTGAGCTCTGCAGCGCCGGCCTGTGTGCTCTACAGTGCCAGCCCAAAGTCGAGCCAAACTGCCAGCTGCTGTGGAGCCCCTGTTCTGAGACTCCAGCGTCAGTGACAGCAGGCCTGCTGCCAGCAGCCCAGAGGGCTGCATTCAAGCCCTGACCTAGTTTCACAGCAGCGGTGCTGGTTCTCTCCCTGGGCGGCACACTCCGTCCTCCAGGCACTCAAGGAACTGCTCCCTCTCAACCTCTTTGCCTTAGTTGTTTTTCAGTTTGATGGTGATATCTGTCCCTTTTCCCCACTTAAAGGGTGGGGGGCTTATTTATGCCTGTGACCTGGAGGAATGGGGAAAGATTATCCAAATGAGGAAGACCACTATCAGGTGATGTTTTAAATACAGATTATAGATAGGTCCAGGCTTTGTATGTGCTGGGAAATAGAGATGTAATCATGAAACAATTCTTGCCCAGCGCAAGACTTGTCAGAGAGGAAGGCGGTTATCCCAAGTATGAGGCATTCACCAGTGCCACAAGGGTGGAAGCAGGATGGAGCTGTGCTAGGGAAGAAAGGGAAGAGGAAGGGAAGGGGCAGTGGAAGGGAAGGGAAAGGATGGGGAGGAGAAAGGGGAGGGGAGGGGAGGCAATATAGATAGGAAGGGAAAGGGGAAGGCAATGGATAGGAAGAGAAGAAGAAAGGAAAAGCAATGGATGGGAAAGAAAGGGAAAGGGAGGGTGTCGGAGGAATTCCTGCTGAGCTTCCCATTCAGACACCCCATTCCTCCTGCTGTCCAGTCCTGCCTGGTTCACTGCCAGCTGCCACAGAGCAGAGCCTGGTCTGGGCCAGGCCTTTGTTTTGCAGTGTTTGCGGCTGCATAGGTGGATGCTGTGTGTCACTTGCAGGCTCACATTCTCACAGTCCTTTTCTTTTTCTTTTTTTTTTATTCAATTGTGCGTGTGTGTGCGTGTGTGTGTGTGTGTGTGTGTGTGTGTGTGTGTGTGTGTGTGTAGAACCACGGACGAATTGGGGAACCACCACTGGACGCCTTCACTTCCTTCTGCCCGGGGATTCACAGGCTCCGCCCTACCAGGACCAGAAACGCAGGCCGCCCCTGCTTCTGCCTGGCGTCTATACGTGGGATATGGGATCTGAACTCAGGACCTTCCGCCTGCAAGGCAGAGGCTTCACCCCTGAGCCACCTCTCCAGCCCCTCTCACAGTCCTTTTCACATGTCTCCTTGAGAAGGCAGCTGGACAGAGGGACATCCTGTGCTGCGTGAGTCCGAAGGCTCAAGTCTGTGCTATTTCCAGGCTCTGGGTCCTCCACCTGGAATGAGGTGCGGTTCCTTCTTGCCGTCCAGGCTGTCCTCACTGGCCGTGAATGCTTTCTTGTGCTCCGAGGACCTGGCTACTTTTCTCTGGTATTTCCGCTGCCTTTTCCTTTCCCTTAAGCTCTCAGAGGCACAAAGTTCTATTCGCACCTGTGTCTGTCTCTCTCTCCGCCTGCACTGTGAAACCAGCCATCTAGGACATACCAATTTGCTTAATATGGTAAATCATATGAAGGCAGTGTGTGTGTCGCATAAGTGAAGTTCCTGTCTGGCGCTAAGGGAACTGAAAATATGGAGAAGGCTGCAAGAGATTCTTTGCAAAATTTTTCTTTTATAAGACAGGGATTTTCGGGGCTGGAGAGGTGGCTCAGGGGTTAAGCCTCTGCCTTGCAGGCGGAAGGTCCTGAGTTCGGATCCCAGATCCCACGTATAGACGCCAGACGGAAGCGGGGGACGGCCTGCGCTTCTGGTCCTGGTAGGGCGGAGCCTGTGAATCCCAGGGCAGAGTAAACAAGGAGGAGGTGGAGGCGTCCATGGTGGTTCGCGAATTCGTCCGTGGTTCTACACACACACACACACACACACACATACACACACAGACACGCACATGCACACAGTTGAATAAATAATAATTAAAAAAAAAAAAAAGACAGGGATTTTCTATGTAGCCCAAGATGCCCCTAAACCTATGATCTTTTAGCTGCAGCCTCCCAAGTGCTGGGATTATAGGTGTGTACCACCATGCCTAATCTGCAGAAGGGTCTTCTTGATTTATTCTTGGCTTTTTGAACTGATAGAATATCTTTTGTGTTTAGAAATAAAAATATACCAGGAAAGTTTTGATATACATAGCCTAGGAAGATATAATGTCTGTTGGCATTTGGAAAGCAAATAAATTAGTGAGGCAGGCCATATGAAGAGTTTCCTCACCTTTGTACACAATAAATATACTCCTGCATGCTGGGAAATATTGACGTTCACGTGCCAGCCTAGTTATTAAAAGTCTGGTTTCAGCATTGAAAGGAGATTGGAGGAGTCAGTGTTTACTAAATGTGGAAGTTGGAGGTTGTCTTTGTGGTGTTTCCTTATATCAGCATAAGTACACAGTGTTTGATAAAGATGGATGTAGTGATAATATATTTTCTAAGCAACTTTATATATTTTTCCTGTTTTGCAGTGGTTTGGACCTCATATTTCAAGAAATCTGACGTGTATCAAGAGTGTTCCTTGATTGATGGACTGTTGTGCACGCCAGAGGGAGCTGCGCTCCAATTTCCATCTGAACTTCTTTTTTCATTCTTATGGTTGTTTATTTCATGGTTTCCTTTGAGGATGAGCCAGTTGAGAATTTCCCCTCAACAAAGGACTGCAGGGCTTGAGCACACCCTACTCTTTGCTGCTGTCCAGCCCAATGAAGGAGTTCAGAAGCACTCCTGGGGTCTGCATGCTTCTACCAGTTCTTAACGGTCAATTCTTTGTTAAAACTAGACAACTTTTTTTTTTTTTTTTTATGTTGCAGCTTAAGTACATTTCAATATCCTTTCTTTGGTGGAAATGGAGACCATCTGGTCACTGTTCTCTGTAGTAACAATGATTGAAAATGGCCGTGAAGTCGCCCTCCGGCCTTCTCCCTGTCCAGGCAGAGCCGTCTCTGCTCCTGTGGCCATGCTCCATAAACCTCATTTCCAGCCTTTAATCATGTTGGTGGGTTCCGTGGGAACTGCATCAAAGGCTCCATTTCAGTGCCTCTGTTGTGGTGGGGTCTGGATAAGGAATGTTGTTGTTGTAACCATCCAGTTTCCATAGCCAGCCCCAATCTGCTGACCATTAGGGACTGCTTTTCTACCTCATCATTGTGATGCATTTTGTAATTTTATGTGTATGTGTATGTGAGTGTCTGCTTGTTTGTTTCTGTATGTGTGTGAGTACATTTGTGTACATGCTCATGGAGGCCCAAGGGTACCTTTTTTTTTTTAATCTATGATCATTCTTTTCTTTCATTATCAAGGCAAGGTCTTTGTCTTTGAGTGCTAAGGTTACAGCTGTCTTTTCATGTTGAGGTTACAGTGGCCTTCCTGCCAGCCTGTCTTTTCACGAGGACTCTGGGGAGCCACACCCCTGTCCTTATACTTGTAGGAAAAGCTTATCCACAGAGCCATCTTCTCAGCACTTTATAAACGTTTTATTTTTTTAAAAAAATTTTTGATTTTATTTATTTTCTCAGCACTTTGTGAGCATTTTATTTTCTAAAATGTTTGATTTTACTTATTTAAGAGAGAAAGAAGGGAGATGAATATGCATGCCATAGCACAATTTGGAAGTCAGTTCTCTCCTTCCACCATGTGCTCTTCTGGGGATTGAACTCAAGTCTCCAGGCTTACAAGCAGGTGCCTTACCCACTGAGCTGTCTTGCTGGCCCCATTTTTGATTAGGTGTTGATTTGACTAAAAATGTAAATTTCTGATTGTACATAATTCTTTTTTCCCCAATGAGTATTTATTTATTAAATCCAGCACAGTGGTTCAGAGTTGAGAAATGCCAGTTCCATCCATATGCAATTCGAGACTCTTTCGGGACTGTTTCCTTGCTTCCTCCTTAGCTGGGAACACCCCACATTGAAGCCATTTTTTTACATTTATGCAACACCCAGAAATACAGTGGTAGGCGTGTTCAAAAGCCAGCATCTTCTCTAGAGATACAGTTAACACAGCAACAGTTACAGTCAACAGAGACGTTCCTCTCTCTCAAAGTTGCAGTTATGAACTCTGCTCCACACAGGTGCTGGTCTAGCCTGTGGTCTCACTGGTTCTTCCAGAAAGCTGGAGGTGACTATTTCCCCAGCCAGCAGGTTTTTTTGGATCACATCTGTGGTCTGGCCTATGTCTATCTCTGGACCAGTGGTCAACGCCCTCACTGGAGGGATCAGCTGTCAACTCTACTGGGTCACTGGTTGACACTGGCAGGCCAGTAGCTGATTCCTGTAGGTTGGTGATTGATTCTTTTTTTAAAAAAAATTTTTTTTATTATTTATTCAACTGTGCACGTGTGCGTATGTATGTGCGTGCACGTGCGCGTGTGTGTCTGTGTCTGTGTGTGTGTAGAACCACGGATGAATTTGGGAACCACCACGGACGCCTCCACCTCCTTCTGCCCGGGGATTCACAGACTCCGCCCTACCAGGACCAGAAGCGCAGGCCGCCCCGCTTCCGCCCAGCATCTATACGTGGGATCTGGGATCCGAACTCAGGACCTTCCCGCCTGCAAGGCAGAGGCTTAACCCCTGAGCCACCTCTCCAGCCCCAGTGATTGATTCTTGTCTGCTACTAGTGGAATCTAGCAGATCATCAGTAGTTGATTCTAGCAGGCCATCGCTCGTGGAGTCTTGCATGTCAGTGGTTAATTCTAGTAGGTCATTATCACCAATTGGTTCAAATACATCACTGGTCGACTTTAGAAAGTAACTAGTCATGGGGCTGGAGAGGTGGCGCAGGGGTTAAGCCTCTGCCTTGCAGGCAGAAGGTCTTGAGTTCGGATCCTAGACCCCATGTATAGACGCCGGGTGGAAGCAGGGGGAGTCTTCATTTCTGGTCCTGGTAGGGCGGAGCCTGTGAATCCTGGGGCAGAGTAAACAAGGAGGTGGTGGAGGCGTCCATGGTGGTTCCTGAGTTCATCCGTGGTTTTACACACACACACATACATAGACACGCTCACACACAATTGAATAAATAATATAAAAAAAAGGTAACTAGTCAGCTGTAGTAGATCTTCATTGACTGATGCTAGAATGTCAGTAATGAGATCTGGGGGTAGAATGGCCAAAGTCACAGCCAAGGCACACAAGACAGACAGCGTCAGATCCTTATAGAGCACAGTGCCTCAGAGGAGGAGAGCAAAGGCAGCTGGATGAACAGGTAGACGGCAGATTGTGAATAATTCTTGCTATTGGTTGATAGACATTTGAACCATGGTCTGTTGCATTTGAGACCCTTTTATGTCTGGTTCTAAAGTGTCTCTATCTCTTATGAAAAGATTAATTCCTTTATTTTATTTATTATTGACAAGTGTTGGGCTTGTATTAGAGATTGAAGATCTAAAATTAACAAAATTTGATGCCTAGCTTCAGAGTTCTCGTGGTCTGAAGGAAAGTCATTCTCAGTGTACTGTCAGTGATGGGTTAAGGGCAGTGGGAATTTGGAAGCCTTTAGTGAGGTCTTGTAGGTTAAAGAAGACTCTAGCACAGGTGAAAGCAAGAAGCCAGCATGATTAGAATGCAATGAAGAAAACGTGGCCAGGCATGAACTTGAAGGGCAGACAGATGACAGTTTGAAAAACCGCCCACACAAGCCAAAAACTGCCCAACAGAAACATAACATAAGATGCATATGCAATTTAAAGTGTTTTAGGAACTACATTTAAAGAATAAAAATAAACAAGTCATGTAATGAGCTACAAACTGTGAAGAGACATATTACTAAGTTAAATAAGCAATCTACAAAACCCATATACTCTGGGATTACATGATATTTTGAAAAAGACAAAACTTTGGGGATAGTAAACACATGGGGGGCTGCCAGGGATCAGGGAGAGAAGAGGCATTAGGCAGAGCAGACTTGATGACGGTGAAACCATCCCATCTAAGGCTAGCAGTGAGTGATGCCAGTTTGTCCCAGTCCACAAAACGCACAGCAGCAGTAGTGAGCCCTAACGTAAACTGTGGTGTCAGCATATGCTCATTAGGTATAGCTAGGACACCACTGTGGTGGGGGGGCTAATAGTGTCTTAGGCATTGTCTGTGAGGGAAGAAATCTGTTTTCTGATTAATTGTGCGTTAAATAAATAAATTCTAATAGTTGGGATTGAAGCTCAGAGACAGATGTGTGTGCTGCTGTGTTTCATTCCTGGTACTGAGAATACAAACAAGACAGGAATGATCATAGGGCACACACCTGTCACCCCAGCACTTGGAGCTGGAGACAATATTCAAGGCCATCCTTAGCTACATAGCGAGTTTGATGCCAGCCTAGGCTATATGAGAACCTGTCTCAAAAAAAATCACAAATAAAACAAAACAGAGGCAAATGTGGTTCCATATGCCTACAACCCTAGCATTTGGGAGGCCAAGACAAGAAAGTTGAAAGATATAAACCATTGTGGACTATATAGTAAGACCCCATCAGAAAAAAAGTGAAATAAAATAAACAAAATGAAGAAAAAAGGAAAAAAGTCTGAAAACTCCACTTAACTAACATTAAAAATATATTTTATTCTACCCAGTCTATCAAAATATTAGCACTTCAGCATTTATTGGTATAAAAATTGAGATATTTTGTTTTATGTACTGAATCTTTGAAAAAAAGGTCTGTTTCATACTTAGCCCATTTAAATTCACATTAGCTTCATTTTTCTTTTTTGTGTGTGTGTGCATTTGTGTATACATGTGTATGTATGTGAACAAGTGGGCACTTGAGTATGAGTATCTGTGGAGGTCCAAGAGTGACATCAGGAATCGTCCTGGACTGCTCTACCTCCTTATTGCTTTGCTCTGGAGTATTTTAGCCTCTGCCTTCCAGGGCTGGAATTCTGTACAGGTTGCTGCTATATCCACCTGGCATTGTATGTGAGATCTGGGGATCTGAACTCAGGAACTTTTGCTTGCCAGGCAAAGATTTTAAACCACTGAGCCATTTCCCTAGCCTCACATTAGCCTCATTTCAAAACCTAGTATACACATGAGCACCTGTAAGTTAGCGGCTATTGTGTTGAATAGGTCAGGTGTTGAAACCTGGGCGTGCTCAACTCAAAAGCCTTATCAGTCATACTTGTTGCACACGAGGCAGGGAGCTTGCAGACAACTACTGTGTTTCACAGTGTTTCAGCTGTTGTCCATATTGCCTTCTGGCTCCAGTCTGGGACATCTAGGGTAGTGGTGTCATTGGGAATGTAATGGGAGCCACATGCGTGACTCCAAATGTTCTAGGAGCCACATTGAAAAAGTCAAAAGAAACAGTAAAAATTAAGAATGTATTTAATATATTTAGAATATTGCTTCAATGTGTATTCGATAGTAAAAATGGTTACTGAAGACATGTTAGACCAATGGAATAGAATAAAGGATCAGAAAGTAACCCTTACATGTATAACAGATGATCTTTGATAAACATGGGGAAAAGGCAGGCTTTTCAGCAAACATTACTAGGAAGATGGGATATCCATATCCATATCCACAGATAAAGTTGGACCATTATTTTGTGCCAAATGCAAATATGAGCTGAATATGGATCAAGGTTCTAAACCAAAAACTTCTAAAAGTATAAAGCATTTGGACATCACTGGGGAAATCTGCATACTCTTGGATTAGGCAATGATTTCTTTACTATGACATTAAAAGAATAGACAAAAGAAAAAAGATTAAGTAGACAAATTGTACTACATCAAAAGTTTAAATATTTGCATATAGAAGGACATATTCAACAGAATGAAAAGTCAGCCCATGAAATGGGAGAAAGTATTTACAAACCTTATATCTTGATAAAGGATTAGATAAACCTTAAAACACAATGTGTATTGCTCTTATGACACATGTCAGTTTGGACAAGCCAGAGTCATAGGCAGTGGTTGTAGTTCTGTACAGTATTGGTCTGGAATCTTCCGGCGTAAGAAGCAAACCGAAATTCTTTTAATCAAGGAACGACATGAACAGATTTGCTTTTTAAGATGTTAATTGTGGTGGCAGTGATAGAAGTGGGTGTATTGGAGTTCTCTAGAGGACAGAACCAATAGAGTGAATTTGTGTTAAGAGATGATCTGTTAGACTGGCGTTCACAGTACATCCTGGGCAGAACACATGGCAGTCTTTACACTGGACAAGCTCAGAGTTGCTTAGTCCATGAGCCTCAGCAGTTCCAGCCTGGCACTGAAAGCCTGGAGGACTCCTGGAGAGTACACATTGGAAGCTGAAAACGCTGGGTTCTGATGTCCTTGAATGATCGCAGCAGCAGTAGCATCAGCCACAGCAGGGTAGATGTCCTCAGGGCAAGAAAATGAAGACAACAAGCAAAAAGCAACAGCTTTGCCTTAGGACCTCCTTAACCTGGGCCACTGCAGGAATGTTCCACCCGCTGCAGGAAGGTCTTCCTTCTATGTTAATCCTTCCAGGAAACATCCTCACAGACTTGTCAAAGGCAGAGTTCTGAGATCATTCCAGATGCAGTCAAACCATATCCAAGATTAATCATTACAATGGACTAATGGAGAGTTGGGTGATTTGGATGCTTATATGTTGTTTGTTTGTTAGAGGGCAGAGAATCTAGGTCACTGGATGAGCTTGTGGAAATTATTGGTGGTCGGAAGCTTGGCAGATAGGGTTGGCACTTTGCAGGTTAGTGACATTTTGGAAATTACTCGGAAGCAGAAGATTGCAAAGTCCCAGATGTGAGCAAGAAGCTGGAACTGTAGGTTTGACCTCTGGGTCCTGGGGTCTTCAGTGGCTTTGGAAACTGTATTGCAGAGGAGTTTTGGAAAGCGTCACACAATGGGTGACCTTGCAGCAAGTATTGGAGCAGAGTGGGAGGAGAGGGTGGGTCATGCAATGAGCCTATGGCAGAGGCGCCAGAAATGGAAGCTGTCCTCCCAGAAGCCTTTTATTCATGTGGCCCTGGCCCAGTTCACGTCCAAAGCTGGGCCCTGAGTGAGAGAGAGGGCATTACTTCATGTACTCTTGCTACAGGCCCCTTTGCATCAGTCTCTGTCTCCGTGTGTGTATGATAACATGCATCCCACAGGTTGTGATAAGGTTTCATTTGTGCATTTTGTCACATGGCTTGGACTCTGGCCTTGTCACATGGCCTTTTCTCTGTTCTGAAAAAGCCCTCCCTGACTGCAGCCAGACACTTGGCAGTGAAGATGAGTAAATGGGATAATGACTACTTGCTTCACAGGAGAGGACAAGGATGGGAGGCCGTGCTAGTTAGATGCAGGTGTCAGCCTGACAATCCAGGCTAAGCCTTTGGCCGTATCTGTGAAGAATTATTTAATTAAGGCAAGTCCTGAGCAGGCCTGTGGGAGATCCTGCTTGATGTGAGAAGACCCAGAGCACCATGGACTGGACGGTTCCCTAGGCAAGTGAGTAAGACAGAGAGAAACTGGAACTCTTTGGCCATGGTGATAAACTGTCTTTGTGAACTGAAATTTTTCTTTTAAGTTTTTGGGTTGTGTATTCATGGCCACAATGTGAAGGTAACTATAACAGAGAGGGTCAATTAGGGGGATGTGTTCTTTTTTTTTTTTTTTCTAACAGTTAAGTGGTATTTTAGGTAGATAGATGAAACTTTTTTAAAATCTAAGAAAATCAGAGAAACAATAAATCAATATATAACAAGTTCTTAGACACTTTAAAACAAGCAAATAGAGTCTCAAACTCACAATCCTCTTGTCTTTGTTTCCCAAGTTCTAGGATCACAAGGGTGAGCTACCATGCCCAGTAGAGGCTCCTGAGGTGTTATGGAGAAGAAATAAATAGATTCTAGTCTGCCAACAATGTTAACCCACACCAGCACTTCCCTGAGTTGTGCTGGTTTGAGAGAATCTGTATGCTCATGTACCTGTGCCCATGTATGTAACTCATATGTTGTGAGAAGAGGTTTGAGATGAGAGATTTGTGTATGACATTCTGATTTGAAGATGATGTGAATAAATACTGGCTGGAGTTTCACTTGCATCATCACAGCCCACCTTATTTTGGTTGATTTTATTGCTTTTCGCCTGTAGTAGACTGAGGTGCTAAGACCTCTTTTTCCTCCTTCAGTTTACCTCAGGGCTCTTTAAGCTTCCTTAAAGACAGAGCCAAGTGGCCAAATAGCTCCTCAAAGTCTGCCTGTCCACCTCGGTCTGCTTTCCCTTCCCAGACCAACAGAACAAAAGTGATCATGATCCCAGAGCTTTGCTGGTGAAGTGCAGCCGGCCCATGCACTGGGCTGTACGCTCAGAAGCTGGTTTTCATGAACATATTCTGGCTCTATCATAAGACTGAGCAGCTCCATAAATGGCACTTAATCTCATCTGCCGTGAGGAAGTGGCGACTTCCCCATAAGTCACTAGTAGCATCGATACCGCTTCGAGAGGGCATTGTAAATCTCCCGGGACACCTGAGGCACAACCGGGCCTGAGCGTCCGCATCTTCGTCATGCTCAGCTCAGGCGAGCAGCAGAGAGCGGCAAGGCAGTACGTGACGCTTCTTCCCTTCTTTGACCAGTGAAATAAGTGGAAATTTGCCTTGTTAAGTTCACTTAGAGCAGAACTCAAATGGCGTTGGGAAGAATGGGGAGTGAGCTGAAAGATAACGTGCTGGCAAGAACCGGAAGGGAAGGACTGCTGACGCCTGCAGCTGTTGCTGCCTCATGGGCATCCCAGACTGTGGGGGTTAAGGAAGAAACAGGTTTGTGCCCTGGAGGATGACCACTCCCGAGTTCACAGTGGTGCTCGATAGCCAAAAAGTGGGCTCTGCCTAAAGGGAGCATAATCTTCTTGCACTCAGTCATAGGTGAGGCGCTGTGCGCAGGCCACAGACTTACCCAAAGGCTTGTTGAGAGCTAAGGGGCATGTGAGTAGAAAGCAGCCCTGCCTGTTCTTACCTCCACCGTGCGGTACTCTGAAAGGGTCTCTGTCTTGACTGCACTATAAAAACTATCACTTGTTTTTCATATATTTTTCTAGAGAAGTTTAAATTTAGGGCTGGAGAATTGCTCAGGGGTTAAGATTCTGCCTCACAAGAAGGTCCTGAGTTTGGATCTCAGATCCCACGCAAAAATGCCAGGGGGAACCAGTGACCGCCAGCACTTGTAGTCCTGGTGGGCAGAGCCTGGGAAATCCCAGAGTGAAGTAAAAAGAGGTAGAAGAAATCCAGGGTGATTCCTGAAGTCACTCTTGGTCCTCCACAGGGACACACAGTGTGCTTTCTGATACACACACACACATACACACACAAACACACACACTCTAAATGAATAGAATTAAATGTGTACAGTTAAATGTATACAACCTTTATTTTATACTTTGCTTTTAAAAACAATACATATTGGGGCTGGAGAGGTAGCTCAGGGGTTAAGCCTCTGCCTTGCAGGATATTAAGGTCCTGAGTTCGGATTCTAGACCCCATGTATAGACGCCGGGTGGAGGGGGGGGGACGACAGCCTGTATTTCTGGTCCTGGTGGGCGGAGCCTGTGAATCCCAGGGCAGAGTAAACAAGGAGGAGGTGGAGGTGGTCCATGGGGGGTCCTGAATTCACCTGTGGTTCTACACACACACACACACGCACGCACGCACGCACGCATGCATGCATACACAATTGAATAAATAATAAAAAAACAAAAAACAATACCTATCAAGACATCTCTTAAACGTTAGCCTGTGAAGTTATAGGTGAGCTCTTGTTCTTTTTTCACAAGTGTACATTGTACCACTGTCTAGATGTGCCATCAATGTGTTGTTTCTTGTTGGTGTGAGATTAGTTTATTTCCTATTCTTTGCTAAAATGCTGATAATGCATTGCTTTTCATTATTACTTCATATGTGTGTGCTTGCAGGCTACGTTCCTAGAGATAGTTCTGAATCAAAGAGGAACCTTGATAGTTTTATTAAATGTTAAGTTTTCAGTAGAAATCTTAACCAGTATTCACGCCTGCAAGTAGCAGGTAAGAGTGGTTGTTGCTGCAAACCATTGCCACTTGTCGAAATGATCAGGCTTTTCCCAAGAAAGCAAAATGGAAGCAGGATAATTCTGAGGGGAATCAGCCTCTCTCAAGAAGGATCTTGCTGGGATTTGTAGGAAGGGTTTTTAATGTCGTCAGTGTGAGACTAAGCTACAAGGAGAGGATGTTACATCCACAGAGTGAGCAGAGACATTTTCTTTTTCTAATGAATGTTCTTGAAAGGTTCTTTCAAGTTCGCCAGCCTGCAAGCTATTTATCCTGTAAACTATCTGGTCCACATTGGAAAAATTCAATTAAAACAAAACAAATGTAATTTCAGAAGTAAAACCACATCTAGAGCAAACCTTTCATAATGTTTTTTTAATATTTAGTTTTAAATTTAATAAAGTAATTTAAATCTGTATTTGAAAGAAAATTTAGGATGGGAGTATGTTTAAAGTGACACATTGCTTTGAAAGGAGCTTTCTCACAGTCCACAAGACCCATTTGCCCTACCATGTCCCAAGTTTGCTCCCTGTTTCCTGCCCCGACTCCCTGAACCTTGCCTCACTTTCTGCAGTTTTGTGTGGCTTGGGCAGGTTTTGGCAAAAAGTAGATCTTTTCATTGGAAACCTTGGTGTTTCTCAGCCTCTCTGCTTATTAGCAGTCTGACCCAGTAATTCCCTGAAACTCTTGCAGCCAAACTAGTTTAATCCAGTGTTCCCTTTAGAGAGGGACTTCCATTCTTAAGAGTTCAGATTTCCTTTTGCTTTTTGCTTGCTTACCAGGTTCAGACCTATTTGGTCAAGACAGCGCTGTCCTCCTAGGGCTGGTGTGGATGTGTCGGCGCCTCTGCCTTCACAGTGTCCAGAACCAGCCACTCCCCCCCCCCTCCTGCCTTATTTATTTATTTCCTTACTTATTTATTATTTATTTTTTATTTGTTCTGTATTTGCCTGTAGAGGTCCAAGGGTAATCATCCTGGATTGTTCTGCCTCTTTTTGGCTTTGCTCTGGGGTTCCCCAGGCTCTGCCTTCCAGGGTCAGAAGTGTAGGCCACTGCCATTTCCACTTAGCATTTTTATCTGAGTTCTGGGATCTGAACTCAGGTCCTGCTTGCTAGGCAGAGGCTTCACCTTTGAGCCATCTCTCCAGCCCCACCACTATCTCTTCTGTCTCCCTCCTGCCTAGACTTCTATCATAACCTCCTGATGGATGTCTTTGTCTCCAGCAGTCAGTGAAGCCACACTCCTCTCCTCTCCACCTGCCACACTCCTTCCCTGCTTCATTTTTCTCCCTTGGACTCACTGCTGTCTAACACATAATATCAGGAAGCTATTTATTTGCTTACTGTTTTCTCCTTTCCCTAATCAGACAGATATAAATTACAGGAAAGCAAAGATGTTCTCTGTTTTGTCTTTCCTATTATAATACCTGGGGAACAGTGCTGGTAAAAGTAGGCACTTAATAATTACTTGCTTAAAATGATGTCTTTCTTTTTGCTACCACACTTACCCTCAAATCTCATCAGATCTATTTTTTTTTAATTTATTGCGTGTGTCTCTGTGTGTCTGTGTGTATCAGAGGGCACTATGTGTGCTTGTGGAGGCCCAGGGGTAACTTTGGGAATCACACTGGATTGTTCTATCTTCTCTTTGCTTTGCACTGGAGTTTTCCAGGCTCCATCTTCCAGTATTGGAAGTACAGGCCGCTGCCATTTCTGCCTGACATTTTTACGTGGGATCCGGGATCTGAACTCAGGACTTTCTGCTTATGAGGGAGACACTTAACCCCTGAGCCATCTTTCTGGCCCCAGATCTAATTTGAAACAAACAGGTGTATTATGGTCCCAGTGAATTGAGTCAGTATTTTTCCTCCGGGCATTATCACATGTCAGTAATCTGATGTCATTTAAGTAGCAGCATTTATGAAATGCCACAAAGGAGAGCGATGGAAGACACTTAGATCACATCTGGAGAAACAGATTTAAAGTTAGGCATTGCTTTGAACAGCGCTGTGGGCAAGGAGAGCAGCAGGAACAAGGTTGTCACCACCCCGACCTGTGAGCCCAGGACGTGTTTTCTCAGTCCAGACAGAAGCATCTCTCCCTGAACATCATCAGAAGTCTGTGAAGCCACAGTGGAAACTGAACGTTATAGGGGAGAATATGAGCAGATAGTTGTGGACATTCTGTTAGATGCAGGCTGTGCATGTTACCTGAGCAAGCAACAGTCCTGATGCTTCGCTCTTTTACCATGCAGAAAACTCCTTCACCCAGACTTCATGGGTCAGAAGCTCCACACATCCATTGCTCCCCCTGCCTCCACGGCTCTGGACACTGTGCTGCCTTTGTCCAGAGCATCTTTCCCAGCGCAGCTACTTGCATCTTCTGCTCATCCTTGAATTAAAGGTCATCATCTCTGAGGGTCCTTACCCAAAATTCCCAGAAGATCTAAATAGATAGCTAGTTTTTTTCTGCACCCCACTGAACCTGTATGCTTCTACTACATCACGGAGTCCATTTATGTTTGCCCTTTGTGAAGTTTGTCTGGGTTCCTTTAGGCTGTTAGCTAGGAAGGATTGCAGCACGAGCAATCCCCAACTTCGTGCAGTGGTTTGCAGCAGAACTTGTTCTCACTCAGGCTGTGGCTTTGTGCAGAGTGCAATGTTTGTTTCCAGTGCTGAGAATTGAATGTAAGGCCTCGTGCAGCTTGAAAAATGCTCTTCTGCTGACCTACATGCCCAGCTATGGCTCTGCTCTTAGGACCAGGCTAACAGAGTTGCTGTTATTTGGGACAGTGTGTCAGTAGCTAGGCAGAAAGTGACTAGTGAGACAAAACATGTGCTTTCCCCACAGGTGACACATTTACTCATCTTTTCTTGGTGACATGTAACTGCAGGTAGACAGATGGGAGAGAAGCCCCAACAAATGAAACTATTTACAGGTCATTTTGTGTGTGTACTTATCCCAGGACACCACTTTAGAAATATCTTTCCAGTGTCGGTGGTTTTGAACTTGTGTCTGCAATTGTTCAGTGCAGGCCACCCTAGCCACCTGGTAGTCCTACTTGGAAGGAAGTACATGGGAAGGTGGATGGTTAAAATTTATAGTCTTTTATGCCTTCTAATCCTGGGGTCTCTGAGTTAGAAAAGAATAAAGTAGTGTTCACACTAAAGGTAACTTCTGAGTGGCACAGGTTGCATGACAACTGATAGATAAGAATTGTTTGAGAGAAGAAAGCAAATAGAGGCTGTGAGGTTGAGCTCTTGGTAAATAGCCAGTATGCAGACCATATTGGGACCCTTCTCCATCTTCAGAGGAAAAACTTGACACACATGGGGTTGAAAATGGACTTGAATTATGTATAGGCTTTTTCCTTGGCTTCCATCTGAAATCTGTTCCAATTGCAGATTGCCAAGGCCTTGCCCACGCACATTCCTGAAGAAGGGTGGTTTCCTATGTGCTATTTGTTCTGAGCACTACGGATGAACTTTGATTCCATTGCTCAGTTCTGTACCTAGATGTCAGAGCAAAAATGTAGCCCTCTTGTGGCTGTAAGTCACTGTGGCACTGCATGCCCTTAATTCAGAAAGCATGGAAATAATATGCCTTGTAAGATTCTTGGACCACCTTAAAGAAGGGTGAAAATAAAGGGAGAGGTTTATTGTTTAGGAGATGTCCAGAGCCAATGTCGCCAAGCAGAACATGGGCCCCTGACAGGGTCAGATGCTTTGGAACAGGCCACACTATCTCTCCTCCCTCCAGAGTCCTCAGCCCTGAAGGGGGGGCGGGCAGCGTAATCACGCTGTGGGGACAGATGTAAGCACTGTCCATGATGAGCTTGAAGTGAGCTTACGTTCTAGGCAGTCATGGAAACCTCCCAGGAGGCAGCCGGCTTAGTTAGGGTTGGCTTGGGCAGTGAGGTATCTGGTTGTTGTGGTCATAGGTAATGTTTTCCAAGAAAGGAAAGAGAAACATTAAAATAAGACACTTTTTAGAAAAACAATTTTTTAAAAAATTTATTCAATTGTGTGTGTGTGTGTGTGTGTGTGTAGAACCACAGATGAATTCAGGAACCACCATGGTCCGCCTCCACCTCCTCCTTGTTTACTCTGCCCGGGGATTCACAGGCTCCACCCTACCAGGACCAGAAATGCAGGCCATCCCTGCTTCTGCCCGGCCTGGGTCTACACAGTGAGGTCTAGGATCTGAACTCAGGATTGAGCTTAACCCCTGAGCCACCTCTCCAGCCTCAGAAAAACAAATTTGAGCTTCATTTATCATACATGTTTTATTTTTTAAAACTTGGGGCTGGAGAGGTGGCTCAGGGGTTAAGCTTCTGCCTTACAGGCGGAAGATCCTGAGTTCGGATCCTAGACCCCACGTATAGACGCCGGGCAGAAGCGGGAGCCTCCTGCGTTTCTGATCCTGGTAGGGCGGAGCCTGTGAATCCCGGGGCAGAGTAAACAAGGCAGAGGTAGGCGTCCATGGTGGTTCCCGAATTCGTCCGTGATTCTACACACACACACATACATACACACACACACACGCATACACGCACAATTGAATAAATAATAAGAAAAATAAATAAACATTAAAAAAAACAAAAAAAACTTTATTCATTCATTTAGTGTGTGTGTGTGTGTGTGTGTGTGTGTGTGTGTGCGCGCGTGCGCGCGCGTGCACGCCCATGTGTATTAGAGAGCACATGTGTTCCTATGGAGTGACTTCAGAAATCATCCTGGATTTCTTCTACCTCCTTGCTTTGCTCGGGATTTCCCAGGCTCTGCTCACCAGGGGCCAAAGTGCAGACTGCCGCTGTTTTCTCCTAGTGTTTTTATGTGGGACCTAGGAGCTGAACTCAGGACCTTCTGCTTGCAAGGCAGAGTCTTAACCCTTGAGCCCTCTCTCTAGCCCACATGCTTTATTTTTATGTAATTCTGAATTTTTAATTCTTTTTTGTTATAAAAATATGAAAAAGACTGTTTCATTTATTTCCATCCAGCCTCTGTCTTTTCAGGTGTTTTTCCCTCTCCAGGAAATCCCTGAACATGAATGGTTTTGCCCATAAGTACTTCTGTGTGCCATACTAACAAACTGGGAGGTTTTTGGTTTTTTTTTTGTAACATAGCTGAAATGTTTTTTCAAAAAAAAAATTGGCAGCAGAAATCTATTAATGCACAGTTATGGCAAATGGGCTTCAAAAGCTGCCGTTACTTCCACTCCTCCCTGTATAGTTATTTACCATCTTGACATTTAGTCCACCTGTGAAGAGGCGGGGCTTGTTTCTCTTCCCAGTTAATCAGGACTGGCCTTGTAACTTCTTTTGGCTAGTTGCAGGAACCAGAAGTAACACTGCCGATTCCAGTTCCAGCTCTTAAGACAGATGGCAGCATCCTCAGCAAGAAGAATGCTATGAGAAGACTCAGGCTGCCGCATAAAGAAGGGAATCCCATCCTGCCATTCCAGGTTAAGGCACATGAATGAGAAGCCATCTTGACAGTCCAGCTGCAGCCCATCCCACACAGAGCAAAGGCCCTTCTAGTTAGGGCTGATCAGGGTCACAAGTCACTAAGCTGGAAATGTTTTTGAAAAGGCCTGTTTTAGATCTATTGAGATAATCATGCGATTTCTGTCCTTGAGTACATTCATGCATATACTGCAGCTTTTATTTGTGTATGTCAAACTGTACTTCTGGATGAATTCCACTTGATCATGAGGGCTGGTCTTTTTAGCGTGTTCTTGAATTCTATTTGAATGTATTTTACTGAGGACTTTTGTGCCTATGTTCATCAGGAAGATTGGTCTGCAAGCTTCTTTCTATTGTGTCTCTATCCGGTTTTGCTAAAGGGCAATACTAGCTTTGATGAAGAGTTTTAAAGCATGGCTTTTTCTATTTTTTACATTTAGGGCACCTCCATGTCTGTATATGTTTAGAAGTGTGATGTCCCTTTGGTGGGTCCCTTAAGTATGACTGGAAGGAGGTAAACATAAGCTCTCAGATTAGTTCTGTGTTCTTTGGGAAAGAAAAAAGCAAAAGTAAAGAATAATGAGGGGGGGGGAAGGCAGTATAGGGGCAAGAACAGAGCAGGGTCAAGCCGGTGTGCTAAAATGACAGGGGGTGTTAGACATGAACTAGAGAGAGCTTTGTAGTTGGAAAAGCTCCCAGAAGGTCCTCTAGGGTCAGTAGAACCTCTAGGCTCTCCCTGTGTTTGCCTATGGATTGGTTACTTTTGTTTTGTTTTTAACATGGTAATAACCTGAAAATTCCCATATAGGTCCATGTTTTTTTTTTTTATTGTTTAAAAAAATGGCCTTTTGTTCTTGATTTGATAGATTGAGGATCTAAATAAGGCACAACTCAGTTACAAACGAAGTTGTTATTTATACTGAACAACGACTCTAACATCCTGAGCAGAGTTGTGAACCCATTAGAGCGCTCCTGCTGTTGTTTTTAACTACGCAGTTTACAAAATCAACTCGTATAGATTATAAACTTAAGAGTGTGTGTGTGTGTTTACTGGTCAACCAATATACTAATGAAAATTCAACAATGGGCCAAGCAAGGAAGCTCAGCAGGTAAAGTTCCTGCTCTTACAAGCTTGGTGACCTGAGTTCAATCACTAGAAGCCAAAGTGGTAGGAGAGACCTGATTTCTGAACGTTGTCCTCTGACCTCTCTACCTGTGCTCCCATGGCATGCATATTTTTCTTTCTTTCTCTCTCTCTTTCTCCCCTCCTTTCTTTCCTCTCTTCCTTTCTTTCCTCTCTTCCTCTGCCCCTCCCCTTTTTTGCCAAATAATTAAAAACAAATATGGAGCATTTCTCAGTTTGCATGTCATCCTTGCGATCCTCTGTATCGTTCCAACTTTAGTGTATGTGCTGCCAGCGAGCACATGTCAAATTTAAAAAACTTCTTTAAAAAGTAAAATAAGAATAAAAAGTTCCTTTCTGTCCTTTATTCGTGTCTTGAGACAGATCTTGCTGTGTACCCAGGCTGATCTGCCTGCCTGGGATTATAACTTGGCTCTACTTTAGTCTTTTTAATGGCAACATTTCATTTCTAGGATGTATGTCTATATTTTATCTTATCAATACCTTACAATACAAGCATTTTTATGCTGATAAACAATGCACCAGTGATATTATCTATCTTTCTGTGATCACTTGAATGTATCTTTGCTGGTCATCAGACTGTTTCTCAGAAGTTAAATGGCTATGTCATATGTTAGAGTATTGACTATCATTGCTAAAATGAACTTCATTTCATGCTTTCCATTAATGGTGCATGAGCATTACATGATTTTTCTAGCGTTTCTCAGTCTATAAGATGGAGGGAAGTCTTATATTTAATTTTAATTTTCCTAATTACTAATGAGGGTGAACATTTTCTGTAGTTGATAACTTATGTATTTTACTTTGTTCATTTACTTTGCCTCTTTTAAAGTTTTTATGTTTACATTATGTTTTGTTTTATGCATTATAAATATTATTTTTAATGTTTTATAACTTTTCTCAGTATGTCACTGAATTTAAAACAAATAGTTGGTTTCCTTTACTATTCAAAAGTTTCTAGTATTCAAAAATATTCTAATATTCAAGTCATTTAACACCTGATACAAAATAAATAATAAGAAAAAAAGGTAGTTCTTAAAAATGTCTTCTTCCTTTGGCTGGTGGCATTTTGGTTATGACTGCCATCCCACTGGATTTAGAGATTAAATGAGGTAGTTCGTCCCACTGGATTTAGAGATTAAATGAGGTAGTTCTGAGTTTCCACTCCAGGAATGTGTGGTGGCTCTTATTCGGTTTCTTTGTTCTCATTTTGTAGTTACTGTCAGAGATCATGTGCATGGTTTATTAGGTTTTTCACGTGAGTGGACATTGTCTCCTTCATTTATCTCTAATTGTTCATCTCTAGCATGTGGGAAAGTGAATGATTTATGTATTGCTAATTTATCTAATCACCTTGCTTATCTAATCAATTTACTAGTTTTTCTGGGGGCTTTACTTAGAGATGGTCCTGTTACTTTCATTAATGACTGTCCCCCGAGAGGGGAAGCCCCGCAAAGTTGTTGGATGCAGCTGTATAGTGGTTAAAGACTACGGCAAAGAATCTCAGGCCAAGGATGTCATCGAGGAATACTTCAAATGCAAGAAATGAACAAATAAAAAACTTGACTAAAAAAAAAAATGACTGTCCCCTGAGAGAATGGTTACTATTGTGATCCTCTTTGGTCATTTTTTTGAGTGATAATATGAGCCTAATTAGAGACTTTTTTGTGTATATATTTGTGTCTGTGCCTGTGGAAGCCAAGGAGATGACTTCAGGAATCATTCTGGATTACTCTACCTCCATTTTGCTTTTGTTCTGGGATTTGACAGGTTCCGCCTTCCAGGGATGAAAGTGCAGGCCACCACCATTTCTGCCCAATGTTTTTAGGTGGGATCGTGGATCTGAATTCAGGTCCTTCTACTTTTGAGGCAGAAGCTTAATTCCTGAACTAGCTCTTCAAGCCCCCTAATTGGAAACTTAATTGATTGACATTGAGACTGTTACCAAAAGTCAAATCTACTCTTGGCCTTAGTAGATAAAACACTGGGGCACTGTTTTCCTCTTCCTCAGTGAAACCCAGTGCCATCGCAAAAAGTGGTGCTGGGCTGTACCCACTGGCTTGTGCTGGGGAGGAGTGCCCTGCAGGCTCCTGCCTCGGCCCCCTGCTCTCTTCCTTGTCTCCTGCCAAACCCGATGCTCACATCCGGCTCACACCACATTCATCTTTACCTAGAGTGCATATAAATGTCACCAAGACAAGTCACAGTCTTCAGTTCTAGAGAAGTGAGTTATCACCCATATATCTCAAGTCAAATTAATAGACAGATTGTTTCCATTTTGGGCAAATGTTGTTATGAACTAGTACCATAATCATGCAAGTTTTGTGAATGTATTTCTACCTCTGTTTGGTGTATTTTTAGGAGTGGAATTGCTAGATATTACAGCAACTCCGTATTTAACTTTTTGAGGAAATGCCAAAATATTTTTTCAAAATAACTGTCATTTTACATTTCTACTAGCAAAGATCTAATCATTTTTTTAAGGAGGAAAAAAGGCACTGAAAGAAAGTAAAAATGAAGAATAGACAAGAGTAAGCACAGTGCAAGGTCATGGGGAATATGCAATCCAAAATGGGCCCCATTCTACCCTCTTCTGTGTGGCTCCATCTGGGCAACAGAGGTCCCAGGCACATCCAGTAACTGCACACCACTCTGTTGGCGTGGCACGCGGGCAGGCAGCAGGCAGGAAAGGCCAGAGAGAGGCCCACTCCTGAAACAGCCAGCCTTACAGCCCTCCCACAGCCACACGCTGCAGCTGACTTGAATTCTGCGACCGCCTGGGAAGGGCAGAGGCGTAATCATGTTCTTTCTGTGTGGGAAGCCTATGAAAAGAAAAAACCTTTTTTGGCCTAAATATTTAAACAAGAATTACACTGGATCTCTTGTTCCTACTCTAGCATGGGCAGAATTAGTTTATAGGCTCATTCTTCATAGGCTGAGTTTCTCAATGCAAGAATATAGGGCAATAAAGGAAAGTATCATTAAAGGTTATGCAGTTACCATTAGACCATTCCTGGGTCATCTTAGTACAGCTGCCGAGAACCTTCTGCCTCAGACTTGCAGCAGAAGACCTACAAGTTAGAAGGCAGACAGTGGAGTGTGCCTGTGAATCCGAGAAACAGACCGAGATCGAGACTGAGATCTCAATCCTATCTTTTTCTCTTTCTCTTCAGGTTTAATAGGGAAAACCTGCTTTCTGCAAATAACTGATAAAGCTACCCTTAGAAGCACTTCTTGGGCCTAATGAAGTAGCCAGAACTTGTACTCTAAGGCCCTCAATGGGACACGCTCGTACCTGATCATCTAGAGCAACTGTCACCATGGCCAGCAAGAGGAAGTCTACTACCCCGTGCATGATCCCAGTGAAGACCGTGGTGCTGCAGGGTGCCGGCGCAGAGGCCCAGCCAGTGGAAGCCTTGCCTGAAGGCCCTCAGCAGGATCGGCCCCCAGAGGCCCCGATGGTCAGCAGCGAAGCAACCCAGAACCCCAGCAGCACTGATGGCTCTGCCCTGGCCAACGGGCATTGGAGCACTTTGGATGGCTACGTATATTCCTGTAAAGACTGCGATTTCAGATCCCAGGACATGACCCAATTTGTAGGACATATGAATTCAGAGCACGCAGACTTCAATAAAGACCCAAATTTTGTATGCACAGGATGCAGTTTCCTAGCAAAAACCCCTGAGGGGCTTTCCCTGCACAATGCCAAGTGTCACTCAGGGGAAGCCAGCTTTGTGTGGCATGTAACCAAGACAGACAATCATGTAGTTGTAGAACAGAGAGTACCAGTACTCCCTGAGAGTACCAGTACTCCCGACCTAGCAGGCGAGCCCAGTACTGAAGGGACTGATGGACAGGCTGAAATCATCATTACTAAGACTCCAATCATGAAGATAATGAAAGGCAAAGCTGAAGCCAAAAAAATCCATACACTCAAGGAGAATGTTCCTAGCCAGCCTGTAGGGGAGGCCTTGCCAAAGCCATTGGCTGGGGAGACAGAGGTGAAAGAGGTGGACCACGCTTTTGTCAACGGGGCAACTTCAGTCAGCCAGGCACCTGCCAGCTCCACAAAGACTCCTCACACTGCCAATGGCTCCTTGCTAGGAACGGTGCCGGTTCTGCCGGCAGGTATAGCACAGTTCCTTTCTCTCCAGCAGCAGCCCCCGGTGCATGCCCAGCACCACACCCACCAGCCGCTGCCCACATCCAAGGCCCTTCCCAAAGTCATGATCCCTCTGAGCAGCATCCCGACATACAATGCGGCCATGGACTCCAACAGCTTTCTGAAGAACTCTTTCCACAAATTCCCCTACCCAACCAAAGCTGAGCTCTGCTACTTGACCGTGGTCACCAAGTATCCAGAAGAACAGCTCAAGATCTGGTTCACAGCCCAGAGGCTGAAGCAGGGAATCAGCTGGTCCCCCGAGGAGATCGAGGATGCCCGGAAAAAGATGTTCAATACAGTCATCCAGTCTGTGCCTCAGCCCACTATCACTGTTCTGAACACCCCCCTGGTTGCCAGTGCCAGCAATGTACAGCATCTCATTCAGGCTGCTCTCCCAGGCCACGTCGTGGGACAGCCAGAGGGCACAGCCGGGGGACTCCTGGTCACTCAACCCCTGATGACCAATGGCCTGCAAACGTCAAGCTCATCTCTTCCCCTGACAACTGCATCTGTTCCTAAGTCAACTGTGGCGCCCATTAACACCGTGTGTTCCAACACCGCATCCGCCGTGAAGGTGGTCAATGCAGCCCAGTCTCTCCTCACTGCATGCCCCAGCATAACTTCCCAAGCCTTCCTTGATGCAAACATCTACAAAAATAAAAAGTCTCACGAGCAGCTGTCAGCTCTGAAAGGGAGCTTCTGTCGGAACCAGTTTCCAGGGCAGAGTGAAGTAGAGCATCTGACCAAAGTGACGGGCCTCAGTACCAGAGAGGTGCGCAAGTGGTTTAGCGACAGGCGCTATCACTGCCGCAACCTGAAGGGCTCCAGGGCCATGCTGCCTGGTGAGCACAGCTCCATCCTCCTCGACTCTGTGCCGGAGGTGCCCTTCTCCCTGTCATCCAAGGCCCCCGAGGGCACTTGCATCCCACCAGTAGCCTCACTGGCAGGTCACCCTGCTGCCAAACGACAATCCTGGCACCAGACCCCAGACTTCACACCAACCAAATACAAGGAGCGAGCCCCAGAGCAGCTGCGAGCCCTGGAGAACAGCTTCGCACAGAACCCACTTCCCCTCGATGAGGAACTGGACCGCCTGAGAATTGAGACCAAAATGACCCGGCGAGAAATCGATAGCTGGTTTTCAGAGAGACGGAAAAAAGGGAGTGCCGAGGAGACCAAGAAGGCTGGCAATCATGTGCCTCAGGAGGAGGAGGAGGCTGCCGAGGAGGACGGTGAAGAGGAGCTGGCTAGCGAGCTGAGGGTTCCTGGGGAAAATGGCTCCCCAGAAATGCTTCTTAGCCAGACCTTGGCAGAGCGCAAGGTCAGCCCCATCAAAATCAACCTGAAGAACCTGCGCGTCACAGAGGCCAGTGGCAAGAGTGAGCTTGCAGGGTTGGGCGCCTGCGAGCCGGAGGATGACGGGCTGAACAAGCTGGCCGAGCAGCCCCCGGGGAAAGTGAGCTACAAAAAGACAGCCCAGCAGCGGCACCTGCTGCGGCAGCTCTTCGTCCAGACGCAGTGGCCAAGCAACCAGGACTATGACTCCATCATGGCCCAGACAGGGCTGCCCCGGCCAGAGGTGGTACGCTGGTTTGGAGACAGCAGGTATGCCCTGAAGAATGGCCAGCTCAAGTGGTACGAAGACTACAAGAAGGGCAACTTCCCCCCGGGTCTGCTAGTTGTTGCCCCTGGCAACCGAGAACTGCTACAAGATTACTATATGGCACACAAGACGCTGTATGAAGAGGATCTGCAGAGCCTCTGCGACCAGACCCAGATGAGCGCCCAGCAGGTCAAGCAGTGGTTTGCTGAGAAAATGGGCGAGGAGACCCGGGCCGTGGCCGACACAGGCGGCGAGGACCAGGGCCCTGGTGCTGTGGAGTCTGTGGCCAGCCACAAAGGGCTGGCCGAGCGCTATTCAGAGGTCTCTGAGAACAGTGAGGCATGGCAGCCCACTGCCACTGAGACCAGCTCAGAGCCCTTTCACACTTCGAGTGCCCCATCTGGATGTCAACTCGGTAAGGGCTTCTGGGAGCCATATGCGCCTGTCTGTAAGGGACACATTCACGGGGTGGGCACCGAATTTACTGCCTGGTGGCATCTCCTGCCTCCACAGCCAATTGGCTGCTTCAGGGGTCAGCTGGGACAAAAGCCCAACCTGATGGACTGGGAGCCAGCTTTGGCTTGGGTTCATGTTTGTTTTGTGTGGAGGTGGGGGTAGAAGGCCATGGGGCATAGTGAACCTAAAAGGGACTCACACTTTTTAACTGTTTCTGAGCAACACAAGAGTAAGTCAAAATCTCCTGTGAATCTAACCAGTGAGTGGGAAAGAGCATTAGGATCAGAGGGATTCAGCTCAAAGTGTGAACGGAAAAGAGACTTTTGTTGTCTCTGTCCACATAATCATTCTTTTTTTCTCCTGATGGTGAAAATCCTGTCTTAGATTTCTATTGCTTTTCCTCATGTGGAAGAGATGTTTATTGCAATGGGAAAATCACTGTCCATCTTGGACATATGTGGAAGCCAGTTTGGATTTTGTTCTCCAGTTTTTCAGGATCGTAGCATTCTAATACTTCAAAGGAAACTTAGATATTTTAAGACATAATTGTGAAGCCACAAGCAAATCACACCCTCAGATGTTGATTTCCTTGATTTTTGGTCCCTGAGTTCCAGGCCACTTCCTTCCTTCAGTGCTGCTGCTTCATCTGTCTCATTAAACGCCGAGTTGCAAGACGGCCAGGAGACAGCCAGGGGGAAGGCTGTTAGAGCCCCAGCATGGCAGCATGGCCACGGGTCAGCTGTGGCCAGGGGGGCAGGAGACACCCAGTGTCTGAGAGAGCAGTCGCTGAGAAAGTTGGTCCCTGGAGTCATCACATAGCTGCTTCACTGCTCACTCTTGAGTCAAGCACAGTGTTCTTGCTCCTGAGAACCCGCAGTGTACCCCGGATGCTGTGTGCTTTTGTTTTGACTTGGCAAACTTGAGTCCTTCCACCCCTATAATTTTCTGTTTAAGAAAATAAGGAAAAAAAGTGCTCAAGCAAAACAATATCGTTAAAAAGGTAGAAATAAGAAAAGTAACAGAACAAACTCTAGAGCTAAAAATTACAATTGGCGAAATGAAAGTTTTTTATTAGAGACGTTCAGCCCTGAACCTCTGGTTGAACAGCACAGATTTAAAGATGAAATGCCGAAACTTTGCAGAGCAGTGGAAAGGAAAGTGAACAAAGTTCAAGGACTGTGGGACATTGTTAACACATGCATCTGTGTACCACACATAGGCTTTCCAGAGAGAAAGGGGCAGGAAAGAATACTTAAAGAAACTACAGCAAACTCCCCAAATTTGATGAAAGTCATGACACACAGATCAAGGAAGTTCAGTGAACCCAAAGCAGGATGAATCCAGAGGGAGTTTTGAAAGCAGCCCTGGAAGAGTAGCTCATCATGTGTAGGGGTCCTTAGCAAGGTTAATGGTTGCATTCTCATAAAACTGCGGAGCTGTGAAGGCCATGGAGAGACATTTCTGAAGTCTTCTAGAAAGAGGAAATCTAGGGGCTGGAGAGGTGGCTCAGGGGTTAAGCCTCTGCCTTGCAGGCGGAAGGTCCTGAGTTCGGATCCTAGACCCCATGTATAGACGCCAGGCGGAAGCGGGGTGGGGGGGCGGTCTGCGTTTCTGGTCCTGGTAGGGCGGAGCCCGTGAGTCCTGGGGCAGAGTAAACAAGGAGGAGGTGGAGGTGGTCCATGGTGGTTCCGAATTCTCCCGTGGTTCTACACACACACACACACACATACACACACGCACACACACAATTGAATAAATAATAAAAAATTTAAAAAAAGAAAGAGGAAATCTATTGCCAACCAATATTTCTATATTTAGAAACTGTCCTATAAGAATGAAAGAGAAGTTAAGGCGTTTCTAAGTGAACAAAAACTTAAGTTCATTGCTGGTAAATTACCCATTAGAAATTCCACAGGAGTCCTTCAGACTGAAATGAAGGATACCAAACAGTAATTTGAAGCCCCCCTCCCAAAAAAAAAAATCCTGTAAGTAATTTTACAGGAAAATATAAAACCCAAGTCCCTTGTACTTTTGATTGACTTGTAAGTTTTCTGTTTTTCCTATGTAATTTAAAAGACAAGTTGCATGAAAATTGTAAAACTATGCTAACAGGCATACAATCTAGAGAAGATGTAATCTGAGTTGGTAACAGTAACAGCAATAGCAAAAGGGAGAAAGATATATATGAGCAGTGTGTATAATATTGAAAGTAAAATGATATTGGATTAGATTGCTTAAAGTTGAGATGTTAATTGTGATCCCCAAATTAGTCATTAAGAAAATAACAAAGGGCTGGATGTTCTCTGACTTTTGTGTGTGTGTCTGTCTTTCTCTCTCTCTGACACACACTCACAATAAATAAGCAAATAGTATTTTCTAAAAAGCTTTGAATTGGACATGGAGACTCATACCTCTAATCCTAATACTTGGGAGGCTGAGGCAGGAGGATTGTGGGTTGGAGGCCAGACTTGACTACATAGAGAATTCTAGGTCAATCTGCGCTGTGTAGAAAGACCGTATCTCAAAATTTTAATTAAAAATTTGAATTTTTATTTAAAAAATTTAAAATTTAAATTCAGATTTTTAATTAAATAAAACTTGAATCAGGGAATGTGGCACATATCTGTAATCCCAAAACTTGGGAGGTTGAGGCAGAAGAACTACAATAGAGGCCAGTCTTAGCGACTTAATGAAACCCCGTCCTGTGTAGTAAATCACAAGGTTGGGGAGATGACTCAGTGTTAAAGCCTCTGCCTCACAAGGGAAAGGAGCCGAGTTCAGATTCCCAGATCCCACATAAAAAGGCTGGGCGAATACGATGGTGACCTGTAATTCCAGCAGAGCCTGGGAAACTCCAGAGCAAAGCAATAAGGAGGCAGAGCAATCCGGGAGATTCCGTGGACCTTCACAAGCACACACATTCAAGGGCCTTCTTGTAAACATACCTGCACACACACACACACACACACACACACACACACACACACACAACTTACGTGCTCAAAGAAGGAAAATAATAAATTAAAAGCTTTTGTGTATTATAAATTAAAAACTTTTGTGAGAGCGAAGGCAGGTAACATTGAGAACAGAGTCCTTGGAAACCATGCGTTTGATCAAGAGCCATAATGCATATGGAACTCGTACGACTCAATAAGTTGATGAAAATGGATTCTAAAGAACATGTGCAGATGGCCGGCAAGCATGTGAAAAGATGGCATTAGGGAAATGCCTATCACACTACAGGCGGATGTCTGCCAGCACACACACACTGCTGTGGAGTGACAGGCCTGTGCTTTCTCCTCAGAAACAGACTGAATCGATTGGGTTCCTTCGAAGAACTGGACAGTCTGGGATGCGCTACCACACGGAAGGCCACGCCTGCCTCTTTGCTGCCACATGTCATCCTGACGGCCAGCTTGAGAGACCTCGCAGGTGCGGAGCCCAATGCTGCCTTCACTGCCCTTGGCCTGATGCCTTCAAGTGAGCCCTTCCTCCCTCGGGCAGGACCCTCCTTGCCAGGGACAAGCAGTTCAGATTTCATACGCACAGACCCAGAATCAAGTTTTTAGCATATACATCTGCCTATATATACATTTAATAAAGCATCGGGTTATAAGCCTTTCATTACATAGAAGCTTTGGCTGGCACAGCAGTACTTCGTTCACATCATCTCTGCAAATGCCATGCCTGTCCTCTGAGGAGCCCTGGGCCCATGGGTGTCCTCATTCTCACAGCCAGCAGGGACGGCGGCACCATGAGAGCCGAGTGCAGCCCCTGCCCGGCCCTGCTTGCCTTCCTCAAGCAAGTGGTACCTTAGCAGGATGTGTGCTCGGTCTGTGGACCAGCCGTGGATCATGACAGCCTTGCCTCTCCCTGTGGGCTGATTGGTGCGGAGACCACTGTTACCCTGACTCAGAACTCGGTGACTGAGATTACTTGTGGATGATTGCCACTCTCTTCACTTGTTACCATAATTTTGCTTTTTCATGGAGTTTGAATCAGCTGAAGAAGCCTTAGCTGTGAAGCCAGTGTACTGACCTTTTTGTCCCCTGCCCAGTCTAGAGTTCCAGGAGATGAAGAGAGAAAAGGTGGAGAGGGAGAAGCCACAGCCTGAGTGTGGCAGCAAGTGACGTGCGCTCAGCCTTCCTCTCCTCACTGCAGAGCTTCTGCACATGATCAGGGAGACTGAGGTTGGAGGAATCAGGGGCTTGAAATGATCAGAGCTGAAGTGGTCTTGAACACAAAGGCCTTCGAGTGGGAGTGCCTGCAGAACACCCCTGCCATACAGCAAGGGCCTGGCCAGCTGCTGGGAGCATGGCCCAGAGGTGCTGGACATCACTGGACAGGTCCTTGTGAGGGTGTTTTTAAAGCTCTTAGTTTATATTCCCAAGCTTGGAAACAAGAACTCTTAGCAACATTAGCCTAACTCCCATGTGTTTCTTTGAATTAAAATCACAGGAAAAGGTGCTCAGCTGTACTGAGACTTAAAGCTTCAGTTTCACCAAACCTGGTTGCTCGAAGAGCATGCCACGACTAGGGACATGTCACCTGTGGCTTCTTAAAAACTCTGCTTTCTGAAGTGCCAAGCGTGCTCCCAGAGCCTTGGGAGCGCCAGGAGACCTGGAGCACAGGGCAAGGCCTTGGTCAAGAAACAAGGTCTTCCTAGGCCTTTGCCTCCTCCCCCATCAGGACCAGACTGAGGACAAAATATGGCGGAGTACTTCCTATCTCCAGGACAGGGCTGTCTTTGGAAGCCCAGCTCCCTTGATCCGTTCTGCTAGGAGATTCTCCTGACTCCCCCGTTCCCATAGGGACGACTCGTCTATTTCCTATTGGGGCTTGTGAGTACTTGGCAAAGGTTTCCTAGCCTGTTTTTGTATGCTTTCTGTTTGGGGGAGGAAAATCACTTATTGGGTCGCAGTCCTTGAGGAATTGCCAAGCATAAGTCCCTCGGAGGATGGATACCTGGACTTTTCCTTGGGCGTCTGTATACATGCAGGTCACTTTACACACATACTCAGCACACATACTACTTGATACTTCACTCACAGAAGCATGGAGCTGAGGTACACTTGAACTTCCTGGGACGTGGGTACCAGGGAAGTAGCCTGTGTGCGAGGCAGTGCCAGTGCACGGGCAACTAGGCCAGCGCAGAGCAAAGCCACAGAAGGAAACCACCTGTGCCTCACCTCCAGATCGGAGACCTGCCGTGCTGGCCAGATGGCAGATCCAGAGGACTTTCCTGGTCATTTGTATTGACTTTTGCTTTACACCAAACAGTCCCATGCACCAGCTTGTCTTCAATGAAAGTTGCAGACTACCAGTCCCAGCGAACCTTCTTGCAGCTGTTGGCCATGCCCGTTAGTTAGGGTTACATAATGGATGACAAGACTGTCCTGGGAAGGAGTCCAGCAGACTGGATGGATCTACGTTTTCCTGTGCTCCCAGATGGGAGAGAGGAAGTGTGGCTTGGGCCTCGGGTTTGGACGAGTGAGATGAGCAGTGGTAACACCGAATGCATCGACAGTGGACCGAGGGCTTCAGGCTACCTGTGGCTGGCACTGGACAGATCACTGGTTTTGCACAGTTGAAGGTTGTTTTGTTGCCTTTAGAAGGCTGGCTTTGGGCAGGTGTGAGGGACGGGAGGTTCTTCACCTCTTTCACAAGGCGATGAACCTTTTCCACTTCTCTGTGTGCTCTTGGACTTATGAGGTAGCACATTTTTTGCTGTTGTTGCCTGTCTTGTATTTTTTTAACTTTCATAGGATTGTAAATTGAGTTCTAACAGGTGAAACCACATCACCATTCTGATAATGGAAATTTGATTTTGTGATACATGTACTTTGAATATTTTGATTATTATTATTACTATTTTTACCATTGAGGAACTTTTGATTTGGGACAGTGGAGTGTCATTCTGGGTCTTTGCTCTGGAGCGCTCACCAGCACTTTTGAGGTCTGCCAGTGACCATTGGGCTAGAGCTCTTTTCCTTAGCCAGGTGATGGCCGCTGTCAGGTGGACCAAAAGAACCTTCGCCTCTGACGCCCTTTATCTTGTTCTTGCAAAGGGAAGGAGGTGCAGCGCTGAGTGGGACCTGTGGATTTCCGCCTGTGCTCACAGTATGTCTTGGCCAGCCTTGGGAAGACTGTCCACTGGGAAGCTTCCTAGCACTTTCCAGGCTGAGCTGTGTCTCTCAAAGTAACTCGGCAACATATTCTGTGTCTGCTTCTCCCTACTGTCTCTGGCACATGGCCCACAGCTGCTGGAAGATGGGAAGCAACCTTCTGGTTGGATGCCTGTGTTGCCCTCCAGTTGCTCGTTCATGCTGTCCCTGTCTTAGACCCCCTTTGGCCTCTGTGTGGACCAGAGTCCTCACTTTTGAGCAGATTGGTTCAGACGTCACAGTCCAGGTACATAAGGCACTTTGCAAGACCCAAGCCAAGAAGCTCCTTGAGTGTTTGGGCTTTCCTGAAGTCCTTTTCTGCTGTTTCCCTGAGGGAATGGTTGGTTTGATTCACTTTTGTCCCTTTTAAGTTTTCTTGCATCACATATATTTGCAGGGCACAATTGTCCACTGGAGAAGGGGAGTTCTCTGTTCACACAAAGGCCAGCGGTCAGCTCACCCTAGCCTAAGCTGGCAGGCTGCCACCTCCTCCCTGCTCCTGGCTGGAGCCCTTCCTTGTGGTCTCTGACTTCCTGAGCACACATCTCCCCTCCACCCTGCATAGATCTCGTGTGTGTGGGTGGGGGAGGGGTGTAAGACTCCATGTGCTTGGGGAATCTTCCAAGTACTGTTGACACTGGAGCTAGCAGGCCTTCTCTGATACAATCTTCTGAGAAACTTCTGCCCGAGGCACCCACCCTACAATTTGCATTGGCTCATTTCACTGGGGCCGGGGTGGCTGAACCATGTATCTAAGGGCTTTTGAGGCTGTGGGGGACCTCAGTAGAATGGTCAGTTTGAGTTTTGACAAAAGAATGGGATAGAGCAGGTGACTGTGCTGCTTGGTCTGCTACCTGGCCCAGCTAGAAATGTAAAGGAACTGGCAGCTCTCAGCATCCATTTATTTGAGCTTGCATTCCCATTGTCTGGCCATCCAGGATAGCTGGCACGGAGCAGTGAGTGTGGGTATACTCAGGCCCAACGCAGTGTCTGCACCTAGTCATGAGGTGAAAGGAGCTCATGCAGAGACTGAGAGCCAGGCTTTGGTCTTGTCAACACTAGACCCGGCAGATTTGGGGGTCCAGCCTTCCAGAATGGGGAACAGAAGAGTTGCTTTCCAGTCCAAGGTCCAACAGGAGCCAGCTTGCTGCCCCAAAGTTGAGCAGTAGAAACAGAGGTTGGGAATGAGACTAGGAAGACCCTGGCCGACCTGTGGTCAAGGGTGCAGGTACCTGCTTGCTTGGTTGCTTAACTCCTGTCTCCTTGACTCCATGCAGAACTCTGAACTCATAGTGACCACCCTGTTGTCTCTGCCCTCCCTCGAGCCAGGCCCTGGCTGCTGCCCACGAACTGAGCGGGAAGCGGGGACCCCTGAGAGAGGCCTGTCTACCTGCTGTCAGGGCCTCTTTTGTCAGGAGGTTGTCAATGCTTTTTAACTTGTGTTTCCTTCCATAGTAACTGGGTGGTTCTGTCATTCGGTGTGACTGGCGTCAAGGGTGAAATGGGCAGGATAAAGCTTGTTCAGACACTGAGTATAGAAAGTGGGCTTCAAATGCTAGGTCCTTCCCAAGCATCCAGCCCCAAGAACACTGTTAAGAGGGTAAGAGCCTATCACGTGGTGCCTGTGAATCTGTAATTTGTGCTTCAGTCGCATTCTTGCTCCTTGTATGCCCCTAGTCTCCTTTGAACAGCCGGAGCCAGTGCGCACTTGTGAGCCGGGCTCCGGCATGAGCAGGGTCACGTACCCTGGAGCTGAGCGCGCCTTGGGCGGCAGCATCTGACCAGCAGCTTTGTTTGGCTGTGCCAAGAAGGTCAGCCTGTGCCATAGTTGTTGTTCCACAGAGAGGAGGCCAGCCTTCCTCTGGCCCCTGCTGGCTATTGTTCTTTGAGTTGTACTGACACAGCCCCTGGGGCAGTCACAGAGGCTGCCAGAAGCCCGTAGATTCCTTCCTGCCAATGTCCCGGTCCCCGAGTACCCATTTTATGTTCTGGTCTTAGTACAGACTTTGTTCCCAGGGGAGCCAGACTGCTGAGACGTGAGCATTCTGGTGCTGAGCTCTCCTGGAATCCAGACACAAGGTGAAGCTCCGGCTAAACTGCAGGAGGGTTCTGCTTCCTCCTCTGCACAGCTGTGAGAAAAGATGAGAAAACAGTGTGTTCTGTGTTCAGTCGCACAGGTTTGCGTGGGCAGGAACTCATCACCCAGCCCTCGTGCAGCCCTGGACGGCCTGGACCTTGCTGCACACCAGGCTGAGCCTTTTGCTGCTGCACCTGAGCTCGACCACAGGCACAGCCTTCATGTCCAGCTGACTGGGCATCCTTTACCCTAGAATTTTTAATAGAAACATGGCCTGGCCTTTAGTATGGGCAGTGGTGTGCCCACGTGGGAGGCATGGGGCGGGCTGTTTCCAGATCTCTAAGGTCCCCCATGGGGATGCTGCTATTTCTAAGATGCAAATTGCACACACTTCCAAGATTTTGTATCTGTGGTTTGGAAAAGGGAGGGGGAACAGGGATGAAATTGCTTGTGTAATTTGAAATGGGCCTCAATGGTACTTCTAATCTTTTGACTGTTCCTGAATAAAAATGTATATATATTTCAAATCTGCTTTTTTATTTTGTGAGGGGGAATTAGAAGGGGGAAAAAAAAACACCTGATGGGGTTTGTTGATTTATTCTAATAGCAAAACTGGGGCTAATAGGGGCTTTGCTCAGCTCCACAGGAGGGTCTCTGGAGTCAACTGTCTTCCTCACTCCTAATAGTGGTAACGGTGCCCATGTGGAGGACTAGTCAAGAGTTAGAAACTGTGAACCTCTACTTAGACCCGGAGCCAGCTGGCTTCAGGACTCGAGAACGTTTCTTTTAGTCCTTTTCCTGTGACTAAGAGCAGAGTACTCCATTTGCTTGAGGGGGCTCAGCCTTCTGCAGGATCAGGGCCCAAATCTCAACCCAAGATTTTGATGCAACCAGATTTTGTTGGAGTGACTCAAAGGACCTGTGACCCAAAAAAAAGGGATCTCGCTTATTCCAGTGACCAAAGCAGCAGCTAGACTCACACCAGGGTCTGCTCGGGAGCGGCACTTTCTAAAGGCTCCTAAGGAAGCTCCTGTGTGTTAATAATGCCAGTCAGTCAATGACTGGGGGGGGGGCATGCTGGGAAGAGACGGCAGTTTGGGCCAGTGAGGGGATTGCACAAGCTTCCTAGAAAGGAACAGAATAACCAGGTTGACTCCAGGGTAGAAACTAGAGCTGGGGAAGGGATTGTAAGGCCGAGACAGTCTGATGTGTTTAATTGTGGAGGTGTGAGCTTGTTTTGGGTCGCTGAGTTATTTTGGTCAGATGATTTGACACAGTCCTCATTGCCCTTCAGTAGAACTGTAAATTCAGTAGAATTTGGAGAGGATGACCAAATTGAAAGCAAAGTGGCTTTGAAGTCTCGGTTCTCAAGTTCGGGATGAGCCCAGCCTTGAGGGGGGTCACTGCCTTCTGCTCAGAGCACAGCTACCTACTGTCAACGGATCTTTCATGGCCACAAATTGCTTGTGCCTTCTTTCCACTGGGTCTTCAGTCTCATGGCAGGAGGCAAAATGCCCCAGTCTTGTAGCAAAGCTACGAGTAATTGCAGATGTGCTTGAGGGATGCCAAGGTGCCACCAAGTCAAAACACACCAGGTGGAAAGCAAGGTGACTCAAGTTGTCACCTATAGGACATAGCCTGTGTGCATGGGGTGGATACAACCAGCTGTGAGGCGCCAAGACATGAAGCTACAGGCTGGGGGCCCCTTAGTTGGGTCTCCTGGGACAGTCGACAGGAGAACCAGGAGATGAAACGGACCCTGATGTCATACTGGCAACAGGAAAAAGCAAGTGGCAAGAGGCCAAGACAGATGGAGCCACTGAGGGAAGGCAGAGCTGCCACCCCCACCCCAGGACACCTGTTCACAAGAGGACCTAAAGATTCATGAAAACCGAAGTGACAAGTGCCAAGAGAAACTATCACACGGCAGGTGTCCAAGACCATCTCCACAGTGCCTACAAAGATCTCTCACACGGTTTCCTGGGCCCCAAGGGATCGTGAAAGTCCACTAAGCTCCCACCCGCCACCTCTCGTGTGTGGTGAGGGAAGTATCTCCTTCCTGTCCTTGACGGGCTACTGAAGGTCTGGGAGGAAAGCTTCGGGCCCAGCCTGCAGGGAGTTCTGCAGCAGAGACCAGCCTGGGGTCGGCACATGGCATTTTCTTTCACTTGTCCGTGGCATGGTTTTTGTGCCTCAGCACAGATAGCTACCATTGTGTTTTCCCATAATAATGTGGACACACAGGCTTTGGCTGCCATTTGAATAGGCAGCCAGAGAGGCACCTGACAGGACACATTTGGATTGTACTTGAATGACTTTTGTGTGGACTAGGATAGGCTCTGGCTGCTGCTGGCACCACAGTGGGACGTATGCCATCTCGACACAGCACCAGAGGATGAGGTGTGTGGCCTCACACTTATTAGCCACACACATAACCCCGGCTTCCAAAGTCCCCAAGAAGTAAACGAGTTAAAGGAAAAAGAACAGGAGGATGATTTATTTGGCAGTCAGATCTTCAGAGGGCAGCAGAACTAGCAAATGGCCAACCCTGAGCCCAAATGTGGGCAGTGGGTTTGCGTGTGCTGAATGCTGGCTGTGCTGAGGCACCTTTGAGCCCATGGGCCTGGACCCCAGCCTCTGATCTTAGAGGCCAGGCTGCTTTTCCCAACCTTACCAGCTGCAGAAGCTGCACCAAGCAGCAGTTTCTTGGGCACTTGACTGCCTGACTTGACTACCCACAAGGCAGGCAGCACCTCAATCCCAGCTCACTCCTAAGGCAGAGCACGCCAAGTCTTCCATGTTTTATTAATAAAAAAAAAAAAAAAAAAAAAGCTGGCCAGGAGAGGCTCTGCTCCTTCCTCTTCCCACCCACTCCTCCCTCTTCAGACAGTGCCTTACCATCCTGACACGGAGCCCCTCCCAACATGACTACCCCACACTGAGCTGCTGCTCTCAAAAACTGTGCTGAGGTTTCCCTCTGAAGGTGAGGAGCAGGAGTGAATAACTTAGTTACGATACCACTGAGAAGAAAAATAATACTGTTATTTTTTATCATGATCCCCTGTATCTTCCAGGCTGGGAGCATCCCTAGCCATGGGCAATGCTCCCTTGTGCTGTCTTCCTCCTTGGGCAGGGCAGAGCCTCCACACAGCCCTGCATTCCTCCCTCCTGGCTCCAGGGCCCAACTGCGGGGCATCCCACCTTCTCACCCTGCCCAGCTGCAGTTTTAAAGCTACAGGACAAATGTAAACTTTGTTTCCCTGGCCCAGTGAGGCCCCTCCTCCTCCCAGGAATGTCAGCAGCTCCTTGAAGCCTCCTACGCCACCAGCTGAGGCAGCCTCTCCAAGGGGCTTCGGCCCTGGTTCTGGCCCAAGATGGACCAGATGTGTGTGCTTAATGCGAGACACAGTACAGTTTTTTGCCTTCACCCAAAGCTGGGCTTGGAGGCCCAGAACAATACATCTCATTAATGGCTTGGTTCTGTCTAGCATTCACCGCTGGAATCCAGGCTCTGGGCTGAGACCAGGAAGGATGCCATGCGGGCCACTCGCAGGGAACCCAGTTCAAGGCATTCCTCAAGGCGCAAGCACCTGCTGCGTCCACCCAGGTCAGGGCATGATTAGAGTCGATTGTCTCCATTCACCCGAGTCCTTCTGGGGGCCCTGGACAGAAAGGAAAGGTTCTTACTGGCTCTGTAGCCAGCTGGGCCAGCCCAAAGCCACACGACTGCACTGTGAAGACACTAAGGGATCAGACCTAACCCTGTATAGCTACTCCTGCTGCCTGCCAGCAGCCCTTTCCTAAGCTCCACAGGACAGCTTTCCTTCTTCACCTTCGTTCCCGGCTATCAAAATGGTCCGCCAGATGCTCCTGGGAGATGCGGAAATCCTCAAAAGGCTGCTGGTAACGGGCTTCAAAGGAGCCTTCCCGGGCTCGGCCATGGAACAGCTGGATGGAGCCATCTGAGGCTCGTTCCCGCAGGGACGTACCACCAAAGGGACTGAGGTCACCGTTCTCCTGCTCGATGAAGGCAGATACACTAGGTCACCTTGGGAGGCTAACTGCCCGTCTCCCTGCAGCTTCTCAGCAGTCCACCCTGATGCAATTACCTTGGCAGGGAGAACATTGATCTTGATGAGCAAGGAGGCCAACTCCAGGTCCTCACTGTAGTTGTTCTTCAAAGGCACCGCTCTGTAGCCTAAGGAGGAAAGCCTGACTCAGTCCAAAAGGTACCACGCCAGGGCCCCCCCCCATACCGATGGCAAGGCCTGGGGCACAGCGTCAAGAAAGGGACTTCACCTGTCTTCAGGCCTTTCACTGGGAAAGTAGCCTGAGCCAAGAAGTTCTGGTCACTAAACATGTCTTCCTCATACACCACAAAGCGGAGGAAGGCAAATTCAGGGTTACTGATCTGAAAGTGGAAGGGCTTGGCCGGCCACACAGGATTCAGTCCATTGTCCACTGTGGAAGCAAGAGCACAGCTCAGGCCACACTTGAGATCGGTGGCTGACAGGGAGAGGCCTCCAGCACGCCCAGGGTGCGAGTTGGGGTGGAGGCTGCCATACCTACAAACTCTGTCTTCTGCTTGGTGCTGTCGTACTCTGCTCCAGCCACCTCGATCTCCACAAAAGGACACACGATGCCTCGGCCATTCTTCGGCAGATGCCGGGCCCCCAGCACCTGTTGAGCAAAGACTCCCGATGCCCCCACAGCAGAGATTCAAGCAGCAAATGTGCTCTGGGGCAGTGCGCCCTCTGCTGGGCCCTAAGGATGCTGCCCACTAGATCCCTTGACCAGAACAAGTTGCTGCCCATAAAAATCTTATTTTTAACCAAGAATTTCACATGAATTTTATATGAAATTTTACTCCTTCATATTAAACACATCTGTTTCAATAAGGAAATCTTTTAAACGAGTTCCTCTTTAGGTGAAGAGTCTGGGAAAGAGCTGTTACATTCATCTGTGGCTCTGTTTCTAGGAGGTAACTTTCCACAGACTGACTTTATTGAACAATCTGACTTTTTTCAAGAAGTGGCTACGGTCAGTCTAACTATGGCTTCCTCAAACTCAAGAACATTGCAGGTTCAATTTCTGTCCCCACACTAGAGAGAAAATGCTGCTCACCTCTGGCCATCCCCATGCTGACCAGCCCCACCACACCAAGTTCAACATCACATTCCTCATCCATTAGCAACCCCTCCCCCAAAGCTCCCAGATGAGCATCACCCACCTCGATGCAGATGATACAAGGCTCCAGTCCCCGGAGGCTACTCTTGTCAAAGGGGTCAAAAGCCTCGTCTCTCATGGTGCTTGGCTGCAGCACGTAGCCACAGTGCCCACCAGCCATGAAGAGGGCCTGGTTCATCTGCATAGGCTTGTCTGGAAGAGTGGATTATATTGTGTTCCAGCCCAGTGCCCCAGGTGCCTCTACCCACCCACAGGGTACCCCCTCACCTGGGGTCTGGAAGTTGAGAGCCACAAGCTGGCTGCCGCAGATCCACATGGGTAAAGGATCGTAATTGGAAGAGTCTAGCCGCTGGCCCTTGGGGTAGATGCGGGAAAGCTGCAGCCGATTGTACTGGAGGAACTTCTTGCCTTTGGCCTTGTTCACATACTTCTCAGCCTTAGTTTCCGGAAAGGATGACATGTCCCGGTAACAAGCACGCTCTGTGCCAATCTCTGAGCCAAGCAGAGGGAACCTTTAAAGAGCCTGTACCTCAGGCAGTGTGTGTGTGGGGGGGGGGGACGACAACTAAACACCCTCTCTAAACACTGGGCCCCAGACCCGTGCACACCCCACCTAGCCCTGCCTTACTCTCTTCATCGAAGGGAACAGGCCGACAGTAGACAACGAGCTCAGAAAGTTCCAAGGCGATCTTCTTCCTTCGCTCCATCATCTTCCCCTCAGTAAGCTGGTGACACAAACAAGGCCCTGTAGCCCCAGGCTAGAGCCCTGTGCAGAAGGAAGCCCCTGCCAGCCTTGGACACCTGTACTGCAGGTGCTGTGGGGCCCTCCTCTGCCTGTGCCTTTCAGATCCCAGCAGACTTCCGATTACTCCACAACTCTCCATTTTCTGTCCCCAAGGATGCACCTGTTGGCCAACTGTCTCAGGTGGAATCCTCACCATAACCTATGTCCCCAGTGACCTTACAACTTCCCAGGGCTGGCAGAGCCTCCCTGTGTTTCTGCATTCTTTAGCCAGCCTATCCCTTGACAAAAAATGTTGCTTCTTGGTTCCCTGAAGCCTCCAGGCCTTGAATCCAGTCGGCAATGAACCTCATCACCTTAATACCCTCCAACTTCCAACACCTCTCCCCCTCCCGTGCCTAATCACAGTTGCAGCCCACTCAGACATCTCTCTCAGTCCACTGTCCTCATCTTTCTTTTCAGTGGTTTCTCCGACACTTCCCTTTCCAGCTGAGAACCAGGATCCAGCTCTTCAGTCACTGAGTCTCTTTAGTACCTTGTCTTTCTAGGTCACACTCCTGACAACTTCTCAGCAGCTCATTCCTGCCCTGCTTGGCCCGCAGGTATCTGTTCTAAGCAGCCTAGGATTTATCCATCCAACTCACTGGGAGAACAGCCTCCAAGCAGAAGCTCCTCTAAGAATGGAGGCCTCTCTCCTCTGGAAGACCAACACTTCCAGCCAAACTGCAGCTCCCACCTCCTGATCCATCCTTCTAGAACCCCTGCCACCCAACTTAGCCAACTACAGGACAGCATCACCAGCTCTACTTCCCCGGCCAAGGCTCTTCAGGCTCTTGCTGTGTCTCCGTGGCACTCAGAACACAGCCTAGCACTGCAAAGTGTCTCCACACTCCTTCCCAGACTCACGGGCCTCACGGTGGTCAGGATCCACCCCAGCCCTCGCCCCACTTCCTCATTCTCCTAAGCTTCTGGGGCCTCACTCCTACTGCCAGTCTAGCACTTCCCTAAGTTCCCACCACAGTACCCCAAGTTTAACACTTCCAGGCACACCCTACCCCTTGTCTTCTGGGTCCCTAGCTAAGGCCCAGAGCATGACACGGACAACACAGGTGGCCTGCTGACTTCTATTGAGGGACTGGTCTGGGAGTTAAGGCCTTGGCTACCTTGGGCCCAAATTCTGCCCGCACAGCCCCCCTCCTTCAGCAGCCCCTTCCAAGATGCCCCAAGCTCTCACTCTGGCATCAGCAGTCTGAGCCACTTCCCGGATCTTTTTCACCCAGTCCTGTAGCTCCTCCTGTGAGTCGGCTGCAACATCCAGGGACCAGTGGGCCACTGACGCCATGCTGATGGAGAAGACGAACAGCTTGTTGTTCTTGCCCTCAGGACGGATGGCTGCGAGGGTGAGAGACAAGCTGAGACAGGTCCTCCACTCCACACCCAGAACCACCGGCTCAGAGGAATTCTCCTTCCTCCTGGCCTCGCCGCGTGAACAGGCAAGGTGTGTAGGCCCACTTTACAGAATAGGAGACTGAATAGACGCATCACACTAGTCGGCGGAACCTGGAGCCAGCCCTGACTCACATTCCTTCCTTGAGGCTATGCTTTTCAACCTCTGTCCCGCCTCATCTCCACCTGTCATACTCCCGTGTCTAAACCTGTGCTCAGTTTGCACTCAGAATCTCTGATCTCCATCAACTCTGACTTCACAGTGCCCAGTACAGGATGACCATGAAGGGTACAAGCTGGCAATGACAAAGAGAGCTTGGGGTGCCCAGGTATGGGGGCAGCTTCTGGGGATTCAGCCATTGGTTCCCTCCGCAGGAGTAGGAGCCAAAAAGGAGAACCTGACCCTAAGGAACAGGAGCAAGATAAAGGGAAGGGAGCTCACCAATCTGACAGGCTGGCACATCCAAGACCCCTCGTAGCAAGTCCCCCAGGGGGCTGTTCTCATCCAAGTGCTGTGGGAAGCAAAACCACAGGACGATCAGCATGGCTGCTGCATGAGGGAGGGAGGGGTTTGTGTGAGTGTGGCCACACGGGCTGTGACTGGCCCATGGGTGACAGGTGTTGTAAATGCACAAGCACAAGCCTGGGCTGGCAGGACAGGTGCGTGAGAGAACCTGGAAACACAGAAACCTATGCTACTATGTGACTCTGGACACACCTCTCTCTCTGGCTCCAGGGTTGCTGGGTTGATCATCTCTTCCACGTAGTTCGATGGGAACCACAGCTGCTTCTTTCCACCGTAGTCCCCCCGCCACCTGTGGAAGCCACAGTGTGCTAACCCCTGAACTCCTATGGTGGTTCTCTAATTCGTCCGTGGTTCTATACATACACACACACACGCACACGCACACACGCACAACTGAATAATTAAAAACAATTTTTTTAAAGCCCCATTTGTGAGACTCTCACATCTAAGCAGGCCAAGATAGGCCTGGGCTCAGTGTATTGTCGACATGAGGTCAGAGCTAGCTCTGCAGAGGCGTGACTCGGTCCCTCCACACCACAGGCTTCCCAGCCCCGAGCGCAAAGCTCACCAGCCACCATCTTGCTTTTCCACGTTCTGGATGATGGCACTTTTGGTGAAGGTGAGCTCATCCTCTCTCTGGGCCTTGTAGTCAAAGAGGGCTTTGACTGCACACTGCAGAGGTGAGATGTGTGGGGTTAAAGCAGGTGGGCTCTCACTACCACTCCACTTGGGCAACAGACATTATGTACATGCCCGGGCTCAGGCCAGTGGAGGTACCACTGCAGGCAAGCCAACTGTACCGCCAGTTCCCAAGCTGCCAGGGGAAGCTAGGACGAACAGGGCATGGGGAGGGCAGGCTTCTACCAGGCCAACTCCTGGGCAAGCCCCAGATCTGTTCCCAGGAATTAGGGGTGGGAGGCCATAGAGGGAGTGACTACAGTGGTCCTGGGGAGCTCACTGCCTGTGAGCATGGCTAGGACCTGGGCTGCTGAGGAGAGGGGAAGGGACAGGACAGTCTCCTAACATTAAAGAAAAGGACACAAACAGGAAGGTTCTGTCTGAGATCTATGAAGAAAAGCGTGACTGGTCAGTATGCCTCGCAGCTCCTGCCCATGGAAGAAATCTAAGAAATGGGGGTGACCCCAGGAACAACAAGGGTTAGGAAGGATCAGTGTCGCCCCAAGACATAGGGGCTAGGGAGTGGGCTGGCTTTGACAGAGTTGCGGTCATTTGTCAACCACACATCTCTCACAACGTCTTGGGCTTAGAAAACCACAACCACTACATCTCCACACCAGCCACAGATGGGCCCAGCAGCTGGGGATCCCTTTCCTCCCCTGGGCTTCCTGCACACAGGGCAGATGTGTACCTTGAAAGTTGGCATGGGGTTTGCCTCCACATAGAAACCAGGATTGCGGCCCTCATACAACGCCCCATAATCGGGCTCCTGAGAACAAGACGTATTGAGATCTGTTAATGCTTCAGAGCCCAAAATAAAACACAACTGCTAGCTTTCACTTGGCCTTCCCTAAAGCAGAGCTGGCTCTGCCTAGCCCTCCTCTCCAGGCCACCAAGTCTGCCCTACCCTTTCCATCTCCTTCTGCACATTCTTACTCAAGACCCCACACATGAATTCTAAAATCTCTACCTTTGCTCTAAATGCCAACTATTCCTGAGCTGTTTCGACTAGAGCCCATGATGCCAGACTGCTGCTTTTGCTGAGGCTGAGCCCCAAGTCAGGAAGAGTCATTAGACCCCTCCTGCTCTTTTCCTATTACCTGGGATCTGGCTGGAGGGGAAGGTGACTGTATCGCTACTGACAACCTATGATCCTATGTGAAGTGCCTGCCTTCTGTCCCAGCTCACAGTACCCGGGCCCTCATCAGTACTTCCTGGAGGTCTGTGACAACTGTCAACTGGATTGCACAACCTGCCCTCCTCACCCAGAACACCGGGTCAAGCCAGTGGGTATTTTTTGGGGATACGTGTGCCTCTCGCTGGGTGTATTCCTTGTCACCCTTGAGCCCCTGGAGATCCTGCTTGAACGACCCCATCTTTGCTTGAGTATCACTTCCTCCAGACAGCCAAGCTATGGCATCCCAGCCAGGCTCAGGGTGCCTACTGTGAACGCCTGTGATTACCCCAGGACTCGTTAGATTGTGCACTGTCTTCTAACTGCCTTGCCATGCCCTATGGCTTCCTTACAGCAGTGCCAATCTTCTCCAGCGCCTCCTCATTGATAGGGTAGCGCAGCTTCATCTTGCGGTAGAGTGGATGCTTCTCATAGTAGCTGATGAGGTCCACGAGGCTGTCAAACTCGGAGTTCCCCAGCATCACAGTCTGGCCCTCCTGCTGGACTCGGCAGTGCTTGATCTTTCCCTCCGCCCTTCAAAGTAACAGGGCAGTGGACAGGGTCAAGGCAGCCCAGCCCAGGTGAGGACCCAAGCTCCCTCCTCGCGCTCCTTACCGGAAGGAGATGGCGTATGAGTTGGGCTCATTCCGCTTCCGCACCAGGAAGGCTCCGTCGCGGGGCACCCGCATCAGCATGTGCTCAGCCTGGGCTCTGCTCAGGCTCGCGTGGTACCACCTGAGGACACGCAGAGTTGAGCCCTGGCCGGTACTGCCCGCGTCCCTCCCACCTGTCCTTTCCCTTCCTCACTCTTTGCTCTCATGGGCATTGGTCTGCGGAACAGGCTCTGAAAGGCGCATCTCAAACTCATTGCAGCGCAGGGGCACCTGCTGATAGTGTGTGATGAGGTCATAGAGGGAGTCAAAGACAAGGTTGTCTGTCAAGAAGAATTTGGGGGTCCCAGCATCCTGTCGGGAGTGGATACGGCAGTGCTGGACTTTTCCATTCCGCCTAAAGGAAGACAGAGTATGGGAAAAGCATGAGAAACAGACCAGGGCTCCAAAGACCAAGTCCCACCCAAGCAAGGGATCAAGCCGCAAAGAGGGAAGCCATTTTCCAAAGGAGCTTGGATAATGGGCAGCCTTGTGGGAGGCCTTGAAACAGGCCAAAAATGTATATGTTAATGCACACATGCTTGTGTGGAGAAATTATGTTCCATGGAAAACCTCCAAACCAAAGACTGGAATGTTAACTGTTTATCACTAGAGAAACATGTCTGAGCACAAGTGTAAAATGTGCATCATGCTGGGTGTGGGTTACCAGAAAGACAGTGTGTAGTCGCCCACGAAGGTCTCGCTTTCTCTCACTAAGAAAGAGCCATCTGGGGCACCTGTCTCGATGCAGTACTCGGTGAGCAGGCGTTCAGCAATGTGCCGACCGTCCCGCCCGGCCCCAAGTTTCCCGTGGAACCACTTCTCATTGGAATGCAGCTCTGTGCTGCCACTGGCCTAGGACAGGAGGGGAAAGACACTCAGTGACTGTCCTAGCCCTGACCCGTCTAGCCCTCACCCCTGTCAATTCCACCTCCTTGGGCTCCTCTTCATCCTCGTTGCCCTGGTCACTGCTGGTCTCCTCAGAGTAATAGATCTTACTGCTGGTCAGAACAAAGTAATGGGGATACCATTCCTAAAATAGACCAAAGAGGGGCCTGTAAGTCAGAGTTCCCACTTCACTGTCCGCCATGGCCAGCGCAGGCAGACTCACATGGTTCACAGGGTCTTCCAGATAGAGGATGCCATTCTTGATGGAGTTGCTGATGTCATTCTCAGAGTACATCACAGAAGCAGGCACCTCCTCATAGGCACTGCCTTCAGCCAGCTTCTTGTGCTGTGGAAGCAGCAGAGATCACACCAAAGCCTACTCCAGATCTAGCTCCACCTTCTCATCCGAGAGCCTGGGGGAGGCGCGGGACAATGTCACACCTTAATAAGGATCTTCCTCTTGAGCTGGTTGGGTGAGGGAAGCCCATCAGCAGCAATGTCCACTGGTTTGGTGAGGAGTGTGTCCCCAAGCACTTTCTTGAAGTACTGGGCCATGTTCCTCTGCTGGGCAATGCTGCAGTGGTCCTCGATGGACAGAATGACTGGGTACCTGAAGTGCATGACACAGACTCAGCAGCTGTATGGGGCTAAGGCTCAGTCCAAGCAGCCCTTACAGAGTGAGATGCTGGCAAGCAGAGCCTGCACCACTCCATCCAGGGAACCTTTCTCAGAGACGCAGTCACTGGTAGGGTGAAGGGCACTCTGGGAGGCAGCTGTGGTACAATGGGAGCCAAGGGGTGGCAGTGCTGTTGAACAGCCTGCAAGTAGGTGCAATTTTGAGTGTCCAGCAGTACAGAAGACCAACCAAGTAGGTCAGCAGAGAAGAGAACAGCCTCGAAATGCCCATCTGAGGATCCCCTTGCTTAAGTTAAGAGATGGGGGAATTAAGGTTCAGGGTAGACAGGCACTACGGAGTGCTAGGAATTCATAGAGATCACAGCTCATTTTCTGGGCTGTGAAGGGAAGAAGAGCAAGCCACTGACCCGAAGACATCATGGTTACAGAACTGCCTTTTCTTTTATGTGTGTGTTTGGGGTACCTTACTGTTGTGGGTCTGCCTCTTTATTAGTTTTTGTTTGTTTTTTTATTTTTATTTTTTTGTTGACACTTTTATACATAAAACGATGAATTTCTATGTTTTCAACACTATTATCCACTCATCCCCTGCTTCCTGTCCCACTTCAAACCTTCGTCTTTCCAGTCAGCCTCCCTTCTACTTTCACATCATTTTGCATGTATGAAATCCTGGGTCTCTAGAAATGCTATTAGGGCTAGTCTGGCTAGTTAGTTTGCTCTGGGGTTGCCAGGCTCTCCCTTCCAGGGCTAGAACAGGTAGGTCACCGCATCCACCTGGCATTTTTACATGGGATTTGGGGTCCAAACTCAGGTCCCTTTGCTTGCAAGGCAGGCTTAAACCACCAAGCCATCTCCCTAGCCCTGGAAAAGTTTCTGAGGATAAGTCTGGATGCACCCTATGAGCTAAGAAAGGAGCCAGGAAAAAGGCCAAAGGCATAGGAAAACAGAGGCAAGAACCTGAGAAACAATGGCTCAAGCAAGAACAGAAGAGGGACAAGATGGGCACAAGCAATATGAGAAGTCCCAAGTGTAAGAAAACTAGAGTCATGCTGCCCAAGCACCTCTCACCCAACTCACTCTGAGGCCACAAATGCATGCTCCTTGATGGTGTGCAGGACATCTGAAAACTTGATCTTGGTGGTGAGGGTGTGCCCGTGATAAATGACTGGCATCCCATCTGGGCCATCCCAGCAGTCCACTGGGGAGCAACAACATCATGGTCAAACAGGCAGGCCTCTCACCTCCCTGCCTCTCCACAGCCCTTGTCCCCACGTACACTCGATGCAGCGACAGCCCATCCTCAGACATCGAGCGTAGGCTTCCAGGGAGGACTCGCTGGAGAACTGGTCTCCAGTCAGATACCTAGATAATGGGGAGAGGTGGTGAGAGGAGGAAGGTGTGGCCTGGTGGGCATTTCTTCCTTCACGGGAGCTGGGAGGGCCAAAAGAGCCACACTCACGTGTTGTGTGAGGAAGAGATCCAGTAGTGGGAGAGAGGGTTATTCATGGTGTCCGGGCAGACAGCATCCAGCTGGGAGTTCCACACACTATTCTCTTTGGAGAACAGGAAGGTGACAAACTATCCAGGAACAAATGTAGAAAGGTGAAAATAGTGAGCCCGCTACCTTTCAGGAGGCAGGTGGGAACTGACAATTCTGGGTCTCAACGGGGCTGGGCAAGACAGACCATGGCAAAACAAGCGCTCTAGAGCCTGGGTAGGTGCTGGTCACCCAACCCATTGTCTCTGACAAGATGGTATGAAAAGTGGGGTTCACCTCATCCAGGAAGAAGTACGGCTCCTCAATTTCTCGCAAGGGATCTCGAAGGAAGCTGAGCATGAATTCCTGCACCTGGAGCCGGTCAACAGCCCATAGCTCCTGCTGGGCAGAGAGACGGTCATGGGAGAGGCCTACAGCAATAAACCCATCTTCCGTCTAACCCGCTGCCCAGCCTCCCCAGTCATACCCCCTGGTACTCAAGGAGGAACTGCTGGAACTCGGGAAGAGACACCCGGCAGAGCTCCGGCCGCTCCCCAGTCCTGCAGGGAAAGAAGACAAGCGCCTGGCAGACAGTTGGCTAGCACAGTCAACAAACAAGGGGCCCCTTGCAAGGCAAAGCCCAATTCCCAGCCAGCATAACTTCCCAAAATAGTCCAGCATGCCTCACCCCATCCACAGCTTCCCACCTAGATGTGGAATTATCCCGAGGACAACCCAGACTCCCTGCTCCAAACCAAACCTCAAAGTGTTGGCTTCTAAGAAGGGAAGGTCCATCTGCAGGAAACAGAACTTGGGTCAGAGCAAGATCCTCAGGAGCCCATGGAGAAAAGGGACTCTCAGGAAGAAAGGTTGGGGCACAGGTAGGGCAGGTCTCAGAAGGGTGGCTGGAGCAATGGCACCCGAAAGCCCCCAAGCAGGTCAGCAGGGCTGAGGCAAGCAGGACTGGTGACGGGGTGAAAGAGCGGGGCAAGGTCAGGGCAGGGGTCAGGTGGCTCATGCACCGTCTTCTGGGCGCTGTACATGAGGCTGCGGTACAGCTGAGCAAACTGTCCATAGGTGATGTCCCCACTGCGCTGCTCCAGGTCCTGCAGACACAGCAGACTGACAGTCAGGCCTCAACTGAGGGGCTGTCTGGCCTCCCTGCCCTGCCAGTGGACAGCCCCTAACAGCCCTTACCGTCAGTCGCTCTCGGAGAAAACGCATATTGGGGACCCGATAGTTGACCTGTGACAGCATGCTCTTCAGGTCCTTGGCTGATATACTGAGAAGAAAGGCACATCCCTTTGACTTACAGGCTGAGCACCTGAAGCTTCTGCATGGGCAAATAACTCTACTCTGGAACCTGCACTTCTAAGAGTAAGACTTGACTAAGCCCTTCCGGTGATGGAGAGAAGTCCCTTCCTTTTTCTGGGCTTCACCTTTTCTCCTCTGACAAAAGGAAGCCCAGTATTCTGGCGAGAAGTGACCAAGCACAACAAAGCAGGTCAGGCATAGAAGAACGGAAGAGCACTCTCAGCAGTCAACGCTCCCCAGCACCACACAGGCCTGTTAACTCCCACTCTCTAGGAGGTAGCGAGGCCTTCCCTGGACAGAAAACTGTGCAACCCACGGCTCCCAGGCTCTGTGCAACTCAGCGCAAGAGGTGGGAGGCTAAGGTGGGTCAGCGCAACCAAATACAACCACTGTTGCCCAGACACATTCCTGGGGCTGAGCAAGAGGGCTGACTTCAGGAGGACTGGTCAGAGGGCACATGTTCCGACCAAGATCATTGTGTCTGAGCAGTGGGACAGGGCAGGAGAGAGAAGAAAGGAAACCGTCTCTCTCCGAAGCAGATGCTGGAAGTAGAAAGGCCGGGTAGTAGTGCCAAAGCTCAATGTGAAGATGAGGTTTGCACTAGTGGTGGACTGCTCCAGCGCGAGCATTCTCTCTGAAAGGCACTGGGTCTCCAAGCCCCTAGTCATTCAGGTAGGTGCTGCCAAGGGCCCCCATCTTCTAGGAAGATGCCTCTGCTCACCATCCTCCTATCATCATGCAAATGGCTCTGCGTACCTGGCAGCCGCTATCCTCTTTTCTTTCCAAGGCAAAATGCTTCCTTTATGTCCCTAAGCTGCTCACCACAGGGCTGAAGCTGCTGAGAGTGCTATTAAACCCATCATGTTGTTAAATACAAGGGTCAACCAATCATTTCTCCCATTCCTCCCCAACCCCAACAATGAAAGTGTTATGGGGCCAACCACTGGACCTCTTCTTTTCTCTTCCCTTCTGGGTCCCCTGACTAAGCTCATCTACCCTTGAGGCTTGCATAGCACCTATACACACCTGAGTTACTATCTCCAACTTCAATTTGTCCTTTGACATGCTGACTCCACACCTGTACTTGGACATCTAAAGCACATCATGAAACTCATATCTATACGGAACCCGAGCTCCCTACAATACAATCCTCCCAGTCTTCCCCAATCTGTCAATGGCAATTCATTTTCCAGTTGCTGAAGTCAAAAAGTCTAATGATTGTGACTCTTCTCATACCCCAAAATCAATGGGTTGAGAAACTCCTTTCGGCTCCATCTTCAACACAGCAAAGTTCAAATCCAACGACTTCCTATTATTACGGCTCTAAACCAAGCCTCTCACCCCCTTCACTGTAACAGCGTCTGCTCAGCGGCCAGTGAAAGCAGGAGCAGATCTGAACCTGTGACATCACTGCTCCTCTGCACCTCCCCCGACTTGTCTCTTGGAGGGTCTTCCATGGAGCAGCACGCCATGCCTTACAATCGCTGCTCCCCATCTCTTGGTCACATTCTTGGGTTACATTCCAGGCCTTAAAGAACCTTGAGACCCATCTCATGTGCTACCAGCCACCTTGGCAGTTCTGCACACCCACACTGCCCAGGGCGGAGAACATGGCAACCTATCACTAGCCTCTCTGTCGGCTGGCACTGAGGCCTTCAGAGGGCTTTCTGTAGAAAAACTGCTTGTGCAGAACGCCCAGTTAACTTAAGGCAGGTCAGTCTCTGGGCCTTCTGGCTCAAAGGCACAACTACTTTTCTAGTTGCCTTTACCCATCTGTTGCTGGACATGAACCACAGCTCAGCACCTACCGATCCTCACGGTTCCGATCCACTGAATAGAACTGCTTCCGGAGCCACCTAGAGAGAGACAAGTCTGAGGTGAAAGAGAGAAGTGAGGGTGACTTTTATAGCTACAGCGAAGCCTCTGGGAGGAGAGGAACAAGTGTTACTTAGAGCTGGCTTCCCTTGTTCCTCTTGCCCCAAGACACCTAGCCCTAACCGCGTGAGTCAAAGGTGGGTCTTACCTTTCAATCTGCAGGGGTGTGGCTGCCTGCAGTGTGTCCTCCATCAGCCAAGTTAAGCCTTTGATCCACATGTTCACTTCATCCTCAGATGTGGCTGTGGAAGATCAACAGCTGAGTTGAGGGCAAACCTCCCACACAGCCAAGGGCTGGTGGGTTCTGACCTACACTCTGCCTCCCACAAGTCCTCGTCTCCCACCTTGCAGGCTCAGGGTCTTCAGGCGGAATTCCATTCCATAGAGAATAACGAAGCAGTGTGACTGGTCTGGCCGGAAAGCAGGGTCTTCTTGGTAGCGATCAAAGTCTCGAGAAGTCTTCCCTGGGCGGATCTCCTTGATCTCACGAATGTCAACTGGGAAGGGAATGAAAGGCCAGGTCAGGCTGAGGCCCCCACAGTTACTACCAAGAGCTCTGCAAGGCATCCCTTCACCATCCTGGTTCCCTTGTTACTGCAGGCTAGGAACCAGGGAAAGAGCCGGACTCCAGAAGGAACACGGACACCTAAGGCAGTTCCGTGTGGCCACTTTCTGACAGAACACACACAGCACCAACCTCAACATTTCAGCAGTGCTGGGCAAGCCCAGGTGGGTCTCAGAATCCTGGAGAGGAAGCAGGCTGAGGCCTAGAGAACTGGTGGAACCTGAAATGACCCACACCCCAAACACATGCCCACACAAATCTCAACAAGAGGCCTAGTTCTTGCTAAAGTCACGGCTGTCCAAGTGCAGCAAGCACCTAGGCTTTGACCCAGTTTGGCCCGGTGTCTGTTGCTTTTTTGTCTCAGCTATGAGCGAGCGGGTCCTCGACTGCTCCCTGTTCTCACAAGCACAGGTCAGGGAAGCATATGGGCCGAGTAACGACCTGCGTGGCCACTACCTTGAGGGTCACATACAGCAACTCTGAGCTGTGACTCATTTAACTTCTCCCAGTCGCAGTCATATCAATTAAAGAGAAAAAGGCTGACTGAGTTTCCAGAATAGCAGCTGGGAGAAAGAAGTGGAGTGGAGTGAGTCAGTGGAGCCGGGCCTCCTGGGCTAGGCCCCCGTTCACGCTATCTGTCCACCTTCAGCAAGGGGACCACACTATTGTCCAACTGCCTCACCTTGCGAAAGGCACGCAGGAGCAACAAGAGGATGCCTGTGCGACCAGAAGGTACAGCTGAAGCGGGGGGGGGGGGAATAGGAGAGGGGGTTATTAACTGTCAGCATTTGCTCAAGGGTAGGGGCTCTGAACCCAGACTTGAGAGGCCCTGATAAGGCCTGGCTATATATCTTCATCTCGCCCTTGAACAGAGGGAAACACTCAGCCCAGAATGACAGGTTAGGGGTGGGTGGAGTCAACAGGCCTGATTGTGAGCTTTCCCTTGGTTTGGAACTTCTCATCATGCTCAGCCCTCAACTGACTGGTTAACTTCCACTCCAGGAGCCCCTCCAAGCCAGCACCGATCTGACTGGAACATCATAAAAGGTCTCAGCCAACAGCTCACATTCTTCTGCCCTGTCACTGCCTCGAGACACAGTCATGGTGGGTGGGCCCAACTATCCCATGCTGAACAGTGGGTCTGGTCCTACCCCCAGCTCTGTTGCCCCAGACAAGACTGGCTCTACCTGGGTGCAAACAACTTGAGAGTCCCATGGTCTGTCCGCCAGCTGGGAGTCCAAGTTCTTACCAAGCAGCCATCCTTGCCAGCTGTTCTGACTCTTAAAAAACACTGATTGGATCCCTGTCCTGTGTGCCCTTGCACCTCTTCTTGATTGCCCACTGCCAGTCTAATGAGAACCTGCTCCTGTGCTCACCTTTACCAGGCCAACAACAAGAACAGCAAGTGCTCCTGGCCCACTTCACCTTGGGCCCTAGCCCGACTCCATTCTTTCCTACCAAAGGCCCAAATCGGAAGATTTCCACCCAGCAGTTATACTCACTCAAGGCCTTGTGCTGCCGTGCAAAGGTACACTTGTCATCTCTCCTACAGCAGGCAAAAGTCCCTCTAGAACTTGCAGGAAGGAACGAATGACAGAAAGTGAAGGAGAGTGCCATGGAGTGGGAGTAAAACGGAAGCATTCTTCTCAAGTAGAAACAAGAGGGGACCATGTGCATCGTGAAACTCCAACTGAGAAGACAGTAAGCATGGACAGAGGGGGTTCTATCTGGGGGACACCCAGATTACACACCACTAACTATTGCTTGATTCCAGAACCAGAACATTTTTGTGGTGCAAAGTTATCATTTCCTCCCATGCTTTCTTACGCATGTATACACAGACGCACACACAAAGGTCAGGGCCCACATGGTGCATAGCTGCGGACTTTCCTGCTGTTGCCCATCAGACTCCAAAGGTAACAGTCCCCAATGATGTAGCTGCTACTTGGCAGATAGCAGTGGGCCAAATGCAGCCACCCTATACACTCTTGTACATGGTGCTTTAGTGTGTGTTCACACAGTCAGTGGGGAAGAAGAAGCAGTAGATCTGAAGCAACAAGGATCAAGTCTGCTCATTTGGCTCATCAGAACAAGAACATTATTGAGGACAAGCACACACATATGTCCGCATGTACTCATGCACACACATGCACACATACACTTCTTATCATCCAGATACCCACTGAGGATTAGCAATCCTAACTGCCCACCACCCCAACCTCAGCTTTGGAGGGCACACATCTTTATTTACTTGTAGCTCTTAAGTTAGGTAAAATTCCACACCTGAATTTGTAAAATGGAAGCCTGCATGACCAGGCCTGAGATACTGGAAAGAGTGCTATTCCTGCTCTGTTCCTGCCTCAGCCTAAGTGAGAACCTGCTTCTGTAGGAGAACGAGCCCTTAATACATGGGACAGCACTCAACTTACTGGGTAAGTGGATGATGCTGTTGGAGGCGCAGGCTAAGTAACAGGAAGTAGGTCTGGAGCTTGGGGAAGGACAAGGATCACCGTGGACTCATCTGAGAATTTGGCTCTTTTGAGGTAGGCTGCTTCCTGTCAGCTCTCTTGCCCCTCACAGAGGGCCAGCCACTGTAGGCATGTACCTAGGAGCAATATGCTGTAACCAAGACAATGTTCCAGGACAGCAGAACTCTAGAGAAAGGGACTAACAAGGTGGGTCTCTAAGCTTTTTTTCAAAAGCCTTCAAGGAAGTCCAATCACCAAACTCAAGACCTTAATTCAATCCTAAGCCTATCAGTCAAAACTCATGTCTGAGTATCTTTGAGCACCCTGAAAGCCACATGCCAAATAGTCCAGCAACACCCCATCTTTAGGGTCACTGGGTCACTCAGCAAAGGGAAGAGGGCAGCAGAACACACTCACCTTCCTGTGCATGTGCAGCAAGCAGCTGCCGCACCAGCAGCCACAGCGGAGAGTGTCCCTTCTCCAGGACAACAGGAACACAGCTGCACTAGCTGTGCCACAAGAGACTCCCCCAAACATGTGAGCAAGAAGGGAGCAGCTGGGTCTAACTCAGCATCCAGTCCCTTTCCTACTTTGGTAAACAGGAAGAGGCCATTCAGACAGCTGGATGGAGGTCCGTGGGATCCCCTATGTGAGACCTTGAACTGCTATGGGTCACAGCTGCCCAGGATCTACGCCAAAAACCCAGCACCTAGAGTCTAGATTCTAGAGCAATCTCCTTCCTCTTTAGAGAATGGAGGATGCAGGGTCCAAAGGTATTACCCCAGTCACACGGTGACCATGGCAGATGGGGACCCACAATACCCTCAGCCCTGACACCAGCACTCAAGGAAAAAGAAAGGCGGCCACAGAGAGCTTCCTGCCCAGGCAGGCAGCACTTCTTTCTAGGTTGTGGCTTAATTCTCACCCATTTGAGAGGTGGTAATTCATGCTTAGCTTCCAAAGAAAGGAGGCCGGATACACAGAATTTTTAGAGTGGAAGGCAATTCACAATCAGCTGCAGGGTGTATGTATTTATTCCAGCATCCCACTAGTTATCAGGCATCTAACAGTTAGGTCCTAGGGAAACTGAGCAATGAGGCATTTTGAGTTCCTATCATTCAGCAAACCCTGCCTCATGAGGAAACAGATGGGGAGGCAGATAACTATGAGATCATGGGAGGCAGTAGAACAACAGGGAGATGGCTGTGGTGTTAACTGTGCAAAGGGTCTCGGGGTGTCCCGTGCAAGGCATATCTGACCTGGACAAGCCAGGCAGGGACACAGGAGCCTGGGATGTCCTAACACAGTGTGGTCTGTTGGAGGGAGGTTGGCTACACTGCCTTGACTGTCATGTGAGGGACATCAAGAACTGGCAAAAGCAGATTTTCCCAACTTCTCTCCTGGGGAAGCCTATGGCTGGAGTCCTTTGTCTTCCTGGAGGTTGTCACATCCATGTTTTTCTAGATGCTCATAATCTGCTGAAGAAAGGCTGAGGTTCATCAGGGCCAGACCTCATCACATGTCCAGGGAGGCGTCTCTTCTACTATCTTCTTTCTTGACCACAGTGACTCCTGTTTGATGCTCTGCCCTCCGTTTTTCCCACGTCAGCTCTCTCATACTTTCCTGCCTCTCTGTCGGCTACAAGCCTGTCCCTATTAAACACGGGCCTTTATCAAGCTCAGACTAAACTCCTCCCTCTTTGGTGCGCTACCTTCTTAGCCAATGTTATCCAGGAGCACAGCTTCAATTACCTTCACTATGCAGACAATTCACAAAACACTTATCTCTAAACTTCTGACCTTCCCCAGATGCCCGTTTCCTGTTCCCACTGGCCATCTCAAAAACAAAGTAAGGCAACCTTCAACTAGTGTCTTCTCTTACCACAACCCCATCTTTTATTATGCCCCTTTGGGTCATTCAAACAAGTGAAGCGTCAGAATCCCCTTTCCTCTCATCAGTCCCCAATCGAATCCTCCAACAAGTTCAATGAACTTTATTATTCACAACTGTATTTTCCCGGCATGTAGATGAAGGACATTTAAAACACGGCCACCTCATGGTTTAAATGTGGGAGGAGTGGCTAGACTGTACATGATGCTGAACACTTATGTCAAGGAGACCTAGAGACGCGCTATGAGAATACACAGGAGGCAGCTGCTGGGAAGAGAAGCAGCAGCATGAGTGGTATGCGGCTTCTGTTGCTCATTTCTTGCATTTTTACTTTGCACATTATATAAAGCTACTGATAAACTGCTTTGCTTAATACTTATAGCTACACTAGTAAAAAGCAAGTATTTGGGTTCCCATTTTCTAAGCAAGGAAACAACAGAGAAGTTAATGAATATACCCACTGTGGCAGCTGAGTGGTAGGAGCAATGGTATCTAAAAGCCAGACTCTGCACCCTCGGCTTCTGCTTTGCGCTGCCTGGCAATCCAAGTGGTGCCAACACAGGCAGAAGGGAGGATGTTAGGCCTCCAGACTGAGCTGTAATAACTGTGTATGTATTCCATGGGTGTCTGGCTGTTTTCTTCACTAGTGTGTAAACTCTCTGAGGGCACGGACCATGCCTATCATCTTCACTATGTCAAACTCACCAAGAATGCAACAAATTTTCAAGAAAGAAAATACAGTGAGAGTCTCAGCTGACGACCTCCTCCTGCTCCCTAGGCAAATGGGATCCACCCCTCACAGCCCAGGACCTAGCATGTCTCTCCCACTGCCCAGTCTCTGCAAGGCATCCCACACAGCAGAGAACATGCAATGAATTAGGTCAAAGGAAAATCTGGGGTCTCCTTCCCTCAAGAAAACCACAGCCTAGGACTGAAGTAGAGCAACAAGAGGGAAAGGAAAGCGTGGAAGCCTTCCTTGGCAGGACCCCTGAGCCCCTGCTTTCTCCCACCCAGCCCTGACTTCTGTGTTATTGCCACATCTTGGAGAAGTGGGGTCAGTCTTAAATCCCAACAGAGAAAACCTTGACCACAGTTAGTTCTCGGTGATAATCTAGTGACTCAGATGCCTACTGCTGCAGACGACAGGCTCTCCTGTCTGGGCTGCATGACCCAGCGCTCTACAGGATCTGACTAAACTCCCCTGGGTAATGCCAGTCCAAGCCACGTTCCTGTGTTGCTTTTGGTTCCTTGAGAAGCAAGGCCCGGTGAGTGATGTGACTCCTGACTTCAGCCTACAGGGAACTCACTGCCTGCTGGGAAATCCTAATGTGGTGCTGTGACTAGGTGCAATGCCGAGAGAACACTGCTCTGCAATTCCTGCCTCCCGGTTTACGCTTTCCATCCAGGTTCTCCACCTCACCAACACACTTCCTCATGCAGAGCTTCACGCCTGCAGTGTGGGCCGCTCTCGGGGCAGAATCAGGAGAGCCTCTTGTAAGCAGTCTGTCTGTCACCAGACCCTCTGCTGGCCTCGAGGCCCTCTACAGAATCCCAGGGAGAGGGACCTCCCTGTGGACCCGTCAAAGGCTCCAAAGGAAGGCCACAATTCACAGCTGACAGTCACACTATTACTATTGTGGATGGAGGTGACCAGTGGAAGAGCGCTGCCTCCAAGCACCTGGAGCATCAGTTGGGACGAGAAGACCATAAGGTAGGTCTCAGCACCCCTCGAAGGACAGTCACTGCCTGCCCTGCCTATGCACAGTTTGCCAACTGAAGAAACAGGGCCATATCCTTTACTGACCTGCTACCTTCAAGCAGGCTGAGAAACCTGTGGGACCTGTGACTAACTGGGGCCTCCACTCTTCTTTCCTAGGTGAGTCACCACATGAGCTCAGTCCCACACTCTCTGGGCCCGAGGCCGATCAGAGTCGCTCTATCCCAAAGGGGTAGATTCCCCATCACATACCCAGGCTTACACAAGAATCCAATCTTGTCAAGGCCCCACTCCTACCACAGGCAAGGCTGCGCCAAGGCCAGGGGAACCCTCAGGCAAACACGCCCTTGCAATCACTTTGTAGGACTATCCACAAAGTCAACTCTAAAAAGAACATACCACTTGGGCAGAAGAAAAATTATACCCTATACGAACAAGTGGCCAAACTTACTATGGGCCACCGCACTAACCTGGCCGGTTAGCTGCCAGCAGCTGTGGCATCTATTAATTCGAACACAGACCACACACTCTTCACAGATTTGCCCAACAACAGTGTGCAAGCGAGTGAGGAGAGGATCCCGCAGGGCAGGATGGGCTGCCATGGAGACAGGCTGACTCTACCTGGTTCTAGGTACTTTATAGCACTAGTCTCCTGTCTGTTCCGACCCTCACGGATCTGCATGCTTCAGATTGTAAAATCCCCAGGATCAAGGACTGGGTCACCTGTTTCTTGCTTCTTAACTATTTTTGGCCAGGCCTGGGTTCAATAAAGGAGATGCCAGTCTTCTGCAGGAGACAGCCTCACTTGGTTACTCTGCGTCCTGGTCCTGTGGAAGCCAGGGCCTCCAGCCAGCACCAGGATGGGCCCAAGCCGGAAGGAAGCAGCACAGCCTATACACAAAGCCTCTATGCTGGCTATAAAAAGGAGCCCCTCCCTGCTTCCACCAGGACAGGCCCGGTTCCTAGGAGGTGAGCAGTAGGGACAGAACCAGTACTTGTGCCTGACACACGGCCACTGAAGCCTGTCAAAAGCTAGCTTAGCACCACCTCAAAAAGGAGCTCTTCTAGAAAGGAAGGTGGCGTGATAACATTAAGAGCTGAGCCAGGAATGCAAGTAGAGACAGAGCCCCAATTCTTGGAACCACATCCACCAAAGTAACCAACTCCATTGCCTCTTCTCCCAGGTCCCCAACCCCCACCTCTCCACATCTCTTTACCTGCTGTCTGGGGCACATACTCTCTAGAGGCCTCCAGTGCTTGGAGCCCTGGAGGCTCTATCCAGCACAGACGGCAAAGGAGCTCTGGTGCAGTCTCAGGAGGCTGTGGTATGAGAGATAGTGGTTGCAACACACCAATTTCGGGAGGCAGCTCACGCAGGAGCACACATACTGGGACTAAGACACTGAGGTTGTCTGGCCTCAAAGATAGAACACAAACACCTATTTCAAAGACACCAACTAAAGCATCTTGACTCAGCCGGCAGCAATTTGTCCTTCATAGCAGCAGGGCCACACTTGCTGCACCCATTCTTACACAGAAAGCAGAATCCCCCTCAACAGATGGGCTCCAAACCCCTCTCTCTAGCTTAGTCTCCCAGAGTGTTCATGCGCTGTGCACATGCTTGACCCACAGCACTGAAGCCACTTTCTACAGACAGGGGCGTGGCTTAGGGGTCACTCACATGCTATCTGAGATTGGGGGTCCTTTGTCTTTGTGACCCTGCCCATCCTTCAGACAGAGCAGCCTTTGGCTGTTTTCAGTCACAGCACTCACCACACCCTGTAATTACTATGTCTGGCTGCTGGTGTCCTTTCTGGCTTTATCTGCCTTAACTAGAAGATTCCTACTAGACTTCACACTGCACGCCACAGCTAGCAAGTGCCAGAGTGTGTCAGGAGTGCAGTCTCACTTGTTCAGTGAGGTCCAGAAAGCTTGATTTTTCTTGTTTTTAATAAAAAAGATAGCAGTTACGATGAGATGGAAAGGAAACAAACAAGAGATCCTCTGCTACCGTGCACAGTCAGCAGCGGCCTCATCGCACCAGCCCAGGGGACTCAACGTGCACCAGTGAGGCCCCCAGCATACATGTGATGAACCAGTGACAGAGTGGAGGTATGCTGGAATCTGTCATAAAGGAGCTTTGCGTAACCTGTGCCCCAACACTGTGATCTCCTGGAGATGCCAGTGGGACTAAGTTCAGGGGTGAGGACTGGGAAGACTAAGCAGCTGGATGAGGGATTCATGCAACAAGAACAGGAGAGTCTCTGGAAAGGAAGCAATGAGTCCAGCTTAGCCCTGAGGTAGGCAAACACATCTGCCAGAGGGCAGGAGATCAACTATCTCTGTCCACATAAACAAGACCTCTGGTCCTATAGACTAGCCCTTAGCCACAATGGAAGATAAACTGGATACCACAGTAGGACTCAGTCCTATGGGCCTAGGGGCCCATGAACTTGTTATTTAACCTCATCTCTGAGGCCTTGGTTTCCTTCTCTCAAGGGGAGGCTAAGAATTCCTGCCCTGCTTGAACTTACGGTGCCCTGCAATGCTCACACAATGCAGCGGCTGAGCAAATATACATGCAGCCCAAGTCACTACTCAAATACCAGACATTGTGAAGCCCCAATCTCTGTGCACAGTCTCAAAGAGAACAAAGAAAACAAGGAGACAATATTCTCCCAGGGACAGTGGTCAGAACAGTCACAGGATGGCACACAATATCGCTTTATCAACATTAATCTATAACTTTGTGAGGAAGAAGCTTTTTGTGTTTTTGTCTTTTTGAGATATACTCTCCCTCAGTAGCCCAGGCTGATTTAGAACTCACTACACAGCCAGTATGGCCTTGAACTCATCACACCTGTCTAAGAAACTGCTTTTTCAGCAGAAAATCAATTTGAGAGGCTACAGCAACTTGGTCAGGACCAGAGGAATTGCTGGCCACACGCCTTGCATCCCAACGTTCACGGACTAAGACGATGGAACAGTGAGGTCAAGGACACCTGAGGCCACTTATTTGGAGACCCTTATTCCTCCAAAAACAGCACTCCTGCTTCCATTCCACACTCAGCTCTCCCAGAGCTTTACTGACTTCCACCCATTCTCTTCCAAGACAACAGGGCTTAAAGAGAACTCCAACCCCAGGCTTCACCTGCTCCTCTTCCAAAGCAATCATCCGAGGATACACGATCTGAGAAGCCCAGGGACACAGGAAAGGGGACAGAGTGAGAAGAAAAGATGAAGAGATGCTGTGAATCAAGGAAGCCGGATGCAGGCAGGGCAGCAGAGGCAGCTCCACCACCCTAGGCTGTGGCAAAAACACTTCCGGGACGACAGGTCTCCCCCTCAGTGCACTCAGCTAGGGAGGCCAATTCAAAATAGGCCAACATGATGTCTTCCCCCTCAGAAAGATGACTACCCAAGCAGCTACTTCCAGCCAACTGTCTTCTCTCCATACAAATGCCCTTGGGGGAAAATACCCTGAGCACAGAGTGGCAGAGAATTGCAAGGAGGGTAGGCAGCTTCTTGCCCTGAAGCAAAGGACCTGGTGGCCAGGCACCAGCCCCTAACCACAACAGATACCTGCTTTCCTTTCCACCAGATCCTTCTGGGAATGCAGTACTACATGCCTCCTGTTAGAATTCACAAACTAACTCGATAGACTATCAAGTACTCACCTAAAGCTTGAAGTAAATGCTGTTTATAAATGAGCTCAGAGAGGAGCACAAGATCAAGAGAGGGCAAATCAATCTTGCTGACCCCAGTAAGCACAATACACTGACCATCCCAGCCTTGTCTCTACCATACCAGTGTGTTCCCAAGCCTTGGAGTGACCTCCCTACCGCCCGTCCCCATCCCTACAACTCTAGCACAGGCAAATTTTGAACCATTCAAAATGACTTCCCTTGCTTTCTTGTCTGCACGCTCTCAGTAGAGGCTTAGACGTCCAACACAGACACAACACCTGCTCCAGCTGTCCCATCTGAAGACCCCTAATGGCATAGAGCATGTCTCATTCACCTTCAGTGCCAGGCATGGGAAAACTAGAGAGGAACAAAGTTTACTGACCAGATAAATGTTCATCACTCCTACTAGGGGCCACCATAAACAAAATCAGTGGCCAGGGTCTCAATAAAATCCAACTCAAATCTGTGCACCTGTGTAGATCCCTCCTTAGACTTCTGGGAGAAGCTGAAGGTACTGGGGCTTTGTGAGTCATCTGGGCAGCAGGCCCTTTCCCCAATTTCACAGAAACAGAGCCCTGCCTATATGGGGGCCTGGACACTCGCACCTGGGACAAGCCTGGGACAGTGAGGAAGTACCAAGAGGTCTGACTTTCCCTGGAAAAATTACAGACAGGAAACAACAGGCAGTGACAGCTAGGAGATCCGACACATGCGCTAGCTAAACAAAGCAATTCAAGGTGTCATGGGCATACCCCCCAGCAGGCTTCTTGGTGTACTGCTGATGTAACTTCCCAATGCCACCGTCCAAGCCCACTTGCTCCATCGAGGCAGTCAGCTGCTTTTTTCCTCCATATCCCTTTCAGCCAAGGTACCCATCAGCGCTGCCACTGTGGAAAGGAGCCGAGTTCTTTCAACCCCTAGGATGGCCTGGCATCTAGAAGAGTGCCTATGGCTGCAGCTCCAAAGTCCACAGCTGTGCCTGGTTATCTCGAAGCTCTGGGGGCTATTGTGCCGGCAGCGGTTCCCAAGCACACTTCACTAAACCCGAGTCCGCTCCATGTCACTACAAAAGGCACCTCCTGGAAAAGGCCAGAGCCCAGGCAAAGTGTCCAGGACGCAGAGACGGAAGAGATCTTCGCCTGAATATACAGTCTAACCACAAAGGTTTCTCCTCCCGAGGGCCAAGGAAGAGAACAGAGAACATGGGGCCTGAGGGCTCTGCCAGCATAACCCGAGAGCACAGTCAGCTTCAGGTGCTGGCCACCCCGCTGCAGGGCTGGGTTCATCTGAGACATGATACTTCCATTTCCTCACCCATAAATGGAGTGCTCTCCAAACCAACTTTTGAGGCCCTTGAATCAGTCAAGAAAACAGGGTGAAAAGTCTCTTTAGCATTCAGCAGGAAGTCTGTATCGGCATTTATTCATTTAGTGTCTGCAACATAAAAAGCTAAACACCAACCTGATTCGTATCACTGTCAAGCAACCAAATAGCACCGAAGCACGTTCCATTCCTTTCAAGCCAAACTGCTGCCTAACTCTCTGGCCTGTTTCTCAAGTGAAAAACTGAGGAAGCCAAGTGAGGGCAACGCACAGTCCCACAGGAGTGAAGTACACTGTTTCTCTTTGAGGTTCACACACTCTTGGGAGGAGGAGAGTCTCCTTTCTCCTTGGCCTGGCTAAGGCACTGCAGGGTAGTTGGGCAGGGTTAATAGGAAAAAGTCAAACACCTGAAGCCAGGTGGACCCAGTTGGTGACTCAACCTTCTTCAGAATCTGCAGGTGGCTGCAAGGATCAAAAGCCGCCAAGGCAGTAAGGCACAAATGGGCAGAAGTGGGGCAGGGCTTGAGTTGAAGGCTCCATCTGCAGGTTTTGAACTCTACACACGCCTGCTAACCTAGGTCCCCGAAATCAAAGAGCAAGGGCCCCCGCTATATCCTCTGCTTACCATTCACACCTCTTAAGTCTCATTTAACCAATGAAAATGTTCTTATCGCTCATCTACCCTTGGGTGCTGGGGGAATTTAGGACCCCTGTAGTCCTGCTTCTTGTGGCCCCAAAAACCTTTGTGAAACACAACAGACTGGCTCATATCCTCTCCAATCCCTGCCTTCTGTGCAGCCCCAGCTGACAAAGAAGAGAGTTAAAAAGGAGGACTCAAGCACACACAACTCCAAACTTTTTATCTACGGAAACATTCTTCTGCATGATTGGGTGGGTGGATGGGTAGATGGCTTGTGGCAAAATAAAACGGTTTCCTCCCTTTTTCTGAGTAGTGAGTTAAACAAAATGTGAACTTGGTCTAGGTTCTCCTCCTTCCTGTACCCGCTGACATTTATTAAATATCCAAAGTGACGGACTCTAATGCTTGTATCAGCCATCTCATTTAACTCTGAGTGACCATTTATAGCAGATACAGTACTATCCTCAATTTACAGAGGAAACCAAAGCAAGTAATTGACTAGATTATACCTAACACTCAGACCTCAAATGCAGACCTGCTTTCAACCACTGAGCTACATCTACTGGCTGCTGGTCACATGCATGATTTGAGAACACAGCTGCTACCAGAGATCTCTATCAGGGAAGCTACAGCCAATCTACTACTTCAGTACAGGGAACACTACAAATGTAAAGGAAGCCAGGTCTGCAGCTGATGTCGGGTGATGCTCCAGGGTTATCCCAACTCTGCAAGGTCTATCCTTCCATGCTGGAAACCGCAGTCTCTGAAATCATGAAATGTCCCCCTGATTGTGACCAGGGCTGATGGACCACAGACAGAAGTGGGTGGCATTTCTATGTTTGGGAGCTGTGTCAGATCTCGAGTTTGCAGGTGAGGACCGGTGTCTCTCACCACAAGACTTTCTTCTCCATCTCTTCGCCCATCTATACACACATACACTCTACGTAGGAAGATCTGTGGGACCTTCTCTTGGGCTGTTACTTCCTGTCCTCCCTCCCCCCAGACAGGTTCTAAGACTCTCTCTGGAGGTCCTCCTTGAAGGAAGCAACCCACAACGAGGGGTTGCGATGAGCTCAGCTGAGAGATGGGAGACTCAGGGCAGGACTGGGTGCCCATCCAGCCACACATAAAGGGGATTAACACTCCGAAAGGTCTGAGGTTTCTTAACACCACCCCCCCCCCTTTTCCTCCTCCCCACAGAAACCTGTGTAAAAGCCGCCAAATTCAGGCCTGGGAAGGCTGAGGCAGGAAACCAAGTGGAGCCGCTCCCGGCTCCCTGTGGCCTCCGGACACAGGACACAAAGGACTGCATGCTCCTGAGAGGAGTACCTGATTCCCAAGACCTTTCTGGGCACCAAGCTTCTGGTTACATGTTTGCACTTGCAAAGGAGCCCGGTCCCTTTACCAGGAGTCCCAGCTATGTCTTTGGGTGTCTGCCCACTGACACAAAGCCTCCAAAACTCAGGTTCGGGACAAAAGAAGTTATCCGGGCTGGAAAAGCAGCCACTGCCTTTACTCAGGCTTTTCGGACCCAAGTAGGACCACCTTTCTTGCCTGTCTCCAAGAGGAAATGAGTAGGCCTCACTCTGCTGGGAAACCAGAGCTTCTCCAACATCTGCCTAAGTTCGACTTGCGGGATCCGGGTGGTCCCAGTGCACAGCAGCCCAGAGTGGAGGCCCCGAGTTTCACAACTGCACGTTCCGGTAGTGGGCTGGAACGTCTGGTGTGGTCTCCGGGTTCTGGGCTAGGTAAGGGTCGCTGTCTTGAGCCCCCTCACCTACTCTGTCTGACACCAGCCTCCAAGGACCGAGGGCCGAAGCCAGCTCCAAAGGTCTTGCGGACAGGAATTTTTTTAGGCCTCAGGGCAAAGTGCCTACAACCCTCCCCTCCGCTCCTTGGGGGAGGGGGTGTCCTACCCGGCGATGGGAGACCGGGATGGTGCCCGCCTCGAGGGACCACAGGAGACCAGGCGGAGGCGCGGCGCGAGGGCACAGGGGCCCGAAAGTTTGCCCAAGTGTCTGGGGGCGGGCAGGGCTCCGACAGGCAGAGCCGGACCACGGTCCCCGCGCGCCCCGGGCCAGGCCGGGGAGGGGTCGCACTTACTGGCCCCCTCGATCTTGTCGGCGCCGCGGCTCCACGTGATCTGGCGCGTCTCCAGTTTGACCTGGAAGGTCTTCCGTTCCGGCCGCTGCGACTTCTTGGAGTAGAACAAAGTCATGACTGTGCCCACCTCGAGGCTGCGGCAGAGGTGCAGCACCTCGGCGTCCGAGGGCGCGCCGGGCCCGCAGCCGTTGGCGCAGGGGGTCGCGGCGCCCGCCATGGCTCCAAGCTAGCGGGGCGGCGGCGGCGGCGGTGCAGACCCGGCGGGCCCGGGGCGGGCGGCGGCGGCGGCAGAGGCGGGCGGCGAGCGGGACCCGGCCGCGGCGGCTCCTGCGGGCGGACACGGGGCGGGGCCTGAGCGCGGGGGCGGGGCGACGCGAGGCTCCGCCCCCTCCGCGCCGGGAACAAAGGCGCCCGCGGGGAGGACCCCCGCCCCGCCGCCCCCGCCGCGCCTGCGCCGCGCGACCCCCGGGCCAGGCCGAGCGCAGGAGCGCGGGCGCAATGGCGGCGGGGGCGTGCGCGGCTCACGGTCAGGTCCCCGGGGTCCGGAGCCCGCACGGCTTCCCTGCCCCCCGCCGCCCGCGTGGACCCGGACACGGCGCGGGGAGCCCCGGCCGGCCCGTCACGCACGCAACCCCGCCCACAGGCTGCGGCCCGTCCGTCAGGCGCGCGCACCGCGAGCCCCGCCACGGCCTGCGCGCGGCCGGGGTGGGAATGTCGAGGGCGCCACGCGCCCCCCTGCGCCCGCCCGCCCGCCGAGCCCGGTTACCTGGGCGGGCTGCCTGGCGGAGGGAGCCGGGCCAGGCCCGGCCGCCTCACACCCGCGGCGGCGGCGGCAGCGGGGGCGGCGGCGGTGCGCCCTCTCCGGGGAGGAGCGCGGGCGGGATCGCCCGCCGATTGGCCGCTGGCTTATGATGGACAGCAGGCGTGCCCCGCCCTCTCCCCCGCAGGCCACTCTTGCGACGGCTGGGCGTACCTCTGAGCTCCAGGGTCGCCTTCGAGGATCCGGGGCCTGGGAGAAGCCCCCGTTGGCCGCGCCCTTAGTGGTGTTCTTCCGTGGCTGCTGCCCTCCGCGCCTCTCGCCCGGCCTGCGCGCTGTAAGACTCGGGCCTTCTTCCCCGTATCCTCCCTGTACATGCTCTCCAGACTTTTGGGTTTCTAGGCCTTGGTTTCCCCCTTCCACGGTACCCAGCCCCCTGGTTTCCAGAGGCTTTTCTTTCTCTGGACCGAGCGCCAAGTGACTCAGTGCCAGTGACCTTTCCGACGACCTCTCCCTCTGCGCTGTCACAGGTGACGCTATCCTGGAACTCCCCTAAACGCCAGGTCCTGGCACTGCGCCACCTGCTCCACATCCCTGTTCATGGCTCCCCCCATTGCTGCTGCACTTTCTCAAGATGGCAGTGAACTGTCTTGAGTGGTGGAGGCCCCTATCTGTCTCCCCAGGACTATTTGACCCTCATGGGTTTGCCTACCTCTGTGCTCCAGGTTTTCCCACTGAAAAGGAATTAAGTCATGATCCCTTTAACCGTGCGCAGGAATTCCTACTGCATCTCAAATCACTCCCTGCATGGCCCAGCAGTTCTGACCTGCCCCTGTTTTGTCTCTTACCCCCGACCTTCATTCTCCAGCTGAGACAGCTTTCTGTGCCTGGTGAATAATGTTCAGTCTTCCCGAAGCCATCTCTCAACAGCACCCCAAACACGGAGGGCGCTTCTGGTCACGTTGAGCAAGCAATTGGGTGGTTTCTGTGCAGTTCAGACAACTTGCTGTATCTCAGAGGTGAGAGTTCCTTACAGTTCCTCCAGCCCATGCCAGAGAAAGATACCGTTTTCTTGGAGTGCGTAAAAGTAGAATTTGTGAGTATCTTAAGTGCGTTCTCTGCCAACCCACCCAGCTGACTCTAGCTGGTACAGTGGGTTACAGGTAAGAGCACTTCTGGTTTTATCTTGCTGTAGTGGCAACATAAGTAAGTATTCATTAATGTAAACGTGCTCCCCCCCCCCAAAAAAAAAAGCCCAGAATTCAGCCTGGCCCTGAGAAACTGTCCTAAGAGGAGATGGGGGTAGCTGAGATGGTGTGCCATCTAGTGACAGGCTTTAAAGGAGTGGAGAAGGAGCTGGAATCTACCCAGCTGGCTGGCTGGTTCGGCCTTGCAAGGACACTTGGTCCTCACACTTAACTCCCTACTTACAGATGATGGGCCCCAGTTTCCTGGTGAGAAAACAGTCTTTGGAGATGTTCTGCCCCTTAACCAAGGTCAGAACTAACAAATGGAAATCTGAACCCCAATCTATCTCACAAGAGGGCTGCTAGCTGAGCTAAGTCCTGAAGGTTTTCATTGGAGGGGCAAGGTAGGTGTACCCATAGCTCCACTGGAATCTAGCAGAATATGAATGTTTACGGTGTGGCTGCACCTGGCTTAAAATGATGCAGCTCATGTTAGGTAAAGATGGTGGTTCCAAGGGCTGTGGAGGGAAAGAGCAGAGACGTTTGATGAAAATGGGAGATTTGCTTCAGATGGAGTAGACAAGAAAGACTTCTTTGGCCTGTAGGCCTTTAGAAGAGGCCAAAGGACTTAAGATGGCTAGGGAAGTTATGGGAGGGCTGGAGGGTTAAAAGGCCCTGAGGTCAGAAAGAACCTGGAGTTGACGCAATGGAGAGGAACAAGCAGCGGATTAGAGTGGGAAGGCAGATGGGCTGAATAGGACTGCCCATGTCTGCCCAATCTTATCCCTTTCCCCAGAGGCCCTCTTCTAAAGTATTGTAGCTGTCATTGAGTTTCTGCACCAACCCCAGAAGTCTGTAGACTGAGATGCACTTTTAAAATGTCTTTTATTTTCTGGGAGCTTCCCAAGGCACAGCAGAAACTTCTTGCTTTTGCTTCGTCTTTGGGGCCAGAGGCAGCCCCCCCATCCCCAAGGGCTCCAGAAATCCCCACCAACGGAAGTCTGTTGCCAGGCTTATGGTGAGAGAACAGGGCCCCATTTCCTCTGGGGACTTGTGGGCTGACATCCCATCCTTCCACCCAAAGGGGTTGAGTAAAAACAGGGCACATGCAGGGTGTGGCCGGTGTGGGCTTCCCCCAGTTCAGCATCTATATGGGTGTGTAGGTGTTATTGGCAATGTGTGCAGCTTCGCTGTCTGGAAGGAGCCGTCCCAGCACCCACATAAGACACACGCGTGTGACATCACCCAGGCTAGCCCAGCTCGAGTCTATTTCTGGGAGCACTCAAGCTTCAGTGTGCCTTAGCTTACACCAAGCCTATGCCTGGTGTCAGATCTAGCTTAACAGTCGCTATGGCCTGGGGACTTGCTCTCCCAGCTATTTTATTTAATAACCACTTAGAACAGTGCTCAACAATGGAACTGCTGCATTCATATTAGCTCATCTCTTCCTCGTTGCAGCTCTATAAGATACAAACTCCATAGGTAACAGAAGAAACTGAGGTCTCACTGGGCACTGTAGCATATGCCCATAGTCCTAGCCCAATCTCGATACAAGATTTCAAGTTTGAAGCCAACTTGTGTTACACGGGGATATCCTGTCTCCACAAAGAGTGATAGAGACATGCCCGCGGTCACACTGCTGGTGGGTGGCAGGGAAAATGCAAACCCAGGCAGCCTGGCTTTGCACAATGCTGAGATGCTTCCCAGATCCTGGCAGCTTTTCCTTCTTTCCTGTATCGTCACCCCTTTCTGAGTACTCCTACCAACTGCGTTTTCTGTTTTCAGTGATTTTATTCATGGTTGTCCAACATGGTTGGTTTCTGGGGTGGTTTGGTTTGTACACAGGGTCTCTGTAGCCCAGGCTGGCCTTGGATTCAGTGACAGTTCTGCCCTGACATCTGGAAGGCAGAATGTTTACGACGGAGCAGCCTGTGGCCAGCATTATGGAGGGAGAAGGATGGGCCCAGGGAGAACTGAATCTGTAGTGCAGGTCTTGATGACAGCCTCAACCTCCAGGGAACTGTGTGTCTGGTGCTAGCATCAGATGGATGTGCCTGCTTCCGGGAAGAGCTCAGCCTCAATCACATGGCTCTTCACAGCTCAGGTTATCACAGGGACCTGAAGTGCCTCCCCCAGCATCATTCTTCCTTGAAGGGGAGACTCACAGTTGTGTGTGTGCATGTGTGCATGTTCCTGTGTGTGCGTACAGGTGTGCATGTTCCTGAGAGAGTGTGCATGTTCCTGAGAGTGTGCATGTTCCTGAGTATGTGTGTGCATCAGGGGTCTTCCGTGGTCACTCCCATATTTTCCAAGCAGTATCTTACACTGAATCTGGGGCTTACAGATTTGTTAAGCTACCTGCCCAGCAAGCCCCAAGAGTATCTGTTTCTGTCACCTCCAGCCCTGCCTGGGGATTACAGACATATGTACCTGGCTTTTTATGTGGGTGCCGAGGATCCAAACAGCTCTTCATGCTTGCACATGGAGAGTTTCATCTACAGGAACAATCTGCCCAGCCCCCTGTTACTTTTTGTCAAGGTCTGGGCAGGTTATGTAGTTCGCTAAATATATTCTTTTTCAGTCCTTTAAAAAAAGTGTACTTTAAAACAAAACAGAAACACTGTGCTGTTGAAATGGGAGATTGAAAGAAAAGGGCACAGTACAGTTAATATAGAAATGTAACTGCTGTGATTGAAAACAAATGTGGCCGAGCTTTCCTGTAGCCAAAGCAGTTACACTTTCTATTTGGTAACTGATTCATTGGGATGGGAGGGGTTTTCCTGTCATTAAATTATAAGGAAAGTTTTCATGTGTATGTCTGTTTGGTTGAAATAACAAAGAATGTTCTGACAAGTTAATAGCAAGAGGTAGCACAGTTTTAATTTGTTCCTTGTAATGATCTCAAGTAACTACAGAAGGTGCAATCTGAGAGCATAGCTCAGGGAAGCCCCATTCCTAAAGGGAACCAGTTTTGTATATATTTGCACTGTCTAGTTAATCTATGCACAAAACTGAGTTCCTCTTTTTTTTTCCCTCAGTTGCTTGTGTTTGTTAGACGTCTGAGTACACAGATTATATTTCTAAAATGATTACTCTCCGTGCATCTTTGCTCCTCCCCGAACTACAGTCTTGTTCTGTGTGTAGTTTCACCACTCGGCGCACCATGTCTTCCAGCTTGCATCCTCACCTGGGTTACATGCCCAAGGACTCAGCTCTCTACAGCTCTTAGTACTTTGCTGCTGACTGTTCCCATTGAGGGTTTCCAGCTGTGGGGAGCAGGGTGCTGTGATTGCATCACCTCTGTGGTATGGCACAGAAGGTGGAAGGTGGAAGGGGTGGAATATGAAGCCATGTGGATTTGCTTTTTTCACCCCCTTTACCCTCCCTGCAAACAGTCCTGATATGGCCTCCAGATCATTAAGACAGCAGGGCTAAACCAATCAGGTCCCCAGTGTAGGAGCGGCTATGGAAACAGTCCTGTCCTGATTCATTGTGAGGTGGGCCCTGGAAACAGCCTGACTTAGACTTCATTGACTTAGGGAGGGCTCAATGAGACATTATCACTCTCCAAATGAGGTGAGCACTCACTTCACAGCAAGGGCACTCTAAGGTGTTCTGTGAAGGTTTTTAGAGCCGATAGGATACTAAGCTTTCAGAGACAGCATGATTAAAATGTTCAAGTATTTGTTGAGTGACACATGCATACTTTAAGTCACATATTTAAAACACTGTTTTCCCATTCATTCAAGTAATCAAGTCAGTTCCATGTCTTACATGGTTATGAGAACCATGTACTGAATCATCTAATGTCATTCTCAAATCGTGTTGCACTCACTGCCCTTGACTTTATCGAGGAATAATTCAGTGTTTCTGACATCTTTTTAAGGGTCTTCCGTGTTAGGCAGAGAGATGACATGTGATGTTATTCTTGGGAATTTTAATCTAAGCAGAATTATCTTTCAGTGTAACAATTAAAATTTCTCCCAAAGATGCATATTAATGATTTTCATCATTACTGTAGGATTTAAAATATTTTAGCAATATTTTTTATTCAATTGTGCGTGCGTGCGTGCGTGCGTGCGTGTGTGTGTGTAGAACCACAGGCGAATTTGGGAGCCACCATGGACGCCTCCACCTCCTTGTTTATGCTGCCCCAGGATTCACAGGCTCCGCCCTACCAGGACCAGAAACGCAGGCCGCCCTCGCTTCTGCCTTGCGTGTGTATGTGGAGTCTAGGATCCAAACTCAGGACCTTCACCTGCAAGGCAGAGGCTTAACTCCTGAGCTACCTCTCCAGCCCCTAGGATTTTAAATATTTTATGGAGACTATTGAAATGTATGCAAGTATAGACAGGATGGCAATTTTTTTTTTTTTTTTTTTTGATGTGGGGGGATATAGCCTAGAGCCTCATGCAAGCATGCTGGGCCAAACGTTCTACCTCTGAGTTACACTACCAGCCTGGGCTTCAGCAGTTAAGGACTGACTGCTTCCTTCGATGCCAACACTACCCACTAAAACCCTCCCATATTATTTTGACAAGTAATCTCAAACTATTCATAAATGTTTTTAAAAATACATAAACCGCATAATTAAATCTAAAAAAGGTCAAGTCTATTTAGTAATCTTCAAGAGGCTGCTCATATAGAATACTTGGGATTGTGAAAAATAATTACTAAGTCTTTGGTAAGTTTCTTTGCCTTCTTGTTTGCTGATTTTGTCAGGGGACTACTTAAAAGCATCCAAAACTAGCTTAACTTGAGGTCATTTAAGGGTGTTTTCTCCAAGAAGTACTTTTTGGTTCAAAATAAGTAGAGAATGTCTCATTCTATGAGGGAATCTGCAGGAACTGAAATATAAGTCAACTTTTTTTTTCCTCAGAAGAAAATTGAAAAACAAAATTGTTTTCCCTGTGGAGGAAATGCCTACAGCCTGTGCGATATTTAGGAAATGACTTCAGAGTTGGAATCTGCTGGAAGTGGGAATGAGAGGGCTGTCAAGATGGGCTACCTAGCTTCAGGTTGCAGTCCCCGCCTGACAAGTCCTGGCATAGGTTCTGACCTCTCTTCCAGAGGTTCCTGAGGAAAACGCTACAGAAGTGTGGTTGGCAGCATGCAGAGCTCAGGAAAGGGGTCTGGATTCAGGGGTCATCAGTCAGACTGAATGAGACAAGAACCATGTGATCTAGGGACCTGGTAAAAGGTGACATAGGAGATAGGTATTTAATTAAATTTAAAACAAAAGTATTTCACATGTATGTATATGTGTATCAGAGGGTACTGTGTGTGCCTGTGGAGAACCAAGGGTTACATTGGGAATCACTCAATTGTGGTACCACCAGGGGCAGAAGTACAGGCTGCCACCATTTCTGTCTGGTGTTTTTATGTGGAATCTGAGATCCAAACTCAGGGCCTTCTGCTTGTGAGGCAGAGTAAGCTTAACCCTTAAATCATCTCTCCAGTCCAGCCCTAAATTTTCAACTTCTGTGGAACATGTGCCTGTGGAGGTCAGAAGACAGCTTTAAGGAGTCAGTTCTCTCCTTCCACCTTTATGTGGCTCTAGAATTGATCTGAGGTCGTCAGACTTGCAGACACCTTTAGTCATTTTGCCAGCCCCAGAGAAACATTTTTAGACGGGAAGTGGTCACATGTATTTTTTTTCAAATGAAATGTCCAAAAAAAGTGTGTAGAGACCAATCACTGGAGGCCGTATGGGAGTGCAGCAAGTGGGCATGAAGCTCTAACCTTGATATGCAATGATGAATAGACTGTCAGGAGTCACTAAGAGATCACAGGACCCCTGAAATGCCGGGCTTGTAACATGCAAGGAATTCATTCCATAGTAGTACTTTAAAAACAGAAAAGTGGTCGGCAGCATCCACTGCCAGGAGCAGCTTAAAATGCACAATAGAGGGCAGATTTACTGGCTTAGTGTAGGTCACTGGTGTCTGGAGAGGGAGCTATGCTTGGCAGCAGTGGATGACTCACGACAGGTATTTGTGAAATGGAGAGGAAAAGAGGTGGTGGCTAGAAAACATTGGGTGATTGTAAAGTTTTCTTTATTTTTTTTTTTTAATGTAGCAGAGGTGTTAAGTTGGGTTTCAGTTTTCAGCCGGGAGAAGGGACATGACTTGCTGAAGAGATGCCAAGGAAAGGGATGTGTCCTCTTTTGCTCATAGCTGGTCTCAGCTGAGTCAGGATCTGACAAAGGAGTGCCTCAGAAGCCGTCAACCTGGCCTTTGCTCTAGATCAGGGCTGGAACGGAGACGTCAGGAACCACCACTAAATGGACTCCTGCCTCCAGCTTCTGGAGTTCATCCAACTTGTCAGGGTGAAGTGAGCTGCCTAAGCCTGCTCTCTGGGGGCCCACCCTTAGCAGTTGTCTTGAGCAGCATGTACTTGCCAGTACCTATTGTCAGAAGACCTACTGCGATCGGTGGAGTGGTAGGCACTACCTGCTGTGTGCAAAGACGCTTGTGTCTGATTTACAGTTAGGGACAATAGTTTATCTCCTTGTTTTGCTAAGTCCTGCTCAAAGTCTCAAATCTTAGGCTCATCTTCTCACCCATCACCAGTCAGAGTATCTGATCTCTGAAGAACCTTTGTTGATAATTCCCTTTATATTCCAGTCAGGCTACCTCAACACCAAAGAATTTAAAAATACTAAGTTCAAAAGCAACACTGGTGACAGCTTTCTTTATTCTGAATAAGTGTAGTCTCCCTCACTGGTCAATGATATCAAGGGTTCCAAGGACCCCCAGAATTCTCTGCCCCAGTGAGAACAGAGACCAATTAAGGCTTCCTGAATATCCCTCATTGGGCCAGCAAACTAGGGTCTAAGGCCCTTCCGTTGGTCATCGGTAGTGACTATCCTGCTTCTGACTTGGAGACGTCACTTTTTAGCTTAAGCTAGCTAAACCTTAACCTGGAAATAATGGAAGACACTATAGGGATTATAGCCAGATAGGGTACCTGGAGGACTGGGAAATGGTCACAGATATAACATTTTAATCAACCAATGAGGATGGGGAAAATTTCATTCTATCTGGGAGACAGGGTCTGGAATCTGGTGCTGACTCAAAACTGACTGGAAGTCTAGCCAACTTTACTTACTGCTTCTGACCAGTATACATGGAAAATACTTTAAAACTCTTCCCAAATAAACTGTCTTCCATCCGCATCACACACATGGGCTTATGCAGTTCTGAAAGGACTTTTGGGCTACATTTTTACTTCTGCTCCACCTCCCACAGCAGGACTGAGGTACTCACGCTAGGCTTAGCCCAGTCCCAGAGAGGACCTGTCCTGGCTGATCTGAGAATTAACCCTTAGCCCCAGAGCATTAACAAAGAGGCAGACACCACATTTCCGTTAAGTTGTAGGAATTTATTTTAAATAACCTACAGTTGATTAAAAGGGAGTTCATGATAAAAATAGAAGATACTCGAGGAGAGATGTGGGAAATGGACTCTGCACACACACTAACTAGCAATGCCTCTAAAACTAATGATTATAGCAAAAAATGTCTTCACATTAAAATTCTGCTTTTTATGTTTTTTTTCATTTTTTACACAATTAAAAAAGAAAAAATAAAAGCCCTAAATCTTGATTATTTTTCCTTTTTTTTTTGGACCAAATACTCATTTTCCTCTAAATTTATTGACCTGTGGAACTTTTTATACAATAAAATCTTTCAAATGAAAGACTGGGGTCTCCAAAGAACAAGTGGCTGTCTTAAAGGGTACAAAGAAAGAATGCTCAAAACAAAGGATGATGGGAAAATGGTTTCAGTCACTGATTATTTCATTATCCTTAGACTCACGCGCCCTTCATCCCGCCCCAACCCCAATCTACACGATCTTTAAGATCAAGAAAAAGGTTTAAATATTTTAAAATAATTAAAAAGAAATAAAAATTCACATTTAAAAAGGAACACTCAAGTCAGGAAATATTTTCCCATCATGCTTTTCTGTGAACAGGTGTCTGAACCAAAACACTGCCAATGTAGCGACTGCTTCAAGTTTAATGAAACTGATTCCCATGACACTAGAGTGACAACTCTACAAGGTGCGCTGGGCTTGTGTTTGTTTGTTCTACTTAATTTTAAATTCCTGAAATAGGGGAGGGGGAGCTTAGGAATTTGTTTCTATTAAAATATAGAAGTTATTGCAAAACCCTAACTGTAAAAACGCACCAATATAATCGGACTTCGCATACAGTAGCTAAGAGGATCCAAACAGTTCAGTGAAACTGAATTTGCCTGGCAGGATGCTGACAAATTCCCATCCACTTGCCCTCTTGAAAATAAAAACAAAATTCAAAACAAATCATACAGCTAGAATTTTGATATCTGAAATATTTTTAAATAAGTTGTCCATAGGACAACTGGCTCAGCTCTCCCTTATAACATCTCCAGGTTTCTCTTTTTGCAAAGATGTTGGTTTGTTAAGACTTGCTGCCTCTCCCTCAGGTGTGAGGGCAAATGAGGCTCACAGTTTATCCATCTTCCCCAAACCACACTGTTCCTTTTCACAGGACCTGCCCCTTGAGACAGGTTAAAACTCATAGTCCTCATCAGTCATGTCGATGGCCCAAGCAAACTTCTCCCTCTGGGTTTTGTTGTAAATTTTCTCAATGGGAACCCCCCACTTCTTGCACCTGCAAAAAAAAAAAAAAAAAAAAAAAAAAGAAAGGAGCTTAGTGTGACTCCGCAAGGGCCCGGAACTTGAATGTGCAGCCCTTTCCTTGTGAAGATAAATACTGGTGCATGTACTGCTGCATGTTCCTAGGGTATCATTAATGTGTTTCATCTTGACAGTGATCTTTAAACAAGAGGAAAACAGATGCTGAGTAATTAATACTCGATATTCTCATGCAATTAGTCAGTGGAACTAAAGTTTTAACCTATATTCCACCACCCATACTTGGGCACAAGCTGCCATTAGAGGTGGTACTACCACCTAACTCAGAATTCTATAACTAAAGCTTGAACATCTTAAAAAAAAAACCCCACAAATGAACCACCTGTTTTACATGTTCTACAATCATGCAGAAGGACAGAAGGGGGGGGGGTGAAGGGGAAAGCATCCTGGATTGCTTTTACCTCCTTTTTTTTTTTTTTTTTTTTTTTGCTTTGCTCTGATTTTCCCAAGCTCTGCCCACCAGAGTAGGAAGTGCATGCTGCCTCTCTTCTGCCTGGAATTTTCTTTCTTTCTTTCGAACATGGAACCTGGGCCATCTCTCCAGCCCTTATTGTGTGTGTGTGGGGGGGGTGTGTGTGTGGGGTGTGTGTGTGTGTGTGTGTGTGTGTACACTTGTATATGAACGCCCAAGGGTGACTTTAGGTGTGTGTGTGTGTGTGTGTGTGTGTGTGTGTGTGTGTGTGTGTGTGTGTGTGTGTGTGTGTGTGTACACTTGTATATGAACGCCCAAGGGTGACTTTAGAAGAGCTGCCTGGCATTTTTATCTGTGGGACTCAGGATCTCAACTGAGATCCTACTTATAAGGCAGTGTTTATACAGACCAAGTTGGCCTCAAACTTGCAGTGATTACAGATATATCCCATTATGCCCAGCTTCCTTCTTTCATGTGCAAAAATTTTACTGAAAGTTCTATGAAAACATGGATGAATGAATTCTTGTTCTTTCAATAAGGCCTAAGAGATTCCACACTTAAAATTTTGAAAGACAACATAGGGTAGGGAGATGGTTCAGTGGACAAGAATGCTGGCTGGGTAAGTAGTAAGAATCTGTTTGCCTCCTCAGCATCATATAAAAAGCTGGAGGTGGCCATGTATATACCTGTACCTCAGTACTGTGAGCTGGGAGAAGGATAGATCCTGGAAGCTCACAGGCCAGCCAGCCTAGCAGAAGTTACAAGCTTCAGGTTCAGTGAATCTGCATTATGGAACCAAGGCAGACAGGACAACAGAACACGGGTAGCCCATGTGGGCACAGATGACTCCCTCCAATGTAACAGAACACCATCTGTGATGATGCACTGGACTCGCTGACAGATCCTCACAAGCAGAGCAGCATGTGAACAGCAGCAGACAGGCTTTCTCTGTGCAGCTCAGGGACATGTGGAAGCTGACGACATTCTCCAGAACCCTCCACTGTTCTCCAGTCAGTGAGAGAAGGTCTAGATGGCCCAATGCTTACCAAGCCACTGTGATCCTGGGGTCCAAATAATTGAGTTTGGAGGTTCCCAAGGCAATTTGTTTATTTTCCTCTCGGTCTGTAGCCTGAACCTCTAGCTTCATCAGCTGTTCTTCCAGTCTTTGTACAGCCTTCTTTTTTGACTCTACTACCCTGAAAGAATGGCAGAAACAACAGGAGCTAAGCCAGGCCTCTCAACAACACACCCTGCCACTTAGGAGTACAAGCATAAAAGGTTTTACTTACACATATAGTAACCCCCCCCCAAGAAATCCTAAAAAAAATTTGATGCTGAACCACGCCCATAATCCTGGCACTTTGGGAAGCCGAGAAGATTGAGAGGACAACAGCAACCAAGGGTACATGGAACTCTGCTTCCAAAGAAAAGCAAAACCAGCTTGGCACATTCCTGGAGAACTACTTACTGGCAGCTAATGGATACTAGGGGAGAGGAACTAATGTCTTCAGTGGTGAGCTGGTCATGCTCTGTGGATACTGACACATCTGTGCCCCCCCCATGTGTGTGTGTGTGTGTGTGTGTGTGTGTGTGTGCGCATGTTAAATTCAGTGGGAAACAAAGACCAAGCAGTGGGAGAGGCACTTGTTGAGATGGAAGCTTGGGACTACAAAGGAATGTGACCAGGATCTATCATATAAATTGATCGAAGATTAAATAAAACAATAAGAAACTAGAAGAGCTGAGGCAGCAAGGCCTGGAGCAGTGATGCTGACTTCTCTCATCTGACCCAACACAGACACGTACTTCTTGGTTTTTGTATCCTTCATGACTTTGGCATCAGCCTTAGCACTTTTCAGGTCCCGCCGAGCATCTGCTAGCTGATCTTTCTTGGCATCAATCTAGGAGGGAGAGAAAAGTAATGAGCTAGACATTAAAAAGAAGAGCTCCATAAAAGAGGGTGAAACCTTGGAATTGTATCCACAAAACTATTTCAGTGTTTTTTAGATAGTAACACGGGTGGGTTAGAGAGATAGTTCAGGGGTTAAGAGTCTGCTTCACAAGCAGAATTCCTGAGTTCAGATCCCAGGTCTCACATAAAAACACTAAGACAGAAACAGCAGCAGCTTGTACTTCTGGTCCTGATGGGCAGAGTTTGGGAAATCCCAGAGTGAAGCAAAAAGGAGGAAGCAGGGACACAGTGTCCTCTCATACACACACACACACACACACACACACACACACACGTAACCTGCATTGTGCCAACCCCCCCAAAAACAACCCCCCCCCAACAGGGGTAGCCTCATGAAGACATAAGAGTATATACATAGTTACTGCTGAATACTATTTCAAGTGCTTTTATTAGTCACATCTAGGAAGATGACTCAAGGGTTAAATAAAGCCTTTGCCTCAAAGCAAAAAGACCTGAATTCAGATCCCTGGATTCCAAGTAAAAATGTGTGTGTGGAAATGGCAGCAACCTGTAATTCTGGCCCTGGAAGGCAGAGCCTAGAAAACCCCAAAGCAAAGCAATAAGGAGGTAGAGTAACCCAGGATGATTCCTCCTAGTGTCACCTTTGGACCTCCACAGACACACACACTCAAGTGCCCTTTCATGTAAGGTTCTGTAAGATGAGTAACCTGAAAATGGCTGCTATTCTTTCAAAAAACAATTTGATTTTATACAACTGACCAGGCCCAGATGGCAGTTATTTATCAACCTGATCTTGTGCAGACTTTAGTGTTCCAAGAACACTGTAGGAGAAACCTTTTAGGACACTGAGCAAGCCCTGCCATCCTTATATTCCACCAGCCCATTGGGAAGGAGTTGCCAGCAGGCTGCACCGAAGAGAAAAAACCAAAGTATGGCAATAAGGCATGGCCTAGCTCTGACTTTGTTTTTAAGAAGTTGAGAAGTCTGAACTGAGAAGGAAATTATTATCACTCAATAGCAGAGATGAGAAGAAAACATTATCAGCTGCAGTTTATTTTCCCCCAAAGGAAATCTTACAGAATCTCTATCTGTGAAGGAAGAGACAGTGGTAATAATATTTTTTTTTTAAAGTTCCTCTTGTATGTTGATTAGAAACAGCAGCAGCCAATAGGATGGCTTGAGCTGAAACTGGTGAACTTACACTGCTGAGGCTCAGATCCTCCAACTCTGTGACCAACCTATGAGGTTGAGAATATCCCAAAATAAATAAATACTGACTCATACACATTGGCTGCTGTTGCCTTAGCCTGGAATTTTTCGTTTACACACACACACACATACACACACACGCGCGCGCGCACGGGCGCCAAGATTAGAAACAGGCCACTATTGTGAAGGAATCATTAAATACATTTTACTGTGGGGGGTGGCTTACTTCCAACATCTACATTGTCCAAAGCCAAGTTAAGGGAACTGATTCTACATACAAAAAAAAGCATCATAGAAGCCACTACCCAAATTCTCCTTAGGTTAGAAATGCGACAAGCCATAATCTTTTAACCATTTCTGTGAATTCTAAATTGGCAGACTATGTCAATTTTTCCCAAAGCACCAAAGACTCTATTGATTCATTTGGCAAATGGGTGTGTTTGTTTGGCGAGCACATAGCAGAGGGTTCCTAGGCAGCCTGATTTGCTCATACAGTGGTGGGAGGTGGGGAGAAGAAGGAAGAAAGAGAAGGAGGGAAAGAGAGAAATGACCTCCTGGTGCTGTAGGGAGGATCTCCTCAACTGGGTAAACAGCACCTGAATGCTCACCAATTCACATCAGATTTGGAAAGATAAAAGGAGGAAAGTAAACAATACCAGTGTTAAGAGGGGGAGCAGCAAGGGTGAATGCTAAAATGTGCAATCTCTTGAGTTCTTGGCTTACTGACCCTGTGATCTACAGATGAGAGATCTATGGATATATTTTCACTCACTGTGGACACAGTGAACCAACCCTTCAACAACATCTGTAGGATAAGCTCTAAGTTGTGTTTCTAGATTCAGATGTACTATTCCTGGCATTCATTTTGACATTTAACTCACTCAACAGTTATACACACACAAACTGCCATAAACTTGAATGGAAAAAATGTATCTGCAATTTGATTAACCTCTAGTTAACATTTATTATGACTAAGTTCTTTATTATGACTAAGGGCAAGAAATCAAAAGAAATATAGGAGGTCCTATTGCTATCTCCACTAAATGCTGATATTTTCTTGTAGCTGTTGCAAAAATCTTTGAAATATCATATTCACTACTATTTAACTTTACAGTAGTTATTAGAACCACCTCAAGATTTTATGTAAGGATATCTTACCTATGCCACAGACTATATTTCAATATAACTGGTTTCCCTATGTAACTTGGTTTCTATAGTGAACTAACTGGAAATCTTCCCTATGGGTTAGAATATTCACACAGACAAGTTAACATACTACATCTAAGACAAATGCTATTCATCAGACAGGCAGAAAAAGGAAGAGTTCCATGGAAGGGAACAGTGCCAATTTGTTTCCACATTCATCTCTCCCTCTAAGATACAACACAGCCAAATCCAGCACACATCAACAGATGTTTGCTGATTAAATAGAAAAGAAGCTAAGATCTGGAGGAAGTTAACCCTTCCTCTTTGCTTTCCTTTTCTTCTGCTGTGGGGATTGAACTCAGGGTCTCATACATGCCTGATCAGCATAGGCTCTATCAGATAGACTCCCAGCCCTATGAATGTATTATTTTTTGCCATAACAACTTTATATGGTGCTAGTGATAGAATCCAAGACCTTCTGAATGCCTACTCTTTACTTCCATTTTCCTCCTGTGCAACAATATCAATTAGCAATAAAAAGGTGCATCAAAGTTTCCATTTCAAAATTGGAAGTATTCAATATAGTCACAGCACAAAAATTTCAGGAAAAATGGGCACTACAATATTCATAGTTACTATCATATCATCTCCATTTGATCAGCAAGAATCTTTCTTCCGATGCAGACCCAGACCACAAAGCCAGAGACTTTCCCCACAGCAGACATAATTCCCTTTTTATTGTGTTACCCCCCCCAACCAGACCCAAGATACCTTAGACTGCAAATTCATCATAGACTTCTCAAACGTTTTTGGTGGTGCTCTCTGATGGTTACAAAGAATTGCAACAGCTCGGTTGGCACGGTTATAAGAAAGAATCTTTGCTGGGATATTCTCATCCGCTAAAAAAAAAAAGACACAAAAGGGTCAGTGTGTGTACCCACAGTGCAAAAATTATCTTCCCTGGACTCATGACTTCCATGGACTCGAACAAATTTCTTCTAAGGCACAAAGTCAAAATTCGAGCTAATTTTTTTTGTTTGTATTGTTTTTTTTTTTTTAAAGGCAATCTCTACTTAAGTCTAAATGAGTTTCTATCACAGAAAGATTTCTGAGTTTCTCTAATATATATATTTTTAAATCATAGCCTAAAATACTGATTTTCAACACGCCCATCTCTGGCTTTTCTGGTTCATATACTAAGTATACTTGAAAAATTTACAGGAGAAGCAGAAATGTATTACCACCAAATCCTGAGTCAGGAGAAGTTTAATATCTGCAAGTCTGGTTATGTGGGAGAATGGGCTGTTTGAAGTTTTTAGTCCAATCTGAGCTACAATGTAAGACCTTGTCTAAAAAAAAAAAAAAAAAAACAAACAAACTCCACAGGGGAAAAGATCACTTATTTTCAAGGGGAAAAAAAAATGACAGAAACCTTAGTGAAAATGTTCAGTCTTATATTTTTCTAGCAAACACAACTTCACTTGTCTCAATTTAATGCACTGGCTGTACCTGTGAGCTTTAAAGGAACATACACAAATCACAAAATGCAGGAACTTTAGAGCAGATGACAAGTTCTCAGTCAATATTACACGAGATTAACTGAGAAGCTGGGGATAGGAATGGAAGAAATAGGAATGATCTTATGCTTAATGCAACTAAGCTGTAGCTCTCTACTGGAAACTATGAGAAGAAAGTTCCAGTTGCAGTGAAGAAAAAGTCCCACAATTACTTACGGGCTGTAAGTTCCTTTAACTGTTGCTGTAGCGTGATGGAGGCATTGTAGGTACGGAACACCTTGGCTGTCAGGCCCTCCATGAGATCCTGAAGATGCTTATTAAGAATACCAGTCTAAAGGAGACAACAGAACATTGGAACTGAGGTTAAAAATCAAACCATCTTTTCCACTCTGGCAAGTCCTTAGAGTGCAATCACAATCTTTTTACTGCTCTTTGAATGGAAGTTGGAAAAAGATAATTCGAGAATATTGGATTGAAGACATGCTTTCCAAAAGTACTTCAATCTTACACAAGTCAGAAAAAAAAAAACAAAAACAAAAACAAATGAGCTTCATTAAGATCTTCCCTTAGGTTGGAGAGATGGCTCAGGAGTTAAGCCTTGGCCTTGAACGCAGAAGGTTCTGAGTCTGAATCCCAGATCCCATATAAAAATTCCTGGTGGAAATGGTGGCAGCCTATACTTTCAGCCCTGGAAGGTGGAGTCTAGGAAATCCCAGAACAAAGCAATAAAGGGGTAGAACAATTCAGGATAATTCCTGAAGTCACCCTTGGACCTCAACAGGCATACACAGTGCCCTATACACACCTTCTCACTTTCTTCCCTCTCTCCCCTCAAAAAAGATCTTCCCTGGTTAAGAAATAAGAGCAAAGTCTTAGGACCCTAGTAGAGGTGGCTGGGCATCCAGTCAAGGGAAGACTCTAGAGAAAATAGGGACGATAGAAAGTAGGTCTCAATTTCTCACCCTCAATCCCCCACCTTAAGATTTTGTCAACTGCAGTAGAGGAATATCTGTTTCTGATCACAGATTCACTGTGTGCCCCCAGGAAGGAAGAAAACATACTACACAAGCTCAACTAAAGATACAGCCCAAGCATCCCTGGACTCTTCAGCAGTCCAGCGTCTACTCACGTTGAGTCTGTCGAAAAGATCATCCTCAGGCTGCTTGTTCTCCATAAATAGCTGCAAGTTCTTAAAAACCTAACAGAAAATAAATGAACTATAATCATTATTCTTTTTAAAAAGATTTAGAAGTCACTACAAATTTACAAAAACTTCCAAAAAAGAAAAAAGGCGTAAGCACCACCTACATGTCCTATACTCAGATATTTACTATGTGTGTTTATATAGGAGAATCTGTTATGGACCATTTGGGGGCATGTATTGTAGTCCTTTAGTTCTGTGCATTTCAGGTCTTTCCTAAGATTACAATTATGAGATTACTAGGATTACAAATACTCCCTTTGCAGCCACACAATATTTACCATTTCATAATTTAACTAATGTTCAGCTACTAAACTCGGTAGATTACTAGACTCTGACACTCTGTAGTCTTTAAATTCAAGCCCAATACTTTGGGAACAAGCAGGCTGGAACTATGAAGCTATGGCACTCTCTACAGATTTAAGAACTATAGAAACAACATTTTATCCAGTGAGAAATTATCCTGAGGCCGAGCAAAGATGCAAGGTGACAAAAGTACACTTTGAGGAGAGGATGCTCTGGTACAGTTAATTCATTAAAACGCAGCAGTAGGCTCTGCTACATACTGCTTCAGAAGGACCCTCATTCCTAGAAAAGCAGCACAAGTTGAGGGTCAGGAACTAAAAAGGGGTATATACCAGAAATACCACTCTTTTCTTTTCAAGTCATTTTTTGCTAGTGTTCAGCAAAATATAAAACACAGAAGAACTCAATAAATACTTGTTGAATGAACAAACAAACAAACAAAAAAGGAAACCAGAGAGTACAGGACACAGTAACTTACTCGTTTTTCAACTGGAACCTTGTTATAATATCTGATTGAGTCCTTCCCAGGGAAATCAAACTCTACCACATATTCCTGACCATCCAGTTCTGGGTGCAAATTGATGTGCTCCACACGAAGTGAACAGCAACCCACAGTATCTGCTGTTTCGCCTTCCTCTTTCTCATTGCCTGCTCTCAGAGCAAGCTGCCCAGGAAACGGAGAGAAAGGTAGAAATAGTTGAACATTAATGAAGAGACATGAGCTTCACAGGACCTCTAAGAAACCCACACAAAAGCCTCCAAGAACCTCAAGTACTGCAATGTTGCTGCTCTTAAGAAAGCCACAGGGCTATGCTAACATCCAAGCTTCTCTACTTCATCCTTTACAAACCAAAAGAGAAGAATGTTTTCCTCTGCACAATCAAACTAAAACAACTAGTATCCTAATTTCTAAAAGAATGAAATAGAAGAAATACCAGAACTCATTGCTCATAGTAAAGTTAAGCATTGGTTTAATTGGCTCAGTTAGATATAAAATATATGTTGGGCTGTGACATCAAATAGTTTTTGTACTGTGGATCATGATCTAAGAGTTTGAAAACATAAGTCTTTTTTTTTTTTTAAATTTCAGATTCACGCATATCCTCTTCTAGAGTAGACTATACCCAGAAACAGATATACCGTGGATACTGTTCTCCATGTCCACATCTAGTGAGCCAAATGGTGAGTTATCAGATTGTGTACCCTTCACTTCTGTTCTGCTCAGCCAACAGTAGCTATGCTAAGAAAGTTGCTCTCACCTTGTCAATGAAGTATAGTGCTACAGCTCTCTGCCGGACTTTCATCTCTTTGGACTTCCAGTCTTCCCGATACTGGTTTCGGATTTTGTCCACACACTTCTTCAGCCGTCGAGCAGTCTCATATTTCTGCCAGTCTTTCTCACCCTACAAAGACCCAGTCCCAAAGGCAGATTGCTTAGGGAGTGAAGAATAACTGACTGAACATTCAGAATCTGAACCAAGAGCAGGACCTTGAGCTTACCCTGACAATATACACCGTCCCATTTCACTGTCAGGTACTACTGGCTCCTGACTAACTGCTAAGAGAATCTTTGGCTTTCAATTCTCTAAAATGCTCAAGCATTTGGGAGAACTTCACGAGACACAGCCCCCGAAGTGACTGCTGTCAACACAAAGAACGTAAGTACTCCCTTCCCTCATGAGCACTGCAGCCTTGCTGCTGAATTAAAGACCCAAGAGCAGTTTTCTGTCAGCACTGAAGTCCATTAAATGAAAGAAAACCAAGGCCAGTTTGATGCACTGAACAAAAGAAACAGAACCAAAGACTTGATAAACTTACAGTAATGAAGACAATATAACATAGCTGCAGGAACAGACATAGAATGAGACAGGCCATAAACAGTTTAAAATACATGCAGAAATATGGTATGTGGTATGGTACTACATAACTGAAAAATAAATTTGGGAGGAATTTATTATATCTTGACTTCACAGCTCACTGTATTGGATCAAGACATCAAACACAACATTTAGATAAGGAAAATGTATTTAATTCCAGCAGCTTCTACAAAAAGATCCTATAGAACCTTGAAATTCTTCTAAGAAAGTTAATTTTTTATAATGTTTTATTATATATAAAGTTATTAAAATATTTATATTTTATGCTGAAAATAAAATAAATAAATTAAAAGTGTATGTCAAAATAACAAAATCTCAAAACCAAAGCTGGTAGACAAGTTATAGTAATCCAACAGCACATCTAATTTAAACTTGGAAAACAGTATTACATGGGCTGAAGAGAGGGTTCAGTAGTTAAGAGCACTTTGTACCTAAGTATGAGGACCTAGATCCAAGCACACACGTAAAAAGCCAGGTGTAGTAAGTCCCTCATTCCTATAAACCTAGTGCTGTGGAGGTGGAGACAGGAGGATTACTGGGACTTGTTGGATGCCATCCTAGATCCAGGTTCAGTCAAAGTCTGTCTCAAGAGAGTATGGTAAAAAGTGACAGAGCAGATATTCAACAGCTCCCCTACATGAACCAAACACACATGTGCACATACCACCCAAAATAGTATTCCATATTGTTTATGAATTTCAATGTAATATGAACATACAAAACATATACATGACAAAAATATTGAGCTTATCATGGTAATTTGCAGGGGAAAGGTGAAGAATGGCCTATGTTGATCCGGAATACTTTCTTAGTATTTTATTTATTTAGAGGAAGGGAGGTAAGTGTGTGTATGCATGCCATGGACACAGGGAGTCAAAGACAACTTTAGGAAGTCAGTTTTCTTCCACCATACAAATTTGTAGAAACTGACCTCGCATTGCTAGGTTTGTGAGCAAGCTCTTTACCCACTTGAGCTATTTTGCCAGTCCTTTTCAGAGTATTTTTTTAATGTAATCAAGTGATTAACTGAATTGGTCGGAATTAAAGATAAGGTGGTGGGTACATGACTGTTCGTTATATCATCTTCTCTTGTACATTTGAAATACTTCATTAAAAATAATTCCCAAAGTCAAATCTACTCTTTCATCTATGATTGCCTGTCTTTAAAACTTTAAAACTATTCAAGGTGCTATCATGAAGACAGCGATGTTTTGCTCAGACAACTCAAGTCTTCCTAAGAAAAGACTGGCAGCAAGTTCAAGAAGCCACACATTCCACTGGCACCACCCTCCAGACCTGTAAGTCTTCTTGGCATCTTATCTCAGCTGACCAGAGCCAGGCATTCCAGCAGTGAAATGATTAACTGCATTAGACAGAATGTAAAGATCTGAGAAGATCAGATGGTGAGTACATAATTGTTCATTGTATTATCTCCTTTTGTATATTTGAAAATACTGTCAAAGACATTCCTCTGTTCAAAATACTTCAATGCTTCTCTACCCAGAAGAGCACGATCTTCTTGATAGCCGTTCGTATAAGGCTGGCTAACATGAGGAAAGCACGAGGAAAAGAAGAGCTACGAAGACTGAAATTCACATTGGCAGCTATCAGCTCTTGGGCAAGTAACTTTTAATCCCACAGACTAAATTTATTCATCTTCGAGGTTGTGTCTTAAGTACATGTCTGTTATGTGTGTTAAGAGAACCAAATGTCAACTTATTTGAAAAGCTTTCTACAGGAATACAACACCTATTATATTGGCAATGTTCTTGTGAATACATATAGCCTATAATTTACTATTAGTGACATTTAGAATATTCACAAGGTTGCACAACCATGTTGATAGCTTCACTACTGTTATCCTTTTCCACATTTCCTGTAAATCTCAACAGACTGTTTAACATCCTTCCCTATCCATCACCACAAATAGGTTCCAAAGTTCTAAGATCTACCTTTAACCTCGCTTCTTTTATAAAGTTTAAGATGAGAATAACAGCTCTATTTATCAAAAGCAATTAATTTTTACCTTTTTTTCTACCACAACTGAATTCTCACCTTATTTTCCCAACAGAACTATAAGCTTCTTAAAGACTAAAATTGTTGTTAACTTCTGTAATCCTACAAGCTTTGTGCTATGGCAGAAGAGAGACACTACTTCCTTTAAATTATTTGCTCAGTTCTTTTTCTGATTCTGTATGTATTCTAAACCTGAAAAAGTATATTTTTCAACTGATCTGAAGAAAGAACAAAAATGGCATGTTGCCATTAGAAAAAAATGATGCAGGGCAGGAGAGGTGGCTCAGGTGTTAAGCCTCTGCCTTGCAGGCAGAAGGTCCTGAGTTCGGATCCTATTCCCCATGTATGGAAGCGGCCTGCGGTTTTTGGTGGAGGCATCCATGGTGGTTCCCGAATTCGTCCATGGTTATATACACACACACATACACGCACAATTGAATAAATAATAAATTTTAAAAAAATGATGCATAATTTACATGGCATTTTGTTGTGTGATGTTTTACACTTGATAGACATTAAATCCTTAAGGCTGGTCTTCACCCTCAGTCTCTTGAATGGAAAACAGTTACTGTCAGTGCAGGAACAATTCCTTGGCTACTTTTCTGAAGCCCAGCTTTTTAGGTGCTGTTCACATTTCCATAATATGCAAGAGGGAGGAAGCCTGTGTGACTCTCCAAAGGATATACAACTAGCAGGCTAGCTGATCCCAAGACGGTCTCTCCTTTCAGTCTCTATCAATTGACAACAAAGAGATGCAGCCATGGTTTATGGTGGGCTTCACACACACCAATCTCATATGATCCTGGAGAAGCTACTCAGATGGGATCTTACAAAGCCAGAAGTGTGTAAAACTCAATTATTTCATGCCATACTGCATTCAGAGAAAACTATATTCCTTTACCTCCTACATGCGCTTGCCATGTTCTTCATCATTCTGACCACTAGACAGTAAGCAGTGTTTGTGAAAGAGCCATGGTATTAAACAACACAATTCCTAACATACTATGCACATACTGTGCTCGAAACATTGGAATTTTAGGAAATATCTGTGAATAAATAAGCTTAAAATGTGACAAGTCAGGCATATTTGAGGAACGTTACCAGAGAAAACTAACTACAAAAGCTTATGCTTTTTTTGGGCTGGAGAGATGGCTCAGGGGTTGTGACTCTGTCTCACAAGCAGAAAGTTCTGAGTTCGGATCCCAGGTCCCACGTTAAAAAAAAAAAAAAAGCTTATGCTTTTTTGGGAAAGAGCAAGCAGGTTTTGAATTTGTTACAGTGAGCCCAGAAAATACATCACATTTCAATTAAAGAGAAAAATTATCAGCCCAACTAAGGAGCTGTGTCCCTAAACTAAGTTTAGGTTTACCTTAATTCGTGAACTGGGATTCAGCATGATATATTTAATAGAACCTTGAATGTTCTCTGTCCAGGAGACCAGCCAGGTGACTTTGTTATCATGCCGGACTTCTTTCCACTTATGTCCTGGGGGAGGAGAAGGAACCTTGGCATCTCTGTGGAAATAACCAAGTAGGAGCATAGTGAAGTGAAAAATGAGGAACAATTTCACTTGTTGTGACCAGAAATGGACCTATCTTCTGATAGGACCCCTTTGCCCCTTAAAAAGACAATCCTGAAAAACAGAGACCTGTCTATGGAAATCCTAAATCTCTCCATCCTCAACAGTTCTTTGCAAGGTGAGGACAGACCCAACCACCCACACTCCTTTCTCCTCTTCTCTATACTTCTGGCCGAAGAATCAAAGTTGTGCTCACTTGCTACAGTTGATGATTATGTCCTCAGGCATGATCCTTCTTTTCAGCATGCCCATCTTGGGGTGGTTGCCTCGGCCTCGGAAGAGTCCAGGAGGCTCGATCTTGAAGTTGGCAATCCTCTCTTTGTGATTATCCATAATACAGAAGCCATATTCCTTCAATAATTTCTCGTTTTCTTCTTTAATTTTCTAGAATGGAGAGAAAAGTATTAAAAATGGATTAATATTGCTGCTTTCTAAGACTCACCTATTTTTATCCTGTGTGGGAGAAAGGCTAAGGTAAAATCAAAATCACTAAAAAATGAATTCGAAGTAAAGAAAACCTCTAATGGGTTTTTTAAAAATTCATAATAAAATCACCAAAAGATCTACCTTGAATGGTCTTTAACTACTTTAACTAATGATTCCCATTTTTGCTTTTTGCAGTGCTGGGAATTGAAACCAGCTTCATGCATCCTAGGTAAGTCTTCTACAACTGAGTACCATCTCCAATCCTTGATTCTTCTTACTGTAAAGTGTATGAACTTATGATTTGGAATTCTTTTTTTCTTGTTTTTGTCTCTTAGGGGTTTTTTGTCCTTAAACTCTTGATCCTCCTGCCTCAGACCTTTCCAAGTGCTAGGATTATAGGAATACACCACCATACCCCACAAGTATGAGTTGGGTATAGTGATTCAATAACCAAGTCCTAACCAGCCTGTGGGTGGAAACACTGAGAACTTATTGGTCACAAGTGGCCTTGGCAGAGGCCTGGACAAGGTAATAGTCATAAAAACTCTACACTTGTATCACTATTCAAACAGTAAATCTCTAAAGTGCTCTTCAAAAACAAAACCAAAAAATCCTTGAAGTAAACAATATACTAAATCTCACAGGAATATTAGAGATTAAGATTAAAGTGAAAAGAGTCTAATGCAGATGTTTTTGGGGGTGGGGTGTGAAGGGGAAGCATAGTGGGTCTTACTTTGCAGCCAGGTTGACTTGAATTGTGGAGATATCATAGGCATGTGCTACTATGTCCAGCTTCTAGTAATTCTTATAATATTCAATAACATTTAAGGACTAAAATAAATGTTACACATAACTCCTTTAAAATCATGAGGCTACAAGGCCTTCAGGTGAAGAATTCCTTAAAACCCTTAACTTCCAACCTGTTTTGGAAAACACAATCCTAACCTGGATTCCTATCTATCGAGAGTTGACAGCTTTTTCTAAGCAGAAAATATTTGAGACTTGAAGACGAGATAGTCAAATTTAACTACAGATTTCAATAGTTTTGCATAAACTTAGCCATAGAGAATATGTAAATATATAGCTATAACTGTGGTTATTTACAAAACAGATAGCTGTACAAGAAATTATGCATGCAGGACATAAAAAAGATCCTCCAGCAGTGAGGGTGGCCAAGACTGGGAAGTGGAAATGAATAGCATGGTTGGACCCAGAGTAAAACAGATCATAGAGAAGGAAGGAGGTACATGGCCAACATTCATTCATCTCTCTCAATTATCTATTTTTTTACCAGGGTTCTTGCCCTGAGCTAATGAACCAAGTGCTTATTCACAATTTTTAGTCAAACTCAACAAAAATTTAGACTTTATTAGATTGAGAATCTTAAATCTTTAGCATAAAACAATGTGACATGGAAGTCAACACTTTGTCATAAGATCCAAGAAAATTAGACAAGTAATCACTATTACAAATTCTTCAATAAATTGTATCATACCAATTTCTCTTCCTTGCTCATCTGTTTTCGAGCTTCTGACTGAGCTTTGAAATACTGGCTCATCTGGGTGAAATCACATTTGCTTAGATTGGTGATCGTATTTTTCTCTTCGTTAGTCATTTCCTAGTTGAATGAAAAGCAGAAGATAAAATAATATAAATATACTAATAATTTCTTGTGGTTTTTGCAACTAAAGCAAAGTAACATTTTTTAGTCAAAGACGTCTAGAAAATATCATTTGGTTTAATTATAAACTGTGTACTTAATATAAAAGTATTAAAATGGCAAGCCTTAGAGAAAGGTTACTTGTAATGTAGTTTTCTGGGAATCTTGACAAACTGACAGAAAACCCCAGGCATGTGAATATCAATTTGAGAAACATGAAGATTGAGCTATTAATATTTTCATTTTTATTCTCTCATAGGAACATTGTTCCTGCTCTATTCATTTATTAAATCTGAATTGCTAGTTCAAGAGGTAAATTTTAATTCAGCCTTAGTCGACATTATTAATTCAGAATAATGAGATTTTCAGAAATTACCTAGGGTTGACATAGTTAAGGGGTTTTAAAAATAGAAAGAATGCAAAAAGGCAAATAACGAAAAAAATCAAGACACAATGGGCTGTCTGTCAGATTCTCTCTCTGCAACAGCAGATAGGGCAATGCTGAAGAAACAAACTTTCCTTTGCTCAAATGGAATTGAGGTTTTCTGTTTGACCTCATCTGATAAACTACTTCCTGCAGTCACATGAATGTCCAGAGGGAAGAAACGTTAAGTATTATTATTGGACATAAACCTTATTAAAATAGCAAGAGACAGAAGACATACAATTTTTACTAAAAACAAATTCAGAAAACTAGGGTTTTAAATTCTATTTGTGTGCATGTGTGTGTTTTTAACAGTATGCAGGCAGAGGCCAGAAGAGGATACTAACTTTGCCTTACTTCCTTGAGATGAGGTCTTCCCGATGCCTGGAGCTAGGATGGTTAAGATGGTTAGCAGTAAGCCCCAACTATCCTCCAGTCTCTAGCCCCTGGCTTTATATAGCGATTGTAGAGATCCTACTTGTGCAACAAATAATTTTATCTGCTAAGCTATTTTCCAGGTTTTCAAACTAGGTTTCATATCAGGAGGTGTATTGAGAAAGCTGTAATTTGCATAGGTTTTTTTTTTTTTTGGCAAACTGTTAAGATATCAACATATGGCCTACAATATCTTTCTAAGTCAACAATTTTGTAAGCTACTAGGATATGAATGTGAGCTACAATACCTTTCTCCAATCTTTAAAGAAATTTTTCCTGAATATTTCCTTAGTAGTATATTCATGGTCAAGCATTTTTGCAAAGAATGTAGCTACTTCTTCTGCTTTGGAGCTCAGCTTCATGACTTTACCTGGAAGAAAAAGTGGAGTTCAAACAGTGAGCTACGGTATTCATTTTCTATGTAAAAATACTGAGTACTGGAGACTTGTTCAGTAAGTTTACCTTTCCAAGGCATACAAAAGTCAGCTGACACATAGTTACAACAACAACAACAATATACTGTTTAAACACACTTGTATAAAGACTCCTTCTCTTTAGCAGATATTTACCTGGGTTATTCTCTGGAGGCTATGCCAGTTAATTGTTCCCAGGTGCCTGCTCAGGACAGGGAGGACCTGGGGAAGGCCCGGCCACTCTTCCTTTTCCTTTCTGCAAGCAGAGTTCTTTACACCTCTTCAATGGTTTTTAAAAATCAAATCCTCAGAGGGACTCCTGCCACTGCTAAGCTAAGCAGCCTCTGTTCAAGAAGGGGAGGAAGGGACAGGACAGGGAATGGAAGAAAGGAATTGTGGGGAAAAGAAATTGGCATCTTTCTTCTTCAAAGTTAGGTGGGTGGAATATGAATAATAAATATATATCTCCACAGTAGGCAAGCCCAGATTTCCCATGTGAAAAGCCTTCCTCTAGAACCCTGCTACTTCATGTGTGATTTTTCACACCAAAAGCATCACTAGAGAGGTTGTTAGAAATACCAATTTTTGGGCCTAGACCTAAATCTAATCTTAGACCTAAAATCAGAAATTGCATTTTAATAACACTTATTAATACAGTACAGTCTGGGATGTACTGCTTTTAAGATACTGGTTTATATCTCTTTTAGGAAAACAGGATTAGGTACATCTGACTCCTCGCAGCATATAAGAATAAGGTGAGGTGCTCTAAAGAAAAAAAGTCCTTGTATTTCACAAGGAAAATTAAACAAATTCTTGATATCAAGTCAAGATTTTTATATACCTAAGTTAGATATTAAATCAGAGAAATAAAAACACTTTTACTTTTCAAAGATAATATGTACTCTTAGAATCATCAATTTCTATCTTTTCTGAAAATGGAACTTTACAGTACCATCTGAAACCAATCCATGCTGTAATAATAGCACTTGGCTATATTTTAAATGAGATTAAATGTCATACTAGTTCCTGAAAATTACATAGGTACAAATAATCCAATCAAAGAATGTCATTATAGAAATCTAAACTTCATTACAAAATTTATTACAAAATTCATTACAAAATTACAAAATTTAGCAGACATCTCCTCATGGCTGGAAGGTTACCATCTTTAAGGACAGGAATCCAGCATAAAACTGAGGTTTCAGCACCCAGATCATCTTGATGCCATGATTTAAAGGGCCAATAGATGGCGCAGTTCTCCCTCAAACCTTTCAAGCTTGTACTTTGGGAAAAAAAAAAAAAACTAGCAAAATGAGATTTCCTGCTCCTTACCCAAATCAGGTCTGATCAGAATTCTTAATAAAACTGTTACATGTATCAAACAGAAAGGAGAACAAAGTCAAATACTGGCCTGCAATGCCAGCATTCAAAAGGCTGAGGAAGAAGGACCATGAGTTCGATGTCAACCTGGGCTACAAAAGCACAGCCCTATCTCAAAGAAAAACAAAAAATAAAAGTAAATATTTTTAAACGGGGGAAAAAGGAAGTAATCTATTTGCTGGTATGTTTGACATAAACTAAACACTTAAAAAAAAAAAACCTCTTTGTACTATTTTATTGATTTTATCTCAAAAAAGACGCTACTATGAGTATAGTTTTAAATAACGCAACTGCTTCCTGTAGCGAGTGGTGGGAGGTGACTTGTAAATACTGTCCATTAGTAGCACTTTGTAGAAAAGGAAACTGCTGAGTCAGATGAACCAAAGTTCTTAATGGAGACAGCAATTCAACCCACACTGAACCTACCAGCAGGTCCTAAGAGAGTCTTAAAGAGTTCACCTCAGAACTGGGCAGCATCTATCAGTTTGGACTAATAAATCAAATATTCTTGACGATGTAGAGGAGTTTACACAATCGAAGGGAAGAAATCCCACAGGAATACAAATGAAAGAAGTGCTACAGCTCCTGGAGCCAGGGACTGAGCAGGAAAGATAGAAGGGACCACAGCAACTGTCAAACTGGCTGACACCTTGGCTGCCCATCTTAACAAGTAAGAGGAACTACAAACCCAACTTTCCCATCAAATCATTCTGAACCTCATAGTGAGGCTTCTCAGAGCCACAGAAGACCTGCATTGGTCTTCAAGATCTTAACCTCATTCTTTTGTCAGGAATTTTAAGAGTTTCAGGGGATGACCCAGTGTAGGGGCTGAAAGGACTCTGTTCTGTGCTCTAGGTTAAGATATGGGTCAGATTGTTTATCTGAGGCAAATATTTGCCACTTGAAGTACAGGGTCTTGTGCTGCCAACTTCCTAAAACCAGGGATTAAGTCAGTAGTTCTATGTATTCATAAGATTTAGTGGTTGAATACAAGCACATGCAATAAATAAATCCTTTTAAAACAAATTCTGACTTCTTGAGTTTGTCATTTCTCCATACTTACATAACCAGCCCTTTGGTACAAACTAGGCTGAACACCTCTTTATACAAAGTATCTAGAAAAATGTTTAGGATTTAATTTTTTTTCAGATTTTATAATATTTAGATTACACATACAGAGAAAGAGAAAGAAAAAGAGAAAAGGGAAGAGGGAGAGAGAGAGAGAGAGATCTTGAGCATGAGACCCAAGTCTGGAGATAATTCATTTACATTTCCTATGTACTTTATATTATACACACTTTACCCTAGAGGTAATTTTACATATATGTCTTAGGTATGAGGGGGTTAGAGAGATGGCTCAAGGGTTAAGACTGCCTCCAAGTAAAAGGTCCTGAGTTCAGATCCCAGGTTCTACATAAAAAACATCAGGCAGAAATGGTGGTGGCCTGCACATCTAGCCCTGATGGGTAGAGCCTGGGAAATTCCAGAGCGAAGCAAAAAGGATTTAAGAGTAATCCAGGATGATTCCTGAAGTCACCCCTGATTTGCCACAGGGACACACGGTACCCTCTGATACACACATACACCCCCCCCACACACGTTTAAAAAAAATCTTAGGCATGAAATAAAGTTTTACCTGCAGTGTCATGTTGGTGAGAGGCTAACCCCTGGACCACCCCAACCCTGTGTCTGTGCTGGAGGTACAGAGGCAGCCAAGCTCCAAGTGCTTGCACTAGAACCTTTTAGCACTTTCCTGACCAGTGTTTCTCAAGGCGAAGGAGACCACTTGGTTCAAAAGCACTTAATCTTAGCCCACAACTAGTAAAAGGCCCAGATCCACTCTGGCGACTCTAAAGCACATTAAGAGTTTGAAGAATACTGTTCTAGCCATTTTTGCACAGAACTCTTGGAAATCAACTGGATATCACAAGTCTGTCATACTGCCAGAAGGAATGTTAAAGAGTTCTCTCAAATTCTTCAATCCAAGGACAGAAATGCAGATGATATAACTCATAACCACTTTGAAGATTCCAATAGAGCCAGGCAGAACACTTCTATGTATCAAAAGTATGTCATACTATGTACAGTGAACACAGCTGTGTTCCCTGCCTAGAGATTAATGGCAGACTAATCCTTAGTCAATATTTCTATTGGTAAGTAGTTTGTTGGCTTGCACTGCATCACCACTGAAACAAAATATTCTTATCGAGTGAGGCTTTTTGAACAACTCCATTGCACAGAACTCCATTGCAAAGAACAGCTTCCTAGAAATGAAGCTCAAATAAAAACTTCAATGTATAGACCACTATTGTGAGCCACATGACTTTTGGATTGTAGAGACATTAACAGCTCCTTTCTCATAGTATCTTTTTGGAATTAAACAGCTGACAGACCCCTTTCCACCAAACCACAATGCCAATAAACGAAATGAAATATACAGAAAGAACTGTCCAGTATAGGATCCTTCTTCAGTTTCCAACCTTAAATAGAAGCACACTCTTCTTCATGAGGAATCGGACATTTTTGGAACAACTCACCATCATAATAAAACTTGATGTTGTCTGGAAGAGGCTCATACGGTGGAGCAAAGACAGGCCCTTTATGTTCTAAGAATTTCCACTTGATGCCTTCAGGATAGCGTTCTTCTTCCCACCTTTCAAAGACAAGGCACAGCCTTACTTAGTGAAGACCTCATTTAATATAAAAATCATTTATTAAATGTGAAAATAATTATCTGCTCAATTGTTAGTACTCATTAAAATAACTGGTGCCTCACTTTGAAAATATTAGTAGTCATGAGTAAGATGGAATTATCTGAGTGAGCGCAAGAACATACATTTTAACAGTTGCAGGTTCGGGATACTAGGTATTAAATGGCCATCACTCAAGTTGCCCAGCAATAACTGGAAATATGGTTACAGACACAGCTATCTATTACAGTGTTATAACAGTACACATGTAGAAGGCATTATTATGCTGTTAAGATATAGTAAAGGAACTCTGGATAATGGACATGTCAGGTGAAAGTTAAGGGGAAAATAGTCCTATGAGAAGGTACATAATGAAAGGATCAGGAAATAATAGTTAAACTGGGACATACTAAGTATAGATATTTCTGAAGTATCTGGAACAGATACAGTATCTGAGCAGACACTAACAAAATAAACTAAATAAACCCCAGAGTAAACATATTTTCTAAAACTTTAATTTCAAAAGCAAAAACTATTATACTAAACATACAGAAAAACTATGAATAGTGCAATGAACAAACTACCTACAAGCAATGGTTACATTCTCTATTCTGACTGAATCCTCTCCAAATTAGTTGTGGATGTAATACATCACCAGTAAATATTTCTGCCCTTTTTTCTATAAAAATATTTCCCATATAACTATAAAAATACTATTAGAGCATCTAACCAAAATCAACAGTATTCTAGTATCATTCTAGTATTCAATCTGGTTATAAACTCCCCAATATTTTAAAAACGTACTTTATACAACAGGAATAATAAAAGATCATGCATTTTGACTGATACGTATGTTTCAAAACCACCGTTTCACTGGACAGATTTTATTGGTAACCTTATATATATTTTAAGAATTAGCCAAAGAGAATCCATCTAACATATACATTATTTTTAAATTCACAGATTCAGAGATCAACTTTGAATTTTTGTTCCTCAGGTGCTATCCCACCTTGTTTTTTGTTACAGGTTCCCTTCCTGGGATTTAGCACTTGCTTACGATGAAGCTACATACTGTCTGCCCAACCAGCCTCAGGAATCCACATGTGTCTCCTAGTGCTGAGATTACCAACATGTGCCAACACACTTAGCTTTTTAAGTGGCTTTTAGGAATCAAACTCAGATTGGTAGAGTATCTGCAAACACTTTACCAACTGAGCAATCTCCCTAGCCAGATTTGTTTCTTTTGATGAACTAAAAACTGTATGTTTATGATGTAGAAAAGTAAAAAGAAAAAAGTATGTCTGAGGTGTGTGTGTACACACATGTAAGGGCCAGAGGGTGACACTGGGGTCTTCCCTTAGTCAGAAAAGGTCTTTTGGCTGAACCTTAAACTTACTGATTTAGCTGTGTTATTTGGCCAGCAAGCTCCAGGGACCTGCCTTCCTCAGCCTCCTCAATGCTAAGATTTACAGATGTGCACGTCCACATCCAGCTTTTTACACAAGTGTTGTGGATCTGAACTGAGGTCCTTGTGCTTGTATGGCAAACACTTTTACCAACTGAGCTCATTCCAACCCAAAAGTTTAAATTCTGATGTTATCAAATTTATAATTATGTTAAGGTTCTTGTCAAAAGATATTTACTACAATTATAAAAACATTCACCCCAGTTTTCTCAGAGGTTCCCTCACTCCCTCTTCTCTCTCTCTCTTTTTCTTTCTGGATTAAGGCAGATTTTATTAGAGGAGAGGAAAAAACAACTCACAGATTCCAAACATGGGAGTTCATGAGGAGGGAGGGAGCTGGAAAACAATTCATAGACATGCAGTCTGTGAGGGGCAGATGACCTCTTTTGTTTTTTGAACAGTTTTCCCAACATGAGTTATATAGGAGCCCTATAATCACATTAATGCATTTCTAATGCCAATGATGAACTACATATTCAAAAAACTAACAAAAAATTAACTTAGAAAGTTCTCATCAGGATATGAAATCTGTTGAGACAAGTATGTCTCACCTGGACTAAACATTACACAATGTATTAAAATTTGTACAAATTACACAATGTATCAAAGTATCAGGTTGTACTTCTGGTTGGCATAATTTTTATTTTGTCAGATAAAAATCTAATTTAAATAGAATGAGAAAATAAAAAAGTAAATAAATACAGCTGCACTCTTCATATGCTGAAGTCCCTTCTAAGTAAGGGCTACTATACAGCCTATTCATTTCAGTGAGAAGAAAAGAGTTTGAGACACGATAGATTTCTTTTTATCTTAAAGTTAGTAATTATTTCATTAAAACCTGAAAAACTGGGGCTGGAGAGATGGATCAAGAGTTAAGACTCTGCTTCATAAGCAGAAGGTCCTGAGTTTGGATCCCAGGTCTCACATAAAAATGCCAGGCAGAAACAACTGTGGTCTACACTTCCAATACCAATGAGCAGAGCCTGGAACATCCCAGAGCAAAGCAAGGAGGTAGAAGCAATCCAGGATGAGTCCCGAAGTCATCCTTGGGACACACAGTGCCCTCTGATACACATGCACGCAAAATAAAGTTTAATAAATTGATAAAAGCTAAAACAAAACTGGAAAACTGGGTTAGAGAGATGATGGCTCAGGAGTTTGGCCTCTGTTTTGAAAGCAGAAAGATCCAAGTTCAGATTCCAGATCCCAAGTAAATACATGGCATGGAAACGGTGGTGCCCTACACTTCTGACCCTGGAAAGTAGAACATGAGCAACTCCTGGGTAAAGCCAAAAGGAGGTAAAAGCAATCAAGAATGATTCCTGAAATCACCCTTGGTCCTTGCCTACACAAGCACACACAGTACCCTCTGACACACACAGACACAGACACAGACACAGACACACACACACACACAGGAAAACTTATTTCAGCTATTATTCTTGAGTTTCTTTTAAATATTTCAAATATCAGGTCATTAACCTGAATAATTCAACACTTTTTTGCTCAATTAGGTTGTCTAACAGAAGTGGTGACATCTTAACCCAGTGCTGAGATGTTACCATTTCCACTTCTGCTCCTCTTCTTTCTTCGGCTTCTTTTTCTTGTTATCTGGCTCAGGAACTTTTTTATCTTTATCTTTATTCTTGGGTTTTTTCAATTTACCATCCTATAAAGAAACATGGTGAGAAAGCATGTAAGTAAGAACTGGTCACACTTTTGGAAATAATTATAAACACTCGGAAAGAAAACTATATATTCAAGATTATTAGAATTATAAAGCACCTTATACCCAATCTTCACACTTCAAAGAAAACAAAAATTAATTGATTATTTACTTAGAGGAGCATTTGTCAAAACTCCAGGACAAATGGTTATACAGGAAAGGAATTAAATGCACTTACACGGTGGCAGAGGACAGCCTGAGAAAGTGCTTCAGGAAAGAGTCATCCTGGGTGTTCCACTCGCTTTTGTTTCTACTTACTTTCTTTGTATTTTGTTTTGATTTTTTAATTCTTTGACACTTTAGCTATTTTCATCCACTAAACCTGCCCCCTTCAGATTTTTCCCTCTAGCTGGTGTATTTCTTTCTACTCCTATGTCCCTCTGCATGTGTGTTTCACTTATTTCACTGTCTAGATACCTCTTCAAATATAATCAAATAGTGAGTTATAGTCAATTACAATGTTTTGATAAACATTTTTTTTCTACATACCTGAAGTGGCATCTCCCTAACAACATCAGTTGACAGTGTGAGCTATGATGGACACCCAGGCATTCTATCACTACCACCAAACAAAACATTATAAAACTGATCTACTTCAAAAGCTGTTTTATAGGAATACCACACTTCCAAATTTAAGCCTCCAATTACTAACCTCTTCTTCTTCTAGCTTTCGTTTTTTCTCTTTTTTGATATCTTCTGTCTTAATTTTCTTAGGTTTATAATCAGCACTGCAAAGGAGAACATGAATGTAGTAGTCAGTGTAATTATGACTTTAGTTCTCTCACCCACTCCTTAAAAGTGTCCACAGTAGGTGATGACTGTTATTCATGGCTGGACATTTCTACATATGGTGAGAAGTAACAGGAAGGGAGAAAATAAAGAAAACAAGACTACACATTAACAGTTATAACTCTATAAAGAACAAAACCAACAACTACAGGCTTGGAGGTGGAGCAGGGCTGTGGAATCCACACAGGAAAGAAGACCCTATTGTAGTATGGAAGTCTAAGATACAGTATAATGGCTACCACACAGCAATAACTAGCTGGAAAAGAGAACAGACTCCATATTAAATGATAACAAACATTTTATTAAGACACCTCTTATTCCTAGAGTTTACTAAGTGTTTTCTTTCTCCCTTTCCAGTTTATATTAATTTTTTTTTTTTTTTACTTTTTAGTGCATATGCATGCACATGCCTGCAATCCCAGCCACACCATGCCACGCCATGGTGCATCCTGATATGGGTGCTGGTCACTGAACTCAGGTTCTCAGCTTGCAAGTTAAGTACTTTATCAACTGACCATCTCTACAACCACAAACCCATTTCTATCATAAACCCTTTTGCAGATCAGATTCATAGTGCTTTATGTTAATATAAAGTAAAAGTTACAAGGCTAGAGAGATGGCTCAGGGGTTAAATCTTTGCTGAAAAAGCAAAAAGACCTGAGTTTGGACCCCAGATCCCACATAAAAACACCAGACAGAAATGGAAGCAGCCTAGAGGGGCCCTAGAGGAGTGGAGCCTGGGAAATTCCAAAGCAAGGCAATAAGGAGGTAGAGCAATCCAGGGTGTTTCTGGAAGTCACCCTTGAGCCTCCACAGCACACATAGTGCCCTCTAAGACACAGACACACACACACACACACACACACACACACACACACACACACACACACACACACTTATATAGGACTCAAACTTACGAATACAATTTAATTTCACTAGTAGAATTTAGGAAGGTGGTACATGTAAGACTTAAACAACAGCAATTTTATTTTCTTTATATACTGAAACAAAATGTATCAAAAGGCATAGATAGTAGAAAAAACTAAAATTTAAAAGAGGGTCTCTCTCATATACCTCAAAATATCTCAAATTTACTACATAGCCAATGATTTTAAATTTCTGATCCTCCTGCCTATGCCTCCTGAGTGCTGGGATCACAAGCCCGTGTTTTTATGCAGTGCCTGGATTCCGCCTAGCGCTTTTTGCAAGCTAGGCAAGCACTTTACTAATTAAAACTATTTTCCCAGCCCCAAATTTCTTTAAACTCTCTATGGTAGGAATGGGATGATTAAAATGACTAAAGTAATTTAAATGTACACCTTATGAATCGAATATGTGAATTTCCACAATAAATATGTGCTGCCTTTTTTAAAAAAAAATTATTTATTCAATTGTGCGTTTGTGTGCACGCGTCTGTGTGTGTGTGTGTGTGTGTGTGTGTGTGTGTACATGTGCGTATGTATGTGTGTGTAGAACCACGGACGAATTCGAGAACCACCATTGGACCGCCTCCACCTCCTTCTTGTTTACTCTGCCCCGGGATTCACAGGCTCCGCCCTACCAGGATCAGAAACGCAGGCCGCCCCGGCTTCTGCCTGTTGTCTATACGTGGGATCTGGGATCCGAACTCAGGACCTTCGGCCTGCAAGGCAGAGGCTTAACCCCTGAGCCACCTCTCCAGCCCCAATGTGCTGCCTTTTTAATAAGAAAAACACATAGTCCACATAGCTCTTAGGTAAATTGCTTATTTGCTTAGCTAACTCACTTCTCATAAATCAAAGAGTAAATTAATCACAAATTATAATTAAGGCAATTTCTACTTATTATAGTGATATACATATTTATTCTCTAAACTGTCTTTTCTAAATGAAAATTCCTTAAATGTTCCTTTGTTTTCAAAAGTTAAATATGCAGAGATACTTACTCGTCCTCATCACGAGGTCTCTTCAGTGGCTTTATATCTTCTTTAGGAGGGGCAAAATAGCTATCATCTTCAGGTTCATCTTTAATTCGTGGTGGACTAAAGAGGAAAAAAATGTCTGCTTATTGATTATCAGAACATCTGCATTATGTTACACAGCACAGAGTAAAGTGGCATGTATCATCTTACCACACTAAGTAATAACATATATACCACAAAGATTCCACAAACACTTTCTATTCCATATAACCCTGTGGAGTAGGTATCACTGTCCTCATGGCATTGAGATTCGTCATCAGGGCTTCTTATTCCAACTCAGTACTCTTTCCTATGGTGTTTTAGCTATTTTTGCCTACATGATTCAAACCACCCTAAGAATAAACCTAAATTGTCTTTTTAATTTAGGTGAGGATCCACTCCATATCTGACCCAACAGATGATCTGAACTGACTCTTCTAATATTCTGATATTAAATAAAGCTTTTACAAATAGGGGAAAAAGTTGATCACCCAGGCATGCATGGGTGTAATGGTGTGGTAAAAATGTGTATGTTCTAGTTAGTTACACAGAAAAAAAAAAACCAATCTCGAAAACAATATAGAACAAAGTGAACTTATTTATTCCAAGTCAAATATATTCACTGATCAACTTGCTAAATAGATTTATTTATACTCATCACACGTTTATATTTTTCACCCTGAATATAAAAAGATGATCCTGACTTCTAGGGAACATGGTGAATTAAAAATTCTCTGTGTGATGTGGTAAAAGAAAGAGTCGGGTCAGAAAGAACACACTCCAGCAAACAGTCCAAACACAGGCCTGTGTTCTAGCACCTAACACAGGAATAACATGAATTCAGAGCTAGCCTGAGCTATATAGAGTAAGACCTAAATACTAGAAAAAAAAAACTTTCATTCTAAAAATCTGAAAAATCTAGAAGAAATTTATAGGTTTCTAGACATAATATGACATATAAAAATTAAATAAAGTGTATATAAACTTAACAGATCTATAATAAGCAGTGAGATTGAAGCAGGAATAAAAAGTCTCCCAACAAAGAATAGCCCAGGACTATATGGATCACTGCTGAATTCTACTTAATCTTTAAGAGTCTGATTCTTAAGCTGTTCCTTAAAGCAGAAGGGGAAAGAACACTACTGAACTAAAACCAGCATTACCTTGATATCAAAACTAGATAAGGGCATTTACAAAAAGAAACCACAGATAAATATTCCTGATGAACCTAAATGTAAAATTTCTCAAAAAATATTTGCATACACTGTTCAAGAACACTGTGAGATCATATACCACGACCAAATAAGAATGGTTTAATATCCCAAAAATCAATAAATGGAAAGAAATCTGATAACCATCTTACTCAATGAGGAAAAAACACTTGTTTTTTTCTTTCACAAAGATACCTTCATTAAAAAAAAAAAAGAAAGCACACACCTCAACCCAAAAAGGCTATGTATTACAAACATAAAGCCAAAATTATACTACATGGGGAAAAACAAACAAACAAACAAACAAAATCCTGTAAAATCAGGAAAGTGCAAAGGGTGTCAACTCCTTGCACTCTTGTTCCAAATAGTGCTTTAAGTTTTAACTAGAACAAGAAGGCAAGACAAAAGAATAAAAGTAATCCAAACTGGAAATAAGTCAAATTATCCCACTTGCTGACAATAGTAACCTGCAAGACCATAGGAATGCTATGGAAAACACTGCCAGAGAAGCAGAACATAAACAGAACGCCCACAGCTGGAGCCCCAGACTGCACATAAACACTGGGTAAGGCTACTTACAAGTCCATGAAGGTCCTAATGGAAAGCTATGGGTCTGACTAGAAACTCTCTCTCAAAAGAAAAAAATACAAGGTGGAAAAACAACAAACCAACTTTGGGAATAGACCATGTACATAAACACACACATAGACGTGACACACCTCTTCCCCTCACAAACATACAGAAACAAGAAAACGCCCAACACACACATTGGGAAAGGACAGCACCTTCAACAAGTGGTGTTAGGAACACTGGATAGTACATATGTATAGAAGAATCAAAGTTGACTATTGCTTCTCACCTGGCACAAAAAGTGGATCAAGACCTCAGTGCTAAACATGAAACTTTGAAAATTTTAGAAGAGTGGGGAATGCACTTAAGTTTGATAAAACTAGATGAAGATTTTCTGAACAGAACCCCACATGCCCAGGAACTAAGACCAACATTACCAAGCAGGACTTCATGAAATTAAAAAGCTGCTCTCAATTGTGCAAAATGACAACCCATAGAATAGGGGATATCTTTTGCTAGCCACAAATCTGACAAAGGATTAATCTCCAGAGTATACAAAGAATTAAAAAAATTGGGGCTGGAGAGGTGGCTCAGGGGTTAAGCCTCTGCCTTGCAGGCCGAAGGTCCTGAGTTTGGATCCCAGATCCCACGTATAGACAACAGGCGGAAGTGGGGGCGGCCTGCGCTTCTGGTCCTGGTAGGGCGGAGCCTGTGAATTCTGGGGCAGAGTAAACAAGAAGGAGGTGGAGGCCATGGACCCATGGTGGTTCCCGAATTCGTCCGTGGTTCTACACACACATACACACACTCACACACGCGCGCGTGCACACATATGCATACACGCACAATTGAATAAATAATAAAAAAAAAGGAATTAAAAAAATTGGGACACCAAGAAAGCAAAACCCCAACTGAAAGATGAACCTTGGAGCTAAAAAAAAAAAAGATTTCTTACAAAAAGATAATCAATATCAAATAAAATCAAATAAATATCTTTAAAAAAGTTCAACTTCCCTGATCTGGGAGATGCAAATTAAAACTACCCTGTAATATCTTTTTCTAGTTAGATTAGCTAAGATCAAAAACACAAATAAGAATGAATACTTGTGAGGATGTGGAAAAAAGAGAATACTTTTCATTGCTGGTGGGAGTATAAACTGGTACAGTCACTTTGGAAATCAATATGGAGGTTCCTTAAAAAGCTAAAAAAATGGAACTATCATATGATCTAGCTATACCACCACTGGGAATATTGCCAAAAGACTCTACATCTTACTACAAATATACTTATTCTTCCAAGTTCATTGCAGCTCTATTTACAATAGCAAGAAAATGGAATCAATGAACAAGCCCATCAACAGCATATATACATATACACAATTGAATACTATTCAGCCATCAGGAAAAATGAGATTATGGATTTTGCTGGTAAATGGATGGAACTGAAAAATAAAATTGAGTGAGTTATCACAGACACAGAATATATACCACATGTTCTCTCTTACATGTGATGCTAGCATTAAACCCGTTTGGAGTCTTGTCTTATAATTCCAATATGATTATGGACTTGCTGCATGAGCTCAATTTATTATAGCTACATAAGGGACTGATGCTTAGGTCAACTGACGAATTCTATGGTATGTGGGAACTGGTGGTAGGGTTGGGCACATTGGTGTGACTGCAGCAGAACTCACACCAAGACAACGGATTTGGTCAAGAATGATGTTGCACATAGCCTACCGTATTGGGAGATCTGTGTGATGCTATGGCTCTCATAGCCCAGAGCTGTGGATTTGGTTTGTGGGTCCCTATGTATTTGCCTTTGTATGTTATGGAATGCTCTGTGATATTGCATTTGTTTATGCTTTGAGATTTTTTTAAATTGTATTTTTATTCATTTATTTAGTGTGTATATATATGTGTCAGAGAGCACATGTGTCCCTATGGAAGACCAAGGGTGAGTTTGGGAATCTTCCTGGATTGTTTCTTCCTTCTTGTTTCTCTCCGGGATTTCCCAGGCTCTGTCCACCAGGGCTGGAAATGCAGGGCTGCCACTGTTTCCACCTGGAGTTTTTAACGAGGGACCTGAGATAGAATTCAAGACCTTCTGCTTGAGAGGCAAGGTCTTAACCTCTCAGTCATCTCTCCAGCCCTGCTTTAGGATTTTTTAATTTATTTTTGGCAAGCCTGTGTGTATGTATGCTTGTATGGGTGTTGGTGTACATGTATGTATGTTGGAGAATGTACAAGAAGTTGCTTGAGGCTTAAATGTGTGTGCCAATAGAGGTCCAAAGGTGACAATGGGGATCATATCCTGGATTACTCTTCCAGGCTCTGCTTTTCAGGGCCAGAACTGCAGATCACCACTATTCTCTGTGGAATCTGGGGATGCAAATTCAGGTCCTTTCATTTTCTAGGCAAAGGTTTTAACCACTGAGTCACCTCTCCAGCCCAGTTTGGGGAATTTTGTTTCCTATACAATGTTGTGAAATTTACTCATATTTTAAATTGTTCTTTGAAGTAATACGGTTTTTTTTTTTTCTTTTTAAAAGAAAGAAAACAGAGGGGGGAAAATCAGTAGCTTTACTATATGCCAATAATAAAATCACAAAAAGGAAATTAGGGGAAAATATAATCTCATTCTAATAATTGCTTGAAAAAGAAACAAAAACCTGGAATAACCAAGGAGCTGAAACTTCTAGTAAAAATTTCAAGACACCAAAAAAAAAAGAAACTGATAAACACTAGAAGATGACCTTCCAAGCTTATTGGTAGATAAGATTAAAATTTGAAAGTAATTATATTACAAAAAAACACTACAGATTCAAGGTAACCCACACCAAAAGTTCGAACACAGCACAAAACCAGGCACGTGGACCAATGGAATAGAAGAGTATCCAGAAATGGACCCACAGCTACAGCCACCAATTTTTAACAAAGGTGTGAAAAGAGAACATTGGAAGAACCTCAGCATCTTCAACTACAGCACTGAGGAAAATGGAAACTCACATGTATGTCTCTCTCACCCTGTACAAAAACTAATCCAAAAAGCATTGACATAAGATCTGAAATTATGGGGCTGGAGAGACACTGCAGGGGTTAATTCTCTGCTTCTAAAGCAAATGCTGAATTTGGATCTCAGAATCCATGTAAAAACACCGGGAGAAATGGTGGTGGTAGCCTGCACTTCCAGCTCTGGAAGGTGAAGTCTGGGAAACCTCAGAGCAAAGTAAAAAGGAGATAGAGCAATTCAGGGTGATTCCTGAAGTCATCCTTGGGCTCTACACACACACAGTGCCCTCTGCTACGCAACACCAAAATAAATAAATAAAAACAAAACAAATAACTACTACAGGGAAAACACTTCTAAGACATACCAAGAACTTTTTCAAACTCTGGTAGCTCATGAAAGAAGACACAAGGGAGAGAGAGAGAGAGTGAAAAGAGCAAGAAAAGAATGAAAGACAAAAAAAAAAAAAAAGAAAAGAAAAAGGAAATGAGAGAAAGAAACAGGCAGAAAGGAGCAGTTTCTGTTAGACAACTATCTTAAACTAAAAATTAGGACAAGTTTAAAAGAATCCATAGGGACTCATGCACAGTACCCTTGGAACATTCCTTCCTTGCCTGGCACATTTCTTGAGGTCCTCACTGTCTTAATACAATAATAAAAGCAATGACCTTCCTTAAATGAAACTGCCATTTATGAGTAGGTGGGTCTGAGAAATAAATACCCAGCCAAGTATATGCACAATGCTAAGAGTAGACTACTATCCCTCCTCTTCCCAAAAGGCTCCTGAATCTTTTTGGCTACAAAAGAATTCCAATATTTAAGGAGATTAGCTCTCCCTATTTCAGCACATTTCTCAAGTGTCTCTTCCACCAGCTAGCCCCCATCACTGACAAAGTCCAGAGGGTCCAGAAGGAAAGAAACATTGCTTGCTCTTTACTCAATTGGATGAATTTTTAAAAATATGGTAGAGGTTACTAATTCTGAAGAAGAAATTATAAACCCTTTAGGAAAAAAAAATTGTTCCAGTGCAGCATCTGAATGATGTACAAAAGACACACTGCTAGCCAACTATTCAGCAACACGAATCAGAGACCACTGTTTAGGAAAACATGTATGTCCAATAAAAAGTCTATAAATGAGCCCACAATTACATACTAAATCCAAAGAATCTATTTATTCATCTCTCCATTTAGCAAATGTCTGAGACAGTCTCTTAGCAGAAATTAGACACCATTAGCTTCGGCCCAAATGTATCCAAGAAATGAGAATTCCTAGTGTAGCTTATAGCTGGAATGTTTCCTGAAATTTTAATATTCTGTGTTCTTAGAGTAGTTACAAAAAAGGCCTACAGAGGGCACTTGCTTTTCTTTCTCTAAAGGACCTGGCCTGCACAGCAGGCATAATTTCAAAAATGTTATCAAACAAAACTGAAAGATCAAAGTCTCAAGGAAGCAATCGTCTACACACTCTTTGTTCTAGTCAAGAAGGCAGACACTTCCAACAACTCCCAACAAATCCACTCTGTAGTTCTGTGAATACATGATCATAAATGTCAAGTCTTAAATCTAGAGAGGAAATTAGGGCTTAATTAAGGAACTGAGGTAGATGAAAAAAGCAGAAGACGAGCAGCAAAGAGGCCTATAGATAGTGAACACCTTTTCTTCTGCTAAAAAGAAGTATGGTTCTACCTAAATTGATACTAAAATTAGGTGAGCTTTCCCTGGAAGCTACGATATCACTAAGGAAGAATTCATTAGGAAACTCCATAATCACTACCAAGGAGTTTCTTCCAAAAATATACTTTCAAAAGGAAAATTCTGTGCTATGTATATACTTCAACTTCTAAAAAAGTCTCTTCCTGCCAACCTTCTCCATTTCCAGTAATTTTCTGGAAACCATGCCAGTCAGTTTGAATAACTGGCATTCAAGAAATGCTCATGAACTCTACATCAACCACCTAGAACTAGGCCAGCCTAATTTCTCCCCATCCTGAAGCTCAGGGACATTTGCGGAAGAGGGGGCGATAGGATTGTAAGAGCAAAAGGATGGGAGGAGCAATGATTTGCAAGATACTCCACACAAGTTAGGGCCGAAGCAATCACAATTGGACATTGCATGCCCGGCGCAATGTCCAACACACTATTGACTTCACAAAGTCTAGCATCTGCTAAAGGCACCAAGATCCTTGGAGGCAAGGGATTGACAGCCACAGTAGTGTTCCTATGCTTAAGGGGAACACAGGAAAGGGTTCAGGGAAATGCCACGGGTCCTTGTACGTCATCGGAGAGGAGGGCCCAGAGGAGAGTCAGGCATGCACAAGAAAGGACTCTGGGAATTGGGGCGGGAGGAGGAGGGAGGGAGGGAACTCGTGTACCTGTTAAGTTTGTATGAGCTGAAATAATAATAAAAAATGTATTAAATAAAAAAGAAAGAAAGAAAGAAAGAAAGAAAGAAAGAAAGAAAGAAAGAAAGAAAGAAAGAAAGAAAGAAAGAAAGAAAGAAAGAAAGAAAGAAAGAAAGAAAGAAAGAAAGAAAGAAAGAAAGAAAGAAATGCTCATGGTGGCTTGGGCCAGTCCCTCTTACTGCTGACCTCCTCCTAACCCCCAAGGTGGCTAGGTCAGGTTTGGAATAAGTTCAGACACCATCAAGCAAAGACACCCAAAGACAAGGATGACACCACCAAAAGTCTCACCTAGAGAAACCATTTTCCTTCTCCTTCTTTATTTTTGCATCCCCAGAGGCTCTGATCTGAAAAGTAAAACAACAAACTGATTAGTCCTTTGAAAAGTATAAATACATATTTTTTAAAAAAATCTCTTATTTGAGAATATTTAGCAGCAATTCTAAATGTTTTTAGTTTTCATTAGCATAAATTACACATAATGGGTTTCATGATGACATGTCCACACATGCATATAATGTATTTTGATTTTATTCATCTCCTATATCCCTTACTCCTACTGACATCTCTCCTCTTCCCAAACACTCTTCCTTCTGCTATCTTTCTTTTCTTTTCTGGTGACCCGCTGAGTTTAATTAGGGTTCTTTACATAAGAACATTGTCACATTACCAATGTCTGTACCACTGAAGAAAAAAAAAAAAGACTTTTCTCTCCCAGCAACTACTACTAACTGCATCCAGATCCTCAGGAGGGGCCTCTTGAGCCCTTCCCACCTCCATCCCAAAATGTTTGTGGGGCCAACTTTGTACAGATCTTGTGCTGATAATCACAACTGCTCAAAGATCCAGAGTGCCATGTCATCCCAACTTGGGGGCATCCTGACCCTAAGGTGACTCTTCTTATTAACAAAACTGAACTAAAGACTTTAACATTTTTCCCAGATTATTTTCTTCTGGGTAAAGCTGTCCAATTGATTGAGAAAAGTGTACTTTGTCAGTCTGTTTCAGGTATCAAATTGACAGCTAAGAAATGAGCCTTTAAATACACCTATGAAGAAGTATTTAGCTACTGTAGGAAACTGTCTTAAGTACATGATTGAGGCACAAAGACTCTGATCATAATGAGTAAAACCATTTCCTGTGGGTGCAGTGAGTGAAAAGAGTGAGAGAGGGAGAGGGAGATAGAGACCTGGTGGGGACTGGGCAAGCTAGTGGACTGGTCATCTAGAATGTGCTTTTGGCCCCTCTCTGCCCTTCCTATGGACGTGGTGTGATCAATTCTCTTGCCTTCTGATGCTGACCTAACTCTCCTGCTGTCAATAAGCTATAGCCTGAAATTGTAAGGTGGAATAAACTCTTTGTTCCCTTAAACTGTTTGGGTCTTTATTCACTTCAAAAACAGAATATAAAACTAGCATACCTTCAAATCTCTTCCTTTTTGACTTAAAGTATATCTACTTTCTCATTCTTGAACTTTCTACATTTCTAGACATCATTTATTTAAAAAGAATCTTCAAACATGTATGTGAAGGGAACTGTACATACACAAATATATATGGAGTATTATTACTGAGAAAAATGCACAAAATTGGAGTAGCTATCTCAGGGACTAATTGGAAATCAAGGACAAAACTGAGATCTTCTTTACCACATTCCATATTTCAGTGTCTGAATTACAAAGTATCAACAGTACTTAAAAACAAAATGACTAAGAAGGACTTTTATTTTATTTTTTTTAATATAAGGTCTACATCTCACGCTGGAGCTGGTCTGGAACTCACTATGTAGCACAAGATAATCTTGAACTATTCCTTCTGCCTCCACCTCCCAAGCACTGTTATTACAAGCATGTACCACCACGAATGACATACCAATGCTTAGGATAAAACCCAGGGCTTCCTGAACACTAAGTGAACGCTCTACTAAATGAGCTACAAACCTGCAATTAAAAGACTTTTTCCAAAAACGGAATATTCCCTAATACAGAAAATCCTCATTATTTGAAACCCTATGTTCTCAAATTTATCCATTATAATATAAAATTATGGTTAGATTTGTACTGTGGAAGACAAATGGTAAATAGTTTTGTTTTCATAGTTTCAGACAGACTAAACCTAAATTCCCTTTTTCTTTTGTAGGAAGAATAGTTTACATTGAGTACCCTACAAGAGGGCAGAGGATTGGGCAGCAGGTACCTCCCAATGAATTAGTTCTTCAGAGGCCTTTTACTCCAAAGCCAAGAGCATTGTGGCAAAGGTACTTTCATTACCTGCTTTTTTTATATATAAATTTCCTTTTTTTATTTTCTTTTTATTTATTATTTATTCAATTGTGCATGTGTATGTATGTGTGTGTAGAAACACGGACGAATTCGGGAACCACCATGGACGCCTCCACCTCCTCCTTGTTTACTCTGCCCCGGGATTCACAGGCTCCACCCTACCAGGACCAGAAACGCAGCCTCCCCCCCCCCCCCCCCCCGCTTCCGCCTGGCGTCTATTCGCTTCCGCCTGGTGTCTATTCGTGGCGTCTAGGGTCCGAACTCAGGACCTTCGGCCTGCAAGGCAGAGGCTTAACCCTTGAGCCACCTCTCCAGCCCCTCATTACCTGCTTTTAAAAGTAAGAAAAAAAAAAAGCAGACCATATATGCCCTCTTCTCTTTTACTGGAAAGTTCTGTACCTTTTCCTCCTTTCGCTTCTCCTTGTCTCTGTCTTTATGTTTGTCTTTATGTTTATCTGAGCTTCCATCTTTGTGTTTGGTTTTCTCTTTCTCTTTGTGTTTCTTTTCCGAATCTTTATGTTCACTGTGAGAAATAAGAAAAAGGGTTAGCACAGAGTAAGGAGAACAAGATCAACTCACAAGATATTACAACATGAACCATAAAAATGTATGATGCTTAAAAAAAAAAAAATTCCTTACACAAGATTCAAAAGCTGTTGGCCACAATGGAATTTTCTCCTTTTCTGTTGTTTTTATTAACATAGGTCTTGTAGCTCAGCCAGCTTTGAACTCACAATCCCTGCCTCAACTTCCTGAATACTGGAATCACAGGCATCTATGATATTGCCTAACTCATTTTCATTATCTTGCTTGCTGTTTTTACTTTTGCAAAAGAGCAAAGGAACCAAACAGTCTTTCTAAGTATACCAGAACATTCCTTAAAAAAATTTTTTTCACATGCATGTTGAGTTCATGTGTGTGTGTTCGCTCACTTGTGGGATTTAGGGTTCTAAATTATGTTCCTCTTACCTGCATTGAAAACACTTTAATCACTGAACCACTTCTCTAGCCCACTATAATTTGTTAACTTTGCAAAAATTAAGCAAGCTATTAATTTTTAATAGTTAAAACAAGCTATATAATTTCCTAACAACAGAAAAATAGGATAAAAATTCTATTTTCAAATTTACATCTGATGTGATGGGATTAGCTCCAATTTGCCTAAGTGTGTTAGTATCCTTGTTACGTTCAAATCAACCCAACACAGAATGTTTTCTTCTAGCTGTAACCAGAAAAAACTAGTCATTTCTTGATGGAGCTTGTAAATACTGACTGAACCTTTTCTCATAGTAAGAAAAGATTAATCTTAAGGCAAGTTGTGTTGTTTCTAAAGTCCTGGTTCCTTCAAAAAATTTTAAGTCATATTTATTGTGTGTGTGTGTGTGTGTGTGTGTGTATATGATGTGCCAAAGTATCTATGTGAAGGGCAGAGAACAATTAGCAAGATAGACTCAGTTCTCTCCTTCCACCATTATGGAATCCAGGGATAGAATTTGGTTTGCAAAGCTTGGTGACATGTGCCTCTACCTGCTGAGTCCTGTCTCTGACCCCTACTAATACCTTGAAAAGTCATTTCCTCTTTTGGAAAGCAAAACATCATGGTGTTACCCTTTAGGTAGGATCTAGCTTCTGTAAATTTCTCTTACAGAAAAGTTACAAATAAAGACGTTTGTTTTGTGACATCACATAACAGCAATAACAACAAAAAAACAGAAACCAGATACAACCTAAATGAGTAACTAGGGGTAAACTGTTTTAATTGAATTATATAACTATTAAGTCATAATTTATGACATGTAAAGTGCTCCTGACACAGATGGAAAAAAAAAGTACACAAAATGTTTGTAACTATAAAAACATGCATGTGGAAAAACACAAGCCATCAAAAATGGTGGATAGCTATTTTCTTCAGTGTGCCAGGAAAGAGCTAAGGCACCTTGCACATTGCAGTAACCAAAGTATTCCACCTGATCTGAATGAGGGGTTCATTTTGGGTGCAGAAGAGTTGTCAGGAGCCCAGTCAAGACAGTGGGTTTGTGTATGCAAATTCATAGGTTGTAATAAAGCTTAACGTCACAGGATTGCTATGAGAATTGAGTGAAATAAGGAATGTTTAAAAAAAACTGGTTATAATACTTTGTAAGGATTGGGATTTCCCGCTCTTATATTTGCATACAGCAGGCATCACCTGCTGCCCCTCCACTTAGACATTGCGCACCTGCCATCTGTTCCGTGAGCCCCTGCAGCACAGGAGAAGCAGGCTTTACTACCAATGCTGAGAATAAAGCTCCTCCAAAGAAAACTAGTCTATACCGAAGGATGGCATCATGTTAGACCAAGTCACCTCTGTGTACACAGGCAGCCACAATTTAGAATAGGCATATGGATTATAAATAAGCAGAAAGTATAAGAAATCTGACTAGATGAGGTGGAAGAAGATTAGCAGAACAGGACTACTTTAGAAAAGATCCAGGTACTGGCATAGATGTGTGTGGTAGGGGTGGGGCAAGACAGGACTTTTTCCTTGTTTAAAAACACCTCTCTGACCCTCTATATTGCTTTCATTAGATGTTATTTACAGGTGTCATACATTCAAATGAGAAGTTTCTATTCAAGCAGACAAGGGAACTCATGAAGACTGAATGAGGGACTCTCTCTCTCTCTGTCTCTCTCTTACACACACACACACACACACACACACACACACACACACACACACACAGTAACCAGTATCCCAACGGCTGTGTGTTCTTGGCATCATAACAACGTAACATGCTCTAATCAAATTTTAATGCTGGGGGAGGAGAGATGATTAAGGCTCTGCCTCACAAACAGAAGGACTTGAATTCAGATCCCAGATCCCATGTAAAAATGCCAGACAGAAATGGTGTTGATGTGTGCGTCCAGCTCTGGAAGACAGATCCTGAGAAATCCCAGAGCAAAGCAAAAAAGGAAACAGAGCAATCCAAGATGATTCCCAAGCACACAATGTGCTCTCTGGGGCACTTGGGAACAACAACAACAAAAAGTCAAAAACATGGGTTCAATAAAAAAAAAAAAAAGGTCAAAAACATTACTCCTATAACCAGTATAAAAGTTGGGCTTTTTCATTAACTGAGACAAGACTCTTTAGAAGTTAACACACATATAATCAAAGGCATACAGTTTTGACATTACCACTATGTTTGAGTTAATTATTTCATGAGAAAAGCACTAGAGCTTTTCATTTTTTAAAAATATTAACTGTAAGAAGTTATGTATATAAATTTAACTTAAAGCAAAAATCTGCATTCATCTTATTGATGAATGTATATACTCCAAATACAAAAGGGGGATATCTCAATTCTTTCAAAGTAATATAACCAGTTTTTTTTTAAACATTCCTTATTTCACTCAATTCTCATAGCAATCCTGTGATGTTAAGTTTTATTACATCCTATGAATTTGCATACAGAGAAAGCTGTATTTAAGACCAATATTGCTAGAGAGAAAGCAGCAGTTTTAGGTTTTTAAACTTATTATTTCTACTTGAAAGTTCACAGCATCTTCTAATACACCATTACATTTCAGCAAAATTAATGTCACCTAAGTGAGGCAGATGTTAATGTAACCACACAGCACAGATATATATATTCTAAAAGGTTTGCCCATCCCCCAACTCTGGCTATTCAACTATCAAAACAATGAACCCTAAGTTGGAATTTTCTCCAGGAATCTCATGAGGAAGGGACTGATAGTGAAAATTTGCTAGATCTTGAGCCAGTGAGGAGGAATCAGCTCCTTGAGACTTCACACACATCTGACAACCTGCCAGACTGCAGGAGAGGCTGGAGCCAACCATAATGGGTGGAACCACACCTTGAGGGGGGGTCTCTTGCCTTCTACTTAAACTTTACTCTTATATTTAGACTCTTTCTGCTTTTCATTGTTGATTTAACTTGAGATACACACTTTACCATAGATTCAGAACACTGAAATAAAGTGTGGCAATTCTACGATTCAATATATTACAGTCCTGACTTTATTTTGCCATTAAATAAACTTTTCTAGAACAGAAATATTGGGTACCTGAAAGAATTAACCTTTATAATAGATTGCTTCCCTTGAAAATACAAATGACAATGTTCAGACTCCACCTTTCTTTCTATTCTTCACACTCCTCTATGCCATTCTACTTTCATGTATGTATGTGTATGGTATGTGGGGGGAGCACATTTGTGTTCAGGAATGTGTGTAAGTATCCATGTGGATACCAAGGGTGATACTGAGAATCACCCTTGATTGCTCTTTCATCTTTCTATTTTGAAGCTCAGTCTCTAAACCTACAGCTCACTTATAGGGGTAGTCTGAGTAGCCAGCTTGTTTTGGGGATACCCAGACCTCATTTTTTTTTTTAATTTTTTATTATTATTTTATTCAATTGTGCGTGTGCGTGTGTGTGTAGAACCATGGGCAAATTCGGGAACCACCATGGACTGCCTCCACCTCCTTCTTGTTTACTCTGCCCTGGGATTCACAGGCTTCCGCCCGGCATCTATACCTGGGGTCTAGGATCTGAACTCAGGACCTTCCGCCTGCAAGGCAGAGGCTTAACTCCTGAACCACCTCTCCAGCCCCCCAGACTTCATCTTCAAGGGATAGAATTATAAGAGGGTGCCATATGCCCAAGGTACATTATATTGGATCTGGGGATCCAAACACTGGTTCTTTTTTCTTGCAACAAGAAAGCACTTTAACTACTTAGCCATATCTTCAGATCCCTTTTCCTACAACCTCCCATTCTCTACAACCTAATGACATAAATTAGAACACTTGTCTTATTTCACTATGAACGTGGATGTGAGGCAATCAGAGCATGGGCATATATGAATTTTTGTTACTTATTATGCTGCCCAACCGAACAAAAGGAACCTGCAAGTGACAATGCCACTCCAGGAAACACACACAACAATGCAATAAGATCCTGTAACACACACACACACACATACACCCCTCAACTGCTTTTTCTACTTGCTAACCTGAGTGAAATTCCAGAGGAATTCATTTCAAAGATCCTACTGGGAACAATAACCCTTTTTGTATATCGTGATTAACTGAAAAAAGCAGAATAGAATGAAATATCTACCTGATTTTCCAAAGGAACTAATTTTCCTTTACTATTGACTGCTTTACAAAAATCAGAGAACAGGTTTGGAGTTTTACAACTAGCTAAGCTCAGATGATTGACAGTTAAGAACAGCTTGTGGAACAAGGTGTTTCTACTGGGGATTGTTAAGCATTTCCGTTTATAGAACCCTACAAGGCCTTTGAACACAATGCTATTTGTCAGATACCATACTCCCAATACCATACTCCCATCCTTACCTCCAGAAACAGAGAGCACAGTATCTGGGAGCTCAACCCGTATTTAAAACCCTACACTGCAGGAATGCTGCCAAACAGCACAACTCTGCCAAGTCTCTGTGAGTACCAATATGAAATAAGTGGCATAGGCACGAGGGAACTGTAAAACCAAAGTGTCTCTGACATCATAAAAGCAGAAGCCAGGATTTGGCCAGTGACACTATTACTATTTGAGGTACTCTAAAATATTTATCTTTTTTTCAAAAAACTTACAACTAATTTGACTTCACGGTGGAGTAAAATGTTGCATGACAGAAATTTCAACTAGTGCTGAAAAGAAGTTTATGTGCTGACTATCTCTCGAGAGAAATCCATGTGCTGACTGCCTGTCTTGAGAGCTGTCTTTATGCTCATACAGTGAAGCCACAAAACTAGCTCTAACAACCAAAGGCTACACCATCAGCCCGTTTGGAGAGTGAAAAATAACTAACAATATTGAAGAAAGTTCAGTAGAGTTAAATAAGAAAAAGGAGGAAGAAATGCTTAAAATCAACTTCAAAAAGAAGCTCAAACATAAACATATTTGAGAAAAAAGTTTAGTCTTAGAAATGGCCAATTTCTTAATTGTCAATCATCTGAGCTTAATTAGCTAGTATAAAAATCCCAATCTGTTTTCTGATTTTTGTTAAGCAGTCAGGAGTAAAGAAAAATTAGTTCCTTTGAAAAATGAGTACCATTCCTGGTAATAGTCACACTTTCAGATGAAATGTGACTTTACCTTCAAAGGCAAGAGGCACTCAGGAAGAAAAAAACACAGCATCTAATGATTGGTTATATGTAGAAGGTAACTCCTTGGCGCAGCAAAACTGAGCAAGCGAGTCAATGCTGAAGAATATAAACAGAGAAGATTCACAGTCCTCTTTGCATAGTGTTTATGCATGCTTGTGCAGTGCTTCAACTACTCTAATTCCAACAATGATAATGATGGGCAAAAGTAGCCCACAGTAGGAAAAAGAAGCAATCCAGGATGACTCTCAAAGTCACCCTTGGTCCTCCAGAGGGACACACAGAGCCCTCTGATACACACACACACACACACACACACACACACACACACACACACACACACGCGCGCGCGCGCACACACACAAATAAATAATAAATAAATAGAAATAAAAGTAACCCACAGTAATTTTAAAGTGACAGTGGTGAGACCTTTGGCCTGTGACTCATTAGAGCAAAGCCAACTGAAGGAAGGTGGGAAGAAAGTGGGAGAAGGGCAGTAAGAAGCCAGAGGGGAAAACATTTCTTTTCTGCAATGGCAAAATATTTATTTCTTGGGAGGGAGAAATGGGAAGGGCTGAAAAAGAAAATAAAAGACAACTCTTGAGTTTGATATTCTAGCTAGCTAGAGTGCTAAATATGGAAAACCATTAAAATCTGTTATTACTGATTACCCTTTAGCAAATAGCTGAAAAACACTAAGTACTAGATATTCATCTGAAAAACACCTGAAAAAACATAATCACATTACTGTACTGTCACCTCCGCTTTATAAAAGTAAGTGGAAACTGAGGCATAGAGAGGAAACTGACTTAAGGAGACACATTTAATGAGAACCAGCATTTAAACTTAGGAAGTCTGGTTCCAAAGTTGTACAGTCGGCCATTCTGTTACTTTCCAAACAAAGCAAAAAAACACTATTAGACAGGATAGGAGGCAACTCATCTTCCTAGAATGCCTGCCAGTTCAAGACAGACCCTGGCAGGCCACAGGTCTCTCCTGTGAGTAAGTACACTGGGCTTCAAGTTGCAGGAGAGGATAAATTAATGATCTTTCCATGAAAGCAGATGGTTAAAATTCAAATTCCAAGTAACTTCAAAGTTGTCTCTGAGAAAAAAAGTTCAGTCATCAGCTTTCAAAAGTCTCTAAGGAATGAAGATGGCTTACTTTCAACCACAGTTAGGGCACTAAAAAAAATCACAAGGATCTGTTTTTATTACCAGAGTCCCCCTTGGATTTGTTCTAACATCTACTTCCCAGTAGAGGCCTGAAACCACAGATAGCCCTAAGTTATATAGTCTTTACCCATTAAAGTATATCTATGCTAAAAGTCTAATTTATAAGTTAGGTACAGTAAAAGATTGACAACAATTTACTACAGAACAACAATAATTTACTGCAGATCTCAGCTTTTGCAAACTTTCACTTTTTCAGTAAGGAAGATTTCCCCCACTCTTCCCTGAGAGTAATGAAGATTAATACTAACAAGGAGGAAATGGAAGATACTCTTCTGAAGGGTATACCCATCGATATGATTTGTGCTCCAGCAAGTACTCAGCCACAAGTCCAGAGGCAAACCAGATGAAACTCAATGGGTCACTCATGCAAAGATTAGAAAGTAGGAAGGAGTCTGGCAGGGGAGAAGGGTGGAAATGAGAAGTAGGGGGTATGATTTGGGATTAAGATGTGAAAATCATAAATTAAATACATTCATATATGAAATACTAAAAGAATTTTTTGAAAAAAGATTTCAGAAGCTGTTTACTATATTCTAACTAGCAGCATCACCATTTTCATAATTGGGGGAGTTACCAAGGGTTAAGCAGCAGCTGATCCAAGGATAATCAAGATGACTACTCAGTGGCTAATGGGAAGATGGCATAAACAATATCGAGGTGATGGACAGAAAGATGAATGTATCAAGTTCAGAGTTAGATTGTGTGAGAGTCCTCAGTCTAAAATTTATGGACCTGTTGTAACGGTTCACACCTGTCATTCCAGCATTTAGGTGGCAGAGGTAAAGATACTCAAGCTTAAAGCTAGCCTGGGTTAAATAGAGTGTCTCAAAACAAACAAAAATAAAGTTTATGGATACCTATTTTGGAATTCTTATTTAAGTTGACTGAGGAAATCCAGAAAGTGAAACTGTGGCTCGTATCAAACATCTGTTGCACTCTGAAATCTTAAAAGCAATGGTTGTATTTCATCATAGTAAGACTAGAAATAAATGAAAATATGGTTCCAAATTACTAAATTAGATTCTACTATCAAGTTTGACAGCTCCAATTTTATCTATATAACATTCTATTATATCATTATCTCAACTGCTGAATATGTTACAATTTCTGATGATATCCACACATAAAGACAAATTCAAAAGCTTGTCAAGAAGTTACTGCTATGGATAGTTGACCAAAGTGAAAAATGAGACACAGAGAAGTTAAGATGCTTGGATTAGGAAACATAGTTTGTCGACAACAGAACCTGCCTTCTAAAATTCTGTATTAGAGTGTTTTTTTTTTTTTTTTATCATTTTACACTCCGAAATGAATGGTGATGGTTCTCTGAGTCTCCTCTTTTCTAAAAGTAGCAAAAAGTTCTCTAATCTGTTGATTATTCATTCCCCTGAATTGCACCCCCTGAAAAGTTAATAGAAATGAGAGAAAAATGAAGGACTTTGACAAAGAGTACATGAAGAGTAACAAAACACACCCTTTCCATTAGAGTACTTAAAAAAATTCCTCTCAACTGAAAACGGGATGCTTGACTCAAATACATTTTCTTGAAATCCTGTATTTTTGGCACTCTGGTAAAAAATGAGAACTGAGAGGAAAGCAGAAGCCAGCAGCATACTGCCTTTCAGATGTTTCTCACACAGACAGCAGAGATCTGCAATGCCAAGATGACTGTTAAAGCACTTTCCTTGCTACTTGTCTTCCCTTGGTTTCTACAAATTTGTCACTCTTGTTTTGAGTCCTGGGTTTAAAAATTGGCAAGAGATGCACAGTTAAAAGCAGGAAGATTTTTTTTTCACATGTGATAGTCTTACTCAGTATTTTATTCATGAAAGAGATTTAGTATTAAAGACAGTGTATGACTAAGAATTCAGCTCTTTGAGAGGGGCATTTGGTAGGATCTTACAAGCTCAGTAATTCCTCAGCACCTACAAGAGTAGTCCTTTCTTTGATAATCTTTTTTCTTTCTAAAACTGAAGCATAAACTGTTAATACTAACAGTAATAGTACCAAGAAATAAATGGTAGAAGTAATTAATTTTGACTGATGTAAAACTCTCCTGTGAAATAGACTATCAGGAGAAGAGATAGAACTTTGCTAAAATGAGCATTTAATGTAACTAATGCTTTATTATCCAAAGTTATATAAGGATAAGGATCCAAAGGGAAAGGTGGCAATATGATCTGGTATTTTGAAACTTTAAGAAGTCTATGATATTATGTACAGGGCAGAAGCGCTTTTATCTGTCTACACAAGGTTACTTAAGACTTTACTTTTTACTGGAAGGTGCATCTTATGAATGATGCAGAAGTCCTGGTCTCTTCATCCTTAGTGGCTACCACAATGTCCTATGACTTCTGCTCACATGACTTCAGGCTGCCCTCCACACACACCAAGGTGGAGTATCATGGGTCCGGGTCCTCAGCCCCACAAGACAGACAAGCAGTTCTCTTAAGTGCAGTACAGTCCCTGCATATTTAACATGACTCCTGCACTGCACAGTAAAATGACTCCTAGACTTGGGTTTCCAGCGCAACCTCAGGACAAATAATTAATGCTAATATGTAATAATGAAGAAAGAGACATAGAAATACATTAGAAATACTATTTTTTCATGATGATCACTGATCTGAAGTCAACAGCCACAAAATTAGTTATGCTTGATCAGCAAAGATCTGAAATAAATGTGAAGTATTCTGAACATAATATTTAAATCTTTATTATCTGGAATTTCAGAGGTAATGGAGCAGTACTCAAGTTTTCTTTTAATTTTCTGCAGAAGAAAAAAAATCCTAAAAACATCAGGAATCACTTAAAAAGGAACACAGTGTACTAGATTTTACTGGAGTACAACCAATATATTTGCTTTATTGCAAAGTTACACTATTTTAGGAGAAGTCAAAACAGGAAGTACTAACAAATTTGTTTACAAGACATCATCTGGTTAAACAATCTTCAGTTTAATCACGTAGGGGCTGGAGAGATGGCTCAGGGGTTAAGCAGAAGTACCTGAATTCAGATTCCAAGTCTCATGTAAAAACTTTAGGTAGAAATGGCACTGACCTTCACTTCTACCCTGAAAGATGAAGCCTGGGAAATTCCAAAATGAACCAAAGGAAATAGAAGGAATCCAGGGAGACTCCTGAAGTTACCCTTGGGATACACCTAACCTGAAAGATGAAGCCTGGGAAATTCCAAAATGAACCAAAGGAAATAGAAGGAATCCAGGGAGACTCCTGAAGTTACCCTTGGGATACACAGTGACCTCTGATACATGCGCATGTGCGTGCACACGCGCGCGCGCACACACACACACACACACTGTGTCACATGTAAAAACAATAAAACTTAATCATGTATGAATTTGCAGAGTACAGCCAGACTTAATCATATGCAGACTGAAACCCAGGTCATTTGTATGCCCCTAAGTTAGATATCTCTCACTGACTCAGTAAGTCTTTATTAGTAAGTGTCAACTCTCTGCCAGACACTACCTAGGCTGTAAGGATGTAAAATAAAAATCTTCATCTTGCTCCCAGTCCTGTCCTTTAACTCCAATAAATCATATGAAAAGGGAAACAATGGCAATGTCAACACAACTATGTAAATGCAACAAAAAGGACATAATCGAGGTACTATAGAGTATGCCAAAGTAATACTTAATAACAGCAGATACAAAGATTGAAAAAAGTTTAAGTTTAAACCTATAGCAAAAGAATATTAAGAGGGTATATGATGATATTTGGGAAACTGAGGCAGCTCATAAGTTCAAGGCCTATGTGGTGTGTGGGCTACAGAATGTTGCAGCAACAGCCTGAGCAACTTGATTAAAACCCTGGGTCTCAAAATAAAACCTTTTTAAATGGGCTGGGGATGTAGGTCAAGAGTTGAAAGCTTGCCTAGCACTTCAACCCTTACTGTAAAAAGAAAAGAAAAAAGGCGGGGAGGGGGAGTGAAGAGAGGGAGGGTGAAGGGAAAGGGAGAGGATGGGAGGAGAGGAGTTTTACACAATCAGATAGAGCATGTTTTTAGACTCAAGTGGTTATCAGAAAATATGCTGTATTTGAAAAACTGAATAGAAAGAAGTTCACAAGGCTCAATATAAGATAAAAGATAGGTATATGGCAAGGAAAACAGAAAAACAGCCAAAGATTTTTGGAGAATGAGTGCACACACTGGAAAGAGGAACAAAAGCAAGAAAGGCATAAAAAAAATAAATAAATAAAGGGCTGCAAGCTGGTGAGATGACTCCCTGGACAGGATACACTACAATACAGGTGACCTGAGTTTGATTCCAGAACAAACACATGAAAGTAGATCGAGAGAACTGATTCCATGAAGTTGTTCTCTAATCTCCTTATAATGGATGGAGTAATTCTGAAAATGTCAATTAGGTCAAGCTAGTTGACACTATGCTTTGCCTATTAATTTTTTAATAATGCGTTGCTATATAACATAGAGATGGCCTCTAACTTATGGCAATCCTTCTGCCTCTAGCTTCCAAAGTACTGAGATTTCAGATGTAAACCACCAGGCAGGATATGGGCTCATGTTGTCTAAGCCTCCCTGATCCTAAATGATTTTTCTACTTGGTCTAACTAAAAATTATTGAGAATGAAGAAGTAAAATCTTTGACTGTAATTATGAATGTGTGGTTCTTTTTATAGCTTTATTAGTTCTGTTTAGCATATTTTGAGGCTCTGATAATGTATATAAATGTGCATAATTGTTATGTCCCTTTTTATCATTGTGAAATGAATTTATCATTGGCAATATTTGCTTTTCAAATCTACTTTGATAGGCATTAGTAGTAACAGGAGGGTTGGAGAGAAAACAGGTAAAGTGCTTGTTGTGCGAGCCTGACGACTGGGTTTGGATCCCCAGAACCCATGTACAAGTTGAATGCAGTGGTCAACCGTCTGTTTGCCTATATGCAGAGGAGAAATGGAGACCAGAGACTTGTGAATCTCAAGAAGCTTAAGGCAAGTCTGGCTACCACAGCAAAGAGAACCAACCTCAAAACAAAGTGGAAAGTTGACAACTGGCACTCACAAGCTGCCCTATGACCTTCGAATGAGTCCTGTGACATGTGCACACTTATACTCACAACACACAAACACCACATGTGCAAACATCCTCATAGGTCACTTACATCAGTTATTAACATTAGTTGAACGAATATGAACTAGAAAAGAAAAATGCATGTGATCAAGACTGGATTCAAAATTAGAAAAGTAAAGAAAATAGAAAGTAGTTGATCTAGTGGTATGATTCTGTAGGAGGAAAAAAAAAAGGAATGGAATGTGATTTGTGGGAAAAAATGTTCCTATGAGAGAAAATTAAGCTGCTTGTTTTAATGATTCGTAAAAAAATTAAAAGTATTAGAAATTTGACTTTATCTTATCTATGAATAGTAAAAAAAACTAATGAAGTAGTTCTAAAATATAAATCTTTTAAACTATAAGTATAGTTTTAAAATGGCTAAATCAGGTCAAATTACCTTTTACCAATGTTAGTTCTTTGTATATTTGATTAAACATGATTATCATGATTAAATGCTGAAAGAAAATTTACCACATTTGCTTTTGTCAAGTTGGTTTGCACTGTGACATTGCAAGTAAGGCCTGAATTATCAAAGCATCCTCTTTGCAGCTCCAACCAAGTCTCTCTGCTTCCTTTACTACCCATGCTATTTACCTTACCTCAATTTAATACCTATTGCAGGGGAGCCAGGCAGTGCCAACCCACTGCTGAATGATGAGGGACTTGCTGATTCAACCCTTACCTGTTGCTATGCTTAGACTTTTCCCGATCCTTCTCTTTGTCCTTCTTGTGGTCTTTATGCCGGTGTTCTCGATCTTTGTGTTTATCTTTGTGTTTATGAGAATCTGCAACCATAAGAGATGAGTTGGTTAAGAGGAGTCATGAGCTGTCTGCTGTTTGTCTACCTTAGCATGCTGTTCTAGAAACACAGCTTCAAATGGTAAGATGGCCATAAAAGCACATTCTACTGAAAGGAAAGACTGCACAAACACCTCATCCCCTATCTTTAAAATCAGGACCTGTATCTCTACCTTTATTACTATTCTGTGAAGGTATAAGGGAAAGAAAGACAAATCTACTGTGAACATAAACAACACTCTGGTATTCTCCCTATCTCATACTATTAAGTCTAATATGTAACATAAAGATAAATCTGACTCTAAAGATCAGACAAGCTACCTTTTTAACATGCCAAGGCCATGCTTCACTACATGGGTTCCAAGGATATGTACCCCGGGTTTTGAGATTTGTGTGCAGGCTCCTTTACCTGCTTAAGCTAGCTATCTTGTAAGTCCTAGATATAGATTTTTAAATGAACTTCAATGAGGTATGATTTCTGAAACATAAAATACATACCTGCCAAAGCTACAGTGTGATAAATTTACATAGTGTAATCACCACAAGATTTAGAACAATTCCATCACCCTTATTTTAACCTTTCTAGGTAATCCCATTTTCTGCCACTCAGCCCAAAGCACATACTAATCTGATAGTACCTTGTCTCAATTTGTAAAATTTGTTAAGAATGAAATCATATAGGATTTACCAGTACTTTATTCTACTCAGCAAATTTGTAACATTTACCCATGGTTCTGGATGTACATCAGTGGTACCTTCGTTAGGGCTGGAGATCAAACATGTGGCTTTGTAAAACTAGGCAAACACTATCACTAACTACCTCTCTATTTTTATTTACTACTGAGTAGTATCTGACTATGTGGATTTACTACAACATACATGCCTATGTTGATGGGCATATGTTACCAATTATTATTACTGTAAATAAATCTTCTGGGCTTTTGGGATGGGTCAGCAAGTAAACTGTTTGTACACAAGCCTGATGATATGAATTCAAGCTCCAGATCCACAGGGTAGCAGGAAAAAAACAATTCCTGAAAATTGTCCTTTGACCTCCACCTGCACACCTAGACTCACACATGTTCACAACAAAATATAGATGTTAATAATCAGTTATGAACAGTCGTAGGCAAGTCTTTCTATAAAGACTTAGACATTTTTCTTGGTATGTATTTACAAGTAAAATTGTTGGGTTATATAAAAAATATATTTAACTTTACAGAAAACTGACCAATGTATTTCAACGTATATATATTTATATATCCCAGAAACCATTGGTGTTCTAACTGCTATAAATTCCCACCAACATCTAGGACTATGGTCTGTAATTTTAGCTACTCTATGATAGCTCACTGTGGCTTTAATCCATATTTTTCTGATAATTAAACAATGTTTAATGAAGAATATCTATGTTTAATGATTACTCACATAATTTTTTTGGTTAAATATCTGCTCGAATAGTTCTGTTACAATCTTTTTGTCTTGTTAACTGATGAGTACAAGTTCTTTATACATTCTGGATTGCAACTTGGTTTAGCTACATGTATTGTGATATTGCATTTTCTACCAGCCACTGGATTTTCACTGTATGTGTACATGTATGCATGTATGTGTATCTCTCAACCCTTCTTACCCTCATGCCTTAGACCCTTCAAGTGCTAGGATAACAGGAATAAGCTACCATACCTAACCCTTTTTATAATTTTTTAAAATATTTTATTTATTCATTTGAGAGGGGCATGCATGCTATGGTACACCAATTTGGACTTGTAGGAATTGAACTCAAATCATATTTGCAAGCAGGATGCCTTACCGATAGGTTTAATCTCACCAGCTCTTTATAATTTCATTTATTTATTCATTCATTCACTCATTCATTGTGTGTATGTGTACGTGTGTGTGTGTAGTATGTACATGTACGTGTGTGTGTGTGTAGAATCACAGGCGAATTCGGGAACCACCATGGACCACCTCTACCTCCTCCTTGCTTACCATGCCCCGGGATTCACAGTCTCTGCCCTACCAGGACCAGAAACGCAGGCTGCCCCCGCTTCCGTCTAGCATCTATACGTGGGGTCTAGGATCGGAACTCAGGACCTTTCGCCTGCAAGGCAGAGGCTTAACCCCTGAGCCACCTCTCCAGCCCTTTATAATTTCTTAAAGATGTCTTCAAACAACCTAACTTTCAAATTTTAATAAAATTCATTTAATCAATTTTTCCTTTAATGGCTTTGTTTTTGCCTTTAAAAAGCTGTGTCTACTAAAAGGTCAGTGCTTTCCCCCACCACCACCCTTGGTACTTTTACAGAAAACACCAGTGTCCTCTTTTCGTTTTAGTGTATACTAATCCTGTAAAATAGTGGGTTGCATTGTGATATTGTCTTTTTTTTTTCTTTTGCAGTGAGAGGCAAGCAATCATAGTAAATTTAGAGTAAAGCAAGATAAAACAATATTCTGTCTTTTGATTCATGAAAAGCTTTCCACCTGCTTAATTGCTTTTTAAACCTTAGTGTGTATGAACCTGAATAACGCCCAAGGGGCTATAAAAGATGCACCCCACTGGAGTTAGGTCACCCCAATGTTGAACAAAAAATAGCATTTAAATGATGGTTTTAAACTATATACAAGGGCTGGGAGCGATGTGCTTTCAGTACATTTGTAATTCCAGCAGCTAACTGACAGATAGTTCAGACAAATTGTTGTGCTTCAAGTTCACTGAGAGACTCTTAAAAAAATAAGGTAAAGAATGAATAAGGAAGACATCTAATGGTCGCTTCTGGCAGGCAAAGGTGCAGACAGGCAGGCACGCGCACACACGCACATGCAAAATAAACAAAACTACAAAAATTTAAAAAAAAAAGAAATGTAGTCTTTTCCTTCAGTAAAGACTAAAGTAAGTGATTCACTCTTGATAAATAGGAAAAATGTCAGTATCCAACATTCAACACTAAAAACACCAGATCTTCCTCTCTCCTTGATCTGGTGGAAACCTGTTACCATATTAGCAACACATTCAAAGCCCACGTGGTAAGGTTCCTTCCACAGCCACATAAAGAAACTACCTTAGAGACAGAGCTTCCAGATATAATTAGGCTTTCTGATAACTGCAGCCTTAGTAGACATATAATGTTTTTGTTTTTTTTTTCCGGTGCTGGGGACCGAACCCAGGGCCACGCGCTTGCTAGGCAAGCGCTCTACCACTGAGCTAAATCCCCAACCCCTTATATAATGTTTTTTAAAAGACCCAAATTCCAAACTACTCAGCTAAACTACTCGACTCTTATTTCACAAGAATAATGTTAAGAAAAATTTTTTCTTTTAAGCTAGTTTTTAAATATATATGCTGCGTATGCTGTAGCAGATACAAAAAATACAATACAAAGAAGCCTCTTAAAATATATGAGTGGCTAATGTATTTTATAAATTTATTCAGTAGAGTTCTACATGACGGGCTTGGATTTCTGAGAAGTGATATAGGGTAGATGTGTATCAGTACAAAAGTAGAACTGCCCACATACCGAATGGTGTACCTTCTGAATGTCAAATGTATTTAAAGAAGTAATCTATTGACTAAATTCTTCTAGATGTGATCTGTATACTGGTAGGCAAATTGATAGGTTAAAAACTCTGCAGAGGAGTACTGAAATACTTCTGAAAAAAATTACATCTGGAATTTGATTTAAAATACCATCTGGTTGTGGGGGAGGGGATCAGGAGTTATGGGGATAGATAAACCAACATTAACAGATACAAATTCATTGTTTAATAAATTAAAAATAAAAATGTAGAAAAATTAGCCAAAGTTGTTAGTGACTGAAGATAGGTGATAGGCACATGGAATCCACCACACTACTTTACATACTTGTCTACTCTTTCAAACTCTTCATAATAAACATGATCTCTAAGGTTTCTTTTTCCTTTTCTATCCTATATTTTTTGCTATTATATAAGTACAGCAAGAAGACTGGTCTAATCTCAAGAGACAAAGAATAAAACACATTTAGTTTGGGGGTGTAGTATGTACTGCAGTTCTAGATCAAATACAGTATACAAGCTAGGTAAGCATTCTACCACTGAATCACATTTCCAGCCCTTTGGGTTTTGAGATTGGGTCTTACTATGTAGCACACAGTCTGGCCACGGATCTTGAGATTCTCCTGAGTACTGGAATCATATGCCTTATCTACCGCATCAGGAGCCAAAAGACAAAGTTTAATAAATAGATTAAACACAGGCCGTCAATGTGTCCTACTTAAGGACAACAGGGAGCTACTTTAACCAAGAAAAAAAAACAACTCAAAAAAGTTTAGTTCGAAGGCACTGTTGTAAAAAGTAACTGGCAACCTAGAAGACAATCATAGCAAAGAGACTAAAAACAAGGAAAAAATGTACAAGTGTCCCTAGCAAAAGGCAGTTGAATTGAGCTCCAGGAACCCACTTTTCTGTGGGGAGGTAGGAAGACTCAATCTTAGACCCCAGGAACTGGGAGAGCAAATGGCCTTAATAGAAACAAGAAAGCTATGTAAAATAAAAACAAGAGGGGGGAGACTTTAGAAAATGCTTTGTGTAACTGAAGAAATACAGTATTTTAGGTAACTGTAGAACATCTGACTGAAGTGGAGTCAGTAAGCCAAAAAAAAAAAAAAAAAAGTAAACTTGACATGAACTCCAGTCTGTTTCAATTCCTAGCATTTGAAAACTCTACTTGAAAAAACGAGTAAGAAGACCCATTAAGCATGAAAACCTTGAAAACCCACATGCCGTTTAACAACTTGCTCCTTCCTTGCAACTTAACTGGAGTTAATCCATAAAGTCAGACAAGGAAATAAGCAAACAGAAAGACTAGCAGTCCACACCTTTTGTTACTGTTTTATCTAAAGTGTTCCTCTGTGAGAGTAAAATAAAATAAATAAAATAAAATGAAAAGCTTTTAGGTAAAGAAACTTATAAATGACAAAGATAAAGGGCCTCCCACCTACAGGAATGATTGGATGTTGGCTAGAATTAGAGGGGATACCAAATGTTAAGAAGAAAAGAGATCTTTTTGCTACTAGATTTAAGATTATATTCTGAGAGCTAATTTTCAACCACCACATGCATTCCATTCCTTAAATCCAAAGCAACTTACTGAAGATCTATCACACAAGAACTCTGCCCTCCAAGACTTTATGATCAAGTAAGGTAATTAGACAGGAACCCAACTTGCTAGTATCTAAGACACATGACAGAAATGAACAGTAAAACAGGGGTTGTTACTATTTTAGTAGAATAATTTCTCATTTTTTAAGCACTTTTCTGAAGTATCTCCATTTCAAAAATAATAATCCCTATTCTTTACTAAATGTACATTTTGCACGAGAAGCATTACATGTATCAACTCTTTTAAAATCTAAGTGGTACCCAGTTCCTTAAATCAAGACATATTTTGCTTCATGTGACATTCCTGAAAATAAGGTGCATCTAGTTGGTAAGATCCCTGTGCAGAAGTATTTGTTATTAACTAAAACAGGGTTTAGCATTCTTTCCACTCAGTAATGCCACATTGGGGAATTTAACTTGAAGACATATCTCTAAGGGAGAATGAATGTGTGGCATTATTTTGTAATATTTTATTTTTATGAGAGAACGAATGCATGCATGCCATGGCATAAGGGTAGAGGTTAGATGACAACTTTCCAACATCTCTTTCCACAATGTGGGCTTGCTAGGGATTGAAAAATAGTCACCAGATTTGTGAGCAGATACTTACCTGCTGAGCTATTTTACCAGATCATCTAATAATACTTTAGAAGGAAGTGGGAAATACTTTAGAAAAAAACAGAAGTCGGGGAAAGGAAAGTAATCAGAAGACAGATTACAGGATCAGTAGGAAGAAATAGGATTTTAGGAAAGCTTGACTATTTGAAGAACTCTAACAAAATTATTCTTAACTGTCACAGTGTGACTGTATTAATGGCACTATTTTAAGTAACTATTACTTCTACAACAAAAAGATAGAAATTTTATGCTGGCCTATAGATACATGACAGCAAAGAAAACTAAGCCAGCAAGTAAGTTTTATTTTAGACTTACTGAAAGGGACTATTAATTCCTTTCCTATCCTCAAAAATCTCAAATGTCAATTGACTGACATTAAAGTAACTGTTTTTTAATGTACTGTGACGTTCCTATATTTTTAAACTATGCAAGCTTCAACTAAAAGAAATAGACATTTTCATAAATGTCTATATTTGAGTACTATTACTGCCATCTCTTATGTGGTTGTGAAGTTTTCATTTTTTTCCTCTGCCTTCTATTTTTTTTTAGTAAGTCAAACACAGGAATAAGATTATTTAGTTTCTGAGCATTTGAAAAGAAAATCTTAAGAATAAAACACTGAATCTAGGCTAACTACATCCTTTGCTTTCAAGTGAAGGATAATATAATATAAGTGATATAGCCTGGTTCCAAGAACATGAAATGAAGACCCTGTGTCAAAAGGAGCCAAAAGGAATCAACCTTCTGCTTCTACTTAAAAGAGGAAGTTTGAGCTAAGATTTACTAAAAGCTAAAAGAGGCATTCCTGGCAGATGGGCTAACACCAACAGTAAGAAATGAGCAACAGCTTTTTATCTATTGCTATCACTGCTGAAGAATCCATCTTTTCATGAATGAACACAATTAAGTGAGGGGTACTTCCTAGTAGCTAGGAAATGGTGAAATTGATTCTGCCAGGAACTTATTAAAAAGTAAAATCCCAGGCTAGAGAGATGGTTCAGGGGTTAAGACTGCCTCACAAGCAGAAGGTCCTGAGTTCAGATTCCAGGTCCCACGTAAAAAACACTAGGCTCTGCTACTGATGGGCAGAGCCTGGGAAATCCAGGGTGAAACAAAAAGGAAGTAGAAACAATCCAGGATGATTCTCAAAGTCACCTTTGGTCCTCCACAGGGACACACAGTACTCTCTGACACACACACGCACACACACAATTAAAAAAAAAAAAAAAAAGGAAAATCCCATACATGAATATGGTTAAAAACGCAAGGCCACTAGTTAGTTAGTTAGTTAATTAATTAATTAATTAATTAAATTCAACAACTATCTATACTTATCTAAGGCTATGTATCCTGAAAACAACTTCAAAAAGGTCATGGAAATATTCCTGTATCTTGTAGTTTAATAGTCTTGATTCTCCACTGAGGGAGAAGGGATAAGAACACCAACATCAAGTAAGTCCAACAAAATTTGATCTGCTGACAAAAACCCCTCAAAGCTCGGCTCACCTAAGGGTGGTAAGGAAGCTAGCAGCAGGTCTGCAACCAAGTCTGTCCAACCTCACAAGGTCAAATCAATATAGAAGCAGGCATTAAGCAAGAGGAGTAGTTCACTTTCTATAAAGAAATCAAATACATAAACATAAAAAGGAAACCAAATCCACATTTTGTTTAACATGTTTAAAACAAAGTAAAAGACTGAGACCGCCCCTAACCTCAAAAAGGAATGAGACAGTGAAATATCACAGCCAAATTCTGTGATTTGAGATGATCAGAGTATAGAAGAGAATGGAAAGGAACTCTAAAAGAAGCTGGCCAAGGGACTGTCACCAAAGAAAAAAGACCTGACTCAAATTCTTGTTCTGTATGTGATCTTGGAATTAAAATACTTAATAATTATGTAAAAAAGCAGCAGGGAATAGGTATTGAGAAGCTGAATCTCTACTCATCACAAATTTCCTATTTGTGTCCTTCACAAAATTCATCTCTGGTAGGTAAAAAGGCTTGGGGCTCAGAATCCTTAAGAGATCTTAAACTGTTTTTAATTTTGAAATCAATCAATTTAACAGAGTGTCTGTCTAATTTCTAAGAAATTATAAGCATACTGACAACTTTTTTATACTAGAAAGTTTCTGCTTTCATTTATTTTTTAATGGTGACAGAAAAAATCTTTTGTGCTTTGATTACCCTAAATCTTTTTGAGATGCATCATTATTTAATCTCAACTATGATTAATTATATATGACTGAGTTGAAAATCATTCCATACAACGTTAAAGAGTTCAGGTTCTATATAAACAATTATATAAACAATCAGGTAACAATAGATAGGATGATCTTTTGATATCGAAAAAAACTTCTAAGAAAGAATAGATTTTTACCTCCCCTGACAACCCTGTACCCAAGATCAAACCTGCTAACATCTTTCCTGAAGAGTAATTTGCATTAGCTTAGCCTGGATCAGCAGGTGAGTACCCAACAGAGTGGCCAAGCATCTTTCTTTTAGGTAGTCAAAGTTTAATCCATTCTTAGAGAATTCTTAAAGAAAAGGTAGATTGAGGGGTATGACTCAGGGTCAACTAGTACAGAATTTGCTTTTGTTGCATCTTGTAAAGGAGGGGTGCTAAAGAATCAAAGAACACTAATAATTATAACTATTCCCCCATGCTAAGGATTTAAGGATAATCAAGCCATAAAAGAAGAGTCTTTCTGTCACCATTAAAAAAAAAAAAAAAAAAAGAAATGCACATTATCAGTGGGATGACCTGAAGAGAGGTAACGTGATATACCATGGAGGCCTGTGCCCCCACAGTAGTAGACAAGTCAGAGTGAACCCTGAGATCCTTAGAAGTATATATGCGGCAGGAGAGGACGAGGGAGTGGAAAGGAATGGTGAAGGGAAGTAAGGAAAAGGGAGGGAGGGAAGCTGGGATGAGTACATAATAGCTTGTAAAAGTAGATAAATAAATTTTAAAAAAGACCCCCCCCCAAAAAATGAAAGCAGAGAAGAACTTTTTGGTAAAAAGAAGAGGACTCAAGCATGTTTTAAGCCAGAACTCTTTACAATGAGTTTTTTTTTTTCAAGATAATCTAGGATTTTATTAGGCAGAATGCCATTTCAAATAGTCATCAAGTATATATATAAGCAATGAAGGTGGGAAGAGCTATAAATCAAAAGCAGTCTTCTGCAAGAAGGCACACAGTATAACTTTTTGTAGAAGATAATCTCTGTCCTCCCTAACACACAAATATACAATTGGTCCAGGAAGTGGACAATGCAGCCAAATCCACCTTATTGCCATTCATAGGTTAATCTTATCACAAAGTGGTAGCACATGAATAAAATAGCTGGAGCAGGAAACGGAGAGACAGGTGGACTGAAAGTTCAAGATCACTTGACTCTTAAAAAAACCAAGACTCAAAAAAAAAAAAAAAAAAACCAAGACTCTTAACAAACCAAGACTCTTAAAAAAACCAAGAGCTGGACCAGCAAAGTGGCTCAGCAGGTAAAGGCACTTGCTACTGAAGCCTAAATTGGAGTTCCAGAACCCACATGGAAGAAATCAATTCGGATGGTGTTTTCTAACTTAAACATGTGCACAAGGCACACTCATACCCACACCCATGCCTGGTGAATGAATATTAAAAAAATAAATAAGTAAAAGAATGAAGGCTAAGGATGTAGCTCCATGGTAGAGCACTTGTCTAGCATGTACAATACTCAAGGTTCACTAATCAACACCATCACCATGAAAACAAATAATAATAATAAAAAAACTAGACCTTGGAACCATTTGGGTTAACATACTAAGACACTAATAATTTTTAAGGATGCTTATTATCACCTCATTATAGATACTCTTCTATTGGGATAAAACCTTGCATCATCTTCCTCCCTAAATTTCAACCCCATAGAACACATCGTCAAAGATGGAAGTTTAAACAGAAACAACATTCTATTTAAAACATACAACCAGTATTTTCTAATGCTTTAGACTGCTTTTGTTTAGAACAGATAACAAGCTGGCCTCAAATGATAAAGACTGTCATCCGGGAGTGTGGTTAGTATCAAGAGTGTGAATCTCCCCCAAGAACTAAGAAGTCTCGAAGCACGTCATTATTTAAAAGGAACATAACAAACACAATAGTCTCAATTCACACTTTACAAATATTGGTCCAATTTCATTCCAGATCCATTTTAATGGTGATTGGGTCAACTGAATTCATAGAAGAGTCCTTATCACTGTTTTACAGTCATTCCCAATGAAAAAATTTTCAAAGTTCAGGAGCACAGTTCAAAATTAAAAGAACAGGCAGTTCAGGCTAAAAACGCTAAGGTGTTGGAATTTGGAATGAGAGAAAAATGTTGGGAAGGACTCAGTTGTAAAAGCCGGGTACATAGTATACCGGCAGAGCCTTACAGTACATGTGGGTGAGGCCTTGGATTCAATTCTCAGCACTGTAAAATAAATAAGCAAACATACAAGTCCAAATTATTATATATACTCCTCAAATGTTTCTGACCTTTGGTCACAGACTTGTTCATTATTGAAACCAATGGTGTTTCCCCACTGCGGAACTGGTATTCTCAAGGTAATTAAAAAAAAAAAAAAACTCTTGCTGAAAAGACCAAATATAATAGTTCTATCCTTAAGAAAGCTGGCTTTACAGTACTTAAATCATTTGAGTATTAACCCTATGCCAGGCATTGTTCAAAGTAGAACAGCCAAAAAGAAATCCCTGTCCTCATGCCCCTTCATAATTAGCACAATTCTCACTGAAACACTTTCCAACAGTAGCAGTTATTAAGCCAATAATGTTAAAAAGAGGGAGGGAGGGATTAGGGAGAGGGGTCAGAGTTCAAAGCCTTTGCCTCACAAGCAAAAGCACCTGACTTTCCAGATCTCTTGTAAGTAAACAATGGCAGCAGATGTAGAAACCTACAATTCCAGCCCTAGAAGGCAGAGTCTGGGAAACCCCAAAACAAAGCAAGAAGGAGGTAGAACAATCCAAGATGATTCCCGATGTCACCCTTAGACATCCACAGGCACACACACTCAAGTGTCCTCTCATGTACACACACACACACACACACACACACACACACCCAAAAAAAAAAAAAAAAAAAGAAAAGAGGAACCAGAAAGTCTCCATGACTATCTAATTTTCCTGGACTAGACACAGTGAGTTCCAGAATCAGATGCTAATGTTGCAGCTGTCATGGAGTCAAGTGAGAAAACACACCCAACTCTGTGGAGAGACCAACGCACTGAGTGGCTGTATGTACATCATCAACATCCAGAAGCTGTTTTCCTCTCCATGGGAGGCAAATCTTATCTCTTCTCCCTTACCTCTCCTATCAGATTTTATCTTCAGCTACAGTTCCTCACATAAATTGGACTATGACTTTCAATGGGATTCCTATGGCAGGATACACAGCTACCCAGTACCTAGACCTCCTTCTCCTATTGCATTCTCGTTAGTGCTCCTTTAATGCTAGTACTGGAAAACACTTCATGAAGTGGTAAAAGTGTCTTCATCATAAGAGTGGATCTTGTGCACTGGAGAGATGGCTCTGTCTTAATCCCAGATCCCATGTAAAAGAACGTCATGCAGACATGGCAGCAACCTGTACTTCCAGCCCTAGTGGATGGAGCCTGGGAAACTCCACAGCAAAACGAAGAGGAGGTAGCCCAATCCAGAGTGATTCTCAAAGTCACCCTGCGGCCTCCATAGGCACACACAGCGCCCTCTGATACACACAGACATACCTGTAAAAAAATTTTTAATGTTTTAAAAACAGCACAAAAGCAGACACATCATGTATAAATGAGTATGGCCACATTCCAATAAAATTATGGACGCTGGAATTTAAGTTCTACATAATTTTCAATGAAAAATCTCCTTTTCTCCAACTCTTGAAAATGCTCCTAGTTCATGACAACACAAGTCACTACAGGTACAACACTACTAATACTGTCTAGCAACAATCTTCAGTGCCTCCCACAGGAGGGCACTGTTCTAGGAGTATAAATGAAGCCACCTCTGCTTCACTTACAACTATTAAATATCCATGTTCAGCTTTGTTCTCCTATTTTTCTTCGGCCTATGAATTGACAATTAAGTAGATCTAACTGTTGCAACCTACAAGATAAGTCACACGAATGAGAACTCTATGAAAAGCCCAGTTACTGCTACTGCTTATTAATGTGTTATTTATTCTCCTGAAATGGAAACATCACACTTTACTCAGGCTGACCATCTCAGATGAAAGTCCTTAGTGAAGAAGCACACTTTAGGAACCTTTACTAAGTAAAGTGGCTTCTAGTTATTCCTTAGTTAACAATGAGACTCTTAACTTTGAAAACTCAGGTAAGTAGGTTTTACTAGTTTTTAGAATAACTGGTTCAACTAAAGATAAATTGCTTGGGGGAAAAAAACTTCACAGACAGTAAGTTTCCCTTTACAGGAAAAATACAGCAGAACCCACATTAATCTGTTGAGGATCTACTACAAACCTGAACCTTTGATCTGAACAGCACTCTTACTACAGTCCTGATTCCCTGTGTCACTAGCCCTCCTCTCCTTATCTTGTTCTGTTTCACATTTAACTCGGGTTATGTCAAGAATCTAAACTCCCTGCTCAAAGTTCAGTTACAAATTATACAGCTGTGAGCTACTTAACATCTGAGCCTAAATTTCAAAAGTGGAGATTGACAGAGGAAATGCTCACTTCAAACGCTGCTTGAGTCACAGTAAAGTGATTAAATATCAGGCCTTTGTTTCACCCCCAATAATTTTCTCCTTCCATCATTCGAATACCTGATTATAACTTGAAACTACACCTAAAAGAAAACAGTGTCTATTCCTAGACTTCATGCTGTTTACTTATGTTGTTATCTAAGACTCTGTATGCACACTGCCAGTGGCTTCACAGTGGCCAGGACTACAATATCATTTTGTTCCATCAGACTAATGTGTAGCTAACTGGGAGCCAGATTTGATTTCTCTCTCTCTCTCGCTGAGACAGGGTCTGTAGTTCAAGCTGACCTTAATCTTGCTAGGGAGCCCAGGATGACCTTAAACTTGTGATCCTCCTGTCTGCACTTCCCAAGTGTTGAGATCACAGGTGTATGCCCAGCCTACACCAGGATATTTATAAACTGTAGCTTACATTTAACATGGACATACAAGTGAGAAAGCAACTTCAGGTGGGATGTAAGGAATAATTCTGATCTGCTTCTACTAAAAGCTAACACCACCATTCTAGGTGAGTATCTTTTGGGTAGTATTAAGTAGCCTAAACAATCTTAGGTTCTCGGGGCTGGGGAGATGGCTCAGGAGGTAAGATTCTGCCTTGGAGGAGGAAGGTTCTGAGTTCGGGTCCCAGATCCCACATAAGAAATGCTGGACAGGGCTGGAGAGGTGGCTCAGGGGTTAAGCCTCTGCCTTGAAGGCGGAAGGTCCTGAGTTCGGATCCCAGATCCCACATATAGACGCCGGGCAGAAGCGGGGGCGGCCTGCGTTTCTGGTCCTGGTAGGGCGGAGCCTGTGAATCCCGGGGCAGAGTAAACAAGGAGGAGGTGGAGGCGGTCCATGGTGGTTCCCGAATTCGTCCGTGGTTCTACACACACACACACACACACACACACACACACACACACACACACAGACACGTACACATGCCCACACACACAATTGAATAAATAAAAAGAAAAAAAAAAAGAAATGCTGGACAGGAATGATGGAAAGCCCTAAAGCGAAGCAAGACGTGATGATTCCTGAACTAACACTGGAACACACACACACACAATAAATAAAATTAAAAAAACAATCAATCTTAGATTCTCTATCATTTATAGTAAGACATTTATTACTAACTCAACAAATGGAGCAAACTTGATATAGGCAATATGTTAAAAACTTACATAAGATATATGTAAGTCGACCTGTTTTGTCAACTATAAAATAGACATACTCTGCTTCAAAGAGAAGCCTAGATAAAATGAGAAAGCACTCTATCCAAAGAACTTATAAACTCTCCTTTCTATTGAGCACTACAGAGGTCAAGTAAAATGGAGAGCTGCCTGAACTTCTACTTTGGTAAACACAACTTTACCTATTATACATACAATTCTCTTCATATGACACCCAAGAAAAGGCAATGTAGACATCCAGAAGGAAAAGTATTGACTTGTAATACCAAATTAACACTTGACTTGGAATTTTTGCAATGTTCCAAGAGCTTCAACTACCCTTATTCTAAGCCAAAGCAAAAGCTGAATCTTGTGCTTTCTAAATTTTATAAAGAGCTGCCCTGTCTGATATGATAGCAACTAACGAAATGTGACTATTTTAAATTCAAATTCAGTAAAATACAAAGCAGTACAGAATGGCAGGAGATGGTTAATGCCTAGGGCACAGTAGCTTCTCACAACTGTATAGTGTTAGAACTGTTCCTGGGCATTTGCTGTGCCTGCTGCCAGCTGTCACACACAGAGACAAGTCTCCTGTGACTGCTTAGTGCCTCAGATGGACATGGAGTTGCTGCAGCACGCAGGCTCCCATGCTCTGGGACATGGACGTGATGCTCAGTCTGCACAATCTTAAGAATATACCAAGGGGGAAAAAAAAAAAGAATATAGCAAGGAACAACAGCAGATGAAGCTGCTGTATTTCAGCTCTATCACCATCAAGGGCGCCCTGTCCCAAGTGTGGAGCGTGGGTGATGCCACAGCCCTGGGGACTCCATCTGATGATGAAGATGGTCCAAGGAGCTTTCATGAACGTGTACAGAGAATGATGTAAAGAATTTACTCTGGCACAGGACTCCCCACCCGACAGTTGGGGTTAGACACCATGTGACAGGAGGTGAGAGCTCTTGAGAAAACAGCTTGTACAGGAAGAATAGAGAATTTGCTTGATAACATGTGCCTGGAGCAAACCCAATGACGTGTATAGTCAGAGACACTTGACCTTTCTGGTGTCAGGTCAGACTCCTTCCTGAGGACCTAAGGTAAGTCTGTGTGTGGAACCAGCAATGTCACCAGCTGATATGTACTCACCTCAAGTCATAGAAAACCTAAACAATCTCCCCAAACAATAGAAACTGAGCGCCTTTTAAAATCTCACAACACTCACCACTGGCTCCAAGGTGCTGCTTTTACTGTATCTAACATGCAGCAAAGCAGGACGTATGTTGAGAAGACACCATGACAAATGGTGAAAAGCCAGGAGCCTCCCAATAATTGCGAGGAAGGGGTTGGGGTCTCAGCTCAGCTCATCAACTGGACTCCTCACCAGAGCCTTCTGGATGGTTCTAAGGGCAGTGCCTGCATTCTTTCCCCTCAGGACTGCTGAATACAGGAAACAAACTTGAGGGTATGCTTGTTTTCCTGTTAAAAGCCTCATACGGCAAATGGCCACTCTAATTTCTACCAAGATGGGAAATATTATTTGCCAGCACTGATCTAGACAGACACTTAAAACATTTTTCTTTTACTGATTAAAAAAAAAAACAAACAAACTAAGTTATCACTAAGTTATCACACTGTGTGACCAGTTTTGGGTTAGTGGCAACAAAGTCAGGATGAAGAATTGCTACATATTCCAGTCTACTAAAGCCTTTGTCCTACATGTCGTTCACTGTCTATGCTGTATAGCTTCCAAAGATTAGCTCCAAGTTTGCCTGGCTTAGATGGCTATCACTAAGCAGTAGAATGCTTCTACATAGAGGCCTTGGTAAATCAGCTCTGTCTGTAGGATATTTAGCTGAAATGCTAGCGATCTCAGAAGTGAGGCAAACAAATTCCATTTTTTTATTCACTCATCCTCCTTTAAATACAAAATTTAAAGTTAGCTTTTTTTTTTTTAACTATTACCTCCGTATGATTTTCCACAATGAGATTCATTTTCAGAAGGACATCTTTGTACTGAAAATGCTTCTCCTTTCCCAAGAGGTAGACTTAAAAGGGAAAAAGGACTTGTCTAACCTGAAAATGTGCCTTCTCAAACCAGCTCAAATTAGGGCAAGCCCATTCCTGCAGACTTGTCCTCCTTCACTTCCATTAGTGAGCTCTTAATGCCTGGGCAGCAGACAAAGCAACTACAGACCTGTCTTTACTACACAATCTAAGCTGATTTGGGTTCTGGTGATGGTTATGGGCTCAAACTACTCTCAAATCCAGACCTTGTCTGACTACAGAGGTGTCAATACAGCGAATGCAATTCTTCATTTATTCCCTACTAATTCAACCAAGAAGCCTTCTTTTAAAGTGCTATGATTGTACATTCTCTGGGACACTAGCTGTAGAAAAAGCCCCAATACATCTTTCTTACTGAGCTATTATATATTCTTTTAAAACTACAGGAAGTGTACCTGGCTTCTTAAGCTTTTTTAATGCTCCAGAAGGCCCTTTCCCTATTAGGAATTACTTGTACATTGTAACTGTAAGGATGCACAAAGATTGCACAAGTAATGAACCACAGCTACAGGGCCCTGTGAAACAAATTCTGCCTTAAGAGGCCAAGTTACTACTTTGAAACTACTTTTACACATCATACAAATGTCAGAATTAGTCTCCTCTTGTGCTCTCCAATCTCTACAGTTTCTCTGCCGGCCTCTTTTTTCTTCCATCACAGCTATTCCCCATCCTTTCTGACCTGAAGCTATCTCTTTTGTTCTAAAGCACTCTCACCTTAAAGCTAAACTATAGCTCCTCTAGCAACCAAGTTCCCAACTCTAAATAAAAATTATGAAGAGGGGACTTCCAACTTTTTATTTCATGCAATTCAGTTGAAGGAGCTAAACTTTATCAAATACTTTAGACACTGACCTTCTACCTCATCAGCAAAACGTGAGAACTATTCTGAAGTTCATGCAACATAGGTATCTGGTACAAAAACATAATGGGAAGTAAATACACAGAACTTTAACTTTTATTCTATTCCAGATGAAAAAGTTTAATTAATACGTAAAGCATATTAAAAACCATCTTTTATGATTTTATTTTATTAACAAGATCTGAATCCAGAAGACATCTACTGAAGTTTCCAGGTTCTTATGACCCAGGACAAAGAATTACCCAGAGACCTGTGGTTATTAACAGAACAACAGACAATTTGCTAAGGAAGGGAATGGGAGTGGGCTACTTACTGCAAGCTAGGGAAAAAGGCAACATTAACTGCTAGAAAGTGACCTCCAGCCTCCATTCACGATGGTATAATAATCCTTTGTACTGAAACCCAAAGAAACTCTCAGAAGGAATAGACGTACCAACAGCTTACTAACTCCCAAATACTCATTCTGAGAGCTTACCAACAGGTGAAGTCTAGATAGCAAGCTTTGCCCTGATGATCACCTATGACTGTCTTCCCAGCAGCAGGATCATAGGCATCAGACACATTCACCCAGAATTTATGTGAAATATGGGAACCCAGACTCAGGTCCTCACATCCAGGTGTGGCAAACTTCTTATCCACCATTGGCATCTCCCCAATCCTGGGCAATAATTTTTTGATGACTGGCAAAGAACTAAAAATTTTATTCTATGCTTTCTTACTTTAAGTCTTATGAGGGAAATCACAGCTACATTTCACAGTGAAGACTGGAGTTAGAACTGAAATAAAGCTTCTCGTAGTGTCTAGTTCAAAGATCCAGCCGTTGAGAAAATGTTCAAGACCCAAAATTTTAATTCCTTAACTCCAAGAATAGTATGTCCCTTGGGTGGGGAGCCTGTTCACATTCTGCATTAGAGAAACATGAGGTAAGGAAAAGAACCCTAAGCTTTAAAGACCTTTTATACAATTTTTAAACTTTAATATTATTGCTTGTGTATACATGTATGATGTGTGGTGTAAGAGGGCACAGTGTGTGTGCAGAGGTCACAAAACAACTCTGGAAAATTGGTTCTCACCTTTATGTGCATTCTGGGCATCAACCTCTAAAAGTCACACATGCACAGCAAGTGTTTGTTCTCACTGAGCCACCTTGAAGACCCATGCCTTTTCAATACGATCCTATTGTGCACATTCCCCTACACATTTGGGCAATATGACTACATCATATCAATAATATTCGTCTACTTTTCTTGTATATTTTCCTCATTTTTCTATGTATACATGGGGCTCCGCATGTGTTTGCTTGTGTAAAAATAAGCATGTGTGTGCCGGTATATGGAGGCTGATATAGGTAGGGAATTATCTTTGGTAACTCACCCACCTTATTATGAAGAGGGGCTGGAGAGATGGCTCAGGGATTAAACAGAAGGTCCTAAGTTTGGATCCCTGGTCCCATGTTAAAAACACCAGGCCAAAACAGCAGCAGCAGTCTGCACTTCAGGCAGACCTTATTAAGACTGGGTCTCTAACTAAACTAAGAGTTCACGGACAGAACCAATTATGCTCGCTAGCTTACTCTGAGGACCATTAAGTCTTCACTTTTCAAGACCGGAATTATAGGTGGGCCATCTGCATTTATCTGGGATATAAGGATCTGAACTCTAGTTCACTTACTTGAGCGGTAAAAAGTTTTAACCTCTTTAAGCTACCTCCCCACCTCTTTCTCATCTATTTTCCTTGAGATGCTGACCTTTTGAAGCCTTTACCTTTGAAGACTGCTTAAAATTAGAACCTATTCTAAAAATTTTTTTATTATTATTTATTTATTCAATTGTGTGTGTGCGCGCGGTGTGTGTGTGTTTGTGTTTGTGTGTGTGTGTGTGTGTGTGTGTGTGTGTGTGTGTGTAGAACCACGGACGAATTCGGGAACCACCATGGACCGTCTCCACCTCCTCCTTGTTTACTCTGCCCTGGGATTCACAGGCTCCGCCCTACCAGGACCAGAAACACAGGCCACCCCCACTTCTGCTCGGCGTCTATACATGGGGTCTAGGATCCGGACTCGAGACCTTCCGCCTTCAAGGCAGAGGCTTAACCCCTGAGCCACCTCTCCAGCCCTATTCTAAAATTTCTATACGACTATTTTCTGTACCTTATCATCAAACATTATTTTGAAACCAACTCCTGTAGCAACAGTCATCCTGATCAATGGTATAAGAGTTCTACTAAGACTGATTAAGTTTAATCTAATGGATTTTACTGAAACAATTCCTGAGTGACTTTAAGTAGCTTTTATAAAATAGCAAGTTCAAAGCAGTTCAATAACCAGCATTAATTAGACATATGAGCATTCTTGCAACCTCTGCTGAATGTAAAATTTTTCGATGTCTCCCAAATACTTATTCTTATGTACAAATATTAACATGGAATCTGTTATTTAATTCTTATGTGTAAGGTCTATAGTTTAAGGTTTGCTTTTAGCAATATTGATGATATTCCTTGGTATCCTGAGTAGGGCCTTGTGCATCCTGAGTAAATGGCCTACCCTACGCTGTATTGGCAGCTTTCTTTTTTATCTTTTAAGACAGGGTCTCACTAAATTGCCTAGGCTGGCCCCCCCCAGCTTTCTGTTTATTTTATAAGTGACCACATTATATTAGAAGAGTGTATAGCTGGCAACTGAGTTAGGTCAGCTAATATGAACATACTTTAATTCTAACATTCAAAATACAGATCCATTTTAGACTCAGAAGATGGCTCAGTAGGTAAAAGTGCTTGTAACATAAGCTTGGTGACCCTGGAACTCACATGAAGGAAGAGAACCAATTTACAAATGTTATCCCTTGACCTTTGCATTGTGGTGGCGCATGCAACACACTTGCATACTAAATAAAAAATTTTAAATTATCAGAATAAAAGAAAATCTCATAGAAAGTATATTTTGCAATATAGACAAGAATGGAATTTCATATGCTCGCTTAATTCTCAATGGTATGCAAAATAGAAATGTGTATAGATTAGAAAACATAGGGTCCAGGACAAGGTTCGTAGTAGTGAATTCTACACCAATTTTTTTCTGTAGCAGCTGCTCACCAAGTATGTCCCCTGCAGACTCCCTCTTCACTCTACCTTCCAGTACCAGTGTGGGTCCAGGCTTAATCCCAAAGCAGCTCTTGAATACTCTATCCTGGTACATGGAGTTCAGGCTATCTCTACCAATAGATAGATAATTAAGAGTAGGCTGTGGCATCTGTACTGGAAGTTTAACGATTACTGTCTGAATGGAGTTTCTAGAATCTGTACCAAAGCATTGTGGTAACAAAATGGGAAAGTGAGAATGGAAAGAGAAGAAAAAATTTTCCTTTTCTGGTATCTGGTACTCCCATAAGCCTATATAATATCTACTATTCCCATTCAATTCAGATTTAATAATAACAATTTTAAAAAAAAAACATGGTGCTGGACTGGGGAGACAGCTTAGGAGTTAAAACCTTTGCCTCAAAAAATAAAGGAACTGAATTCAGATCCCCAAATCCCACATAAACATTCAGGTGGAAATGGTGGTGTCCTGAACTTCTGGCTCTGAAAGGCAGAGCTTGGGAAACGAAGTAAAGCAGTAAGGAGGAAGAGCAATCCAGGAAGTCACCTTGGGCTTCTATAGGCACATACACTTCTAATACAAACACACACTAGAACAAAACAAAAAACATGGTGTCTAATAAGTATTCAAAGTTAATTCCCCTCCTCTCACTTCAGTTGCTGAGCCAGAAACCAAATAGCCTACTATAAAGAAATAAAGGAGCTATTATAAAGAGTTGCTTAGCCTTTCAGCATGGGCTACTAAGACTTTGTCTTTAAAGGAAAAACAAAAACAAAAAAAAAACCCCACACACCTCAACACATTCATAACTAAGTTGTGCTTAAAAGAAACAACACAAAGACTACTGGGACTAGTTCTTGCTGCTAAGAATAGGAAACTGGTGGGGCTGGAGAGGTGGCTCAGGGGTTAAGCCTTTGCCTTGCAGGCGGAAGGTCCTGAGTTTGGATCCTAGACCCCACGTATAGACGCCAGGTGGAAGCGGGGGCGGCCTGCGTTTCTAGTCCTGGTAGGGCGGAGCAGAGTAAACAAGGAGGAGGTGGAGGCGGGCCGAATTCGCCCGATGGCTTAGCAGGTAAGGTGCATGCTAGAAAAGTTGGCGACCTGAGCTGGATCCCAGAAGTTCACATCCACATAATGGAAGGAAAGTTGTCCTCTGACTTCCACCTATGTACCATGGTGTATTGTCTCTCTCTCTCTCTGTCTCTCTCTCTCATATACACACACACACAGAGCAGGGTATAAATAAATAAAATAAATACAAGTAAAAAGCAGAAAACTGTTAGGATTCTAAAAGCAGAAAACTGTTAGGATTCTAAGGTATCTGTGAAATCTGCCCTTCACATCACCTATAAAACAAGACAGGCAACTAAAGCACCAGATAATGATAAATGCTTCAATCCTTTTCCTTAGACTTACCCAGCTATGTCTCAGGAATGCAAATTCTGCTGAGCAGTCCTTTAATCCACAGAACAAGCAAAAATGTTCATTTAAAACACTTGATAAAATTAACATACTGGTAGAAATGTACCTCCCACTTTCAAATCTGATATGTGGATAGGAGATGGGAACAGAAATATTTACTACGTTTCAGATAAGTTCAAGTGCTGTAAAGAGGAAAGTGGCAAAAAGAAAAGTAAACAGAACTGAAAGCAACCCAGCAAATTAAAAATGATCATCTACCAAACAGAAAGGAAATTTAAGTTGTCTATCTCCCTTAGCTTCTTTAAAACTTATAGATATGACAGAACAGTTAATACAAACTTTGATATGGATAATCCACACTAATATTATAATCTATCCACACCCCAGAGCCATACCCCAAATAAAAGCAAAGCCATTTCTCTCAGTTTGAAAAATACCTGTTTAGGATTGTTCTTAAACATATCCAGGAAAAAAAAAATCCTTTAACAATTTGCTCCATTTCTATAAACCATTAGCTATTTCTATTACACTACCAAAATACTATTAATATCCAAATGGGCATTCTGCTATAAACCTTCCTGTCTAATCAAGTCTTGGCCAGTGTCACACTCCCCTTCTTCACACCCCTTTAGGTACCCAAGCCCTACGCTATCAACACAGAACACACTGCCAGCATGATAGGCAGGAAGTGGTGGGGAGAGTGGATCTGAATGAAAAAAGTTTAATTCTTCCCAAACTGATGGCCTGTGTTTTACATCTGCTATTTGAACTATTAGTCGACATCACAGGAATAGAAAGATGCTTCTCAAAACTTCAGTTTGCAAAGTATAAAAAAATAGGGGCTTTTCACCAGGCATTACTCATGCAAGTTAAAATCACCTGCGCACCTCCCTTAGACCTACACTTCATTACTTAGGCCACTTCTATCAACTTTCCACCTTAAGAAGCTCAACTCTGAACTGCTACCTCAAATGCTCTTATTTTGCAAAGTTAATAGTTTTAACATAATCAAGGGACAATCTGATAATCTAAACCACAAGATACAGAAATTTCACTCAAGGACGGTTATTTCTAAATGCCAAAAAGTAAATACATGTTACAGTTCTTTTGATTTTTTTTAAACTTCTGGGTAGTATACCAAATACCTATGTCAAGCATTTCCACAGTCTCAAGGTATGCTACACTTAACATTTAAAGCCATCACATTTAGAATCCATTTTTTCAAAGTGAACCTAGAAACATCAAGTCCAACATACTTTCACAGGGAAAACACAATCCCTCACAAAATATATTTCTGGGAAAATAATTTTGGATTTGGAGAAAACTAGTTTTATTTGGCACTTAATATATGGCAAAAATTATTGAAGTCTTATAATGTATAAGTAAGTATATTCATACCTAACTAATAGTAATGACACAATTTCAGAATAATGTAAAGTATGCTAAAATAATGTGCATTCAGAAACAAATCATTTCCAATACCATTAGCAACAGAGAACCATTGCTGCTAAATTAATGTACACAGGTTTTCCAACTATTAACAGACTGAAACGGCACTTTTAAAAATTTTTCTATACCATACACACTGAAAACAAAATCATCCAACATAATTGTGCCATACATAAGTCTTAAAACATATTATCTAAGAATCCCTGGCACAAATGAATGACTCTCTTTCAAATTCACAACTTCCCACTTTTATGCTGACTGGAAACAAGGTTAGACTCTATTCTTTTTGCTATTGGTTGAAGCATGATTTGGGAATCAACTCTGAGTTTTTTTCATTCTGAGTAATCTACTACTCCAACAAAAAGAACTGAGAGGGTTAGGAACACTATCTTGTTTTCGTCTTTCAAACCATTAGTTGTTTCTGATTTCTTTAGTAATTCCTGGGTTTTTGTTTTGTTTTACTAGGAATATCTGGCTCCTAAAATTTGTTTGTGAGATAAAAAATCTAGTAGCTTCCTAATTCTAAAAGTCAAGTTTGACTGCAGGGTAAGAAAGACAAGCCTGATGCTTAAATATATCTGACTGAGTACATCTGGTATACTTAAATATCGAGGCTTAGGCTGAATATTGCCACATTTCATTTGGAAGATGCCATTCATGTTCAGCTTTTAAAATGGGCTAAGAATTTTCAGACAGCCCTATCATCCTCCCTCCACCACTAGCCTTCCTATCACCTGCTCCAAGTCATACCCAGCAAACAGCAATCTCACAGTACAACTATCTCCTAGAATTAGAAACAATTCTATTTAATTCCCCTCATCCAATTTGAGTCCATTAAGCTAACCAGAATCAACATGACCATCAGTTCATGACATGATGGAGTCTCAAGTTCTACCTTGCTGGGGGGAACTACAGAGGAGGAGAAGCACAACTCAAGTAGACAGAAACTTCAAGCTCATCAAACAGAAAAGCAATCGCTAACACCCTAACCTAATGTTGTAATTATCAACTCCACAGCTAAGCATCCTGTACAGTATTATAATAACAACTCAATCTCCCTTTGTGCTACCAACACTCCCAAAGGAAGTCCTTTTACTTCAGTCAAAGAAAGGTAAGGTTTGGTCTCCTGAAATTCCCAACTCACTGTTAGTATCTTAAATATATATTTCAAAAGTAAATATTCCTAGCAGTTGAGAATGGCCCAGAAATGTTCTAAATATCATACAAAGGGCTACAATTTTAAGTGCTATAAAGAATGAGTTGGGAGTTGGGGAATCTTTTACATCTTAGGATACGAAAGCAAGCAAAATGAGGGATATGCCATTTTACTATATGAACCTGAACAGTTAATCTGTAAATTGGGTCAGGCCTACTTAAAATCTTTCACTTGAACAAATGCCTCTTACTACAAACAGCAATAGGAAGTCAGCACATATTGATTTTTCTTTTTTAAAAATTGTCTTTCATACCTGACCACCATTTACCTGACCACCAGTTAACAGTATATTATTAGATTGGGCAAACACACAAGCTGTAACAGTACATCACCTAAACAATATTCACAAGGGTAATTTCTTCATTCTAGTATCGATACATGGAGGCTAAGCTCCTGACTTCAGAGTACACTCAGTTCCTCACCTGTAAAATGCGGCCTTGACTCACAAGGGTGCCCCCCAAAATTAAGGGATCCCAGGAAGTGGCTAAGATTCATGCCTGGCAGAAGCTCAGGGAAATTTGCGGAAGAGGGGGTGGTAAGATTGTAAGAGCACAAGGATGGAAGGAGTCATGATATGCAAGATACTCCACACAAGTTAGGGCCGAAGCAATTATAACAGGACTCTGCACGATCTGCGCAATGACCAACATATCGTTGACCCCTCAAATTCTAGCATGGACTAAAGGCACCAGGATCCTTAGAAGCAAGGGATTAACAATCACAATAGTGTTCCTATACTTAAGGGGAACACAAGAAAGAGTTCTAGGAAATGCCACTGAGTCTTTACACCTCATCAGAGAGGAGGAACCAGAGGAAAGTTTGATATACTCATTAAAGGATGCTTCAGAGATGGGGGGAGGGGGCACCGGGAGGGAGGGAGGAAAGAAAGGGACCAACCGGGAAGGGAACAGGGAGGTCCAGGGAGGGGTGGAGGGAGGGAGGGGACAGGGGTTCCTATTATGTTTGTATGAGCAGAAAAAAAAATGTTTTACCACAAACTCAAAAAAAAAAAAAAAAAAAAAAAAGATTCATGCCTGGCAGATAGTTATGTAGTCAGTAAGTTCAACATCATTGTTGGAAAATGTGAATAAACATATTCTAAAAGTCCACAAAGACAGTTTCAGTCACTATAACGATGGCAGCAAAGATCAATCCAAACAGTCAAAAATCATGCACACAATCTATGGTGCTTAGTATAACTGAGGAGAGAACTATGTAAGTTAAATGTCTTGGGAGGAAAAAGACTAAACTCTGTTTCAGCACTGAATGATTTTCCTAACGAGACCTCATCTTTGGATATATGTACTCAAGAAACAATTCAACCCTTGACAATTCTCAGTATCTAGTCTTGCACAACACCCTGCAAAGAATCACCTCTGAGAAATTCCCCCACCCCCAGATAAAATTAAGTCCTTTATGCTCCCAAAGCACTTTGAGCATACATATGCTCAAGCCCCTACCTTATAATTAACTAATTATATCTGCCCCAATAGACTGAATTGAAAGGAAAAGCAGTATCCGTGGTTAAAGGTTCAGCACACACTTACCACATAGGTACTTAAGAGAAGCTAAGCTTTCTAGATTCTCTCCTAACTCAGTGCCATCTCTTTGGCTATGTCCTACTTCAAAACCTAAAGCTAAAGCTGCTCTCATTAGGGCAGGCGGGCAGGCAGGCAGGCAGGCAAGAGCCATACGCTGATTACAACATCAGAAAACCTCATCAGCTTCTCCCACTGCACAAGTTCCGGGAACCCAAACTCATTTGAGGATTATGAACTACTAGAATCGGTGGAATTCTCAGCACACTACAATGGGATGCTAAAATGCCGAAAAGGTAAGCTTTTGATTTTTTTGTGTGTGGGGAGGAATTCCTTGAGTAACCTTAGTGGGAATATTCAAAGAGCAAATGACTGACTTGGCTGAAAAAGGGTTCAAAAGCGTAAGTTGTAGGAAAAGCTAGTGAATTCTTGATTCCTGAAAAACAGCAGCTTCTGAGAAGAATGAACAGGAAACAGGAGTGGGTGCTGGTCATTCTTGGTCTCAAAAAATAAAATCTTTTTCTTACTTTTTACAGCTCCAAAGAAAAGGCCACCCACACCAGGTCCAAATAGGATGCTCAACCACTTTTCCTCCGGAAAGTACACTAAACTTGTCTCTTAAAAACACAGCTTTGGGAACCTCAGCCACAATGCAAAAGTTCTAGTTACTAATACTTTAATTTTTTTTTTTAAGAAAATCAATATGCCCAAGTCTAACACTCACACTAGGTGACACAGAGAACTTGAGAACTTTCTGAACCTTTGCAAAGAACACAACTTGGAAAAAACAACCCCGAAATACGAAGCACTCTACAAAAGGTGTCTCTAGTTTTCAGGGCCACACAACTGCTATCATAAACATCTCGCCACTAAAAAAAAAAAAAAAAAAAAAAAAATTAACAGTTACCTAAGAGAATCTTTCATTCTGGAAACAGAAAAGCAAGCAAACATGAAGCAGAAAACGAATAACCTCCAAAATAAACTTCTATTTGGAAAAAAGAGTAATAATTCAGTGTCCGAGCCTGCCTTCTCTGGCGAGGTGGGTGATTTATAGGGCCCTGCTCTGCAAAAGGCTTTTTCTGGGGAGCTCAAGGAAGGAGCCGAGGGAGGGAGAGAAAGACAAGGCACAGAAAGGAGGAGAGAGAAAAAGAAAATGGCGCAGAGACTAAGTCCCGACCCACGACAAGGCGACTTTCCCGGGAAGAATCCCGGCGGGGAAAGGCCGCCCGAGACCCGGTGGCGGGCGACACGGGGTCTCCGTTGCCTCCTCTAGGGAAGGCCGTGATCTGGGGGATCTGGGGCCCCGGCAAAGGGGGTGCAGAGGGGGCCCGATGGGAACAATGGGGCCGGTGAGCGAGGAGCCGGGACTTAGTCTCTGGGACGCCATGTCTGTCCTCTGCCCGGCCTGGGCCGGGCGCGGGGGAGGCGGCGGGCGGCGGGGTGGGGACCCGGGACGGGGCGGGGGGCGCACACTCACCATTCAATCGGAAATCCGCATCGATCTGGGGAGCAAAAAGGAGAGAAGGTGAAACAACGGGCGCGGAAGCCCCGGGGCGGCGGGCAGGCGACAGCGCGCGCGGCCGGGGTCGGGCCCTCCCCGCGCCCCGGAACCCGGGACCCCGCGAACGGCCTCCCCCGGGGCTGCCATCCCGCCCCCCCCCTCGCCGCCTCCCCCCCAGAAACAAGCTCCTCCAACTCGGGCGCCTCGCCCCGGGCCCGGCGAGCCGAGCGGCCGCGGAGGGCGGCCCCGGCCGGGACGCCCCGGCCTGTCAGCCGCGGGGGCCGCACCTGGGAGTCGTTGTGGAGATGGTCCCCGCTCATGTCGGCCGCGGCGGCGAGCGAGGCGGGCGCGGAGGCGGCGCGGCGGGAGAGGCGGGCGGACGGGCCGGCCTGCGCGGGCGGACGGGCTTCCCGGGAGGCTTCCCGGAGGTCCCCGGAGACTCGAGCAAACGGCGACGGCGGCGACCTGGCCCGAGACCCCCCGGAGCGGCGGCGGCGGCGGCGGCGGCGCTGACAGCACGGACAGCCGGGCGGGCGGACGGCACAGACCCCCCAGCAGTTGTGTAACAGCCTAAGTTCGCATTTCGCCTCACTGCGCCTGCGCGGCCGCTTTTAAATGGGACGTCGGCGACGTCAGAGCTCGCGGAGCCGGGCCGAGGGTTGCGGCCGCGCTCTCGCCGAGGCCCGGGAGGCAGAGCTCGATTTGCATCGCGGGCTCCGCCCCCAGGGGCCCGAGGCTTGGCGCTGCGATTTGCATACGGGGCAGGCTCCTCCCCCTCCGCTAGCCCGCCCCGGCTCAGCCGTCTTCAGTTCTACGGCAGAATCCTCCCCCAGTACGCAGGAGCGGAGCGGGCTCCGCCTCCGGACACCCCCACACACACACCCCCCGCCGCCCTCTCGGCCACGTGGTGGGCCTTTAAAGGCCGCGTCGCGACCCAGTCGGGCGGGGCACATGCCCCGTTTCCGCCTTTCTGGGCTGAGTCTGTCCGTGTACTTGGGTCGCTCACACTTTTCACCAGCGTCCCTAACTGGCAGTCGCTGCCCCCAAGGCGTTTGACTGACTGCACGAGTCTTCTCCCTTGTCTTTGTCCAAACCGGCAACTCCTGAATTATTTCACACCCACTCCCACTTCTTTACATTTTTTAATTTTTTTTTCAAATAGCTAAGGTTCAAATTAGCCCCAGTTTACAGATGCGCATTGTTAAGCCCTGAATCCTTAAGGGGGCCTTAATTATAATTCGGCCATTCTACCGCTATTTATTGAGCATCTACCAGGAAAGCGATGGAACTGGGAAACAGGATCGTCAACCTTCATTAAATGCATCCTAGCATTACTCTCGGCTGAATCCAAAGCATACTACTGAAAGAGAGATAAATGGGAAAAAAAAAAAAAAACTGTTATTTGGGTAATCATCACTCATATTTCCAGCCCCAAGTCCTCAAATCTTTTTTTTTTCAAAAATGGAATTATTTCAGAGATAATTGACCATCAACCACCTTCCTGATATCTGTGCTTGGATGCCTCACAAGTTCTCCAGGACCAAACTCATCCACCTTGGCCAGGAAACCCTCAGAATGGGATCTACCCACCCCACCCCATTTTGCTTTGGTTTCCCTCTGGTTGCCTCTCTACACCTACCAGCTGAAGTCTCTGTAACTCTTGATTGGATTGATACAATAGGCTACTCGCCACTAAACGTTGCCAGCATTATGAATTCTGATGTATTTGTCTCCATGTCCACTATCCTTCTTACCATCTTAACATATGCCCTTGTTCATTTGGCTTCATTCTAAGTAATATCTGTGAAATTGTTTCAGAATAATGACCATGAGTATAGTGGTGCATGATTGTAATGGGAGGCGGAGACAAGAAGATCAAAAGTTCTAAAGCTAACTTACATAGTGAGTCGGAGACCCACCTGGGTTACATAAGACCTTACCTTTAAAAAAAATGATAATTTTAAGCCAGCTCCTTGGGAGCTTGAGGCAGAAGGATCACAGGTTTGAGGTCAATCTGGGCAAGGTAGTGTGACCTTGTCTAAAGAAAATTGAAACAGGATCAAGGATGTAGCTCAAAAGTAGGGTTCTTCCCTAGCAAGTGTAAGGCTCAACCTTCAGGACTGTAAAAAGAGAAAAAAAAAAAAAAAAACCAGAAAAAAAGGAGCATAAAGTTCATCTCTGTCATACTCTTAGGGTTAATTCTTATGAAAGCTACAAAACTCAGCTGAAGTATCACTTTCTCAAAGTGCTGTCCCACTGCTCTCTTTTTTCACTTGCATGTCAAGTACCCCTTACAGAGTGTCTTTCTCTACAATAGTTACCACAGTTATTAAAGTTAGCCACACAGTAGTTGTTGATTTAATTCTATCCCCTTTATAGAATGCAAGGTCGTGAGGGAGAACACCTGTCTGTCTTGCTCAGTACTGTGTCCCAGGACTTAACAGAAGTACCCAGTCAGCAAGCAGAGCAATGTAACACAGAGACTAGGAACCTGATATTTGGAAGCCAGCCTGGCTTGGAATTCTGCTCTGTTGTGAACTCGTGTGACTTTAAACAAGCCATTAAAGGTCTCTGAGTCCCAGTTTCTTCATCTGTGTAATGGCGATAATTATACTGAATATATTTTTATTTTATTTTATTTTTTTCTTGTGTGTGTGTGTGTGTCAGTGTGTCAGAGGGCACTGTGCGTCCCTGTGGAGGACCAAGGGTGACGGGGAATCATCCTGGATTGCTTCTATATCCTTTTTTTTTTTTTTTTGCTCTGGGATTTCCCAGGCTCCACCCACCAGGGGATGGAAGAGTGACTGCCCCCATTTCTGCTTCGCATTTTTATGTGGGACCTGGGATCCAAACTCAGAAGCTTCTGTTCGCAAGGCACCATTGTAACCCCTGAGCCATCTCTCTAGCCCTGTACTGAATAGATTTAACAAACAAACAAACAAACCAACCAACCAACAAACAAACAAACAAAAAATCTTGTTTGAGGGCATGCAGCTAGTAGGAAACAAGTCTTATATTCTAACGCGAGTCTGTCTTGATTCCAAACCAATGCTATGCTCTTTCTCTGTACCATCTGCCAGAGCTAGTTTTGCCTGGCTCTTACTGTCTGTCCTCACAGTCTTCCCATTTCAGAAGCAATCCCAAGCCAGCAGGTGAAGCATGTGGCTCCCACCTGCTTGCCACACTGAAGCCAAGAGAATTCTGCCTTCAAGAATAACAGTGCCATTTTCTTCTACTTTTGCTTCCAACCCCTGATGGCTAGAGAAAGTCTGCATTTGCTTTCCAGGTCCTTTCCAGGAAGATCAGTCAACATTAGAAGCTCAGAGCACAGACCCCAGAATGGTGAATATCAAGCAAGGTGGGTAACATCAGGCATCAGGCATCAGGTTGTGCAGCTATCTGGCCACATGTTGTATATCCCTCTCAGCCATGTGTGACTGGCAGTACCTTGAGGTTAACCGACTGGCTCTGATCCACATAGCTATTCTCTGACTCCTGGCACTTCTAACTAGAGATCATATAATATGGTCCTAGTGTTGAGAGGATTTTGGGTGATGCATGGGCAGATTTTGTCATTTTAGTTGCTGTATATCTATTTCGATGCGTAGGAGAAAAAAAAATACTTAACCCATGGTTATAACTGTTTGGATTAATGCTAAAAATATGTTGAGTGATTGATTTAAATAAAAACACCCAGGAATAGCACAGAGAGGGAATTAAGATACACACAGGAAGGTCAAAGGCGTGTAGTTGAGGTTTGGGAAGCTCTGCTTTAAGTCAAGACTGCTCATTCATGGACCAGTTCAGTTCCCATAAAAGCAACCAGCAGATAAGAGCTGATGGGGGAGGCCTGTCTCATCACCAAAGCATGTCTTGTGAAAGGTGGATGATTTATAGATACCACCAAAAGGACAGCTCCATGCACAAATGCACACATTCCTATGAGTTAAAATCTGAGCACTGCTCAGAGTTGTCAATTGCCATTGACAATGCCATTACCTAGGTACCTTTTTTTTGGGGGGGGGGAGGCATGTGTGATGGTGCTGGGGTGTGTGTGTGTGTGTGTGTGTGTAAAAGAGGGTACTATGTTTGCCTATGAAGGCCTAAGGGTCTGGATTGTTCTACCTCCTTCTTGCTTTCTTCTAGGGTTTCCCAGGCTCTGCCTCCCAGGGCTGGAAGTGTAGGACACTACCATTTCCACCAGGCATTTTTATGTGGAAGCTGGGATCCAAACTCAGGTCCTTTTGCTTGTAAGGCAAAGACTTAATCCCTGAACTACCTCTCCAATCCCTACAAGACTCTTAACAATGGGACAGATGTGTGCAGCATCTAGAAACCCTACTTCTTACTGTACTTCTAAAGGTCCAGGATCCTTTGGAATAAGTGGTCTCAGAGTACTGGATCTCTGTAGTTATTCAAGACTCTGCCCCCATCAATTTGCTTTTTGGGCAACTCTCTTGGACTTGTTTTGTTTCGTTTTGCTTGTTTTTAATCACTATAGAATTAAATTAACACCTACTTTGCGGGAACTTTTTTCCCAGACTCACCAGGTTCTACAGGAACCATAGATACAGATGCACTACTATATTCCCCTGATAGTTATTGTGGGTCACAGTGGGCACTTGGCCTCTACTGAGCCAGTCAGATTAAATTCTTTGAGACTTTAGAATTGAGAAGAAAAGAGCAGTTTGACAGCTGTTCTTGCTCATCCATCCATGTCCCATCAGGTTAGTGACTGTCTGTTTTCCCAAGAAGGCCATAGAAATCCGGAAGAGGTGAGAGAAAGAATGAGCAAAAAAGAGGGTAAAGAGGTAGAGACAAGACCCTGATGAAGTTCAGGACCCTGCTTTGTATTAATTCTTTCCTTTGATGTAGTACTTTTTTAGTATCCCTAGATAAAGACTCCTTTTTGCTTCACTAAGCTGCTATGGGTCTTGCATGACTAAGTGTTCTGATGCTTCATCCCAGTCTATCCTTGAATCTGAACACTATCAGCTTTGCTTTTGCTCCCCACTCTGAGACCCTAATGTTTTGACATCTAGAAGCCTCTCGCCTGATATGTTTTCATTATTTATTTATTTTGATCTTTTTAATCTTTTGTTTATTTGAGGCATGATCTCCTCTAGGGGCTTAAGTAGTACAGATTGGCCTTGAACTTACTACGTAACAAAAGCTGGCTTGAGCTCAGTCTTCTTGCCTCACTCTTCCAAATTCTGGCTTATTGGCAAGTGCCACCACACCCAGACCTCCTGACGTTGGACATAGAGGTGGTTAGCACTCCTGTCTTTGCCACTTCTCTGAAAACTGGTTCCTGGCTCTTCTCCCAGCCCATGGTCCCTGCCTAAGGATCTGCTGTCCTTTTAAGAACTGAACACCCTCAGAAAAGAACCTGCCTGGTTTTCCATAGAAAAGATTCAGGCGAGCAATCCCTGTTAACAACCAGAAACATTCTTTGGCCTACTGGTCATGAAACAGCCACTCGGCAAAAGTTGAAATTGCCAAGTCGAAAAGATATAGCGTCAATGGGAAAGTGGCAAGCCTTGGATTACAGACTGAGAAGAGGTTGGGCAATAAGTATTTTAAGAGCCAGGCCAGGGTGGTTGAGGGTGAAGAGAGGAATTCTATTATCTTTGTCACTCATCCTGCCTCAGTCTCCTAGAATGCCTGACATTACAGGCCTGAGCCTTCCATTGTGTTTTCCTTCCCCAAGATGCTCCTGCTGTGATAAGAACACATATTCATTCAATCAGCATTCCCAAAGATTAAGAGCACATTAGATACTGTGAAGTAGGCTGGCCTGTGATAAACCCCACAAATAACAGATACTAACAAGACCTATCCTGGTTTTGGAGGAATTCCTAGTCTAATAATGAGACAGATGCATTCCCCAACTGTTACTCAAGGAAAAAAATGGAAAAAGTGGTCAGTTACTAGCTGCTGTGCAAACTCTCAGATGAAGGCATAGCAAACTCACCAATGAGCCTGGGCAGGATAGAGGTGGGGGGACAATATTGGACAAAACTACTCGCATGCCATTCTGGAAAGATGAAGAGGATGTTGCTGAAGATGAGCTGGAATATGTGGGAAGGAAGAGAGTTATGGACCGTTGCAGAACACTTGCATTGTTGCTGATAAAATCATGACAAAGCTGCATAAGGGAAAAAGGGGTTTATTCTCTCTTATGATTTCTGATTACAGTTCTTACTCCAATTGGCAGGAGAGCTCATACTAACACCAGGGCTGAGGGAACTGGCCTTACCATATCCACATAGTAGCTGAGAGAAGGACAATCCTTATTTGCCAGACCAGCATATCTGGCTAAGTACACACAAAGATGCCTACTCTTCTCAAATAGCTCCCCCCACTCCCCACCGGGAACTAGTTCCAACCGCCATAGGCTAGACCTTCCCCATTAACTCAATTATCAATTCTCTACAAATGTGTCCAGAGTTCAAACCCCCAACCACCAAGTTGATACCTGTGTCTAACTCTGACATGGACACAAACAGCTTTCATCAGATTGGCGCAGAAGGTAAACGTGAAGACATATCGTGGAATGAAGCTGTAGGTGGGAGAGCCTTCCAATAAAGGTGGAACTGCTGCAGGGTGAGCTAAAGCAGGATTTGAAACAGATTTGAGACCTACCATGAGGGCTGACAAGAGATAATTCAGTGGGTAAGATGCCTGCTCACAAACCTGACTATCTGAGCTCAATCCCTGGAAACCCACCCACATGGTGAAAAGAGAGAACTGACTTCTGAGAGTTGTCCTTGGCCTCCACCGATGCACCATGACATGCATGTGCATGCTTGCTTCTTAGTCCCCCCCACCTCTACTTTTTCCCTCCCTCTCTAATAAGTAAATAGCTACCACAAACAAACAGCACAGATGGCTCTGTAGAGCAGAACTGGAGGTAGGCAGATTAGCCGGGAAGCCCACTGAGGTCATTACCAGTGTCATTAGCCACAGCAGGTCACTTGGCATAACCGTGCAGAGAGATGTAAACACCTCGGGTATAGTCCAAGGAGAAGATGTGACAGCCACTCTCTTTTACCTTCCCACCTCCTGCCGCTCAGAACCAGTAGGGAGTAAAACAAGCAGAAACCAAGGCTGCTGGGTGGGAGGGGTTGGGGAGGAAGAAGGGAGGGGAGATTCTGGGGGATCCTGGGAAAGAGAGAAATCCAAGCTGACTCAGCATGACTTCTTAGGAAACTGGAACAGATGGAGCAGCCTCACCAGCAGGTGACAGCGGGGCAGGGACAGGGTTGAAAAGATCTACGTGCAGCACACACCAGCAACAAGCCCTTCTCCTCCCAAGAGCCTGACCCCACCCCCACCCCCCAAGAAGGTATCTTTTCTCCCTGCAGATGCTCCTATAGTGACTCGTTCCTTTCTTCTAATTGACCTCTTTGACCTCGTTAAAAGCAGTCTCAGGCTGGGAATGTCACTCGGTTGAGAAAGTGCTTGCTTAGCACGCATGAGGCTCTGGGTTCAATTCCCAGCACTGCACAAACAGATCTTGGTGGAGCACTCCCGTAATCTCAGTACTGGTAAAGTGAAGCAGCAGGATAAGAAGGTCGTCCTTGGCTACATAGTGGGTTCAAGACCAACCGATATGAATCAGTTATTTATGGCATGCTTATTCCTATGCTGAGTGCTTCGCGGACGCTGCCTCGTTTATTTAGTCCCTGTAACAACTGCAGGAAGTTGGTTTAGCAGTTCCATCATTTTATAGGCAAGGAATGTCAAGCAAGTGGATTTGTCCAAGTAGTCTGACTCTGAACTCCTGTCCTGCCTGCCAAGCTGCCCTTAGATCACGGTTCCCTCACCTTTATCAGAGCTATTTAGAAGGAACCCTCAGCCTTTAGTGCCCTTTCAGTTTTATTTCTCGTCTCTTATACACTGCTTATTTGGCTTCCAACCTAATTAGGGACTTCCCAGTTTCCAAATGCAACGGGCTTATTCTCCTTCTTCCTGTGGTACTAACGTAGTTGGGACTTGACTTTTGGCTCCAGTCACCATTAATCTCCTGTTTCCCTCTGCCTCTCTAAACGCCAGTCCTCTTCCTTCCTTCTCTTTTCTCAGCACAATTCAAATGTTCCCAAAGGTTCTTTCATCCACATTCTCTTTTTCTCTGCTGATAGCTTTGTAGCTCCTACTTCTGTGGGAAGCCTCTCAAATGCCTAACTTTAGCCTTCTTGACTTCTTTTTGGAGCTACAGAAAGAAGTACTCCCACGCTGGTTAAATGTATCCATTTGATGATACCGCAAAGTCCTGATTGTCTAAGAAACCTGCCCTTCCTTTCTATCAACCTGCTCAGCCACTCATAGGTGAAACTTTTGTATCTTCTTGATTACATCTCTGATCCTCTCCCCTTCCTCCCCCCACTTCTGACACACACTGGTCCATGCACGCAAGCATGCACATATACCACCATCACCACCAACAACAACAAAGTCCCATGAGCCAGGTATTTATACCTAGGACTTAGGAATTAAGCTATGAACTACAAAGACAAGGTACCTGATTTGCTCTCAAGGAGTTCAAACCCGGTGGGTAAGACAGACAAGGAAACAAGTAATTGTCAATTATGGCAAAAAGTGCAGTGTGTGAACTGTGAGCGCCCTTAGGGGACTTTGTCTCAGAAGTCACATTTGAGCTTAAGCCTGAAGGTAGAAACAGAAGTTAGCAGGTTAGAAGTCAGGAAAGACATGTCGAGCAAGCAAGCAAAATGAACACCAGAAGTCAAAGGAACTGGTGGGAAAGGCTTGGACCCTCAGGAAAGTTGGGTCCTTTTGGGGGAGCTCCTGGTTATTCAATATGGTGGAGGAGTGGAACATGAAGGACAGAGAGAGCTGACACTCAAGGGTTCTCTCCTCCCCAAGACGTCATGTGATGAGATTCCTTGTAAAGTGAGAAGATGGTTTCATTTCATCTATGATGTTTACAGAGAACACTTTTGGGATTAGACAAGATTAGGATTAAAGTCCACTTGATTAACTCTCTGTAGTTTTATAAAAAAAAAAAAAAAAAAGGAGGGTGGGTTGGAGAGATGACTGAGGGGATTAAGCCTCTGACTCAAAAACAGAAGGATCTGAGTTCGGATCCCAGAACCCATGTTAAAAACACTGAGCAGAAAATGGTGGCAGCCATTTGCCACAAAGCAAAGCAAAGAGGAGGTAGAACAATCCAGGATGATTTATAAAGTCACCCAGAACCTTCACATGTACACACAGCACCCTCTGATATACACAAACTCTGATCCAAACACACACACATGCAAAAAATAAAAACCAGAACACACACACACACACACACACACACACACACACACACACTCATGCATAAGCACATGCATACTAATAAAATTTAATTTACAGGGGCTGGAGAGATGGCTCAGGGTTCAAGCCTCTGCCTTGCAGGCAGAAGGTCCTGAGTTCAGATCCTAGACCCCACGTATAGACACCAGGCAGAAGTGGGGGCGGCCTGCGTTTCTGGACCTGGTAGGGCGGAGCCTGTGAATCCCGGGGCAGAGTAAACAAGGAGGAGGTGGAAGCGGTCCATGGTGGTTCCCGAATTCACCTATGGTTCTACACGCACACACACACACACACACACACACACACACACACAATTGAATAAATAATAATAAAAAAACTTATAAAAAATTTAATTTACAAAAAAGGTGAATTTCATGTAGGAAAAATAATAATGATGTCAGTCTTCGAGGTAGCTCAATATCTGAAGTGTTTGCCAGACAAGTATGAGGATCTGAGTTTGATCTTCAACATCCAAGTTTAAAAAAAAAAAAAAGGCTGGAAATGGTAGTGTACTTGCCTATAATCTCACCATAGGGGAGAGGGAGATGGAAACATCCTTGAGATTCACTGAGGAATCAGTCAGTCCAGCTGAATTAATAACCTCCAGAATATGTGAGAGACTCATCTTAAAAAATAAGGTGGAGAGTGATTGAGGAAGACACCCAACATTGTTGTCAATTTGTAACCAGCACACACACACACACACACACACACACACACAATGTTGATGGCATGAGAGTGGAGAGACATATGTGTATTGGGGACATATTCATTACATGGAATTGATGTCAGGGATTGATTATATGTGTCATGGAAAGAGACAGAGGAGGAGTTAGGGATGTGGTTAGAAGTACCATTCATCAAAACAAAGAAACGCTAGGAGTTGACATGGCTTTGGAGAAAGATGATGAATTTAACTCTGTCCACAAGGACTTTGAAGTGTGGGTCAATGGAGCAGGGCAGGATGTTTAGTAGTCAGTTGGTTACAGGGCCTTGGGGTTCAGGAAAGGGATGGAAGTTGTCAGCATCAAGGTAAGTAATATGGTAATTAGACAAGCGAGGTCATTGGAAGGACCTCAAAGGACAGGAAGGGCCGGAGTTAGGCAGTGAGTAGAAGATGAGGAAGTGGAGGCAGCAAGTTTAGACAAGCTGTTCAGAAGGCGGCCCTGTAAACAGGGAGGAATGTTAAGACAGACTGGAGGAGCCTGGGGCTGAGAAAGGATCGGCATGTGTTATGATGGATACAGCACACGCACATCTATGAAGAAGGCCTGTTGATGTCTAGCTTAGAGCTGCTGGATCATTGCAACCTTCCTTGATAAAATGTTGGTGCAGCTAATGTGCCAGTGATCCCGGGCACAGAAGGACACATATCTCCTTGGAGGAAGCAGCTATCTTTGACTCCTAGAAGCCACAAATTACTTCCAACTTCACCTTCAGGATCTGGGCCCCCTCCCACTTGCAAACTGACGCAGATAACTAGTTTTTCAGGATGGTTTGTCCTCCAGGCACTTGTGGAACAAGTCAGGGTATAGGCCTGTTGTTCTGGGGATTCAGCAGTGGGTATCAGGATGTGACATCTGACAGAAGAGACTCTAGCTCTGGTGGTGAAATTGGAGAAGGCGTCTCAGATGCCAATAAGACACATGTTACTTGTCAGCTTTGGTAATGCACTAGCATTTCTTCATTCCTGTTTGGTGCCAGGCCCTGCTAGAAGTACTGTGTTGAGTTAAACAATGGCCTTTCTCCACCTGGAGGAGGCTAGAGTCGGTAGAAAACATTGAGGAAGCAACCCATCAAGTACAATGCAGGATTCTGGAATGTCATGAGAGCCTTCTGGGCAGAAAATCCAGGGGGGACTCTTCCTCAGAATCCAGTCTTACAGACTTGATTAGAAAAACACAATACTGACATTCCAAATTCCTTCCATGCCTCTGCATATGGCTCTTCTGCTATTTCTTCTTAAATGACAACACGATTTATTTTAAATTGATTTTTTTCTTCTTCTGCATTTGTGTTCGGAACTGAGAATGTAGTTTTATATATCTTTGCAGAACGTCCAAGTCCAGCCCAAATTAAAAGCAGACAGGGCCACCATTGCTGGATGTTGGAGAGGCCTAGGGCACAATCCTCAGCTTCTCCTCTCTGTTTTTTTTTTTTTTTTTCTTTCCTACTTTATGCCCTCATATGGTTATAAATACCAGTTATATACTGAGAAGTCCTAAGTTCTATCCAGAACCAGAACAGCGCCTATAGGTCTCAGACTTGGACACGCAGATGACTTATCTCTTCAGATTTTCAAAAGACTTCATAAACATAATATTCCCCATTTCCAACTTGTATCTTTCCTCCCAAATCTGTTCCTCCTTTAGTCTGCCTCATCATAGTTCATGGCTCAGGTTAAAACCTAGAGTCATCCTTGATGTTCTTGCCTGCCTTCCCCTCACTTAACAAGTCCCAGGTACTAAGCATCTGCAACCACTCCCTTTCCTTGCTCATTAGCCCACCTTGGTCACCTCTTCCCAGCCACCCCGGTCTCTGCAGAATACTTAATGCCTGCACCTGCGCTTGCCCACTAGCCTCTGACCTTTGAACATGTGGATGCTTATCACCTAGAGATGCTTCAACCTCTCTCCCCCAGGCACCTCTATAACCCAATTCCTTTTTTTCTTTCTACCAAATTCTTCTTTGAGACAGAGTTTCTTCTCATTGGCCTGGAACTCACTAATCAGGCAAGACTGGCTGGTCAGCAGTTGCCAGGGTTCCTTCTCCAGTGCCACCAAACTCAGCTTCTTAGGTCAATTCTGGAGCTTGAACTCAGCACTTTCTTCCCTATGAAGCATTTTACTAGCTGAACCATCTCCCCAGCTTCAGTTATTTTAATTTCCTCTGAAGCAACACTTTTCATGCCTGTTCTGTTTGGATCACAACTTCTCCTTTAGCTCGACTCATCTTTTGCTCCTGCGTTGTCTTCCACGCACTTATCTTTGACTAAATCTGTTCATTCATTGTTCGTCCTTCTCTCCCACACAACTAATATGTAATCTTGGTGAGAAGAGGGGTTGTTATCTTCTATCACCCATGGCAATGCCTGCCCGTGGAGCGCACTCAGTCCACATTTATTGAGTAAATGAATATAACATGTGGGCAGCCATGAGCTCCTAATAGATAGCAAATGGGGCTTAAAATGTGTCAGGAAGCTGCTTGTCCCAAATGACACAATCCCCATTGTGCAGATTGGAAGACTAAGGTCAGAGAAGTATCAGCCTTTCTCTCTGCTGTTATAGCAACTGCACAGGGCTCCAGGTCTCACAGTTACATGTAACTTTTATTGTAAGCCCAAGGATCATTTCTTTTTATTAACTTTAATTTTTTAATTGCTTGCTTGCTTTTGTGTGTGTGTGTGTGTGTGTGTGTGTGTGTGTGTGTGTGTCCAACGGATCAAATTCAGGTCTTCAGGCTTGGTGGCAAATGCCTTTCTCTGCTGAGTCATGTCGCAAACCCTCATTTTTAGTTAATGAGAGAGAGAGAGGGGATGTGTTTGCAGGCATGCCATGACCCACAGATGTAGGTCTAAGGACAACTTTCAGAAATCAGTTCTCTCCTCCTACCTACCATGTGGGCTTCTGGGAATGGAAGGCAGGTTGCCAGGTTTGTCAGCAGGCATCATTTACCCACTGAGCTACCTTCACTAACCCCATGGCAGTCCTCTTATTTATTTGTGCATCCCTAACTCTTAATAGTGACCTGGACACATAATAGGTGCTAAAGAAGCAATTATTGCATGAATGGAACAGCCAAGTCAGGACACAAGCCCACAGCTGTCAGAGAGCCAAGTCTGCCCGTCCCACTCTGCTGGGGAATGTTGCTAAGAAAGTCACAGAGCCAGCAGTTAAAAGTCTCTTCTCCTGGCACAGTGCCTTTTTACAAATACCCAGAGCCAGACATATTTCAAATGGGAAAAGCCTTATACTAGCTGACAGTTCTTTCCCATCACACCAGGCCAACGGAAGAAATGTCTCTGCTGGATTCCTGCCGAGTTTCCAGAAACACAGTCAGGGTCTGGATTATTCCCTCCCCCCAATCTGCAGTTTTCCCCTCCAGTCCTTGGCTTCTGGGTCAGGCTGCCTGCCCACCCTTCCCTCACCCAGCCTCCTGCCAACAACCTCTGTTTGCCTTTTTGAGGCAACACGATAGATAGTTGTTGAGAGCTAACTCCTGTTTCATTCCACTGTAGGCTGGCATAGTTCTCTAAGTCGTCTCCTTCCTTCGAATCTTCTCTTTATCCCCTGCTCTATGCCCTCTGCCCCAACTCCATGTCTGGATTCATGGATATGGCTCCTTTCCTCCATACATGAGTGTGGGCCTTTGGTCTCATCTGCTTCCTTTTTTTGATGGGTATTTGTGTGTGTGTGTGTGTGTGTGTGTGTGTGTGTGTGTGTGTGTGTGTGCATTCAAGCGTGTGTGCGTGTGTGTATGTATTATCTGCATATGTCCCAGAGTGCACCTGACTGTGTGTGCCTGTGGAGGCTCAAAGGTGACATCATGAATCATTCTGGATAGATCCTACCATCTTATGGCTTTGCTAGTGGGTTTCCTAGGCTTCACCTTTCAGAGCTGGAATTGCAGAATATTGCTATTTCTGTCTGGCATTTCTATGTGGGATCTGAGAATCTGAACTTGGATCCTTTTGTTTGGGAGGCAAAGGCTTTAACCCCTGAGCCATCTCTCCAAGCCCTGGGTTAGTAATTTCTAAATGTGTGTGCACCCATGCCATGAACTCTTCCACTAGTGGGCTACTTCCTCTCTATGTCACAGTATGCACAATGTCCTGACTAGGAATTCAGGAGCTCCTAGAGGAACAGCTCCTCCTTTGGATGGTGTCTATTTCCCTCTCCCTCCCTCTACATTTCTCTTATGTTTGGCTTCGCATTCATCTACCTAGGCTCCTTTCAGAAGCAGAAATTTCTTCCTATCATTTTATCAATACCATCACGACATACAACAACTACAAAGGACATGCAATTTTTTTTTTAAAGATGACAGTCTCACTGTGCTCTATGGTTACTATGACGTGCACGTCTGTGCTTAAGCAATCCTCCTGTCTCAGCCTCCCAAGTAGCTACACAGACTGCTGTACCCAGCTGTGCATATTTTACGCTTGAGTTAGTCTCATCCTCTCAGCAGCCCCAAGAGGAAGGAACTATTACAGTCCCAATTTTACAGATGAGAGACCTGCTTGGCTAATATATTTTGTCCATGTCTCACAGTTTCAAGTCAAGAGTTCCCTCTGCATAAGGGTGTATAATTTATTAACCACTGTTTCCTTTGATCTGCCCCTTCTCTACCACCTGAAACCTATCTTGTCCCTACCCCAAACCCACCCTGACCTTGGAGTTCTTGAAATTCATAACTGCTGTTTCCTTCGGCCACTCCCATCTCCACCACCTGATATTCACCCTCTTTACACCCCCACTTCTCTGAAGTGCCTCCTCACCTCCCCCCAAGCATTCATCAACTGACCACACACCTGGCTTCTTTTGTAGTTGCTTGAGTATATGTAAGCTATGGTTTCATTTCCCCTTCCCTTCTTAGCCCAGCTGTGCTCCAGTCTGTGATCTTTGCTGGCCCTTAGATGGGGCACACTAGACCTTCTCACTGGTGTGGCAAATACTTACCAACCATTTCTGGTTCCCAAGTCACACCTGCAGTCCAGATAAGAAGGGAGTAGACGTGTAGTAAACTACCCACTTTTCCAGGGCCTATGAGAAATGTGAAGATATAGAGCCTCCATTTCCAGTATTCACAAGGTTGGGTTCCTAAGACCTGGTCCAATTCTCTCTGGATTTACATGGTTCTCTGTAGCACAACTAACTTTTAAACTGTTCTTTTAGCAGGCAAAAATGCTGCCCAGACCGTACATGAAAAAAAAAAAACACATGGTTGATGGTTAACCTCTTCCTCCCCAGCTCAAATCTCAGGCCAGCTTGGTAATTTTAGTTCAGCTGATCAGTTGCGCTATTTTTATTTCCCCCTTGGTTGGACAGAGTAGTATATTATCAGAGAGGTGATTCCTGAAACCCTTTATCAATGTGTAAGATGCAAACCTAAAAAACGTACAGCTCGACATAGTCTCACATCTGAACACACCTGCGTGACTTGCACCTCATTAAGACATAGAACATTCTCTGCACCCTAAGCGTTCTCCCCACCACATGCTTCCATCCTGTCAGTGTCCCCAAAAGAGTGTCCACTAACCCAATGACTTCTGGCAGCACAGATGGGTCTTGTCTGGTTTCATCCCCACTGAGGCAATTTTAAAAGAAACAGACCATCTCTTTGTCCACCACACAGACACACATTGTGAGAGACCAATGACTGACTCTTGGGATTGGTCAGTGACGAGATGTGGACCATGTGGAAAGGATCAAGAACACCTTGAACTCCACCTGGATCTGGAAGTACACAGGGACGTTGGCTGTGAGTTGATCATCCAGTCTCTGGAGCCTCCAGAATCCTCGTGTGTTCTTACTAGCCCAGAACATGTCTGATCACTTCCTCTTACGCTAAAGCTCTCTTCCCACTACTGCATTTTTTAAAAATAAGGTTTTGAACAAGGGAAATTATAGACTCTAGAAGGAGCCCCCTGTATTCTGCACAACACTGAGCTTTGACCATTCTCAGTGGCAGAAGAAATTGCCATCTTATGAGGTACTATCTATTGGATTTGCTAAACTATTATAGCAACTGAGTTTTAAGCTTTAAATTGTTTATTGGGTGTATGTATGTATATATATTTGTGTGTATGTATGTATATGTAGGTGTATGTATTTATGTGTGTATGTGTATGTATTTGTGTATGTATTGTATGAACTCGGGACTGCTTTCGAGGCAAAGGCTTAACTCCTGAGCCATCTCTCTAGCCTAAACCTTATTTTTTCAGATAGGATCTCTCACTGACCAGGGAACTCACAGCAAGCCTCAAGGATCCTCTTATCTCTGCATCCTAAATGCTGGGATTATAGGTGCACAATGCTATGCCTGGCTTTTTATGTGTATACTGGGCATCTGAATTCAGGTCCTCATACTTGTGTGGCAAATAATTTACCAACTGAACCATCTTCTTAGTCCCTAGCTGTAGTTAGAAATGGTTTAAACACATGTGCATATTGCTTTCTTGTCTTTTTAAATTAAAAATTCACTTATTATCATTGTTGTGATTTATATGTGTGTGAACACATATGTTGCAGTGCATGTGTGGAGGCCAGAGACAATTTTGTGGAGTCATTTCTATCTTTTTGCCTTTTCACATGGATTCTGGGGACTGAACTCAAGTCATCAAGCTTATACGGCAATCCTCTCCCTTTACTGCTAAGCCATCTCTCCAGCTCCCCTCTTGTTTGAACTCACATACACTGCAATTTTTGCTCACTGACTCTAGTCCTGTCCTTTAAAACCTCCCAGAATCATTCCGTTTACTAATCAGTTTTAAGGAACAGAGACACTTGAGGGGACTTCCTGTACTTCAAGTTCTTCCTGTGGGGATCTACAGTCAAGGATGTAGCCCAAACATTTGTGAGAACATATTTCTCTGGACACTAATCTCGGAAATGCTGTATGAAAACAGAGCTCTGGGGGCTGGAAAGGTGGCTCAGGAGTTAAGCCTCTGCCTTGCAGGCGGAAGGTCCTGAGTTCTGATCCTAGACCCCACGTATAGATGCCAGGCAGAAGCGGGGGTGGCCTGCGTTTCTGGTTCTGGTAGGGCGGAGCGTGTGAATCCAGGGGCAGAATAAACAAGGAGGAGATGGTCCGTGGTTCTACACACACATACACACGCACACACACACACACACATACACACTCACAATTGAATAAACAAAACAAAACAAAAAGATATAAATAAAATAACATTAAAAAAAAAGAAAAGAAAACAGAGCTCTGAGTTCAGATAAGTTGGGGGAAATGCTGTGTGCTTTCTGGTGTTTCTAACATGCATCTTACATTAGTACCCAGAGAGCTCAGGAGACCCTATAGCAGGGAACCCTGTTTCTCTCTGCTAGTGTTTACAAGGCTTGTTTGACTTAGAATCCTTTTTTCTTTTCCTCCTCCTCCTCCTCCTCCTCCTCCTCCTCCTCCTCTTCCTCCTTCTCCTCCTCCTCCTCCTCCTCCTTCTTCTTTCTACAGAATGCCTAGAATATTTCTCAGAATGACTGTTCCCCAGAACAGGAAACAGGCCAGGCAGCTCTGAGCATCCTTCCCAAACTGTGCTGTTTGATCTGGGAGCTGCTGGTCTATGGTGCTACTGGCTTGTCCAAATCCAGGTAGGCTATGAGTATTAAGATATACAACAGATTTCCAAGTCTTAATGTAAACATAAAATGGCAATATTTTTTAAAACTTCATTTATTTAAGTGTGTGTGTGTGTGTGTATCAGAGGGCATTGTGTGTCCCTGTAGAGGACCAAAGGTGACTTTAGGAATCATTCTAGATTGCTTCTACCTCCTTTTTGTTTTGCTGTGGGATTCTCAGGTTCTGCCCATCAGGGCCGGAAGTATAGGCTGCCATATTTCCTCCTGCGTATTTTTACGTGGGACCTGGGTTCTGAACTCAGGTCCTAATGCTTGTGAGGCGGAGTCTTAACCTCTGAGTCATCTCTACAGCCTAAAATGGCAATAATTGATTACATTGACCACATGTTGAAATGGCAGTATTCTTCTAATGGGTTAAATATGTTATTAAAATTAATTTCACCTTGGTCTGTTGGCTCATGCTTTGAATCCCAGCATTTAGTAGGCACAGGAGGGTTGGGAGTTCAAGGTTATCTTTGGCTGCACAGCAAGTTCAATTGCAGCCTGGGCTATTCAAGACTCTGACTCAAAAAAAATTTTTTTAATTTATTGATTTCCTTTTGCTTTTTAAACTATGGCCAGGGCTGGTGGAATGGATGGCTCACAGGAAAAGGCAGTTACCATCAAGTCTGACGACATGAGTTCAATTCCTGGAACCCACATGATGAAAGAAAAGAAGAAACTCTTGTAACTTGTCCTCTGACCTCCATACACATACACTTACCTGTACACACACACACATACACATACACACACACACACACTCTCACGCACACACTCAATACATAAATGTGAAAAAAATTAAATGTGGCCTAGTTGAACATTTTAATTGCATGTATGACATGTTCTATATTTCCCCTGGAGAGTGTGGCTCTAACATTTTGTGACGTAGTGAAGGCTTCTTTGTCAATGCTACAGGGCATGGAGGAAAGTAGGTGGGTAGTCCAATTAAAAAAGTACTGGAATTCAGTGAAGGGGTAGCTTATGAAACTGAAGATGGAGTGGTCAACAAGTGATGACTGAGCTGAGACCTGAAAAATGAGAAGGAGTCAATGGACAAAGGCAGAAAAAAACCAACATGTATCAAGGCCTTCCAGGATGTATAAAGTGCCCAGTGGTGGGGGGAAAGGGAGGGGCAGAAGGTAGAAAGTGATCCAACATACAGACCCAACACAGACCAGACTGGACAGCAAGGGCCCGGAAGGCCTTGGTAAGGGCTCTCCCTCTAGGGCATTGGAAAGGGTTTTCAGTTGGCAGATGCTAGGTAGGTTGTTCTGATTCTGGCTGGCAAGGATGTGGCATAAACTGGAGGCAGAACGGCCAGTTGAGAAGTCATTGGAGCCATCTAGGAGTTACGGTGATAAACTCAGAGTAGAGGAAAGCCCGTGTCTGGGGCTTTTTATAACTAAAAACTCGGAGGTTGGATCAGAGGTCCAAGCTGCGGCTTGGACACGGGTAGGTGGAGGCCGATGATCTTGGCTTCGAGTCTGAAGGCTCCGATGGAGATGCAGAAGGCTTGGTGAGTTCGAGATGGCTAACAGTGAGTTTCAGAAGCATGTGGTGTGTACAATTGCCAAGATAAAATGGATATCTGGGCCTGGAGCGCAGGAGAGAGTTATGGACTGGAGGTGGAATTGGGAAGACCATCTCTTCTCAGGGCCTCAGTTGGCTCATTCACAACAGGAATGCACTTCTGCCTCTCAGTCAAGGCAACACAAGGTACTGCATGCAGTAGACACTGGGCCAAGGAGGTTGGGAAACCAGTTCTTTTTCAATGAAAAGTTATTTTTTTATTTTATCATAGTTCTACATTTATAGAAATTGCAAAGATTTCCAGTTTCCTCAAAACTTCAATGCCTAGTTTTCTGATGTTCATTTCTTACATTAATATGCTACATTTATAACTAAAAACTCAATATTGATACATTATTCACTAAAAATCTGTGCCTTATTCAGACTTCCTTAGTTTGTTCCTAATGCCCCCGCCCCCATTTTTTCCTGCTCAGCATCCCCTATAGGACATTCACGATTCATTTAGTTGCCATTTGGGCTCCTCTTAGTTTCTCCATTGAATTCTTGGTTTCCGGAAGGCCAGGTGACCTTGAAATGTTGGTTCTTTCTTTCAGATAGCACTATCCTCACTTCACATGTGGCGAAGGTCTATGCACTCATGTTTTGTTTTGTTTTATTTTGCAGTCATTGCTGCAGCCTTTCTCTAGTACCTGCTGGACCTACAGATGTGCTCTGAAATCCCCAGTACAGGGAGGGAGAGAGATGTGGCTGGAAGCAACTGGACAGCCATAGAGCAAGAAGTGGGTGTGGGGTCAGAGGGCCGGCCTCACAAGATCCTGAGTTCGGATCCTGGATCTCACGTACAAAAGACAGGCAAGAAATGGCAGCCGCCTGTATTTGCAATCCTGGAAGGTGGAGCCTGGGAAACTCCAGAGAAAATCAAATAGGAGGTAGAAGCAATCCAAGGTGATTTCCAAAGTCACCCGGCAGGACAGGTTCCAGCCTCCAACCCTGCCACCCATGCCAACAGTCAGTCTTGCCTCAGCTTCTCCATGGTTCAAGGTGGGAACGGCCTTTGCCTGTGTCTGCTTCTTCTCACTCCCCGCCTCCCTTCTCTTCCCTTCCAGAAAGCCATTTGCTTTCTCTTGACCCACAGAACAAAAAAAAAAAAAAATTACTTCCTTGAAGACTTGGCTCATGTTGAACCTCCTGGCGGCTCCTTCCTGGGGCAGAGAGCCAGAATCCTGACAAGATTAAGACCAGGTTTGGGCACTGGGCCAGGCTGGGAAAACAGGAAAGATGACGAACCAAGCTCCCTCCCTCTGGGAGTTGTTTATTCCAGTGTTCCCTCAATCGAGCTTTCTGAGCGTAAAGCAACCCTTGACTTTTCACCCAGTTAACCTCCCCCTCCCCCCACCACCATCCTGGGACTCTGGACTTGACCATTTAGCACTCAGTCTTTACTGAATTCTTCAGAAGGACTCACCCTGGGGGTGACTTGGCAGATTGTACCCAACTCCTGGAAAGATGCATAGACTCAGATCCATCTTACCCAAGGACCTACCATGTTCCATGGAAACAGCTGTCTTCTGCTGCAAGTCCCTCTGCAGCTTCTTAGGGTAAGAATGCCCCTCCCATTTTACTGCCATGTACAAGGGAGAATGCCCAAGGTCACCAGCATGTTGGGGTAGCACCCAGCAATAAGGAGGGTTGGGAGGGAAAGGGTGCCCTTAACAGCTCTGAGCAGATTCCTGGGAGGTCAACCAAGCTTTCTGGCTTGCTTTCTGACTCTGCCGCTTACTGCCCCTTACAATGTGAGTGAGCTCCTAGTAGGAGGGAATGTGGGGTCACCATTGAGATCATGGGCTCTGAAGTCAAATGTCAGTCCTGCCATCTGCGAGTAACGTAACCTTGGGCAAGTTCCTCCGCCTCTCGACACTTCAGATTCCGCAGCTGTAAAGTAGCATAATAATAGCTCCTACCTCACCCACTTGCTGCGTGGCTTAAACGTGATAATCCACAAGGAACACTTAGCACTGTGTCTGGCCCGTGGTCCAGCCCTATCTGTGTCAGCTATGGGATGAATGCACGCCTTGCCGACTTTGGCCACCACCTGTTCTGCTGCCTGTCACCCGTCTGCTGGGTGGCTCATTCAGTCCTTGACTGAGCGAAATGATAGGCATTCACTGGCTTGCCCATTGGAGGAGTGGCTAGAAATTGACTCAGTGCTTCTGAAAAACCAGCTTCTGACGGTGCGTGGGAGGAGGAGTCTGGTGGAAGACCATTTTCAGGAATTTCCCAACCAGCGAGCGAGTCATCATTGCTTTTTGCAAGCTAGTATAAACTTGAAAATACTTCCAGGTTGGAAATACCCTATGGATTGTATAGCAGATCCACTTCTGCTTATAGTCTACACATACTTCTTGTGCCTACAGAAACCAACCACACTCACTGTGAGTTGTTCACATGTTACACAAACCCCAAAGCAGTTTCAAGTCCTTAAAACCCTGTTTCAGAAGACTTGCTGCTTGCTTATCTGAGGTATGTCCTTCTGGATGATTCCTATTCCTGTAACTTGTTTTGAAGCTCCCCTGTGTGCCCCATTCTGTGTCTGACACGGCAGGTCCACTGATTGTCTGTACCTTAGGGCTGGGCACAGGTGTGGACCAGACATGGAATTCATGGAACACATAATCACCAGTGAAAACGACACAGAACCTGTGACTCATCCGTTTAACACACACTCAGCATTTGAGGCTGAAGAAACCGGAAATGACGAATCCAAGTTCTGCCTATGAGACCTGACACTGAATTGCTGGCTCTTTTCCCCACCCCCATTACAGAACTGTATGCCTGTTCACTCCACCCCCGTGCAGGGAAAGAGTCCACCGGGCTGTTTTCTAGGACCTTGAGCAAATCCCTTCCCTTCTCTGATCCTCAGGTTCCTCGTTTGAAGAATGGAGAGCATCTTTCTGCCTTGAAATACCAGTCTCTTTACTCATTCATTTTCATTCATTCATTCATTCATTCATAAAAGATGGCATTTCATAAGAGTAGGGGGCTTCTCAATAAACAGTGCCATCTAGGAACAAAGAATTGGGTCATATAGTAATTGTGTTAATGTTCAGCAAATATTTGCTGCATCCCCTCAGCCCTTCCCACTGCAGGAGGAGTGGACTTCCTCACCCTGTTGATACTGGACTTAGTCATGTGACCCCCTTGGGTTAAATGAATACCGTGGAAATGGACAGCAGCCAGCTCCAGGCTACCCAGTGTTTCCATTCCTACCTCTTGAGCAATTGTCCTTGGCCAGGAGCCCTCCAGACAGCGGGGAGTCCTTCTGCTGGACTCAGAATGAGCAGACACGTGAGGCAGCCCTGGGTGACCTGGAGCCTGCGGCCAGCCCAGCTGACCTGCATGTCCCTGGGAGAGAAACAAAGGTTGACTGTTGTGAGCATTGAATTTCTGGAAGCTTAAAATTTTTTTTACTTGTGATTGACATGTGAAATTACATATTTAGTGACCCAATCAGAGTACCTCAAATATTTTTCTATTTTCTTTCATGGTGAGAATATTCAAGATCCTTTCTCCTCTTTCTCTTCCTCCTCCTTCTAATGTGTGTGTGGGGGGGTGATGGGTGTGCATATGAATATGTGTGTATATGAAGGCCAAAGGTTCAACTCAGTTATTATTCCTTAGATACTATCCATCCTGTTTTTTTCTTTGAAACAAAGTCTGCATACTCCAGGATTCCTCCTGTCTCTGTTTCTACATTTCTGGGATTATAAGTCTGTGCCATCTTGTCTGTTTTTTTTTGTTGTTTTTTTTTGGGGGGGGGGGTGTACCTTGGTTGAACTCATGCTTATGCAGCAAGCACTGAGTGAATTATCTCCCCGCCCTATGTATATGTGTGTATGTGTGCTACATGTACATGTGTGTGTGTGTGTTTTATGTATGTGTATGTATGCTTGTGGGGGCTGGATGTTGATCTCACGTGTCATTCTTTAGGTGCTATTTACTTATTTAATTTTTTAAAAGGCAGGATCCCTCGCTGGGCTGGAACTCACCAAGCTGGCTAGGGGGCTAACTAGTGAGTCCCAGGGACTTGCCTATATCAGCCTTCTCAGCACTGAGATTACAACCACGACTTCCTTCCCTCCTTCGTTCCCTCCTTCGTTCCTTCCCTCCTTCGTTCCTTCCCTCCTTCGTTCCTTCCCTCCTTCGTTCCTTCCTTCCTTCGTTCCTTCCTTCCCTCCCTCCTTCCCTCCTTCCCTCCCTCCTTCCTTCCCTTCTTCCTTCCTTCCCTCCCTCCCTCCCTCCCTCCCTCCCTCCTTCCCTCCCTCCCTCCCTCCCTCCCTCCCTCCCTCCCTCCCTCCCTTCCTTCCTTCCTTCCTTCCTTCCTGGAATGGACAGAGGTCCGTCTGTTTGTATCACAAGCCCTTTACCAACTGAGGCATCTTTATCCACCCAGCAATTGAGGGATGCTTGACTTTTAAAAAAGTCCACTGGCTGGATGGGTCTTCTAACACTCTTGAAATCCACAATGAGCTACCATTAACTAGAGAGAGAGAAAGAGAAAGAGAGATTGGGGGACAACTTTCAGAAATCACTTCTCTCCTTCCATCATGTGGGCTTCACGCTTCCAAACTCAGGTGACCAGGTTTTTATCAAACAGACACCTTTATCCACTGAGTTCTCTCACCAGCCCTAAACTTTTTCTTTCTTTCTAGCTTTAGTTTTGTGCCTGCTAATCAACCTCTTCTTCTCTGGCCTCCTTCCCTTGACCTGAAAGGATTTTGGTTTTTGTTTTCTCCAATACTATTGTCACAACAAAATCAGACCAGTGTGGATCCTTAGCTGTCTCCTGGCTTGAGCTTGGGTCCTGGGGAAGGATTTTCCAGATGGTTGTTACCTGATCTGAGGCCCCAATGTTTGGAAGGGGCTGATCCTGGGACCATCTGCAGGGAGAAGGGTTTGGGTCAAAGGGAGGAGTAATATCTTGGTCCCTTGGTGGGTGGAAACTTGGCGAGGGGCTCTAACCTCGGTGGAGAACTTTCCTCAGAATCCCTGAGGCACTTCAAAATCAAGACATCAGATTCTAAGCGAAAAAGTCAGTTTCCATGACTTCCACTTCCCCATCATGAGAGAATGCCCAAACACAAAGCTACACCTCCCCTTAAGTCCTTTTTCCCTCAGCCCCACCTCTAGACTCTCCCTAAGTTCTGCCAATGCACCCCAAGCATTCTTTTATTTTATTTATCCACTTTCTTTCCATTTGACTGAGGGCTCCCCAGTTGAAACTATTGTCCTTTCTCGCCTGGACAGCCGTGGTAGCCTTTCCTGGCTGTGCATTTGCTTTGCTTTTGTCGTGTGTTTGAGCAGATTCTCAGGTAAGGCCAAGCTGGCCTCCTGCTCCCTGTGAAACCGAGGATGATCAAGTGCTGGGATTACCAGCAGGCACAAACAAGCTTGTCCCTACCTTTTTTTTTTTTTTTTTAGCTCCCCTCCCAAATCAGTCATCCACATCTCAGCCAGTGGGCTTATTAAAAACCATTCATCCCTCAATTGATGAATGGATAAAGAAACTGAGTGCATGCATATGATGGAATTATTCAGCAATAGAAAGCTATTTGGGGGGATGGGGGCAAGGAGGGCAGCCCAGGCTCATGTCAGTCCTACTACGTGGCTGAAAATGACCTTGAACTCGTGGTCCTCCTTTCTCTATCTTCCATCTTTGGGTTACAGGCTTGAGCCACTGCACACAGCTGGGAATTGACACAGGGGATGCTAGGCAAGCACTCCACTGACCGAGCTGCATCCCCGGCCTCGAGAGAAGCTACATTTTGGAGATGGGTGGTGATGATAGTTATGGTATCCACAACAGCATGGATATATTTAATTCTACTGAACGGGTCACTAAAATGTTCTAAAAATGGTAACCTTTATAATGTTCACATTTTAATCTCTATCTTTGTCTTTTTCTCTTTCTTTTTTCTCTTATTTCTCTCTCTCTCTCTTTCTCACATACAGAGTCTTCGATGTAGCTCAGAGAAAGTTCCTTCTGTCAGTTATTTGGTTTCACTGAGATACAGCTCATTATTGGAAAAGTCAAATGAATGCTGGATTCTTTCCCTTTCCTTCTGCTTTCTTTCTTTCTTTTCCTCTCTGTTTCTCACTCTTTATCTCTTACTCTCTTTTCTTTCTCTTTCTTTCCCCTTTTCTCTCCTCTACTCTCCTCTTCATCCTTTGCCTCTCTCTCTCTCTCTCTCTCTCTGTTTCTCTCTCTCTCTTTCTCTGTCCTTCCAGCCTTGAATTCACTTTGTAGCTCGAAATGACTTGAGATTTTGGTCATCCTTCTCCCCCTCAAGTACTTGGATTACAGGTTTTCACTACCATGCCTTGTGACTGGATTCTAAGAATGAGTTAATTTAATCCGTAATTTGCTCAAAGGGAATTGTATGAGCTAAACTCTTCTTTTTCTATTCTCTTCTTTCTTTCCCTCTCTTCTTTTGTACAACTTGGAGATGTTCAACCTAATTAATATTAGAACACCCCCCCGGCCTTTCATGCTTTCATCTTGGGTCATTTCATGTTCATTTGCTGAGTCTTTTCGGAATAACACTATAGATTCTTTGTCTTCTGACAGGACAAGCTCTTTCAGATTTATCTTCTATAGCTTTTGCTCCCTACCTTTCACCGACCACTTCTCCAATGAACCCTAACTCTCTGCTGGAAGGTGGAATTCAGATATTTCATTGGGAATCATTCTGGATTGCTCTGCCTTCTCACCTTTTGCTTCTTACCTTTTGCACACACTGACTCATATGGACATTTCATACTTACCTCAGAGTGTAGTATTTTTAAACTTTTATTTATATATTTATTCATTCATTTGCTTACTTATTTTTGTAGTCCTAGGATTGGCTGTGGTGGATAAGCATTCATCACTTGACTATACCTCCAGACTAGTTTTTATTTTGAATCCGAGGCTCACTAAGCCGCCAGGTTGACTTTGACCTTTGGATCCTCTTGCTAAGAGACTGGGATTATAGGCCTGTACACCAGACCTCTCTTTTGATTTTACTTTTGTGTTTATTTCCTCTTGTGCCAACGATCCTGTTTTTTTTTTTTTTAATCTTTTTTTAAAATTTATCCAATTGTGTGTGTGTGCATGTGTATGTGGGTGTGTAGAACCACGGGCGAATTTGGGAACCACCATGGACCACCTCCACTTCCTCCTTGTTTACTCTGTTCGGGGATTCACAGGCTCCGCCCTATCAGGACCAGAAACGCAGGCTGACCCCCCCACCCCCCCACCTCCCCCCACCTCCGGCTTCTGCCCGGAGTCTATACATGGCTAGGATCCGAACTCAGGACCTTCTGCCTGCAAGGCAGAGGCTTAACCCCTGAGCCACCTCTCCAGCCCCGATCCTGGTTTTTTTATTCATCTTCTTTTTTATTATTATTATTATTTATTCAATTGCGCATGTGTGTATGTCTGTGTGTGTAGAACCACGGACGAATTCGGGAACCACCATGGACGCCTCCACCTCCTCTGCCCCGGGATTTACAAGCTCCGTCCTACCAGGACCAGAAGCGCAGGCCGCCCCCCCTTCCACCTGGCGTCTATACGTGGGATCTGGGAGCCTAACTCAGGACCTTCCGCCTGCTAGGCAGAGGCTTAACCCCTGAGCCACCTCTCCAGCCCGATCCTGGTTTTTAATAACAATGTGAGATGTAGTCATTTCATCCTATGATAGGATTAAAGTAGCAATTTCATTCATACAATGGTGGGGAGAAACATTTTTAAGATTAAAAACATAGTTCCTTTGGGTATATTTGGATGAGAATGCACTATCAAATTACTTTGTATAAAATCATATGAAATCATTTCTCTCTAAACAGCTCCACCACCAATTTCACTCATAGTTAGATACATTTGTCTCATTTTCCTTTCAAGTTCTGGGGATTACTTTACTTAAGATTCAATTTTGTTTTAATAATAACATTTGTTTTATTCTGTAGCCCAGTCTTCCCAATAAAGTATACATTCAGTTAGTTGAGCTTCTACACCTGTTTTATCCACTTTATTATATTATCTCCTCCTCATAAGCAACTGTGATAGTTAATCCTGGGTGTCAACTTGATATACCTGGCATTAACTACATTGGCTGAGACCACACCTGGCATTAACTACATCGGCTGAGACCACACCTGGCATTAACTACATCGGCTGAGACCACACCTGGCAAGATCAGCTGAGACCACCTGAAGAGATTATCTGGATAATACAAAGATCAGTCCTAGATCCCATTGAAACTTCCATAGATCCCATTGGAACCTCCCAGTAGTTGGCGGGGGGGGGGGGGGGGGGGAGGGAGAACATATGGTCAGAGGACAACTTTCAGAAGTCATTTCTCTCCTTCTACCATGTGGACTTCTGGGGATTGAACTTAGGTCACCAGGTTTCTTAGCAGATGCCTAAATACTGCATTATCTTGTCAGCTTGTCTTTAAGCTTTTTTTTTTTTTTTTTAAAGTCCACATTACTTTCCTCTGTCTTAGTTTCTCAAAATGGGAAGGGATAAGAACTGCATGTGACCTAGAAGGTGGTTGCAATGACTAAGTGAGCTAGTGATGTTAAAATTCTAAGCCTGGCATCCTGAAAGGTGCTGGCTAAATGTTAACTGTCTATTATAGCAAACAGGGGGCAAGAGGCATGGGGGGGGGAGGTCTGTGAACAGTCAGGTTAGATGCTTGTGTGGATCTCTGAGAATGGATTATTATTCCCTCTTTGCTTCTGTAGAGTTGGCAAGAATCATACAACCCAAGGTGGAAGCTTGGGGATGAAAGAGATCAGAGAGTTAGGAAAGCATTCTTAGCTAGATGCTGGCATAGACAGAGGTTCTGTGATCTGACGTCTCCCTTTCCAATTAATTTTAGTTATCAACATGATGATTAATTTTAGTTATCAACATGACGATTGAAAACTAATGCTTTAGGCACAACTCTGTGGAATTCTAGTTAAGGGAAGCCTCTTCGAAGTCCTAGGAGATCCTCTAACTGAGATGGAAGACCCAGTTTATAGTGGATTGGACCATTCCCTGGGCAGGTGGATAAGACGAATGGAGAATTAGTTGACAAACTGGCAGTCAGGCAACTAGAGAGTATGCTTTTTTCTTAGTCCTTCCTGTGAATGTGGTCAGTTCCCTCTGCTCTTAATGTTGAGAGCTCTTGGTGTTCCTGTCAGGATGATCAATTGCAACCTAGAACCTTGAGCGTGAACTGTAACCTCGTGCCCCTAAATTGTTTGCATCATGTATTCATAATAGCAGCCAAAGAGTAGCTGATACAGGAGTGAAGCTTTCACACGACGATATTGACTTGAATTGTGTGTGTGTGTGTGTGTGTGTGTGTGTGTGTGTGTGTGTGTGTGTGTTATAGGACACTGTGTTTCTGTGGAGGCCCAAGAGTGACTTTGGGAAACATCCTGGATTGCTTTGTCTTATTTTTTATTTGCTCTGGAGTTTCCCAAGCTGTGCTTACTAGGTAGGCTGCTACCATTTACCCAGCATTTTTATATGGGATCTGAACTCAGGACCTTCTGCTCACAAGACGGAGTCTTAACCCCTGAGCCATCTCTCCAGCCCTCTACTCAGCATTTTTATATAGAATCTGGGGTTAGGTCCTTTTGCTTGCAAGTCAGAGGCTTAATCTTTGAGTCATCTCTCCAACCTTCGATCTTATTGCAGTTAATATTTACCACCAGGCATCATAAGCATTGGAGATAAAAATGAAATAAAATTGTAGAAAAAAAGAAACCATTTAATTTTTCTTTTTTTTGGAGACAGGGTCTCATGTAGCTTGTCTGGTGTTGAACTTATTGTGTATTGTGTATTTGAGGATGATTTGGAATCTCTGAACCTCCTCTACTTCCTGAGTGCTGAGATGCAGGCGTGCACTACCACGCCTAGTTTTATGTGCTGCCAGGGATGGAACTCAGAGTTTAATGCATGTTAATCAAACACTCTGCCAACTGAGCTACATCCCTAGCCCAAGAAAGCATTTTATCTGTCTGTTTTGCATGAGTTTCTGGCCTATGAAATTCAACCCCATTGTAACATTGTTTATTGATAGCTTAGGATACAAGAAGAGGATGATATGAGAGAATAAAGAGGGGAGAGGGATACGAGAAATACCAAGGGGCATCTGGCTTTGCTAGCCTTACTTGAGAGTCTAGAACTGTGCTATCCGGTAGGGTCACCATGAGCTATATTGGCAGGTGGCTGTCACAGTGGAAATCATACTGGATTTCTATCATGGCAGAATGTGCTATTGGACAGTGCTGGTATCCTGTAGACTAGAAGGACACAGCAAACATGTAAATGTTTGCACACTCATGAGGTGAGTAGGTATGGACTTGGATATTAGAGGTCCATCTGAGTTGGGTGCCCCCATCTTTGTGCCAGTGACATAGGCCTGAACTGGTTCTTTGACAGTCTTGGACAGCTGCCTGTGTCCATGGAGTTATTTGAGTCTGTATCTCAGGGTCTTGGTTCCTACTTCCTTCTCCAGGAACACCTCCCTGCCTTCTGCCCAAGTGTTGCCCTCCCCCTTCCCATCTATTGGCTTCCTCCAGAGTCAAGCCCAGTCTCATTCCCTAGGCCTCTTGCCCAAGATCCCAACAAACCTCATTTTGGTTGGTCTGTTTGTCTTGGACTGAATGGAGGTGGTTAGGAGGGTGCATGGGGTAGAGGCAGTCAGGGGACCTCAAGTTGGTTCCTGCTGAATCTCCATTCGTTTACATTTCCTGTCTTTAGGATAGCCAGATCTCAGAGCCTATCAAAACACTCTGTGAAAGCCTGCCCCTTCCCTTCCTCACTGTGTTTACTTTTGAAAAGGGGGAAGTGGAACTGCCCAGCACCCATGCGTTAGCTAGGCTAGCAATACCAGTTGTACTCAGGTGTCTGTGCCCAGCCCACGAAGGCTTCCTCTAGACTCTCAAGAAACAATAGCAATTGTTCTGGGCAGCCAGTGCCTCAGACTCAAAGGAAGCTCCCCGCCCATTTCTATTGTGCAGGCGATGTGGCTGCCTCATTGCTATCCAAGTTCCATTCACCAGACACTGGTTATGCCCCAGTAGCGGGGTCTCAGGATACATGACTCTGTGAGACAGATGGAACCCCCCCCGCTCCTTGGACATCCATCCTCATGGGTGGGAGCAGCAAGAAAGGATGGTAGATCTTAGCTGAGGAGCTGACGGATTCTAATGCTGAAGTTCTGTGTCAGAGGGAGCAAGCTCTGAGCAAGGCGTGCTACTCGACATACAGCGTCTAAGCTGGGTTTGTTGCTGTGGTCTCCATGGCTGCCCACTTTTCCATGAGGACTGCATACCTGTCCTCCCACTGGGCAACTCTCTTGCCATTAGGATTAAGTCCGTGGCATTTTCCAGTGTATCCCCCCTTCCCCCATGCGCTATTTCCTCTCTCCACCACCCAGCAGAGCCTTTGAGCCTGGAGCCCATCCCAGCTCAGGTCCCAGCTGCAGGTCCCAGTGGCTCAGAGGAGCCTTGCTCCGCTTCAGCAATTTGTCCAGTGGCGACATCAAATGGTAGAGCTCTGGAACTGCAGCAGTGAAACGGGCATTGAAGCGGAGGTGGCAGAGAGCCACTGAGCCCTGAGCTCAGAAGAGCCTGTCTCCCTAAACAGCATTGCTTAACTGTCTGTCTGTATATCTATCATCTTTATTTCTGCCATCTATCAATCTCTATCATCCATCTATGTATGTATGTGTGTGTGTATGTATGTATGTATGTATGTATGTATGTATGTATGTATGTATCTATCTATCTATCTATCTATCATCTATCCATCCATCTCTACCATCTATCTCATTATATACATATGTCTGTCAATCAGTCAACCAATTATCTATTTTTTTTCCAAGGCAGGGTCTGACCATTTATTTTCTGTAAGATCCTGGAAGCAACTTATTCCACCTCTTAAAAACAGGTGTAGGCATTTTCCTGGAGAATGGTTTTGCTTTTAGCCAGGCCTTACGCATCACATACTGGACCATGTTTTCCTTCATGCAGTGGCTGCCAGGATGCTCGGAGTCAGACTTGCGGCCTGTGGTTTCCACATTTCTGAGAGTCCGCGAGCGCTGCCTGCGCTCATCTCTCCTCCGATGTCTCATAGCTTTCCTGCCCCTGTCTCCCTTTTGTTTCTATTTCTTACCTTCATATAGTTTCACTTTTTTTCATTCTTGAATTATTGGGCCTTGAAGTGACTACCAGCCGCACTGATGTTGCCTTGGAGAATTACAAGTGAGATGGGCCCTGTCTGCTGAGCGCAGAGCAGAGTCCAGCGTCTCTATGGAGACTGCACACCTGTCTGGCATCAACAGTGTCTTGTCATCTGGGTTTGATGTGGCCCCCACCGCCTCCATCAAAGGCAAGTCCACCTCTCCATGCTGTTGCCAGTGATGAATGGCCTAGCTTCTGATCTTGGCGTTTGACCCGCTTCTCCCTTTAGCCTGTGAAGCTTGACTGTGTCTCCTTTAAGCAAAGGCCACAATCAGCCTGTCATTTCAACAAGAGGAGATTTACGACTTTGAGCTAAAAGAACTCTTTTCACCAGCCCTGTAATGGATTGCTTTCCGGCTATGGTGACTTCCCACTGCCATTCCTGCCCTACCTTTCCTGCATGGTCTCCTGGGTGGGGGAGTTTAGACCCATAGCTACCAGTCAGGAGTTGGAATTCTGAGTTGGGAGAGGGACATGGGAGTGGCCCCTGGGTACAGTGAGTTTTTCTTCTTTTGAATCCTTTATACTTTCTGCAGAGCCGAAGGGGAGCCCCATAACAGTCCCATCCATTGGGTCTTTGATCCACCTCAGAGATTGTCTTCTCCTTCCCTTCCTCCCTTCCTCCCTTCCTCCCTTCCTCCCTTCCTCCCTTCCTCCCTTTCTTTCTTCCTCCCTTTCTTTCTTCCTCCCTTCCTTCCTTCCTTCCTTCCTTCCTTCCTTCCTTCCTTCCTTCCTTCCTTCCTTCCTTCTTTTCCTTCCTTCCTTCCTTCCTTCCTTCCTTCCTTCCTTCCTCCTTCCTTCCTTCCTTTCCTTCCTTTCTTTTTTCTTTTTCTTTTTCTTTCCTTCGTCCTTTCCTTCTTCCTTCCTTCCTTCCTCCTCCTTCCTTTTCCTTCCTTTTCTTTCTTTCTTTCTTTCTTTTCTTCCTTTTTCTTTCTTTTCTTCCTCCTCCTTCCTTTCTCTCTCTCTCTCTCTCTCTCCCCGTCCGTCCGTCCCTCCCTCCCTCTCTTCTTTCTTTCCTTCTTTTTCCTTTCTTATCTCTCTTTAACATTCATTTTGTGTGTGTGTGTGTACGCGTGCGTGTGTGTGTGTATGTGTGTGTGTGCGTGCGCGCACATGCATATTATGGCATATATATGGAAGTCAGAGGCAACTTGAGACAGTTAATTCTCTTATTCTGCCATGTGGGTTCTGGAGATCAAATTCATATCGCCAGCCTTGGCATCAATTGACTTTACCCACTGAGCTGTCTTAATGGCCCAATCTTCCTTCATCCCCTCCCTCTTTCCCTCCCTCCCTTCCTTCCTTCCTTCCATTTGAAGTAGGGCTGCTCCTCCCCCTCCCTTTCATGTGTGTGCTGAGGACGGAGGTCGACATCAGGCTTCTTCTATTGCTCTGCACCTTTTTTTTTTTTCTTTTTTTTTATTAAAAATTTAATTATACATTTTAAAATTTTTTACCAGTTCCCTCCCTCCCCCCTCCTCCCCCTCCCCTTTCCCCAGTGCCTCCCCCCCAATTCCCAGAGAGTCCTTTATTGTGTACGCCTAGCTCTCCACTGGGTCCTCCTCTCCGATGACATATAAGGACCCAGTGGCATTTCCATAAGCCCTTTCTCTTGTTCCCCTTAAGCATAAGATCACTACTATGGCTGTCAATCCCTTGCCTCCAGGGGTCTCGTGCACCTTATTTTTTTTGAGACAGGTTCTCTCACTGAAGCTGGAGGCCACCGATTCAGTTAAGCTTCCTGGCCAATGAGCCCAAGGGATTCTTCTGTCTCTTCTTCCCCAACACTGGGTTACAGGCTTTTGCTTCCCTGCCTGGATTCTATCATGGGTGCTGGGGGATCCGAATTCAGGTTCTCGTGTTTTCAGACCAGGCACCTTACCCACTGAGCCATCTCCCCAGCCCCTCGTGTCTTTTCTTGAGGGTCACTCATTCCATTTGTGAGGACTCCAACTTCACAATTTCATCGCCTTCCAAAGGTCTTGCTTCCCCGGCTCTTTATATCTGAATATTGGGATTAGTCTTCAACACATGAATGCTTGGGGGAAGGAGCTGCAACTATTTTGTAGGTCCCAAGTTCAGAATTTATTCTTGTTTCTCTGTAGCTGGTGTTGCTAAACACTGCCTTGAATCCTTCTGGAATGATGTGGGCATAAATAAATGAACAGAGGGTTAATTTTGTTTAAAAAATGACTGCTGCTAGACGAAGAGGCACAAGCTTATAATCTCAGCAGTGGGAGGATTGTAAATTCAAGGACAGTCTGGTCTAGCAAGACCTTGTCTCAAAACCAATCCAGACCAAAGCACATGGTGCCACCCAAAAGTCTGCTGCCTGATTGCAAACTCACCCTCTAATCCTGCAGGGTAACATGTTACACTTGCATGCTAACCTCCCTCTGATTGCCAAGCCTGGCTCTACCTTGACCCTAATCTCACCCCGACTGTGTCTAAACTTGGGCAACCTCCTCTCAGCACAAAAACAACTTACCAAAAGACTCAGGATTCATGAGATAGAGACCTCCTGTTTGGTATTTGCTTACTTAATCCTCTCAATGACCATGGGGTAATCATTACTGTAGCTTCTATTTCAGAGGGAGTGTTGGAGGCCAGAAGTCAATGTCAAGTGTCTTCCTCTATCTTTGTTCCTGTTACTATTAAGAAAGGGTTTCTCACAAAACCAGAACTCAACATTATGGCAAGACTAGCTGTCCAACTGGCCCCTGGGATCTGTTTGCCTTTACCACTCAGTGCTGAGGTTATAGACACAGGCTGCTGCAAACGGCTTTTGGGAGCATGCTGAAAATCTGAACTCAGGTTCTTGATGCTTGCTGTAAAAATCTTCCCAGCACAGGGGGAAATATTTTTAAAGGATTAATTAGCCTTGGACCCTATGAGTAGATTGAAATTATATATATATATATATATATATATATATATATATATATATATATATCTCCTCTGTCTCTGTGTGGTGTGTATGTGTATGCGGGGGGGGGGGCATATATTCAAGAGGAAACTTGTGTGTACCTGTGGCATTCTTAGGGAGACATTAGCAATCATCCTGGATTGATCCGCCTCTTATTGCTTTGCTTTGGGGTTTTTTCAGGCTTCGCCTTCCAGGGCTGGAATTGCAGACCCCACCATTTCCTCCTGGCATTTTTACCTGGGATCTGGGTATCCGAACTCAGGACTTTTTTGCTTGTGAGGCAAAGATCTTAACTTCTGACCTATCTCTCCAGCCCTAGAAGTAATGTATTTTTTTAAAAAAATTATTCATATATGAGAGAGAGAGAGAGAATGTGTTTGCATGCCATGGTTCATGAGTGGCGGTCACAGGACAACTTTTAGAAGTCAGTTCTCTTCCTCCACCAAGTGGGCCTCCAGGGATTGAATTTAGGTCTTTAGGTTTGCAAGCAGTCACCTTGCCCGCTGAGTTATCACACTGGCCCCAAAAATGATATTTAAAACTCATTCACTGGTCATTCAGCAAACGTGCATTGTGTTTTTGATTCCTCCAAGAATGATGGTCAAATGGAAGACATCAGGAGATATCTCAGCCCAGGAGCAGCTGCAGCCTGGGGTGCAGTTTTATCTTCTACCTCACCCACCCCCCATCCCTGCTCACTGGTGCGGGGCTGAGGCAGAGTGTGGGGAGGGTTAATCTGACTTCTCAGTTCCCAGCAAAGACCTTTTCTCGGACTCTGGTTCCTTTCTAGGGGACAGTTAGCATTGACACTTCCTCAGAGGGGCTGGTGAACTCATGTGCACCCTCATCTCTGCAATCTGGGTGAGAGGGTATGGGCTCAGCTGTTGTTTCTGGGGTTATCACATAGCCCTGCACAGGGGTGGGACCCGGGCCATGCTGAGGGAATGCCCAACCTGGCATCAAAACCAGCCTTTGCCCTTTTGTACCGTCTCCCCCCTGTCCCCCCTCCCCCCATGCAGAGCAGGTGGTCAGGAAGTTGGGCTTGTTCAACTCTGTCAGCATCAGCAGCTGTGTGTTAGATGAGCAGAATTCATGGGTCCATGTAAGTGCCTCTGGGCAGTGTAGCAGCTATGCAGCCCCAGGCAAAGGGCTGCCTTTTCTAAGTTTTCCTTTTATCATTGATCAAAAGAGGATTGTGTCTGATTATTCTAAGTTGACATCTTTAAATGTATAGTATGCACTTTAAATTTCATGCTTATTTATTTGCTTATTTTATGCGGGTATGCGTTAATGTGTGTATGTGGTCGGAGAAGAAGCTGAGAGTCTGTTCTCTCCTTCTACCATGTGGGCTCCAGGAATCGAACTCGTGAGTAGTAGGTTTGGTGGCAAGCCCCAAACTACATCACACCAACCAAAGAGTCTGCTATATAGTTACAGACTCACCCTCTAATCCTAATGACACACTGCACTTCACTTACTGAGCCATCTCGCTGGCCCGTACATATTGTTGGAATTCTGTCCTAATCCCACACCAAAATTCATTTGACAATTTTTTTAAAATGCAACTCGAGTCAGCAATTCAAGCAGCAATTAAAACAAATCAATTCCAATCCACTGATAACACTAATCTGATACTTATGTTGAAGGAATGGCAGGAAGGAGATAGGAAAAGTCACGGCTTTCTGTAATGAAACTATGATGCTCCTTTAGGAGCAGAGAACTTTGTGTGTTTCATGACAACACTGCATTTTATGACGCGCAGCGGCTTCACCTCTTGAGCTGAGGTGTTCCAGGCAGCGCTGGTTGGCGTTTGCCTTCTGACGGCATACGTGTTGTGTGTGCAGAAATGAGGCCACGCGGCAAGGCCTTTCAGTGAACATAGGGAAGCGCTACTGAAATCTTGGCTCTCTTATGTGTTTGATTTTTGAACTCATGCTTGGCTGTTGTTGCAGTGACTCAGTTAAATTCATGACCAAGTGGCTTAAAGGAACAAGGGGTATTATTTTGGCTTACGATTGTCCAGTCACAGTTTCTTGTCCAGCTTGGCAGAAGAGCCCACAGCAACACCAAGGGTCAAGGGAACTGGCCACACCATATCTATACATCTGCAGGACTTCTCATAGAGGGACAATCCTTGCTTTCCAGACCAGCATGTCTGACCAAGTATATAGAAAGATGCAAATTTTCTCAATCACTTCCTTCCATCTTATGTCCAGGGGCTAGTCCTGCCCACTATCGGCTGGGTCTTTCCCATCAACTAGACAATCTCCTGCAGGCTTGCTTGAGGCTTCACTAATTTCTCACAACGGTGCCCATAGCTCAGAGCCTTCGGTTGCCAAATTGGTACCAGTATGTAACTATGACAGCTGTTGAGAGTTTGATTTTTTTTTTCTATTGGCTAATTACACAACTGACTTCTTCAGGGTCATGGCCCAGTTTAGAGAGTTGTGCTCTAAATGAAAATCAGTGTTTTTTTTTTGTTGTTGTTTTTTTCAGGGAATTTTTTATTTTTAACAACAGCTGTCTGAGTACTATAGGAAATGTATTTTAAAAATATTTATTTATATATTTGACAGAGAGAGAGAGAGAATGTATGTTATGACTCATTGGTAAAGGTCAGAGGACAACTCCCCAAAATTATTTAAAATAATGCTGCGTTGTCTTATGGAATGAAATGTTCCTTAATAATATCTAAATGTATTTTTCTTATGCCTGTTATTTATTCTCCCTGGACACATGAAGGACTTTTTTCTCTAGAAGCCCAGTGGTTTTATCTCACTATATCATAAAATAACTGATTTTTCTGGGTCAATATTTTTAGTATTCTCTTTTCAATATGTAATTTTTATTTTCAAAAAGGCTTCAGCAAGTCTTCTCAAATTAGAGTCTTTAGCATTCATTCTATTCTTTACTTTAGTCTTGCTCTTTAGTGATGTTTACATTAGACCTTCTTTCTGTAATTTCAATATTTGTTACTTTCTGTGTAATATTTCAGGACATCTCTTTATTTCCTGTTGACTTGGAACCTTTTGCCTGTTTTTCTCAGTATCTTGAGGTTGGGTTGATTTGCTCCCCTGTCCTTCTGGTTAGTCTTCATTGCTAAAACAATACTCATACAACTGTATTTCTCCATCTCTCTGGAACCCTGTCGGTTTACTCAGATCTTTCCACTTCTGATTTTCACTGCTCTTTTATCATGTTACATAATTTCAGAGTACCTCTTGAGTCATTTTGAAAGAGAAGGTTACAGTTTCGCTGTGTTCTGAGAAATATCTTTCTGGCATGCATTTGCTGTTTATAGGGATGCTATTTTTGCCCCTAATCTTTCTGCTCTAATTAACTTCATATGAGATTTGGCCTTAAGATTTTCCTATGACTTTTTTGTGTGAAGTTGTTTTTCCTGAACTTGAAGGAGATGTACAGGATAGCATTTCCAATTTGAAGAATATTTTTTCATATGGTCTTCATGTGGTGGATAAAACGATAGTGTTTTATTTTGCTGATGTTTACCTAGTTTTCTCTTTCCTCTCTCTCTCTCTCTTTTCCTTCCATTTTATCTATCTATCTATGAGGGCACTTGCTTGTATTTGCTTGGGGAGGCTCAAGGGTGACTTGAGAATCGTCCTGGATTGCTTTACTTCTTTACTGCTTTACTCTGGGATTCACCAGACTCTGCCTTCCAGGACCAGAATTACAGGTTGCTGCCCTATCAGTTGACACTTTTACATGAGATCTGGGGTTCCCAACTTGGGGAACAAAAGCTTTTGGGACAAAAGCTTCAACCCTAAGCCAGTCCCCCAACCTCCTTTCCTTCTTTTTATCCAGATCTTTCTTAAATTTACATGGGGATTGGAGAGATTAATAAACTATATTGTCTTCCTAGTGAGGGTAGTAGTTTTTAGAGGGGCGGAGGTTGAGACAGGGTCTCACTATGTCATCCAGGCTGACGTTGAACTCGCGATTCTCCTTTCTCAGGCACGAGCCACTCCACCTTGTTCGATGCCAGCTTCCATTCTGCACTACGAGGAAGATGAGATGCAGTACCATACAGCCACAGAAGCATCCTGCGGACTCCGTGCCTGTGGTCCTGCATCCTAGCCTGGTCCTTCCACCCAGTTCCTGCAGACTAGACCCGTGGTCCTTGTGAAGGGCTCAGAACAGGGACACGAGATAGGTTCCCCACCTCTCATCTTCAGGCCATTACTCACCCTGCTGGAACCTCGGGAGAATTTCCTTCTCAAGGTTTTCCTCGGGAGAATCAAAGGGAGGCTCATCACCGCCCTTGAAGGGGACGCACTGGGGCTGTGAAGCACTGGCTGTGAGCTTGCTGCGCCATCTGCTGGTCATTTATTATATTGCGTAGCAAGAAAGGGTCCCCTAAGATCAGCCCTGCACCCTACTCCTAGCCTACGGTGTGGGTTAATCCTTTTTTATTCTAATTTAAAAAGGTACACTTATGTTAACATAATGATAAGAATAAAGAGGTTTCCCTATTGTGTAGACATATACACTTTCTTTTAAAACATTCATTCATTCATTCATTCATTTTGTGTGTGTGTGTGTGTGTGTGTGTGTGTGTGTGTGTGTGTGTGTGTATCAGAGGACATACGTGTACTGTAGAGGACCAAGGATGACTTTGGGAATCATCCTGGATTGCTTCTACTTCCTTCTTGCTTCATTCTGGGATTTCCCAGGCTCCATCCACCCGCTAAAGCTGCAAGTACAGATCACTGCCATTTCCTCGTGTCGTTTTTATGTGGGACCTGGGATCAGAACTCAGAACCTTCTGCTTCTGAGGCAGAGTCTTAACTCCTGAGCCATCTCTCCAGCCTACACCTTTTCTTCTAAGAATCGTAATGTGGGTCTTTCTGTTCCATTTCTGGAGACCTTGGTTGTTTACATTGTCAGTATGGCGGGAGGGTCCAACTGGGAAGGGAGGAAACAGATTCTGTCTGTTGCTGGAAGACTTGACTTTGGAACTCACTTCTCTAGTCACTAGGGATCAGGCGGGCCTTAATTACCTTTGTGCTTTCCAGTCTGTTTGTCTTGGGCAGGGTCATCATGTCCAGGGCTGATTCCTGCAACTTGTGGTTATATCTCCACACAAGGGGTGGAGGTGGGGGAGCGGTAGGGTAAGGGGGGGAGGGAGAAGGTTTCTGGGATATGGTTGGAGTAATGGCTTTTGAGATGGGATTGTTATCCTGGCTTATTGGGGTCATCCAGTCTGATTACTTGAACAATTCTCACGTGAGTAGAGGTGAGATATGTCATTGCAGACTTGGAAGCTTCAGCCAGGGGGCCACAAGTCAAGGAATCTAAATAGCCCCTGGGAATGGAAGTTTCCAGAAAAAAAGTCACTCCTAATGTTAATGATTCTACAAGGCTGCTTGACGAATTAGAATGATTGTGGAAAACTCGAATGTGGCAGATGTGGAACCCAAATATCCACTGAATAGATTATCATTGTCTACTTCTGTGTCTGATCTAACATTGTGTGTCTGCGTGTGCAGGCAAGTTTTCTACCATTATTCTCCACCTTATTTCCTGATACAGAGTCACTCAGTGAACTAGTTGCCCACCGTTCTAGCTAAGCTGGCTGGCCCCTGAGCTTTCAAGGGTTCCCATCCCTTGACATTGGGGTGACAGGCAGGTGCAAGTGCACCCAGCTTCTTTTGAACTGAGGTTTTCACGCTTGCAGAACAAGCTCTTTTAAGCTGACTCCCCAGCACTCAGTTTATTTGTTGAGACAGTTTCTGGAATTCCCAGATAGGCTAGACTGGCTGGTCCACATCCCAAGAATCTGCCCAGCACTGAAGTTACAAACACAGACTGCTGCACCTGATTTTTTTTTCTTAACATTTTTTATTATTATTTCCGCCCATACAAACTTAATAGGTACTGACTTTTTTTTTTTTTTAAATTACGTAGTCTTCACACTGATGAGGCAATCGCTTTACTGACTGAATTATCTTCCTAGCTGTCTATCATCCTACTGATTATAATGTAAAACCTTTTGGAACATATTAATTTAGTGGATCAACAACCCAAAAGATAAGGATATCATCAGATAGCAACAAAGCAACGGAAACCAAGAGCAAAGACTTCCTTTTCTTCTTCTTCTTTTTTTTTCCTGTCTATCTCTGTGTATAAGAGACCTCTGTGTGTGTGTTTGTGGAGGACCAAAGGTGACTTCAGGAGTCACCTTGAATTGTTTCTACCTCCTTTTTGCTTTGTTCTGGGGTTTCCCAGGCTCCCTCTTCAGAGCCAGAAGTTCAGACTGCTGCCATTTTTGCCGGGCATTTTTGTATGGGATTTGGGATCTGAACTCAGGTCCTTCTGTTTATGAGGCCGAAGATGAAACCCTGAGCCATCTCTCCAGCCCAAAGACTTCCTTTCTTTGATGTATCCTGCCTACCTGATGTCTCCACCAATATATTTGAAAAATGGCTTGATTTATGACTGTCTTTTGTTCTGTAGCCATAAAAACCTCATGTAATCATTTCCATGTTGGAACATGGCATGGAGGGTAAACCAAATCCTTGGTCCTGGGTCATGGCCATTTGTATTTGGCTTCAGAATAACGATTTCTTCTTTCTTTCCCTTTTTATTTCCTTTTTCATGAGTATTTGTGTGGGAGGTATGTGTGTATATGTACATGCATGTATGCAGGTGAGCACGCATGCATGTGCACATGTGTGGAGGCCTGAGGCTGATGTGAGAAATCATCCTCAATTATTCTTCCATTTTTCTTTTAAGATAGGATAGCTAATCAAACTCAGAACTCACTGATATGGCCAGTCTTACTAGTCAGCTTGCTCTGGGGATTCCCAGTCTCTGCCTTCCAAGGCTGGAATTACAGACAGGCTGCTGTGCCTACCTGACATTTTATATGTGTTCTGTAGATCTGAACTTTGGTCCTCACATTTGCACGACAGGTGCTTTAGCTACTCAGCCCTCTCTCTAAATCAACAATCAATCTAGAAGCCCAAAGGAATGCAGAGCAGAGGATTCTAATATCTAGATTGATGGGATTATACACCAGTAATTAGTTAGCACAGAAATAAGAAATGAATAGGCACTTGTACATGGTAAGGCATTTATTTCACACGTATTCTAAGTTCCCCCTAGAAATATCGTTATTTGTTCATTGATAAATGAAAGCAGTGTGTGTGTATGTTCCCCTCCCCTGTGCATGTTTTCATTTTTGTTGCACATACATAAATTCATAAATAATATGCTGAATAGATGCCTTAACAACTTGTTTTTTTATTTATTTCACAGGCATTTTATGAGCACCTACTATGTGCCAGGAACATGCTCAATGCAGAGGTTACAGGAGTGAATGTGGCTCTTGTTTCATGGGTCTTCTGGTCAGCTGGGTAGCAGGACATTGGCAGGTCATCCTTGAACAGACGCTGCACATGTGGGCTGCAGGGTGTGTCACTGTGCAGAGACCAGCAATCCAGCAGGCCACAAAGGACCGGGGGAAAAGCATGCACGTGCCAAGTGCACCCCTATGTCTGTGAAATGAGTGGCTAAAAAGGTTGCACAGAGCGTGGTGGTACACATCTGTAAGCTCAGCTCTGAGATGGGCAGGCTGAGGAAGGACTGGGCATTGAGAGTTCAAGACCAGCCAGGGCTATACGATGAGCCTCTGAATGTGTGTGTGTGTGTGTGTGTGTGTGTGTGTGAGAGAGAGAGAGAGAGAGAGAGAGAGAGAGAGAGAGAGAGAGAGAGAGAGAACTCCAAGGAGTGATGAGATGGCTCAGTGGGAAAAGACTTGGGTGCAAACCTGGGACCTGAGTGTGATCATTGGAGCGCAGATGGTAGAAGGAGAGAACTCCTTCTGAAAATTATTCTCCGACTTCCATGCATACAATATGGCACATGTGTTCTCTTTCTCTATATAAGTAGATTAATTTTTAACTGTAAATTATTTATTTATTTATTTATTTTATTATTTCCGCTCATACAAACTTACTAGGTAGACCAGTTCCCTCCCTCCCTCCTCCTCCCCCCTAACCCCTTGCTCCCCCTCCCCTCACCCATCCCTCCCCATCCCCAGGTGCCTCCCCCCCAATTCCCAGAGAGTCCTTTATTGTGTATGCCTGACTCTCCACTGGGTCCTCCTCTCCGATGACGTACAAGGACCCAGTGGCATTTCCCTGAACCCTTTCTCGTGTTCCTCTTAAGCATAGGAACACTACTGTGGCTGTCAATCCCTTGCCTTCAAGGATCTTGGTGCCTTTAGCAGATGCTAGACTTTGTGAGGTCAATAGTGTGTTGGACATTGCGCAGGGCATGCAAAGTCCTATTATGATTGCTTCGGCCCTAATTAGTGTTGAGAATCTTGCAAATCATTGCTCCTCCCATCCTTTTGCTCTTACAATCTTACCGCCCCCTCTTCCGCAAATGTCCCTGAGCTTCAGGATGGGGAGAGATTAGGCTGGCCTAGTTCTAGGTGGTTGATATAGAGTCTCTGAAGTTCTGGATTGTGGTTTGTTGATTTATTTATCGTGTGTATCAGAAGGTATTGTATGTCCCTATGGAGGACCAAGAGTGACTTCAGGAATCACCTTGGATTCTTCTACCTCCTTTATGCTTTGATCTGGGATTTCCCAGGCTCTACTCACCAGGCCAGAAGTGCAGGCCACTGCCATTTCCTCCTGGTGTTTTTATATGGGACCTGAGACTGAATGCAGGACCTTCTGCTTGCGAGGCAGAGTCTTAACCCCTGAGCCATCTCTCCAGTCCAAGTAGATTAATTTTTTTAAAAAAGAAAAGATGCTTTTTATGTGTATCTCCTTAGATGTCATCTGTTTTGGAAAAAGCTACAAGAAAAGGTTGTGGTGATGGTGATGGTGGTGTGTTTGTGGTGGGGAAAAAGGTCTTTTGAAAAGTAGGAAACATTTTGGCTAATAGTGATCTTTTTCTATGAACTTTGTTTATGTGAACTTTTGAGTATTAGAAGCTGATTTTCTCTCTTTCCATCAAAGTGATGTCAAAGCGTGTTGAAGAGTTTCCAGACAGGTACCACGGGAGAACGCATGGGTATGCCCTCCATGGGCTGAGAACCTGGAGCAGGACGCGGTAAGCCCTGTCTGTAGGAATGAAAATTTGGAAACAGCCCAAGTGTCACCATCAGGGGCACAGATAAATAAATTGTGGTGCAGATGGGACATGTCAGTAGGCTGACAGCCTCCTTAGTTAAAATGAATGGCCTCAACACTCTCATGTGCAAAGATCTGAAAAATCATGCAGAGTGAGAGAGCGAGTTGCTAAGGCATCTATTCAGCATATTATTTATGAATTTATGTATGTGCAAAAATGAAAACATGCACGGGGGAGGGACACACACACACACACACACACACACACACACACACACACACACACTGCTTTCATTTATCAATGAACAAATGAATGCCTCATTGCCTAAGCAAGCCTCTGCCATCTTTCACATGCCAGTTCAATGCATCACCTCGCTGGGGAGACTTCCCGGACCCCTGGACCAGGCAGGTACTTTGACATTTGGTCTCAGAACCTCACTTCTCCTTCGTATCTCTTGTCACTGGTGTGCGATTATTCAATTAATGTCCCTCTTCCTTGTAAGTTTCATTTGGGCAGGGACCCTGGCACTTTCTTTGACTTAGCATCAGTGATTCACTGCCTGACATTCAGAGGCAACTCATATATGAATATCTGAGTTCTCTCTCTTATTAGTTTTTTGCACATGTGTTTTGTGTGTGTGTGTGTGTGTGTGTGTGTGTGTGTGTGTGTGTGTGTGCGTGTGTGTGTATGCACTGTGTGTACCTGTGGGGGCCCAAAGGTGACTTTGGGAATCATACTGGATTGCTTCTACCTCCTTTTTGCTTTGCTTTGGTGTTTCCCAGGCTCTGCCTTCAAGGACTAGAAGTACAGGCCACTGCTATTTCTGGCTGCCATTTTTATGTGGGATCAGAATTCAGGTCCTTCTGCTTGTGAGGCAAAGGCTTAACCCCTGAGCCATCCTTCTAGCACGACTTTCTGAGTTTTGTCTCTTCTCCAGCAGGACTGTCAGGCTCTGCAAGCCCAGCAGGAGTGGTCACCTTCTTTCTCATTGAATTGCATGGGGTGCAGTAAGTAGCTAGAGGGGCAAGCCGTAGGAATCGGAATGCCCGAGCTCAGATCCCTGCTCTGCCACTTGCCAGCTGTGTGATCTTTGGACAGGAACCAAGTCTGTGAGTTCAACATCCTTGCTGTATAAAGGGAAATAAGCCCTTTTATATTTTATTTTGTGTATAGCATGTGTTGAATGTATGTGAGCGTGTGTGTGTGTGTATGTGTGTGTGTGTGTGTGTGTGTGTGTGTGTGTGTGTGTGTGTACATTTTGTAGACTTAGGTCTCATTCCATAGGAAACTTGCTTTTGGAGACAGGATCTTTCATTGACCTGGGGTTACTGATTTGGCTCATTCTGGCTGGCCAATGAGCCTCAGGAGTCTGCCTGTCACTGCCTCCCTAGCACTGACGTTACAAATACACACACATCTTTGGCTGTGTATGTTTTGTGTGTAGAAAATGGCACTGTGTGTGCCTGTGGAGGTCCAAGGATGACATTGAGAATCACCCTGGATTGCTCTATCTCCTTATTCCTTTGCTCTGGGGATTCCCAGACTCTGTCTTTCCAGGACTAGAATTACAGGCTTCTGCCATATCCACCTGGCATTTTAAAGCATGGGACCTGAACTCAGGTCCTTTTGCCTTCATAGCTCTATGTGCCCTACTTTAGAATGCTGTTAAATTAAATGTTACAATTTATCATACAGTGGAAACCTGGGGGACTAAAGCTGGATGAGTGTAGGGAAATGTCTCTATCAGTGGGATGGCCTGAAAAGAGGCAACTTGGTGTGCCCCAGAGGCCTGAATCCCCATAAGAGTAGACAAGCCAGAGGGAACCCTGGGGTCCATAGAGGGGAACAGGTAGGAGGGTGAGAGGGAATAGGATGGGTTGATGAAGGGAAGGGAAGGGAATAGGAGGGAGGGAGGGATGGAAGGAAGCAGGGATAAGTACTCACTCCACTTGTAAAACTAGAAAAATAAAAAAGAATGAAATGCTGTAGTTTATTACCAACACACCAAAAAGGCTGGCATTAGGACCTCAGGGCACTTCCTGAATGCGTAAATGTCCCCAGGCGACAAACTTCTAGGCCGGCAGTGCTGGGGGAGAGGCGTACCAACCGGGCCATCGCCAGATCACCACGAGGTGGCGCTGTGGTCATTTACATGGGTGTTACTTAACCCCTCTGTTCACACAAAGTTTCCTTCCCATCCGAGTGCCTTCCAGCCTCTTTCCTAGGTCTGCAGGTCCCCAAACTGGTCATTCCAACTTCTTAATGATCACGGGCTCTCTCCGCTGGGTGAGGGCAGCTGACTCTTCGGGCCTGGGAGACACAATAAGCAGACCAGGGCCAGGAGAGACCTGAAGAGCCAAGCACTGGGCTCAGAGTACACAACTGAACCACGTCTGTAGAAGTGTGGGGATTGGCCACCTTGGGGCTTTAGTACTCTCTGCCTTGTGCTCACCCATAAAAGCTCAAAGCACCCACCAAGCATGTGGAATCACTTCCCTGAGCCCCCTTGGAGAAGAACTGTAATTTATTCTTTTAAAATATATTTATTTGTGTGTGTGTGTGTGTACACGCACGCGTATGTGTGTGTATCAGAGGGCATTGTGTGTGCTAGTGGAGGCCTAAGGGTGACTTCAGGAATCACCTTGGATTGCTTCTACCTCCTATTTGCATTGTTCTGAAGTTCCCAGGCTCTGCGTTCCAGGGCTGGAAGTGCAGGCCACAATCATTTCCACCTGGCATTTTTTATGTGGAATCTGGGATCTGAACTCAGGACCTTCTGCTTGTGAGGCAGAGGTATAACCCCTGAGGCATCTCTCTGGCCCAAGCACTGTTATTACCTCTGCTTTCTGCATCAGATGACTGGCTGACACACATTAAGGAAGCTCATAGATTAAAAGTGGCACAGTTGAGCTACAAGAGAGGGAGTCTTGCTTCCCCTCCACTCCTGTGTTCCTCAGCCTGCTGTGGCTCTGTGCTCAGCACTCGCCACGGGGGCCCAGAAAGAAGCAAAACTCACTGCTCACCTTCGTGGTTTTCAGCCTGTCAGACTGAGTTATGGCTTGTCACCTCCTTCTCCGGTGACTTTGGATAAGATGCTTCACTTCACTGCGCTTTGGTGTCTTCCTTATGAACTGGGTACATCAATGCTGACCTCCTTGAGTATCCGAGAGGATGCAGGGGGTTGACCCACACGGGAGGAGCTTGGGAAGTGTTAGTGGTAGTCATTATGGTGTCACTGTGAAGAAGGTCCCTTCTGCCTATGACAGAGTGTTTCCAAGAAGTGCTATGGCTGCCTCTTTGAGAGAGTAGAGAAGAAAGAGCCAGAATCGTAGCTGGGTATGGTGGCAAGCACCCGGGATCTGAGCTACTCAGAAGACAGAGGCAGGAGGGTCGTGTGTGCTTGGGAGTTCAAGAGCGATCTGGGAAAGATAGAAAGACCCTGCCTCCATCCACCCCAAAGTCCTACAGCCCTGGTTTTGCCACTGTGTCTGAGACATGATGTGATTTTGGACAAGTATCTGTCCTTTTGAGTTTTCTCCTCTAAAACAGGAAAGGGGCCTGGAGAGATGGTTCAGGGGTTAAGATTCTGCCTTGAAAACAGAAGGTCCTGAGTTTGAATCCCTGGACCTGCCCCCCCACCCATAAAAATGTCAGATGGAAATGGTGGCAGCTAGAATTTGGGAAATCCCAGAGCAAAACAAAAAGGAGGTAGAAGAATCCAGGATGATTCCTGAAGTCACCCTTGAGTCTCTACAGGCACATGCAATGCCCTCTGATACACATACAGACATACATATAGACATATAGACATACACACATGTACACACACACACACACACACACACACACACACACACGCGCGACGGATTTATTTTGGCTTATTGTTTAAGAGCAGAAGGCATGGTGGAGCTCATGGCTGTGGGCACAGGTGGCTGCCTGTTTACCTCTTGGTAGATCAAAACACAGACAGGTCAGACCAGAACTGGGTCTGGGCCACAAAAACGTCAAGACCTGGCCCCTAATGACCTGTTCCCTCCCGCAAGGTTCTACCCCTTGAAGTTCCTCTAACCTTCTGAAAACGAGGCCAGCAGCTGGGGAGCAAGAATTCTAACATATGAACCCATCACAGGAGGGTACGCCACAGTCAAACCAGAACACCGGGGGACCAAGGCAGGGCAGCCCAACAGTGAGAAAGAGCTGTCCAGTGAGGAGACACCCCCTTCCAAAGAAACAGGGTGCTGTATGCCTTCTGGCAGGGTGACCTCCCACTTCCTCCGGCTGGTGTCTTCACACACTGATACTGCAACTCACAGCCCATTGTTTCAGAGATGAGCGGCTGGGACACAAAGCTTAGGAGTGACGACCCCCCTCTCTCCCAGCCTTCCAGGACTGCTTGTCAACGGGCGCTTTCCTTGCTCCTCTGTAGGGGGGAGACTAATCATTATGAATGAATTTGGGTTACTGTAGTGCCAAAGAGCCAAAAGTGGGGTGGGGGTGGGGAGGATGATGAACCTGCCAGGAGCAGAGGACCCTGGGACACCTGGTCATAGCCTTGTATTTCTGCTTCCACTTCTGCCGGGAACTCAGCTGGGAGTGGAGCCTTTGTCCTGGAGGGGGCGGAGCCCTTGTCCTGGAGGGGGCGGAGCCCTTGTCCTGGAGGGGGTGGCTCTGTGGTAACTGATATGTCTTGGTCCTCTTCCTGGTCCCTGGCCTGTGAGAAGGGACCAGACAGCAGCTGCTCGGCCTCTTTTCATCTGCACTCAGACTGCAAGATCTTCGGAAGCTTGTGTGACTGTGTTCAGATGCGTATTTCTGAACAGAAAGGGGCGAAATGATTGTAGCCAGGGCAGCGACATAGAAAAGCAAGAAACCCCAGAACCTTCTGGCTCTGGGTGCGCTTCCTGCCACAGATCACCTCTGCTACCCACCCGGCCCTGCAGGTGGTGGGAAGAGTTGGACATGGCGCTTCACGTGTGCAGGACCTTGAATCAGTCCCAGACCTCTCTGAGCCTCCATGTGTTCAGCTACTGGTGGAAGGTTCTGCTATCCACACGGAAGGAGGTGGGGCAGACAAGGTCTCCCGACTAATTTTATCACAGGCAGGAGACAGATGCACTCACACGCCCCCAAATCACTAATGGGGCCTCCCTCAGAAATCGCTCATTGCTTCTTGAGCCGTGATTACCTCGCTAGGTGTAATTATTTAATCAACCTAAGGGAGTCCTTAACACAGAGCTGGGTGGCTGGCCGGACCCCCCTTCCCCCACCACCCTCAGGAGCATAATCAGACCTGCAGAACCGGGAGTGGAGGGGGTCCTTCAGTGCCTCTTTCCTTTGGGGACAGCTGGGCTGTGGGGAGTGGGGGGAGATGGCTCAGAGGGAGGAGGCCAGGTCACCTTGGGGGCTCCTTTGCTGAGGACAGTTCAGTGGAGATTTTTGGGATCTATTACTGTCTTAATCTTATTTCACTTTGATGCTACTGAGGATCAGAGAGGAAAATGTGACAGGCAGAGACCCAGTTGCAGACCAGCAGTAGGGACTCCATCCCTTTCTCCCACCTTCCCTTGTTTCCTTTCCTCCTATGGGACTCCGTCTGGACGTTCACACGCAATCTCACTGACAAATATACTGATAATACATACACCGAGAGTCCCTGGAGGCAACTCCAGCTCTCAGGCTGCAGACAGTCCAGACGTCTCCCGAGCACTCAGACACTTAGCTCTGCCGCTAGAGAAGAACAATCTGGATGCTTTGCTCATGCGGATGTCCCTGAAGCAGTCTAGACCTGTGGTTCTCCTAGGGTGCTGATGTGATACTTGGAGGACATAAGCAAGGCATCCTCTAGAGAAGCCTTTAACCACCATGCCTGGGAAAGGGGTGCTCCTGGCATCCAGTGGGTGAAAACAGGGGCATTGCTAAGCATGCTATATGGCTGGCACAGGTCAGATGGCATGGTGAGGGATGAGCCTGCTGGAGCATTGGTAGAAACTCAGAGAGCCTAATGGTGAAAGTCTGCACTTGCCTTTTAACAACGACAACATCAGCGACAACAACAACGACAACAAAATAATAGTGATAGACATTGGACATCTTGGCAGACCAGCAGATATCTTTGCCTCATTCTCTCCACCTCTGCATTTTCTTTCGGTACCACTCTGTCCACATAGCTAACTCTCTTTTGATAGACTTCGGGCTATTTCTGAATGGAGGGATGAACGAAATAGGTTTGCTGCACAGATGGGTTAGTGAACACATGGCTGATTTCCCAAGTCCTCATACATGCTTCTGTTTTACATGTGACACCCTCTGGTTTTCAGTTTTCATAGATCTGCCTTGTGCTATTGTACAGATTACCTTCTGACTTTCTGTACTCCAAAGCTAAGGTTTTAGAGAAAAGGATAACTTTTTTTTTTTTTAGTTATTCTATTGTACCTTCCAAGGCACCTGGAAGGAAACCCACCTGATCATCATAGGGTGGGTGGGGCCCAACCACATCAGCCTCTGCTGTGGGCCACCAGCATGTGGGTGGGTAAGGGAGAGATGCTTCCATTGTTTCTAGCCCTGTGTGCATGCTGAGGAAGAAGAGGGGCCGATTGGACCCCCTGCTTTATTGTGGCTCTGTAAGGTTATATGACCTGCCCACCAACTTCTTTGAGAAGTTATATCTTCCTGAAGTCTCTGACTCAGATGCTCTCCCCAGATTAGTCTAAGGGGAGCATTAAAGTGAACAAAGGGAGGTAGGATTGTGAGCACAGATCTTGGGGGTCACCAGATCACACTAGTTTCTTTGTGACTCTGGAGCAGGGGTTGTGGGACTCTATTGTACATCGTACGCTACTGTACCTCTTTCTAAATAGTTATTCATTATTTACCTGAGATTCAAAATTAATTGAGAAACCCTCGGCAGCCCTACCTGATGTGCACCACGTGGAGTTTTCTCCAGACATGAGAAGGAAGGAGGAAAGACTGGGACCACACCGACACCCATCTCTTACTTTTCTTCCTCTCCCCCCTCCCTCTCCTTCTCCAGAGCCTTGGCACCCAATTCTGAGAACCTGTCCTGCTTTGTGTGTGAGTGGTCAGACTGGAGTAGAAAGTGGTCAGGGCCACAAGGGCCACACTGACCCTTACCTCTGCCCCCCCATCATCCCATGCTTAGAGCTATCGGCCACTGCAAGTATAATTAGCTAATAAATCATCCAGGGTGATAAACAGAATGATAGATGCAGGTTTCACTTGATCACTTTTTTATTAAGGAGAAATAAATCAACCCCATGTTGTTGCTGTAAACCTTTCAAACCGGTCAGATCCTGGTGGCTAGAAGCTGATTAACATGGCCACATGGAGGGACCCGTAGGTAGCTGATGGCTGCGATCAGTCAGTCCATCCCTGTCACTTACCCTCCTTGGAAGAGGTGGCGGAAGCCAGATGCTGATCTGCCATCCGCTATTCCCCTGACCTCTTGCTGCGTGGGTGGAGGGGCACCCAGGGGCCAGCCACCACCAGCTGTGTTCCCACTCTGAACCACCTCCTCCTTAACACAACAGGGACCACACGCCTTCCCCTAGTTGCTCTGGAGTATTGTGGTGCTAGGCATCTAGGTTGGAGAGACCCTTTTCATGTACCTAAAAGTTACTGGAATCCCCTCAAAACTTCTGTGAGCTGTATCTACTAATAGTTACTGTATTGCAAATTCAAATGTTTGAAATCACAACCAACAAATCCATTTCAAGTCAATATAAATAATATTCTCAATAACAAATCTAGTTTCGGAAGCAACAACTTTAGTAAACAAAGTGACGCTAGGCTGTGGTTTTGCAAATGCTTTGCATTTCTGGTAGAAGTTTTTTTTTTTTTAATTAAAATTTTAAAGAGTCTGGTGAATTAAAAAAGTTTCCTGTGGAATATTTTCTTTTGCATTCATTCTGGGTTCATTGTGGTAACTCGTTCAGGTAAAGAGTGTAGAGAGAACCTAGCTAGAAAAGGGTGTGTGTGTATGTATGTGTGGTGTGTGTGTATGTGTATGATATGTGTGTATTTGCGTGGTGTGATAGTGTCTGTGCATGTGTGTGTTGTGGTGTGCATGTGTGGTATGTGTGTATTTGCATGGTGTGGTAGTGTTTGTGTGTGTGTGTGTGTGTGTGTGTGTGTGTGTGTTGTGTGTGTGTGACTTTTGTTTTGGGGATAGAATTCTCGCCCAGGCTGGCCTTGAATTCCTGAACTCAAGCAATCCTCCTACCTCAGCTCTGGAGTGTCTGATTCTAGAGGTAAGTGTGTTGGGTATGGATGGTGGCTGTGGCTGGAAGATCTCCTTATATACCCATGAGAGAGTGAGAATTTAAAAAGGCTAGTAAAGGGCTGGTTTTATCCTCAGCACTCAAAAACGAAGCTCTGTCTTTGTGGGTCTCGCTGGAAGGCACCCATCATGGAGAAGGGCTGAGCTGAAGCTACGAAGGAAGGAGCTGACATACAGGGGTCCTCTCAGTGGGAGCTGACCCCAGCCAGGCCTGCATTTGGCCAGCTCTGTCCTCTGAAGCTTGCTCAACCTCCCTGGAGGGGGTACTGAGTCTCTGTGCGCCCCCCTGTTATCTGTGTGTGTGGGGGGCTGCGTGTCCCCATCTGTAAAATCACAAGACTGTTATCATCCCATCATACAAATAAGGAAGACGAGAAGCCATGAAGTTGACTGACTGAGCCAAGCTACCCAGCAACTGTTGGAAGAGGGATTTAAACTTAGGAAGTCTGGCTCTACTGGCTCGCTACCTGCTCTCACAGCATAGAAGTATTTGATTTAAATCTGTTTCCCCAACCAGTGTGTGACCCTGCAAAGCCCGCTATTTCTTACCCTCAGGGTCTGGCACAGTGTCTGACACACACCAATTGCTTCAGAAATATTGGGGTTCGTCTGAACACTACAGTCACTCTCAGCCCTCGATTGAGAAGCTTCTTGTCTTGCAATGGGGGGTGTTTGGTACTGAGAATAAGTAACAGTGGAGTGCTCAGTCCTAAACAGGACATCAAAATCGCCCCCAACCCCAAGGCTCAGGGAATATAGCAGAAAAGGGAGGGGTGAGAATGTATGAGTCAGAAGGTCTGAGGAAATGGCTCAGGGATTAAAGCCTTTGCCTCAAAAGCAAAAGGTTCTGAGTTCAGATCCTGTGTAAAAATGTCAGATGGATATGACTGTGGCCTGTGATACCGGGAGGCAGAGCCTGGGAAACAAGGAAGTAAAGCAATCCAGGATGATTCTCGATGTCACATTTGGGCCTCTGCAGACACACACTCTCAAATGCCCTCTCTATACATACTACCACCTCCACAAAAAAAGAAAAGAAAAGGGAAAACCCCACAAATATTTGTGTGATGAACGAATGGGAACGGCAGCCATAGCTGGTTGTAGCTTCTCTGAGATGCAGGATCCTAAGTGTTTTTGCAGTCTGGTCCCTTTCCCCAGGGGATGCCTCTCATGCCCCGGGGGACTGTCCGTCCTGCAGGTGCACAGCCTCCACCCCACTAATGCCCCCAATTGCAGGCATCTCCCTCTCTATGGGCATCTCTGGTAGCTGCTTCTCCCCAGGGCTGCAATGCAGGGGTCCCTGTGTATGGCTCCGCAGCTATACCCCCCCCCAATGGATGACCCTGCTACCAATGCAGTTTTCGCTCCCTCTCGCCCGAACTTTGATTTGATCAGGCCAAATCTGAAATGATGTGTGAAAGTAATGATATTTTGTAATTAAATCTCTGGTGATGGCCACCGCAATTTGTGCTACATGCATTGTTCATAAGGAAAAAACGCATCAATTCATTTTCTGACCGGCGACTCCAGGGACTGGCAATTAGGAGCAGCTCATCTCTCGTCGCCTCGCATATTAAAGAGCTACTGAAACGCAAAGAGAATTTGGGAGGTTTTTTTTTTTTCAACCTTCTAATAATGTTAGCTTAATTAGGGAGGCCTAGTGATAAAGGGACAGTTTTGGATGATTCGAAGCATTCTCTGTGGTGGAGGGAAAAGAAAGCGAATCACGAAGAACGAGGTGTCAGGCAAAGGGAAGGGTCGTGGTGGCCAGAGGAGGCACAATACACCCCTCTCCCCAGCTTGCCTGTGGCTTAGGTACCCTAGGCTGAAGCTAAACCCTGCTTCCTCCCATTTTAGTGGATTATTTTTTCTCTTGCATTCTCTTCTTTTCCTTCCTTCCCTTCTCTTTCCTTTCTTCTGCTTCCCTTGTTCATCTTTTCTTGTCCCTTTTCCTTCTTGCTTTTCTTTTTTCTTCTCCCTCCTTCCTCCCCTTCTCTCCTTTCCTTCTGCCTTCCCGTCCTTCCCTTTCTCATCTTCCTTTTCCTCTTTCTGTCCTTTCCTCTGCTTCCTCTTTACCTTTCTCTGCTTCTTCTCCTTTCTCTTTTCTCCCTCTCCCTTTCCTTCCCTCCCTCCTCTCCTTCCCTCTCCCTTTCCTTCCCTCCCCCCCTGTTCTCCTCCCTCCCTCCCTTCTTCCTTTCCATCTCTCTCCAGGGCCAGAATTACAGCAGACTGCCACGCCCACCCAACATTTCAGGCTTTTTAACCTGACATTTGGGGATCAGAACTCCAGTTCTTTTGCTGGCACGGCAGGTGTTTTAACCACTGAGCCATCTTCCTAGTTCTGATTCTCACAACCATTATATGAGTCCATGTCATGCTTAAAACGTTCCTTAGCTGGAGTGTTCTCATTTGTGCAAAACTTGATTGGTAAATTTCAATATCTAAATCAGAGTTTCAGTCATTGCCACCATGAAGTCATAGCTTTTAGACATTCATCAGATACTTTTGCATAGTATTTTCTTGTCCTAGGTGAGGTCTCCTTGTGTAGCCCAGCCTGGTCTTGAACTCCTGGGCTCAAGCGAACCTTCTGCCTGAGCCTCTGGAGTAACCTAGACGAGAGGTGTGGAGATCACACACAAAACTTCAGATGTAAATTGAAACTGGTGCTGTGGCAATTCTAGACCCTGCTGGGCTCTTGGAGATTCTGCTGCAGCCCGGGCGCAGTCAGCCCAGGGGCCTTTCCATGAGGGTCTTGCTGGGTACTCTGCTTACTTCTCATCTTCCTGGGTGCTTCGGGATCGGTCTCCTCCTGCTCATGACTCTCGGTGCCACGCTCATGGCCTGTAAGTCTTCTCCTAGTATGTGTTGAAGAAGCACCCCTTAGCCTTTGGGGTGTCAGCGCTCTTCCAAGCCAAGTGGCGGCTGGAGTTAGGATTTTTTTTTTTTTTAATAGTAGAAGAAAGAGGCCCGGCAAGGTTGGTGGAAGTCTCCCAAGCCACACAGCTGGCCTACGTGTCTGTGCTCTGAATTCTGCAGTGCGCACAGGGTGACAGACTCGCCTTGGCAGTGGTTGGCTCCATGCCACAAAGATCCTCTTCTTACTCTGTCTTAGCAGATATGGATTCAGATGCAGTCTCCTATGGGAGGTGAGAGAAGAAGAAAACAGGGAGTCATGACCGCTTCCCCAGAAGCCTCTGATATCTGTGTGCAAGTCTACAAGGGGCATGTAGCTATTCCACATCAGGCCTGTGCACACGCATATGGCATCACCTGACTGGCACTCCATGGGCAGAGAATGCGGGTGAAGTCCCTTCCTCTTGGCTAAGAACCCTGGGCTCACCAGAAACCTGTTCTGGGTCCAAACTTCTCCTCACTCTTAGAGATCTGAGTTGCCTCTTTTTTCTTTCATTTTCTCTTTCTTCCCTCCCTTCCCCTCCCTCCCTCCTTTCTCTCTCCTTCCCTTCCCTTCCTTCCTCCCTCCCTCCCTCCCTCCCTTCCTCCATCCCTTCCTTCCTTCGTTCTTTCCATGTATACTATAGGGCACTTAAGCATATCTGCCTGTGGAGATCCAAGGTTGGCATCAGAAGTTATCCTGGATTGTTCTCCCTCCTTATCGCTTTGCTCTGGGGCTTCCCAAGCTCCACTTTCCAGGGCTAGTATTGCAGTCCACCATCATTTCCACCTTGCATTTTTCTGTGAGATCAGTGGATCTGAACTCAGGTCCTTTTGCTTGCTAGGCAAAGGTTTTTAATCCCTGAGTTATCTCCCCAGGCCTGAGTTGCCTTTAAAGAGGTTTAACCACAGCAAAGCAGATGGAAACTAGAATCTATTTGCCAGGAAGGTGGCTGGGAAATCTTTGCATATGCACAGAGGCTTTTCCTACCCTTACCTTAGTATCAGATAGGTTTAGGACATGCTTAAATTTACTTAGGAGCACAAACTTTGGAAAACATTCCAAAGGTCTTTAGCATTATTCCTCAGGATAGAAAGAAACAACTTCTGGACTATACATTATTTTATTTCTTGAAAGTGAGCTCCGCTAGTCACAGACCATAGGCAACTCTTAACCTAGTTTGAGTTAGACACTTGGATAAAAGAAAAGGCGGCTTTTGGTGTATTCAGTCTTTCAGGGTTGCTTCTGAAGCCAGTGTGAGCCTTCTGAATTCCAGTTGGCGCACAATCCTTTGCGCAGGTCATCTTCACTGCTGAGGCGCTGGCTTCAACCTTTCTTCCTCCTGCTTCCCTCCTTCCTAGAGAAGTCAGAAGATGTCGCCCACATGTACCAGCTGTGCGCCCTGGGTTCTGACATCTGCCTGCATTTGGAAACTCACAAAATATTCAGCAGTGGCAAAGTGCTGGCTTACACTAATCTCTTTGTCTACTTTGTCTTAACCACAGCTAGCATTAGACTTCTGATCTTATGATAAGGTCAGACCCCTCCCTTCCATCCTTCTCCCCCCATTCCCTCCCAAGTGAGGAAGCTTCAAGGGTGCTTCCAGGCACAGGAAGGTAGACCCCTGGTTCTCAGCCCTGGCTGGACCACCTAAACAGGACATACTGAATCTCCAGTCTGCCCCCAGTCTGATGTAATCAGAGTCTTTAGGAGTGGAGCCCGGGACTGGATTTTTTGAAACCTTCCTGGGTGGGAGTCCCCCCAGCTCCTGCCTGGCAGGACTGGATACTACATAGCATTGTAAAGCACACGGCCTCTTTCTTGACACCTAGCTCTGGGTCTTAGAATGGACACGGAGATGCCTAGCCAGACAGGCTTGGGCTTGAATCTTAATTCTGCAACAAACGCTGTGTGCTTTTGAGCTACGTATCCCGTCCTGTGGAATCTGCTTTCTGAACTCTGATAACATAATCCTAATTAACACTGACATTAGGCTAGCAGGAGCCGTTCTCAAGATTCAGGGGTGCACTCAGGTCTTGGGAGGGGGGGGTGACTATCCCTCATTAAGGACCATGGTGCTGACCCCTTCCAGCCATGTCTCCCTGGTGGCTTGGTCCTCATCCCGCCTTAGAAGCCAGCCGCTGACCTGGCTCCTGATACTGGCTATTTCTGGGGAAGTCGCCCCTTTGCTGATGCCCGCAACCTGCTCAGCCGTGCCCATCTCCTCCCGAGGAGGATGGTATCGACATTTCAAAACAGTTTAATTATTCTGCGGCTGCCTGGCTATTAGCTGCGACAAGAGAGCCCTGGGCTATTTTTCAGCATTAATTTTCCATTTGAAATGAATTCCTTTTGGTTACACTTTTTAAATGTTTCTTTTAATTAGACGCAATTACTTCAGAAGAATCGCTTTTATTCCTCAGCCTGAGATCCCAGTGATAAAGTCGCTATCTGGCCCCACCGAACGGCCGGGACGGCTCATTTAGTCGCTGCACTAAAGTATATTGAACTAGGAAATTATACAGCGAATCAACTATTAATTCCTTTTATGATCGCTCGCTCTAACATCTTGAATGAGATCTTCAGGGGGAAATTTAGTCACAATAGAGATCATTGTTCTCTGTCTCCAGCCACCCAGCCCTGAGCGAGGGGGGCTGGCACAGGGGCTGGGTGCTGCGGGGTCCTTGGCTTTTCCTGGGGCTTTGGGGCAGGGGAGCGGTAGGGGTGATCGGCGCAGTCGGAGCTTCCTGTTGGGCAGGAGGGAGTCTCCTTAGCCCCTCGAAGGAGAAGATGCTGCGGCTCTGCGGAGCGGAGCGGGCGTGCAAGCCACAGCTGCAATCTTTCAAGGGTGCAGTTTCGCGGGTCCCCCATGCGGTTCCGCAGGGGGCTCCTCAGTCAGTAGGTGGCGCCCTCTCCTCTGCGTTGACAATTCCACTCGGGCCGAGTGGACCCAGAGTTGACTCCGCTGTAGAGACTTTTAGCCAAACCCACGCTTATCAGACAGGGACATGGAGGCGCAGAGGCCTGACCGTGGCTGAACCAATTCTCTTGGTCTCTGGACCCAGGCTCTGGATCTGACCTCTGGAGTTCCGTCCCCAGTGGAGGGGACCACCTTTCTGATGTTCTCTAGGTTGGAGGAATTTCTGGGGGCGGAGGGTGCTGGTGAAAACCACAGCTCTGTCCCCTGTGCTTCCCAGGGGCTGCACTCCTGATCTTGTCACACGAGGGAGAGGCGCGCGCAACCACAGGACTTTGGAGACCTGCAGGAATCTGGAGGTGGGGTGAGGCGAAGAGGGCTCTCATGCTGTCTGTGAACTCCGGGGGGGGGGGAGGAGTTGGGGGGCGCTGTGAACTTCGGGGAGGGGTTCACGAACACGGCGAGACACTGCTCTAAGTTGCTCTATGGTTGGTTGTATGTGGGAGAACCTGAGGGGACTGTCACTCAAGAGTTCGATGTGGTGGCTACAGAGACACACGTGCCTCAGTTTCCCTACCTGCTTTCTCTTAAAGGAGGTGCGTTTCCAAGGATAGGTAAGAGTTTGGGGAGAGCATAGTGTAAGTGCAAAGATGGGGAACTGTGAAAGCAGGTAGATGGCGGTGGGGTGGGGGGTGAGGAAGGAGAGTGCTTACGTCGCCTCTGCCCCTCAGTCCTGTGTGCCATGCTGGCTGTTTGCTTTGAAGATAGCTGGAAGACACTGGAAGTTTCTGGCAGGGAGAAGCCGTGGTCTGATTTGTGAGGGCAGAGGGTGTGGGCTGCTCTGTGGAGGACAGATAGGCAGAGGAGAAACGTCCCCTGTGGGAGGCTCCTGACACTGGCCAGAAGTGGGACGGGGGTAGTGGAGAGGAGACAGGCATCTGTAGGTGGCTCTTCCTTAGCAAGGCTGCGCTAGGGCTTCTGGGGCCCAGGATGCCAGCTGCTGCCGTTGTGTGGCCCTCCCTCGAGAGATGACTTTCATGGGTTCTACACATTTCATTTATTTCTGATGAGAAAAACTTAGCGGAACATCTTTGCCTTCTCTCAAGGTTCATTTTCCTCTGATTCTGAAGGAAATCAAACCATTTTCGTGAGTCTCCTGGCGCTGCTTCTGCACCCAAGGAAGAAGGGTCCCTGCTGGTTTGGAGGAAAGAACTAATAATTGGAGCCTGGGGCTCCTGATCCCCAGTGGATGCAAGACCTGGGGATTTTTGCCACCCCTTCTTCCTCAGCTGCTCCCCACCCTATGGTGGCCTGGACAATGTCGGCAGTCACAACGATCACCAATCCTCAGGCACTTAATATGTCTAGAGCAAGTGACACACCCTTGATTTACTCCTCAGCATTTCTTTGAGGTTGGGACTATTATTCTTTCTACTTGGTCAGTGATGAAACTCGATTCTCAGAGACTTATCCATGTGGGAACTGGGACAGTGGGAAAGGAAGGAGGGTGAGCCAGCCCTGGATGGGGGCCTGGGCGATGGCAAACAACAGCTAGCACCTTTGCTTACGTCTATCCGGATCTCTACGAAGCGCCTGCCTTCCAGCAATGACCTTGTCAGTATCCTGTCCTGTCCCCTGTTCTCATGGGGACTGAGGGGCCCAGGTGCTTCAGTGACCCTGGAAGCTTAGAGACCCAGGTTACAGGTCAAGAGGGGCAGTTCTAGTGCATGTTTCTGGGGGAACCCACCTGACCCCACTTTATCCAGCATAGGACAGCTAAGGATTCCTGCTCTCATTGTCCTCTGCTCTGCACCTCCCCTCAGTCTTGAAGACCCCCAGATGGGCTCTGTTTTTCATCTGAGGAAGAAGTGGTTGCCTGAGGTGACATTCCTTCACCAGAATTATCTGGAGTTCATCTGAGGGGTGGGAGGGAAGGAGGAGACTTTCTGTGCTGTCCCTAAGAAGTCTGCTAGGGACAGTGTGTTTGTGGCCCTGCAAATTCCCAAGATAAAGCCACATTCCCAGTGAGGTCCTACCAGGGGTGGGAACTGTGCATGATCATTGACTCCTAAGAATGGGGCTCTCTGGGGCCCAGTGGCTCAGTGAGTAAAGGTGTTTGCATGTGAACCTGGGGGATTCTGTAAGGAGATGTGTGAGTCTGCATTCTGCATTTTGAAAACTGAGCTGAATTCTATAATTTCCAAAAAATAAAAATATGTAATGTTAGGCTAGGGGAGATGGCTCAGGGGTTAAAATCTTTGCCTCACAGGGAAAAGGACCTGAGTTCTGAGATAAGATCCCACCTAAAAATGTTAGGTGAAATTGGCAGCAGTCTGTAATTCTTAGTCCTGGAAGGCAGAGCCCAGGAAATCCCAGAGCAAAGCGATAAGGAAGTAGAACAATGCAGGATGATTCCTGATGTCACCCTTGGGCCTCCACAGGCACACATATTCAAGGGCCCTTTGGTGTGCGTGCACGTGTACACACACACACACATACACACACACACACACACACACACACACACAAAGTAAAAACTACAGGATGTCTGTGAGAGTGGTTGCTACAGTTTCATTTCTGTTGCTGTGATACAATATTCAAGAAAATCAGCTTAGGGGAGAAAAGGGTTTAATTGCAGCTAATAGTCCCAGGTTGCACTACTTCATGGTGGGGAAGTCACAGCGGCAGGAGCATGAAGCAGCTGGTTACACCATAGTAAGAGCAGAGGCCAGTGAATCAGAGCATGCGTGCTTGCCAGTGTTCAACTCTCTTAATTTTTTTCTTTCATGTATGTGTATATGGGGTGTATGTATATGTGTGTTTGCATATGTGTTGGCATGTGTGTGAGTGTGCACGTCTATGTGTGCACAGGTGTATACATACAAGTGCATTTGAGTGCGTGTATCTGTAAAGGTCCAAGGGTGCTATCAGGAATCATCCTTGATCACTCTTCTACCTATTGTTGTGAACCAGGATCTCTAATTAAACCTAGAACATGTTATTAGGGCTAGCCTGGTCACAGCTTGCTTTGGAGATTCCCAGGCACTACTTTCCAGGGCTAGAATTACAGTCAGGCCACCGTACCTGCCTAGCATTTTTCTGGGCATCTGGGGATTTGAGCTCAGATCCTTTTGCTTGCCAGGCAAAGGTTTTAACCACTTAGTCATCTCCCTATTCCTATCTCTCTTCATTTTTATACAAGTCTGGATCACCCATAGGGGATGAATCCCACTCACTATGGGATGGGTCTTCCCATACCAATTAATGCAATTGATACAATCTCTTGGGTTGGAGGGATAGCTCAGCAGGTAAGATGCCTGCCTCTGTAAACCTGGAGACCTGAGTTTGATCCCTGGAAGCCCACATGGTGAAAAGAGAGAACTGATTTCAGAAAGCTGTGGCATGCATTCATGCATGCATGCTCTCCCCCCCTTTCTTGCTGTCCCATAACAAACAAACAGACAAACAAACATACAAATATTAAAAAGTACAATCCCTTACAAGCATGCCTAGAGGTCAACCTTAATCTAGACACTCTCTCAGGCCTGCCTCTTAGGCGTCAGGTTGAAAATTAATATTAACCATCACAGTGGTTAATGCACAGCGTTAAGCGGTCGAAAAGTCCATTCCTTTCCCCCGCTAAAGAATGCTCGTTAAAGAGAAGGCATCTGGGTAGGAAAAGTGGTGAGGTATTAGGAGAAACTTATTACGCTGGAGGTACATGTGGGCTGCTGCCTTCTTTGTTGCTGTGGCAGAAGCAGCTTAAATGAGGAAGAGTTATGTTGGGCCCCAGTTTAGAGGGAGCATAGTCCATCATTATGGAGAAGGCGTGGTGATTAGATCTGCTTGGTCTGTGGTGATGCTTGTTACACAGTGTCAACCAGGAAGCAGACAGCTTACGTAGAAAGAGGCACCCATTGCCTCTGAGGCCTCGTCTCCTGTCACCCACTTTTCCAGCTCAGCTCCACCCCTAGAGGTTCCACAACCTCCCACATCAGTACCACAACAGGTTCAAACCAATTAATCTATGGGGGACAATTCATATCCAAACTATAATAAGATATAAACCACACCTGCATGGGTCTGATGGGCATGCCCAGTATACTGTTTGGAGCAAGTGGGCCAGGACGTGGCAGTGAACATTGTTCCCATTTAATAGGCAGACAAAATTCCACAACTTCTCCTAGTCCTGCTTTCCTTCCTTATAATATCTGAGTGCTGAGTTTTTCTAAGAGTTCAATTAAATCACACCATAGTATGCTTAACACAGTCCTTGCCACATAAGAAGGTCTGGTAGGTGGATGCCAATTACCATTGCTATTTATGAAAACATGGTACAAGCAATCAGAATAGGAACCTAAAGGATGCAGCGGGTCGCTTAGCATGTTTCCAGATAGCGCTCCTCCCTCTGAGAGCTCATCAGCATCTCCTGGAGATGGGAAGGTTCCTTGGACCACACAAGGCTGGTCCCTGCCACAGAGTTTGTGAGTCAGTAGACCCCGGACTCGGTATGTCTGTCGAGTTTCCAGATTGCTGCTGAGGCTGGAGTCTTGCTTGGTTATCAGATTGGCAGCTAAGCCAGGAACGGAAGCCGCCTGCTCCCAAGCACTTAGGCTGTGCAATAATGTGGCTCGAAGAGGAATGTTAAAAGCCCATATACCCAGAACTGGGGGGACGGGACCGAGCTGAGACAGGAGAATCTCAGGGATTCGGTGACCAGTCAGTCGGTCTAGCCAAAATGTCGACCTTCCAGTTCAGCAAGAGATCCTGTCTCAAAAAGTTAGGTGGGGGTGCCAAGGAGATGGCTCAGGAGTTAAAGCCTTTGCCTTGAAAGTGACCTGCGTTCAGGTCCCATAGCCCAGTAAGAACACAATGAGTGAAAATATTAGTGGCCTGTACTTCTGGCTCTGGAAAGTGGAGCCTGGGAAACTCCAGAGCAAAGCAATAAGGAGGTAGAGCAATCCAGGATGTCAACCTTGGGCCTCCACAGGCATACACACTAAAGTGTCTTCTTATGTGCAGGCACACACAAGTAATAAAAGAGAGGCAGAGAGCAATTGAGGAAGACATTGGAGGTCAAACTCTATCCTCCACATGTACATGTGCAAGCAAGTATAACTGTGTGCACCTGCATGTACCATCATGGCCCCTGTAAACTGCAGCAGTCATATAAGCATGTGTGATAGAGAGGCATTATCATCTTTCATGACTTATCGTTAAAGAGTGTGTGAGGGGCAAGGTTGTCATTTATATGAGGCAACAGGAGACATACTTGATGAAATAGTTTGTGACCAGAGTCGTCTATGGATGTGCAATATGTTAATGAGCGTGACTGGAGTGATCATTTCAGAATGTATGTATGTATCAGGGCATCAAGTTGTGTGCCGTCAATGCATATCATTTTTATTCACCAAGTATACCTCAGTAAAGCCGAAAAGATGGAATGAGCTGAGATTCCCATGGGGACAGGCCTTCTGGAAGGTGACAGCAAGGGGATGTTTGGAACTTGCTTAGTCTGGCATAGATGTGACTGATGGGAGCTGACTTTTCTAAGGAGGAACGACACACATGGCCCATACATGTCATATATACCACACATGTGTTTTTTTTCCCTGAGGTGAGAACCCAGGCTCTTGTCCATGTTAGGCACATGCTTCTGTTACTGAACTACATCCTTGGCTCCACACACGTGTCGTGGAGGGTGAAGCATGCAAGAGCAACTGGGAGCAAAATCAATCTGCCCAGCTGATGCTAATGGGTGAAGGAAGAATGAACAAATGAACACTGTTGAAATGGAGCCTTGAATGCTGAGTTAAGTGTCTGGACGCCTCCACTGGTTTCCTCTTTGCTCACTTTTGCCCTTTTGGAGCTCAGTCAGGGTGCAGGAAGCCTGAGGGGGGCACTTTGCTCTAAAGATGCCTCCGCCTCTGTCCGCTGTTCCAATCAAGGGCTGAGAGGAAATCCAGGCTCCAGCCCCAGTCATGAGAACATACGGGCCTTGGGAATCATCATACAAGGAAGCCATCTTCTTCATTAATTGATTAATGTAATTAAAGAAAGATAAGTATGTCGATGCCAGGCACATTAGAGTTAATTTGTACAGGCAATTAGCTGTGCTCCCTCCTTCACGCTAACTGTCTCAGACGCGTTGTGCACAGGCAGCCTTGAGGGTCATGCCTGGCCCCCACAAAACTTATTCTTGGACCTTAAAAACAGCACTAGTATTCCTAAACTGGGACTAGAGCTAAGCTCAGTGACCTTGGGAGAAGTCCTTCACCTTTTCTTCTTGGTTTTCTCTTTTGTCCAATGGGGATAAGAAGCCTGATTTATACAAGGATGGGAGCGTGCCAAGTCTTAGGAACAATGTGTCTCTTCCTGTGTCCTTCCATGATTTGGTCCTGAACACACCTTGCTCTGGGCTCGTATGGCCTGAGATCTTCTCGTAAGATTTCTAAGGCTTTTTTTTTTTTTCTCACCTCCTCCTTGTTTATTCTGCTCCGGGATTCACAGGCTCTGCCCTACCAGGATCAGAAATGCAAGCCGCCCCTGCTTCCACCCAGCGTCTATATGTGAAGTTTAAGGATCCGAACTCAGGACCTTCCGCCTGCAAGGCAGATGCTTAACCCCTGAGCCACCTCTGCAGCCCCGATTTCTAAGGCTTTTGTGGGTCTGGTTCTCACCCTGTTCTCCTTTCCACCAAACACGTCTCCATTCTTGCTTGTTTATTTGGAGCTGTCTCTCAGCTCATCTGTCTCTGACCTTGTCTGGCTCTTTCCATCCACACACTGTTTCCAGGCCAAGATGCTCTCTAGAAAGCTGAGACCCTCCCTGTAGCCAGTGTCTCCCTGGTCACCCAGGATGAGGTCCCAGGGTGGACCATCGAAAGGAAGCTGACTCCTTCATTTCTACTGCCTCAACACCCCGAATCGGTTCTCTGTCCGAGGCTCCTGACTTCGGCCATCCTGTCTGGTCCCAAGGAGGCGACCTCAGGTTCCTTCTCCCTATTGTGGCTTCCAATCTGCTCTGTCTACCAACATCTGCTTTCATAGCCTTCTTCCTCCTATCTCCTGCCCCCTGCTCCCTGAAGGATTCTTTTTCCATCTCCCACCCCATCCTCCACTCTGACTTACACACTCTTCCCTGCGTGGGTATATCCTGACCCCTCTTCTCAAACCATGAGCTCTCTCTTGAACAACAGACCCTGGGATATCCAATTAACTTCTCGGAAACTGAATTCCTGACCTGTTTTCTGCCAACTCTTAGCACTCTGGTAGAAAGCTGTCTGGGCAAAACAGCCGCCATCTTTGTCAGATCAGCTATGACTACTTGCAAGAGACCATCAAAATCAGACCTGTTGATTGTTGACATTCCCCCAGAGACAGAGGAGTGGTGTGGATCGTTAGACCCTCACCTGGGGTTCTGAATGCTCTCTGGTGCACCTCCCAACCATCTGAATGCAATTCTGCCTTAATTGCTTGTGGCCTCCATGTCTTGGGAGGGGCTAGAGTATACAGACTGGGCAAATTGACTGAAGAAAGTCTCAGTCTTATCTATGCTGGGGATGAGACAAGATGCAGATGGGAATAGCCCGAGTGCTGTGGAGGCAGCAAAACTAAGTACTGTAACTACCCATCGCTCCTTGAAACAAAGGCTGCATACACTTGGGCAATTGCAGGGGAGTCAGTCTCTGATGGACAGGCTTACATGAACCATTAGGAGCACAGGTTGTCACTAGCTGAGGTTCCAGCAGAGAATGGAAGACAATGGAGAGAGAGAGAGAGAGAGAGAGAGAGAGAGAGAGAGAGAGAGAGAGAGAGCAGGTCTTACTAAAGGAACTAGGAATAAGAGAGGTGGTGTTTTATGTCTGGTTTGACAGGCAGATAAAGCTATATTCATGGGAGAATGAAGAGATTATCTCAGCAGGACTCTCAAGACTGGTATGGGGCTTTAGTGGCGTTGTTGAGAGCCATGGTGAGTCATGATCTTTATGACGTGAGAGAGATACTGGCAGAACTGAATGATCTTGACCGGCCTATGAAACAAGTTTGTCAAGTGCTAAGGAGAACACAGACGACAGGATTGTCTGAGTTACCTGAAGACAAATGTGATAGGCGTCAAATGCTGTTCTTGTGTCTTAGAAGATTTTTAAAGCTTGACCCCTAGGAGACAGAAAATGGGGAAAAGTATGTGTATCAGTCAGCTTGCATGGTTACCACTTAAGAGAACAAGGGGTTTATTTCCTTACGACAGCCCGGTTACAGTTCTCAGTCCAGCTTGACGAGAGAGCATGCACCAACACCAGGGCCAAGGGAACTGGCCACACCATCTCTACGTAACAGCTGAGAGAGGGACAATCCTTATTTGCCAGACCAGCATGTCTGGCCAAGTATACACAAGGATGCCAACTTTCCAATCAGCTCTCAGTATTTTATTCCAGAGTCTAGTCCCACCCACCATGGCTGGGGCTTCCCCATCAGCTAGACAATCTTCTTCAGGTTTGCTCTGGGCTTAACTCAACCATTAATTCTCTACAAATGTGCCCAGAGCTCAAACCCTCAACAGTCAAGTTGACACCTGTGCTTAACTATGACAGAGTGAGTGACCCATAGTGCACTTTCCGCTATAAAGGTAGGAGCTATTCCTGGGCTGAGAACCACTTAACTTCACTGGCGGGGTGGCCAAGATTGTCTCCAGGTGAGGCCCATACACGGTGACTGCAGGTCTCATGTCAAATTAGAGATTAATTGGTCCATTACAAATGTGTAAAATACTTGGGATTTGGTGACACTGGAGCTGAGTGATGATACCATGGTCACTTCAAGTGTTTTAAAGATTTAGAAAAACATGCAAAAAACGTAAGTGCACCCAATGGGAACTCAGTTCATACAAAGTGCAAGGGCCAGACACAGTGGTAAAGTTCTTGGGAACATATGATCTGGTAAGACACGTATGATGCCTGATGAACTTACTGAAAAAAAATCCTACACTAGTCTGTGCTTATGAATGCAAAAGAGGTCAAGTTATTCTTGGGGTTCTTGGAGGGTGCTTGGGGATTTTCATAATTCACCTAGCCCAAGTTGCTTGTCCTCTATATAACTTGATAGAAAGGGTACCACATGGGGTTGGGACAGAAAGACTCAGGAGGGTTTTGAGTAGGCTAGGATCCTTGTAGGACAGCTGTGTGTCCTGTTGCCCCAGAGTCCCTTGATGTTGGAAGTCACCAGTTCAGAACCTGAGCAAATGGTTTTGCAACCTGAGCAAATGGTTCCGACATGATCCTGGTCTCAGGAATGGAAATCAGTAGCTGGTCGGTATCTAGCCCTGGAGCCGCCATTGCTTCGCTGTATGTAAAGCTCTGCAGGAGGCAGAATTTTTTTTAAACATTTATTATTATTATTTCCGCTCATACAAACTTAGTAGGTACACTGGTTCCCTCCCTCCCCCCCCACCCCTTTGGTCCCCCTCCCCTCACCCGTCCCTCCCCATCCCCAGGTGCCCTCCCCCGCAATCCACGGAGAATCCTTTAATGTGCCTGCCAGTCTCTCCTCTGGGCTCTCCTCTCCGATGACGTACAAGGACCCAGTGGCATTTCCTTGAATCCTTTCCTGTGTTCCCCTTAAGTATAGCAACACTACTGTGGCTGTCAATCCCTTGTCTCCAAGGATCTTGGTGCCTTTAGCAGATGCTAGACTTTGTGGGGTCAATAGTGTGTTGGACATTGCACAGGGCATGCAAAGTTCAATTGTGATTGCTTTGGCCCTAACTTGTGTGGAGTATCTTGCATATCATTGGTCCTCCCATCCTTGTGCTCTTACAATCATACCGCCCCCTCTTCCACAAATTTCCCTGAGCTTCAGGATGGGGAGAGATTAGGCTAGTCTAGTTCTAGGTGGTTGATATAGAGTCCAGGAGGCAGAATCTATCTCTGGCTCCACTTCAGTAACAATGCAGATAGCATATCCCATTGGTGTGGAATCAAAGGTCTGTTAGCAAAGCCTCTGCTTTCTGGGGGTGATGCAGGATCAAACCCTGAAAAGGTGGCAGGCATACTTACAGACACCTGGCATGGCTTCCGCAAGCCCCGTCACCAATGCCTTTCAGGCTGTCCTAGGTCCAGCATCCTTTCCAGCTTCCAACCCACTCTAGTGATGGAGTCCACAGCCAAGCCAGACAAGGTGCTGCACATACGCAGAACACAGATGGTGCAAGTAGGAGCAGCAAGCAGGAACAGGTAGCTGGAGCAACACGGATGAACACAGACACCACGGGGCTGGAGCAAGGAGAAGGAAAGAGGAGCCAGTGGGCTGAGTTAATAGCAATATGAATGACAGTCAGTCACGAGACCTGGCCTGTGGTGATGTATACTGACAGTTGGGCTGTATTCAGAGCTCCAAGGTTATGAATGGTCCAGTGGGAAAAGGAAGACTGTCATGCGCTGGGTTGGTCACTGTGGGGACTTCGTTTAGGCAGCTACGAGGAAGCCATCCTCTTTGCTGGGGATGAGACTTTCTGGTGGTGAGCATGCTCCGGGGTTTCCCCCACTTCTGTAAGTAATCCCACAAGTTCTCATTGGTTCATCAACTTAGGCGCTGGTGTTTCCTTTTCTACTTGGGATGGATAGACAGGAACCGGGCCCTCCATCAATAAGTGTTTCTAGTGTGTAATCCAGGGATCACTTCCGACACAGCAATCAATAGCACTATTGACTGCTATTCATTTTTACAAGTTTATTGAGGTATGATTGACACAGGATAATCTGCACTTAAACTATATACTTTATTATTTATATATTTATATTTATTTTTCTACTTTTACAAGCATGTTAAGTATTCCTCTCGGCCTTTGGCCTGGCCCACATGCTTCTACGGACCCCAGGGTTTCACTTGGCTTTTAACTGCTCCTGTGGGAGCTCAGGCCTCCATGGTATATATTAAGTTACCTCTCTTCAGACCACACCACTGGTATGGGCATTTCCCTTCACTCATCCAACTTTAGACCCAAAGGTGTCCACTCTAAGTTCCTGTCTTTCTTGTGTTCCTATGTAGTCTATGGGGGCATGTTGGGATGTCAGTTATTATGCAGGTCTCGGAAGGACAAGTCCCACTGCTGTGAGCACTAAGAATCAGCAGTTCTGCCTTGAGTGCAATGTCCTGTCTAATGTGAACCTTCCCACCTTTACGTTCTTACAATCTCACCACCCCTTCCCCTGTGAGGCCCCTCAAAGCCTTGGAATGGGAAGAGATTAGGTTGGTCTGACCCTGGGTGAGCCCCGCTGAGTCGCTGATACTCTGCGTTATGGCTGACCGTTGCTGTCCACTTCACTGCTTCTCTATTGCTCCAGGCTGCATCCTGTCAGGGTATTGAGCTCCTCCACCTCTGTTGTAGAAGACTTGTGGGCTGAATGTTGAATGTTCTTCCAATCTACGGGTATAATAACAGCTGCCTACAGAGCAGTTAAACTGCATACTTCTAAGTTTTCACATTGCATGTACCTGGAAGACCATTGCTGCATTGAAGAAAATGAACAAGTGTATGTTTTTTCAGATTCCTTGTGACCTTGTGTGAGACCTTCTGTCCCCATCTTCCTCTCTGCCCTACCCTTGGGTAACCATGATTCATTTTCTACTACTAACAAGTAGTTTGCTTTTCACAGAATTGATATGTATGGAATTATATTGTTATTTCATATGTGCTCTTATTCATGTGGCTACTCTCATTCATAATTATTTTGAGATTCTTCTATCTTGTTAAATGCGTCAGTAGTTCATTCTTTCATATTGCTGAATAGTATTTCACTGTGTGGATATATCCTGATTTTTTTTTAAACCTATTCACCCATTGATGGACTTTTGAGTTGTTTCTGGTTTTGGACTATTACAATTACTGTTACTATAGAAATTAAAAGAATTTTTTGAATTCTTTTAGTTTCGTACATGAATATAGTGAATTTATGGTATTTTCACACCTTAATTCCCAATCCATCTTCCCTCCTTTGCCCAATAAAACCCTTCTCCTTTTTCACCAGTCTCCCTCCTGTTTTCATGTCTTTTTGCACTTGTGGCCCACTGAGTTTCATCTGGGTTGCTTTTGATGGCATGTGCCTGAGCGCTTACTGGAGCATTGATCATCCTTCAGGAGGTATACCACTGAGGACTATTTAATTTTTCTAGAAGTGAAGTGCTTGGATCAGATGTTGACCAATATTTAATATTTCAGAAGTCAGACAAGGGACTTGTCTGGGGAGGTGACTCAGGGAGTAAAATAGGTGCGAGGACCTGAGTTTGGACCCCCAGAACCCAGGTCAAGCTAGATGCTGTGGCGCTCGTGTCTATAGCTCTAGTGCTATGTAAGAGGGCTGGAGGCACAGACAAAAGAGTCCCTGCTTGCTCACGGTCAGCTAGCCTCGTATACAGGGTAGCGAACAGCAACAAATGCTACCTGAAGAAAGTGGGGGGAGGCAAAGACTGAGACTCCAGGTGTCCTGACTTCCACATGTATGCTGTGGCTTGCATACATAGATATACACATGCACATTCTGCATGTATATTGTGGCATGAGTGTGCCCACACTTACATACTCTCAGACACACACATTCACATTCACCTAGAGAAAAATAATATCAAAAAATTTCCAAGAGCAGGCTGGAGAGTTGGCTCAGGGCTTAAGAATCTGCCTCACAAGTAGAAAGTCCGGAGTTTGGATTTCAGGTCCCATATAAAAATTCCAGGCAGAAATGGTGGTGGCTTGTTCTTCTGGTCATGGTGGGCAGAGCCTGGGAAATCCCAGAGCAAAGCAAAAAGGAAGTAGAAGCAATCCAAGATGTTTTCCAAAGTCACCCTTGTTTCTCCACAGGGACACAAGTGGAGACACACACACACACACACACACACACTAAATAAGTAAATAAAATTAAAAAAATTCCCAATTGTTTCCATTTTAGACTTTCACCAGCATCAGAGGCAACTGCCAGGAACTGCCTATCCTTGCCAGTATTTTATGTGGAGTCCTCTACATTTTAGTCATCCTGATAGGACTATAGTGCATGTAATTATGGTTTTGATTTGTGCCGCTCTTGTAGGTAGAGATGTTGAACATTATTTTTTATGTGCTTATTCGACATCCACATATCTTCTTTGTGAAATATTTGTTCATTGTTTTGCCTACTTAAAAAACAAATTGGGGATTGGCCAGACCATTCATTGTATCAGTGTACCAATCCTTTTTATTGTTGAATGATGTTCCTTTGTATTGATATCCCCCATTTTATTTACCTACTTATCAGGTGATGAACATCTGAACTGGTTCTTTCATTATGAATAATGCTTCCCAGTGGGCCACATGTGCATATTTTTATGTACATATTTTGTTTCTTTTGTGTACCCCAGGGAGTGGAGTTTCTGGGTCTATGGGCACTCTATTTAACTTTTTTGAGGAACTACCAAACTGTTGTCCCAAACAGCTTCACCAACGATGTGTGAGCCCCAACTTCTGGCACATGTTCACCAGTGCACCAGCCATCTTTTTGACTATGAATAGCCCAGTGGACTCAAAGGGCCATGTCCTTGTACCTTTAATGTGCATTTCCCTAATGACTAATAATATGAAACATCTTTCCATGTGCATGTTGGGTTTTTGTATATATCTTCTTTGAATAACATCTATTCAAAGTCTCTGCCTATTTTTCTATCTCATGCATGTGTTCATGTGTGTATATATATATGATGTGTGTGTGCAAGCACTGTGCATGCCACACATGTAGAGCCAGAGGACGACCTTTGTGTATCACTCCTCATTTTCCAGCTCTCTCTTTACTGTTGCACATAAGCCATGTTAATTGGCCTGTGAGATTCTTGGGTCTCTACCTGCAGTTGCATGCTGGGATTACAGACATTTGGGGATCTGGGGATGGGAATGCAGGTCGTCAGATTTGGATAGCAAGCACTTTACCCATTGATCCATGAACCCAGCACCCTTTGTGTATTTCTCAATTGGGTTATTTGTCTTTCTATTGTTGAACTGTAAGAGTTCTTTATAGTCTCTAGATCTTAGCACTTTATCAGATATACAATTTGAAATATTTACTCCCATTCTGCATAAAAGCCATTTTACTTTTGCTTCCTTCCCCTTAAGAAGCATACTTTGAAGTAGCAATGTTCTTAATTTTGATGAAGTCCACACTTTGATCAGATTTGAGTTAATGTTTGATCATAGTACAAGATACAGATTATATATTTTTTTAAAGTTTCAAAGTCCTTTTTTTCCCTCTCTACAGAACTGTCTTGGTACTTTTGTTGAAAATCAATACATGAGCTTATTTTGGAACAAGTCCTATTGATTTTTTTTTGGTGGAGGGTCTCTCTGTATATCCTGTCTGACTTTAGTCTTGCTGTGTAGCTCAATCTGCTCTCAAGTTTTCCTGCCTCAACCTCGTAGTTTATCTTCAAGGTATTTTTTTTCTTTGGAGTATTTATGGAGGGAAGCATGCATGTATGTTATGGCACACAGGTAGAAGTCAGACCATAGCTTTCAGAAGTCAGTTCTCTCCTTCTGCCACATGGGCTTCCAGGGATCAAATTCAGGTCTCCAGGTTTGAGCTCTGGTGTCTTACTCACTGAGCTATCCCTCTTTCCTATTTTCAAGATATTTTTTTTTCCAGTTTATCTCCTTTTCTTCATGTCTGCCTGCGACTCCTGTCATAGTTAGATACAGTTAGAGTCAGAGTTCTAGGCAATGAGTAGTAGAGTGAAGCACCAGAGAGAGCCTGCAGGAGATTGTCTATTTGACGGGGAAGGCTCAGCCCATGGTGGGTGGGGCTAGCCGCTGGGCAGGTGAATAAGATGGAGGGAACTGGTTAGGGAAGTTGCCATCCTTCTCAATTCTTGGCCAGATATGATGGCCTAGCAAGTTCCTCTCAGTAGTCCTGTGGGCTTGGTGCAGCCAGTTCCCTCAGCCCTTGTAAGTACTCTCTGCCAAGCTGGACAATCATAAGTCAACATAAAACCCTTGGTTCCTTTAAACTGTCCCGTCATGAATTTATCAGCAGCAGTACAGAGCGACTGCAGCACCTCCTAATCTGAGTTGTGGTATCAGCCTTGTCCCTGACTAACCCCTGCCTGGCCTCCACTTTGCTCCCCCAACCCAAAGTCCACTCAGAAGCTAGAAGGAGTTTTTAATCAGCCATTGCTATGTTCAGCATCTATCATTAGCTTCTTGCTACCTCTTCAGCCTGCTTGTTTGCATGATCTTTTCCTCAAGTTCTTTTCTTCTGCCACATCCTCTGTGACCACTTTCTTCCTTCTGCTTTTTTTTTTTCACATTCTGAGAATGTATTCTGTTCCTTCACCCCAAAGTCTTTGCACATACTGTACCTTCTTCCCAGAAAGCTCTCCCCTCCACATTTGCACCTAGTGTGTCTATGAGCTACTTCATATTTTGTTTGATGCTAATTTCTCCAAGAAGTTGACTGTTCTCCCTCACCCATTGCAATCCAGTCTTTTTTTATTATTTATTATTTATTCAAGTGTGCGTGTATGTGTGTGTGCGTGTGTGCATGTATGTGTGTGTGTGTGTGTGTAGAACACAGACAAATTTGGGAACCACCATGGACCTCCTTCATCTCCTCCTTGTTTACTCTGCCCCGGGATTCACAGGCTCCGTCCTACCAGGACCAGAAATGCAGGCCGCCCCCTGTTTCCACCTGGTGTCTATACGTGGGGTCTAGGATCCGAACTCAGAACCTTCTGCCTGCAAGGCAGAGGCTTAACCCCTGAGCCACCTCTCCAGCCCCCAGCAATCCAGTCTTTACCACTATTTTTTTTAACTTCTCATCAGGTTCTGTGTTATGTAATGATGGCTGTATAACAACAACAAAAGCACAGAATGTCAATGATGTCCAATAGCACATAAACATTTATTTCATTTAAAGGTTGGTGGTCCAGAATGCATTACTTCTCTCTCTCTTTTTATTATTTTTTTATTATTATTTATTCAGTTGTGTGTGTGTATGTATGTGCCTGCGCACGCGCGTCTGTGTGTGTGTGTGTCTGTGTATGTGTAGAACCACGGATGAATTCAGGAACCACCATGGACGCCTCCACCTCCTTCTGCCCCGGGATTCACAGGCTCCGCCCTACCAGGACCAGAAGCGCAGGTCGCCCCGGCTTCCGCCTGGCGTCTATACATGGGATCTGGGATCCGAACTCAGGACCTTCCGCCTGCAAGGCAGAAGCTTAACCCCTGAGCCACCTCTCCAGCCCTCTCTCTCTTTTTGGTGTGTATACAGGCACATGTACAAGAGGGCATTTGAGTGCGTGTGGGCCCAAGGGTGACATGGGAAATCACCCCTGATTGTTCTTTTGCTTTGCTCTGGGATTCCCCCCCAGAGCCAGAATTACAGGTCACCATTACATCAACCTGACATTTTTAAGTGGAATCTGGGGAATCTGAACTCAGCCTCTTTTACTTGGGAGGCAGAGGCTTTAATCCCTGAGCCACATCCGTAGGCCTCATTTCTCACCTAAATCCTTTCCATTTAGGCTGGGATTGGCAGACACCCAAGGCTTGGGGACATGACTCAAGTGATAAGAGGACAGACTTGCTGTCCAAACGTGATTCAAGTTCCTGATCGCATCTCATTGGCTAAGCGATGCTCATATTGGCCAATGCTTCTGAGTGGGAGGGACTGCACTGTTATGTAGCAAAGTCTTTATGTACACAGGGGTGGAGAATCACAGTCATTCATTTACCTCCTTTCCCTCTCTTGGTCCCCCATTGACTTATTTTTCCCTAGGAGGCTATGACTATGCCCAGCACGTTTTATGTAATTGGTATTGTAGTGATTGGTTGAATGGATAAAAACTAGGTTACATAATTTCTCTCAACCTCTATTTCTTCTCTATAAAATGAGGATCATAGTTCAGATTACTGGATGGGTGGTGGTGGGGGATTCCATCACATCTGGTGCTGGCATCTGGAAGCCTATAGGAGCTGGCAGCACAAGATCTGGTTCCAGTTGAGAGTGTCATCCTGACCTAGAACACCTCTTAGCACCTCCCCAGACCTACTCCCCCATGAATGAATCCCCTGTCTGAGTGCTCCTGGTCCCCTGAAAAGCTTACATGAAGAGTCTGACCTTCATGAGGAGTCTGCTCTGAAAGTTAATATCTACGTCTCCCCCATCTCCCTCCATATGGGCTATAGATATGGCATGTAAGGTTAAGACCTCTCTGACCATCTGGTCCAACCTTGGTGTCACCTTCTAGGTGTGGGGATTTATCTTCTCTGGTCTCTGCATTATCGATTATTATTTTTTCCCTGTGGCTTAATAACAATCAAAAGCTTGTAATCACAATATTTGGAGATGGAGGACTACGAATTGGACTACACCGAGAAACTGTTTCAAAAACAAACAAAAAATTCCATCAAAAACCAACTCTTGTTGAGGCAGTAATGGCAACCACTGTGTCGGTCATTTTACACACCTACGAGAACTTAGGAGGTAGACAATCTTATTTCCATTTGGCAGATGAGTAAATGGAATGTACTGTAGTTTGAATGTGGAATGTCCTCCCGACCCCAGGGTCATGTGAACTCTAGGGATCCAGCAGGTGGACTACTTTGGAAGTGAGTGGAGTCTTTAGGACGTTGAGCCATCTCTCCAGCCCACTCAACTACAATTCTGTCAGAGCTTGATGCTTCCTGTGATGTAACCCGCCACTCATGCTTCCATTGTCATGCCAAGAACTTTCTGCCACCAAGGCTTCCTGCCTAGATGCCCCCCCACAAATAGTTTCTGTCAAGTGTCCTGTCATTGTGGTGAGATGGTAACAAGATATTGGAGAAAGATGGGAGGAGGTGCAAGAATGTGCCCAAGCTAGAGGGCACTCGTATGTGTGTGCATGTGTGGCAGCTTGAGGGTGACTTTGGGGATCATCCTGGATTGCTCTACCTCTTTATTGCTTTGCTCTGGGAGTTTCCCAGGTTCTGTCTTTTAGGGCCAGAATTACAGATCATCGCTGTATCTGCCTGGCATTTGTAGAAGAGATCTGGGTTCTGAACTCAGATCCTTTTGCTTAACTCCTGTGCCATCTCCCTAGCCCCAGCCACTGAAACCAGAAGTAGGAGACTGGACGTCTCAGGGCCTGGTTGCCCTGAGTCCTTGCTACCCTTGAGTTAGTTGTGTTGCCCATTATCTTGGGGGCTTGGGACAGGACAGTAGTGTGGGATGGTTTTCCAAGATCCTCAGTCTCCTTTCACTGCTGGGAAGAGGAGGCTGTCCACCTCTGGGGACTGTCATCTGCAGTGGGCATGAGTTACTCTACTCTCAGCAGGCCAAGAGACTCGGTATGGTCCTTGGACCTGCAAGAAGCACCAGCCCGAGTCGCTGAGAATCCATGCTTTTGGAGTATTGCAGGAAAACTTCATAATGTGAAAGAAAAGAGGCCTCACGACAAAAAGCCCTCAGAGGCACAGCTGCTGCCGGCGTATCTGCTCCTGTCTGTCATCCAGGGAGGCTTCAGGCCTGAGACTGGCCTGTCAGGTGTAGCCTGGCACTTTGGGTAGGAGGCCAGGATGCCCATTCCAGAGCCTGAAGAGTCACCCACGTGAACCAAACCTAATTCTTGGCTATCCAGTCCCCAAACTGCGTGCTTTCTCCATTGTTTTAAAAGTCTCTTTCCATATAGCCTAAGCTTGCCTCAAACTCAGGGCACATCTCCTGCCTTAGTCTCCTGACCGCTGAGATTACCCATGTGTGTACTACCATTCTTTTGAGAATCACCATCCTTTCATTTTAACTGACATATAGAACTTGTATTTATAGAATAGTAATAATTTTTTTATTTTTTTAAATTTTATGTGGTGTGTGTATGCATGTTTTGAGTGTGCATACATGCACACATGTGCGTGCACACATGGAGGTCAGAGGTGGATGTCAGGTGGTCTCAATTACTCCTCACCTTAGTTTGTTTATTTTTTCTTTCCTCCTTTTTAAAAAACAGTTTTATTTATTTTTATTCTCTGACACTTTCAAATAGAAATAAAATGAATTTGTTTCTTGGCTCTTGTGAATAGTAACCATATAATCCTGACCTAAGTTAGCCAATCCTTACTTCTACCATGTGGAATAATATTGGTATGTATTACTGGCCAAGAGAGCTTAGACACTGGAATTTATTCTTGTTTTTCAGTATAAAGTTAAAATTCCATTTGTCTTCAGGGTTATGGACTTCTAATGATATGTTTTTCTAATGATATGTTGCAGAAAAAGGGGAAATGCATTTTTTCTATTTCCACATATATGAGTGATTTGGTGCATATATGCGTGCTTGCATATGGATGTGTGGACATGCGTGTTTGTGTGTGTGTGTGTGTGTGTGTGTGTGTGTGTGCATGCATGCAAGTTCCCATGCATGTGGAGGTCTGTGGGTAATGCTGGCAATAATCTTTGATCACATTTCTACCTTTTTGTTTTGAGATTGGATCTCTAATTAAACCTATAAAGCTAGTCTGACTAGCCAGCTTGCTCTGAGGATTCTTAGACTTTTGACTTTAAGACTCTGAGTTATGTCATATCTACCTGGCATTTCATGTGGAATCTGGGGATCTGTCCCAGGATCTTTTTTAAAAATTTTTTTTATTATTATTTATTCAATTGTGCGCGTATGCATATGTGCGTGTGTGTGTATGTATGTGTGTGTGTGTATACGTGTGTATAGAACCACGGACGAATTTGGGAACCACCATGGACGCCTCCACTTCCTCCTTGTTTACTCTGCCCCGGGATTCACAGGCTCCGCCCTACCAGGACCAGAAGCGCAGGTCGCCCTGCTTCTGCCTGGCGTCTATACGTGGGATCTGGGATCCAAACTCGGGACCTTCCGCCTGCAAGGCGGAGGCTTAACCCCTGAGCCACCTCTCCAGCCCCCCTGAAGATGTATTTTTATGACCAAAATTTAGTGGCTTTCTGGTATGGGAAGGAGGCCACGAAGCATGAAGATGGTAATAATTAATTTAGGCAATATAAACTTTTTGGAGGGGATCTTCAGTGGAGAGCCAGTTAGAAGAGCCAAGATACATAGTTCAAGCAGACTAAAGAGTACTCTTTCTGCACTTTGTGTGTCTGTGTGTGTGTGTGTGTGTGTGTGTGAGAGAGAGAGAGAGAGAGAGAGAGAGAGAGATAGATAGAGAGAGAGATAAAGAGAGAGAGAGCACAGAGGGCACTTGAGTGTGAATGTGCCTGTGGAGACCCAAAGAGTGACATGAAGAATCCTCTTGGACTGCTTTTTCTACCTTAATGCTTTGCTCTAGAGTTTCCCAGGCTCTGCCGTTTAGGGCTGAAACGATCCACCTGGTGTTTTTCTGTGGGATCCGGGGATTGGGACTCAGGTCTTTTGTTTGTGAGGCAAAGACTTCGACCCCTGAACCATTTCCCTAGCCCTCTTTCTGAACTTTTATTTTTTTGTGTCCGCGTGTGTGTGTGTGCGCGCGCACATGTGTATGAATGTGTATAGGTCCTTGTGGCTATAGAATAGAGCACTGTTTGTGCCTGTGAAAGGTCAAAAGTGATTTCGGGAATCAACTTGGATTGCTCTACCTTCTTTCTTTGCTCTGGCTTTTTCCAGGCTCCACCTTCCAGGGCCAGAATTACAGGCCGCTGCCATTTCTATCTAGCATTTTAACGTGGAATCTGGAGATCTGAACTCAGATCTTTTTGCTTTCCCAGGCAAAGGCTTTAACCCCTGAGCCATCTCCCCAGCCCTCTTTCTGAACTTTTGAGAGACTTAGAGCCCAGGGAGAGCCCAGTCTCAGCCTCTATGTCATGTGATTAAAATGAACTCAGGTTGCTTGGGTGACCTTTGTGTTGCCTCCTCAGGGCCTAGTGTGTGGGGTCATCATGACCACCTGTATGCCAGAGATGTGGGACTTGACCAGGGCAGTGAGGATGTGTCATGGAATGAGCAAAGTGGGAGAGAACAGAAATCTTGTGAATTCACAGGGAGGATGGAGGACTGAGCTCGTGGTATTTGGAAAAGCTGTCAGAGCAACTTTCGTGTCAGAGGTAGCGTTGCTGTTTCATTACTATTTCCACCAGCGCCATCCTTACGAGGGGTAGCATGGGCAGGGAGAGGAGACTAGCTGACCTCCAAAGTCATTGCTTTCCCTTTCACAGAATACAGCAGATACTTAGGAGCAACTGCTCAGATGGGAACTACATTTCCCAGACGCCCTTGCGTGCAGGTGGGACCATGGGACTAGTTCTCATTCTGGACCAGGAGCAAAAAGACTCAGTGTCAATTACAAGCCAAGGAGATGAACAAGTAGGTCTCCTTTCCCATCCTCTCCTCCTCCACTTCCACGGAGACACTGAGGTCTTAGGAGTAGCTCTCACCTACATCCGCAGATTTCTGCTTATTGCTGGATAGGGTGGACATGGAATCATACAATAAACTCTTTTGTGTCTGATTTCTTTTACTCAGAATGGTTTTGTGACTCATTGTAGCAGCGGTGTGTATGTGTGTGTTCTTTTACCATTGTGTGAGATTTCAGCGGGTGGATAGATCATGATTTATCCTTTCACTTTTTTAAAAATTTGTTTTCCTTTAGGGCTTTACATGTGGATTTGTGTCATTTCTATTCCTTGTTATTTAATCCTAAATCCTTCCTTTTCCCCATGACAAACTTTCTTTTCCTCACCTGTTTTTCTTCCATTCTCATGTCCCTCTCTGTGTGTGTGTCTTACCATGTTCCATCAAGGTTAATGGCATGTGTCTGGGTGGGGATTTGCTGGAGTGAAGACCCTAGGCCAGTGGGCATAGGGCTGGGGAGAGCAGCCGCCCTTCTCTCCCATTCAGCCTTAACCCTCATTAGCCTCTTATGTGGCACTAAGGTGTGGCATTTCTTAAGGACTCTCCCCTTTCATCATGTAATAAAGATTGGCCAAATCTTGTGCAGGTCTTGTGGATATAGACCCAGCTACAGTGAATTCATGGTCGCATCAGTCCTGTCATGTCTGGAAGACATCATCTTTCCTCCACTTTCTTATGGTTAGGGGTTTGGGTTGTTTCCAGTGGTTTTTTTTTTTTTTAATTTTGTTTATTTATGTGATGTGTATGTGTGGAATAGGACACCATGTATATGCCTATGGAGGTCAAAGGTGACTTTGGGAATCATCCTGGATTGCTCTACCTCTTTTTTTTTTCTTTGCTCTGGGGTTCCCAGATTTCCCACCTTCCAGGGCTAGAAGTGCAGGCCACTACCATTTCCGACTGGCATTTTTACATAGGGTCTGGGATCTGAACTCAGGTCCTTCCGCTTGCAAGGCCGAGGTTTAACCCCCTGATCCATCTCTCCAGCCCTCTCTTAGTTTTTTACTAAGATAGATAAAGCCATTGTTAGTGTCTGTATACTAGAAGTTTGTGCTCGTTGACTACAGGTAAACACCTAGCAGAGTGGCTAGATGCTGGCAAGTGCATGTCAAAGTTTCTTAGAAACTAATACTTGAGGGCTGGAGAGATGGCTCAGGGGTTAAGACTCTGTCTCCCAAGGTCCTGAGTTTGGCTCCCTGGTCCCATGTAAAAACACTAGGTAGAAATGGTGGCCCTGGTGGGTGGAGCCTGGGAAATCCCAGAGCAAAGCCGAAGGGAGGTAGAAGCAATCCAGGATGATTCCTGATGTCAACCTTGGTCTTCCACAGGGACACACAGTACCCTCTGACACACACACACACATACACACACACACACTCTACAATAAATAAACAAATAAAATTAAATTTAAAAAGAAACTAATAATTTTCCAAACTGGACGCATCACTTCATGCTCCCATCAGCCTGGAGAGGAGTGTGCTGGTGGAAGCCTTTCAGGAAATGAGGAGAAATAACTCAGACAAATGTGAAAGGCCCTGAACACAAAGCCAAGAGTTGATTCTGGGACCAGAGGAGCCAACAGAAGGTTAAGACCACCACCACCACCACCTCCTCCTCCACTACTATCACCACTACAACTACCACCACCACCCACCCATCCACCTACCACCACCTCCTCCACCTTTGCCACCACCCACCCACCACCACCACCCTATTCCCAATCAGTTAGAGTGGATGGTACATATGAACCCGCATCATCCAAACAGTTAAAACATGACTAACCAGCCTTCCTCCCTCTTTGTTCTTAGTCCCCAGAACCCAGTTCCGACTGCAGAATCAAGTGTCTGCTGGCCCTGTCTACAAACAGACATGTATGTGCCTGTGTATCTCCTCAAAGCCCCTCACAAACAGCAGCATTCCAATCACACTGTTCAGCGCTTTGTTTTCCCTCCACTTAACAATATATCTTGGAGATTGTTTCATATCCGTCCGTAAAGAGCTGCCTCATTCTTTTTTAACAGCCATAAAGATTTCCATCGTAAGGATGGATCGCAATTTGTCTGAGCAGTCCCCTCTTGATGGACATTCAGACCGTCTCCAATCTTCTGTTATTATGAGCAGCGCTGCAGTGAATCGCCGCGTGCATCCAACTTTGCATACATATGCAAGCACGTCTGGGGAATGCATTCCCCCGGCAGTGGGATTTACGGGTCAGTGGGCACGTGTATGGGAACTTTTGATGGAGCATGCCGGATTGCCATCCGTGTGGCCTGCCAGCTCGTATCCCCAGCAACTTTCAGAGTGCTAGCTCTCCTTTGGCTGGGTGGACGTAGCCTGGGATCAACCACTTTGATCTTGTTCAATCCTACTGGTTTAAAAAAAAAAAAACAGTCTCATTGTTTTCATTGAGATTTCCTTTTTAGGATGATGGACAATTAATTCATTTCTATTTTTATTCCTTGATAGCTTCATATGTGTATGTCATGGATTTTAATAATTTCACCCCTGTGATAGTTAATCTTGGGTGTCAACTTGACCACACCTGTCATTAACTAAGATCCACCGTCAAGACTACCTGAAGAGATTATCTAGATCAATACATTTACAATATGAAGACCAGCCCTAGACCTGATTGGAACCTCCCAGTAGCAGATCAGATAAAAGGAATCATAGAACAGAAGACTTGGAAGAGAGACTCTCCGAAGCTGTGCTAGAAACTTTTCTTCCCTCCTGCTGCCCGCCTTCTTCGACTCTCCAGAGATCCTCCAGCCTTCAGTGGTCACCCACTGGCCTACTGGACTGAGCATCTCTGAGCCTCCAGGATGTTTGCAGTGACTTAGCTGCCTCCAGCTTCAGCCACCAGCCGTGTTGCCTCCACCATGAAAGACTGTGTCTCCCCTCTGGAACCATAAGTTGGATAAATCTCCCTTTCTCCTTTAAGTTGCTTGACTTTGAATGCTCTCTCACAGCAACAGTTAAGAGTAACATGACAACCCCTATTCCCCTGTCACATCCTCCCCTCTTCCTCCTTCCATATTGAAAACCTCTCCTTTTCAGTAAGTTTTCCTTTTGCTTTGTCTTTTATGTGAATGGGAGACAGACATGCTAAGCTTAATAAGAGCTGCTTGCATTGGCATGTGTGAGAGCATGGGCAATTTAGCAGTGGCTACACCACTGAAGAAAGTGACATTCCTTCTCCAGTCAGCATTAACCGTTCAATAGTCACTCTGAGAAGGCTGGGATCTCTTTCCACTTCCATGATGAAATGTTCACAGGCTCAGCCTTGGGTGAGTCGCGTGCAAGTCACTACAGCTGCAGTGTGTTCACGAGTGCACCAGCCTGTCATGTACAGAAGAGCCTGCCTGACAGCCCTCCCCCACCACTTCTGGTTCTTACACTCTTTCGGCTCATAGCTGAGCATCTTTGGTCTGCCCAGGGGCTACTTGAGTTTCCAGATCTAGGACCTGCTTGTTCCCATCTGTTGCAGTCCGCCTGCATGGTTGCTGATAAATGACCATCACACAGCTTAAGGGAACAAGGAGTTTACTTTCTTACGACAGTCCGGTTACAGTTCTTAGTCCAGCTTGATGGGAGAGCACGCACCAACACCAGGACCGAGGGAACTGGCCACTATAACGGCTGAGAGATCGACAATCTTTACTTGCCAGACCAGCATGTCTGGCCAAGTATATAAGAAGGATGCCAACTCTCTCAACCAGCTCTCTGTGATTTATCCAGGGCCTAATCCCACCCACCATGGGCTGGATCTTGCCCATCAGCTACACAATGTCCTTCAGGTTTGCTCTGGGCTTAACTCAACCATCAGTTCTCCACAACTGTGCCCAGAGCTCAAACCCTCAACAGTCAAGTTGACACCTATGCTTACCTATGACACCATCCTTCGGCCCTTCGTTGAATCGATGGCTTTTCCTGTTATTGAATCGTTGATACTCTAGTATTGGTGGCTTATCCTTACTACCTTCAGGTACATTTCCTGGCTAGGATCCATTCCGTGGGTACTGACCCAGTATGCACAGCGTGTGTGCGTAGGCAGATGGCCTGCTCAGATGGTGGGTGGAAGCTGCGCTGACCCGGATGTGGCAGAGGAGGTTAGGAAAATGGGGTTTCCAGTCAGCTCTTCCATCGTGGAGGTGTGACAAATGAATAAGGTCTGTCACTCTCAGCATCCTCCATATGAGGCAGGCTCCCTGCCAGCCCTCCCCAGGAGCGCTCTCTTCTGTTCTCCTTTTCTCTCTGGCTCCATACTACCCTCCCCCTACACCCTAGGGGTCCTCTCTGCTCAGTTTCCCCTTTCCCAATATTAGCACAGGCGCAGCCCTGCCACCCCCTGTCACAGGCAGTGATTATATAGCAAATTAACCACAAGCTGTTCCGTCCTCGTCCAGTGGCAGTTGGGGAGACGCAACTCTGAGTAATGACGTGTGTAGTCGATGCTCTCATCTGTAATTTGCATGTGTAATAAATGCAGAAATAAAACCCGATCCATATGAAAAAGGGACCAAGTGGAAGGAGCTGAGCGGGAAAGGGGTGTGTGGGGGGAGAAATCATGAATTTTGTGGACTGCATCTTACAGTCCGGCTTCCATTTCCTCTTGACTGATGCAAGTCATGGCCTACATTTAATTGATGGCTGTGTTAGCCTGAAGGATGGAGACGGACAGAGGGAAGAGGGAGCTGGACAGAAGATGTGGGGCTTGTAAGTCCTGGAAATGTGCCTTAGAGAACAGGTCAAACATTCCCTGAGCCTGTTTGTTCCTCTTTAAATGGATACAATATTTTTAAAAAACTTTAATTAATTTATTGTGTGTGTGTGTGTATCAAAAGGCAGTGTGTGTGTGTGTGTGTGTGTGTGTGTGTGTGTGTGTGTGTGTGCGTGCGCATCCCTATGGAGGCCCAAGGGTGACTTCCAGAATCATCCTGGATTGCTTCTACCTCCCTTTTCCTTTGCTCTGGGATTTCCCAGGCTCTACTACCAGGGCTGAAAGTGCAGGCTGCTGCTGTTTCTGCCTGGCATTTTTTACATGGGACCTGGGATCTGAACTCAGGACCTTCTGCTTGCAAGACATAGTCTTAACCCCTGAGCCATCTCTCCAGCCCATAACATTTATTGCCAACAAGATGGCAAAGAGCTTGGATTCTCTATTCATGGCAAATGTTACTTTTCTCTTCTTATTGACTCCTCTTCTTCCTCCCTCCTTTTTCCTCTTTCTCTCTAATTTCATTCCTCTCTCATTCCAGTGTTTCTTTCCTCCCTCCTGTTCTTGCTCATGTGATACAGGAATTAAAAAAAAAGCTTAATTTTGAGAAAACAGTAGATTGATATGCATTTGTAATAAAGGATAAAGATTCCATATATTCTTTATTCAAAGCCCCAGTGGACATGTAGTGAGACACCAGGGTATCCCAGTGGGGGTATTGTCTTTGATATGATCTGTGAACCTTATTAGCATTTCTCCAGTTTTACTTGCACTTGTGTGAATTTAGTTATATGCAGCCTGGTATCAAGTGGGGAGTTGTGTATCCACCGCCACAGTCCAGATAAACCAGCTGGGATTCCTCATGTTGCCCTTTGTATTTGTTTCGTCTTTCCTGTTGTTGAATGAATACATGACCCAAGCAAATGAGGGGAACAAAAGGTTTATTCCAGGTTATAATTCCCATAAGCATGCCAGGAGAGTTCATACTGACACCAGGAGTTGGAACTGGTCACACCATAACCACACCAAAAGCTGAGAGAGGGGTATACCTTTGCACTTGATAGAATGACTGTATACCAGCAGAGTGAACCTGCTCTCCCCATCTTATCATCTTGCTCAGGAATTGGTCCTACTCACCATATCAGTTAGAAAATCTTCCACATGCTTCCTCACGGCTTGCCAGTTCTCCACAGATGTGCCTAAAGCCTCACTCTGCCACTGTCAAGTTGAACCCTGTATTTCATGGGCACACTCTACCCCTTGTCAACTTGACACAAACATTTCTTCTTTTTTTTGGTATGTGTACACATGTGTGTGTGTGGGCTTGTGTACAAGAGAGCACCTGAGTGTGTGTGCCTGTGAAGGCCAAAGGGTGACATCAGGAATCATCCTGATTGTTCTACCTCCCTATTGCTTTGCTCTGGGGTTTCTCAGACTCCACCTTCCAGAGTCAGATTTAGAGGAGTTTAGAGACTGCTACCATATCTACCCAGATTTTTTTTTAATTGAGATCTGGGGATCTGAACTCAGATCCTTTTGCTTCTGAGGCAAAAGCTTGCTTTAACCTCTGAACCACCTCCCCAGCCCCACAAGCATTATCTCTAAACCATAACCTTTCAATCTGTGTCTTCAAGAGATGTTACATTCATCTTATGATAGATAATACATTTAGTTCAATTTAAAAAGTTTTCAAAGTCCAATTTTAAAAGGTCCATAGTCACTTTGCATGCCACACGCAATGTCCAATACACTATTGATCCCACAAAGTCTAGCATTTGCTAAAGGCACCAAGATCCTTGGAGGCAAGGGATTGACAGCCACAGTAGAGTTCCTATGTTTAAGGGGAACACAGGAAAGGGTTCAGGGAAATGCCACTGGGTCCTTGTACGTCATTGGAGAGGAGGGCCCAGAGGAGAGTCAGGCATGCACATTAAAGGATTCTCCAGGATTAGGGGGGGGGAGGCACCTGGGGATGGGAAGGGAGGGGTGAGGGGAGGGGGAGTAGGGGGGTCGGGGGGAGGAGGAGGGAGGGAGGGAACCGGTGTACCTATAAAGTTTATATGAACGGAAATAATAATAAAAAATGTTAAAAAAAATAAAAGGTCCATAGTCAAGTTCCAACATTTTAAAGGCCCAAAGTCTCTTAACAGTGATCTTTTGTAAATGTCAAAAGTTAAATATTTCCAATACATAGCATCTCAGGATAAACATTCTTATATTCAGGTAGAAGCATCAGGATATGAGAAGAAAACATGAAATCAAAATTCTGAACAAAGTCTAGTCAAAATTAAGAACAAGCCAATCAAAATCTGGCAAGATAAGTAACCACATCCTGTTGCTCAGTGTCCGTCTTCTGTTGCTTGACATATAGTCAAGTCAGCTAAAAATGCTGGCAAGTGAGAAAATATGCCCCACTCAGATCTGCACTTGCTGCCTTCCTCAGCACACATCCAATGATTTGTTATGTAACATCCTGGGTTCTCCACTGCAACTATAAACTCTCCACTTCACCTCCTTTTGCAAACCTGTCATACAGTTGCTCTTCATGAACCCCTCAAATTTGCATGAAAACCTGATACTCCTGCTATATTCTGAAAAGTTGAGATGCAGCTTGGTCCATTCGAGCCATACCTGTGTCATCTTTCATGTGTGGACCTATGAAAAGTTCTTTTCTTGGCATCCAAAACTTTGGAAGAACAGGGAACTGCTTTGGCATAGGCTTTCTTCCCCTAAATGTGTCTGTATTTTCACAAAATGTGAGAACCTCCACGGTGACCTTCAGGATATCTCTCCCACTGTCACTGGGGAAAAGATCCAGGTTTTTCTCCAGTGATGTTAATTTTTCCAATAGCCACGGCTGCTTCACTGTCTGCCCTTTCCTTGTCTGAAACTTTGAGGCTGTTCTCTTAGCAACCCAGTCTGATCTCTTTAAATTCTACTTGACCAAAGTCCTTGTTCCCTCTGCAAACATCAGGACTTACAGACCCTTCTGCTGCTCTTCTCTAAAGCTGTGATTGTAGGTGTGCGCCACTGTGCCACACTATTTTTTTAAAAAAACAAATTTGAGAGAATTATTTTGTCTTTCCATTTCCTTCCCTTCTTTTCCCCTTCCCTTTTCTTTTCCATTCAGCTTCCTTCTATTCCTTCCATTCCCCCCCTTATCGTCTCTTCCTGCTTTCCTTCCCCTTTCCTTTCCCTTCTCCTTTCTTTTCCCTTTCCACTTCTCTTTTCCTTTCTTCCTTTCAAAGGTCACTTTCTCTTCTCTCTATACTTCCCTTCTCCTTTTCTTTCCCTTCCCTTTTCCTTTATCATACCTTTTCCCTTCTCTTTGCTTTCCCTTCTCCTTCCTTTTTTTCCTTTTCATCCTTTCCCCTTTCCTCTTTCCTTCTCTTCCCTCCCTGCTTCCTTCCCCCTTTCCCTTTTTCCCCCTTTTCCCTTTCTTTCTTTTCTTTTCCTTTTCTTTTATTCTCTTTCCCCTCCCCTTCTCTTTCTCTTCTTGTGCTGAGGTTGGAACTCAGAGCCTCAGACATATTAATGTTGTACCATTAAGCTGCACCCCTTTCCAAGAATGACTTCTTTCCAAAGGAGGCTTAACCTACTTCATAATCTCTTCAGAAAGCAGCAAGGGGTCCTTTAGAGCCACAGATGAGCTGGGATCTTGCTACTTTCTGAAAGGGATTCTGGGCTGTTAGGGAAGGTTGCAACAAAGTATCTCTGGGTTTAATTCACCACAGAGTAGTATTAGAAACCAGCATAAAAGCATAATAATTGTTCTGTTCTCAGAATCGATATTTTTACATTACACTGTAGAGTTATGCCTGGGTTCCTTCTATGTGTCCTAATAAGAAATAGCCTATGATAAACTTCCTCTCTCTTACCAGAAGGGCCTCTTTGGGGGCATGGTTTAATTCAGTAGTTCTTAGTAAAGAGTTTTGAATTTTCATTTTGTTGTTGTTTTAAGCGTGTCATTTGTTTTCGAGTTGTAGCATGATGAAACGTTATAGCTAAGGAAAGATCCAAAGTAGAAGACAGGGCTGGAGGGATGGCTCAGCAGGTAAAGGCATTTAACACTGAGACCAGAAGTTGATTCCTGGAAACCCACATGGTGAAGGAGAGACCTGACTCCTGAAAGTTGTCTTCTGGCCTCCACATGCATGCTGAGGCACCTGAGTGCCCCTGCACATATATGTATATGATAAATAAATAAAATTTAAAAAATAAAGAAAAAGAAACCCACAGGACAAAGTACCAGTCACATGGAGATAAGAAAGGAAGCAGGAAGATAGACACACCTTGGCCCTCGTCACAGCACAGTGTGACGAGCAGGTACTTTGAAGCTGTTTTCAGTGATGAGCAGGAGATATAGCTCAGCAGGTAGGGGTCTTTTGGTATAATGTTGGCTGGACAATTACATTTGAATTACAGATAAAAAGAATAAGATAGCAGCATAATTGTGCCATAATAAACACTGCCTGAGACATCCTACTACTAAAGCATTAGTTTTTCTTAAATCTGGGATTCAAATTCAACTGGGTATTCTGATTTTTAGTTGAGTTCTAGTACCTTTTCCCTAGGGGCCACGTGACGATGGCCAGAGACAACTCTGGCTGTGTCAGGAAGGTTTGTTATTGTTGTGTAACCTGTAGGACAGGGGATGCTGGAAAACACATACTTCAAAAGGACCAAGAGTTCTTTCTCTCAAGTTGTTGGTCCAGTAGGATTCAGGGTGCAAAACTCCAACGGTTCTCAAGGAAGAACTCTGGGCCATGTTAACCACAGCCTGGACATTTTGTAAAACTCCTCTACCCTGGCTGGAACTTGACACTTCTGACTTATCTCTCTAGACCCCCTGACTTTCCGCCTTAAAGCCTCCTTTGCTTGGCAGTTTTTCATTCTTTCACTCCACACACTACTGCCTTACTTCCCTGGCAATCCTTAGCAATGTCTGAAGAATATAAAAAGGTAGAAATCTCTTATCCGAAGTAGGAGGGACTCTGCATCAATTTCTCCCCATTGCTCTCTCTCCTTCTCCCCGACTTTAAGCTATCTCTTCTGTCCTGATGTTCTCCTACCTTAAGCCTAAACTATGGTTCCCTCAACTCTAATAAACTTGTATTTCTTAAGTTTCTCCTTTCTGTTAGCTTTTCTTTATCAATGAATCTCCATGTTGACATTACACTTTTGTGGACTCACCCTTGAGTCTCACTTCTCCTCTAACAGACAGGGTCTGAGATGTAGCTCATTGGCCAAATAGTTGTTGCACAGGAGATCCTGTGTTTGATTCCCAAATTCCCAGAACTACAAAAAACAAACAAACAAACAAAAGCAACCCTCCAAGTACAAAATTTCCTTTTAGAATTTGAAGAAACACTAAAATCTCAAAGAACTGGCTTTTAAAAATATATTCATTTATTTGGGAGGGAAGATAGGATGTGCCTGCATGCATGTTTCATTCTTGAATTCCATCATGTGGACTTTGGGAATTGAACTTGGATCCCAGGTTTGTGGAGTAGGCAATTTACCTATTGAGACATTTTGCTGGCCTTGGAATTGAAAAATATATATATTTATTTATTAAAGACAACAAGCAAAGAACCAAGCAGCTGATTTGATTTCCTTTTTTGCTTTGACTGTCAGGCATCTCAAACTAAATTGAAGGTCCAAATGTGAAGACGCTAGCATCTTATATAATGCAAAACGTACTCCCCCCTTTCTAAGTCTTGACAACATTCTTGCCTAATTTGAATTTCTCTGTTCCTAATTCTTCGCCTCTGTTCATTTTTCACCATGTCCTGTACATCACTAAAATCCCTTGTGTGATAAGGTGGCATGTGTGCATGTGCGTGCACGCACACAGATGTATTCATATAAATATTTAAACATGCATTTTATCATGCTTATTACATTTGACAAGGTCTTGCTGTGTCCTTGGGAACCAAGTAGAGAAATGGGGGTATAGTGGGGGAGGGGACTGTTCCCTCCCCCACACAACCTGCAGATAGATGTCTGAGAATGCCTATGTGCTCTAGGTTTTCTCTAAGTTTCAGGCCCACCCATTAGAAGAACTTTCTAGACCTTTGGCCCTTGCAAACGGGAGCTGCCACGCTGGACTTGCGGCACCAGGACCGTGGACACTTCGTTTCTTCCCAGCTTGGTCTGGGGCGGTCACCAAGGTCCCTTCTTGCTATCCAGTGAGCGACGGTCACTCTGTAGGGAGGCCGATCAGGCCACGGTTCCCTCGCCCACGCAGACACACAGTGGGAAGGGAACGAGATTGCCTCTTCCCCCGGACCAGCGAGATTCTATAAACATAATCAAAATGTAATAGAAACTTTTTGGAAATGCTGTTATGAGGAGAAAGCATCAATCTTGATGGAACTCCGTTCAACAGGCTTTGTGGAGCTAATCAATCATGGTCACGACTCGGCCTCCCCAGCTGTCGGCGCCGGGGACCCGCATAGAGCTCGCTCGCTCCCCCGACTGGGGCTGCGTCCCTTCACCAGGCAATTCATCATGCTGCAGGGGGATGGCGGGAGGGAATAATAGCACGCTAATAAACTAGGGGCTTTTTTCATTCCCAACTAATTTTTAGTAAATGAGCCCAATCCAGACAGAGCAGGAAAAGAGCCTGAGGAGATAGCGCTTCTGAGATGCGCCTGGCTGGTTGGGGACAATGTCGTCCAGCAGCCAGTGAGCCTGGTCAGGGATGACTCTCAGCGCGCAGCTTGTGGGGGAACCCAGAAGAACCAGCCTGAACCACTTCCGGGCCTGTGGCCTGGACTTCCGGTTCTGGTTCCCTGTGTGGATGATGCCTGGTGGTGGCCCAACCCTTGTGTGAGGTTTGGGTCTTGCCAGAGGACCAGGAAGGTGACTTTGGAGGGAGTCAGCTGTCACAGTGTTAGATCTGAGCCACCGACTGGAGGCTGAGAACAGGAAATGACCCCAGGGTCAGAAGCCAGGGAGAAAGAGGAGCACCATGCTGAAGGGCCTTGGGACAGGGGCTGGGACCAGTCAGAGGGCATCGTCTGACATCTGTCAGTGTCTTCCCTGGGGCCTTTTGGATTACAGAACAGGACAGGAGAAAGAAGAGAGTCTTTACAATTTGGGGGGACCCTGTTCGACTCACTGCACTCTGCTCAGCCCACAGAACAGGGTAGGAACTTAACAAATATTCACTAAAGGAATAAAAGTGTTGGAATTGTCTCCTAGAGGAGATCTTTGAAGTTCTGGTCTCATTCATATATTACTTGGATTCTCTGACTTCAGGCTTCCATTCTGAAATATGTCACAGGGTGAATCTTTGGCTTCTTTCTACCAGGGAGAGAGCATTAGCTTGAGAGAATGTGAATGAATTTGTAATCTATGGTCACATCTAAGAGGCTTTGAACAACAGAAATGACTATTATCTCCTATCAGGGGTTATTTTATCTGTTGTCAGACCAGGGGACTCTCTGGATCTGAAGTCTTCAGTTCTGCTCCAAGCCTTTAGAGATGATTTCGCCAAGGGGTTTGGTGTGTGTGGTGTGTGTGTGTGTGTGTGTGCGTGTGTGCCCGAGTTTCTGAATTAGAAGTGTTTTTTTTCCTTTGCATGTATAGGTGTCAGTGTGTGTGTGTGTGTGTGTGTGTGTGTGTGTGTGTGTAAGAAGGCACTTTATGTGCCTGTGGAGGCCCAAGAATGACTTTGGGAATCATCCTGAATTGCTCTATTTCCTTTATTCTTTCTATCTGAGATTTCCCAGGTTCTGCATTCCAGGTCTGGAAGTATAGACTGCTGCCATTTCTACCTGGTGTTTCTTTCTTTTTTTTTTTTTTTTTTTTTGTGGAATCTGGGATCCAAACTCAGGTCTTTCTGCTTTCTTGGGAAAGGCTTAATTTCTGAACTCCTTAACCCCTCTAGCCCCCGAGTTAGAAGTCTTGTGCTTCCAGATAGAACAAGCAGGCCTTGTGATCCTGTGGAGAAGGGTGTGTGTGTGTGCCCATAAGTTGACTCCAGACTTCTAGTTTCTTTTTTTTTTTATTTTGTTTTATTATTTATTCAATTGTATGCATGCGTATGTGTGTGTAGAACCATGGGTGAATTCGGGAATAACCATGGATGGCCTCCACCTCCTCCTGTTTACTCTGCCCCGGGATTCACAGGCTTCGTCCTACCAGGACCAGAAACGCAGGCCGACCCCCCCTCTCCCCGGCTTCTGCCTGGAGTCTATACATGGGGTCTTGGATCCGAACTCAGGATCTTCCGCCTGTAAGGCAGAGGCTTAATCCCTGAGCCACCTCTCCAGCTCCAGACTTCTAGCTTCTAGTTTCTAAGATCCACATCCATCTTTGACTCTCAAATCCAGCTACTGACCAAATCCTAAACGAGCACAGTCAGTTTTATATAAAATAGAAAAATGGCCAAGAATTAGCCCTGCTCCAAGAACGAGGGGATAAAATGAAATGGTTGTTTTGAGGCACTAAGTATTTAAGGGGTACTTGTCTTGCACCAAAAGTTAATCAGAACAACCAGAATCCCAAGGAAAGATCATCAGTTGCCTCTGGTCCAACTGAATACTTGGTGCTTGAATCATTTCTATGAGTATTTTTGAAAAACCATTTAGACTTTTACTTACATACTTAGAGAGCAGGGCGGTCACCTTTGGAGATACTCCCGTCTCTGTGAGATGGTTATGGGACTCTTTCCTGCTTTCCTGTCACCCTTCCCCCTCCATTCATAGTTATTGGGGAGAATCAGTAGATGTTTCTAGAGACAGGCGATGCTGAGCTGGGTCTTCACAAGAAGGAAGGGATGAGCCGAGTAGGCACACGGGAAAGGGCTTAGTCGGAGCAGAGACTGCAGAGATGGGCTGGTGTTGACAAGTGAATGGTGCTGGGAGGCTGAGAATAGTCGGGCTTGAAGTGACTGACAGGGAATTGGTACCTCGTTGCTGTAGCTTAGGAGTTTAAACTGCACAGCCAGGTCAATCAGAAAGAGAGAGAGAGAGAGAGAGAGAGAGAGAGAGAGAGAGAGAAAGGGCCCCCTTCGGAAGTCACCCTCTGGATGCTGCGAAGTTGGTCAGTCACAGCAGGATGCCTGTTAGGAGGTTGACTTAGTGACCAGGTGGCAGCACGGGCCAGGAGAGATGTAGTTACGAGTTTCAGGGAAGTGGGTACCCCTTACCAGGTCCCTCGCCCTCCTGCTGCAAAAAACAAATACTGTGACTTCATCTCCCAGGAAGCACTTGGCATCGATAGTACGTACCTATCTTGGCAGCTAATGAGATTATAGAGGCAAACTCAGAAGATGTGTTGAGTCTTCATAGCGAGGGGGCCTGAGCGACTCAGGCAGAATTCATAAGATGTGTCAGATGCAGAACGTTAGGAGCCTGCTCATTATAGGTAGATCTCACACAGGCAGAATAAACTGTACATGGCGAAACAAACAGGATTGTTATAAACAGATGCATGTAGAGAGACCAAGTCTCCATTAGTCAATTCTGTTCCGATAGCCCGGACATCCTTACTTAGTCACCCACTGATCCCTGAGCTCATTCTGGCTCTGTGTAGGTTCCATCTAAGAAATGTAGAAGAAGCCATGGAATGTTGGGAGGTCAGTAGACAAACTGTATCAGTGACCAGAAATTGTGCTGGCCTTCGTGGCTGACTCTTACCTTAGTCTTTTTTTTTTTTTTTGTTGTTGTTGCTAGTAGCTTGATGCTGAGACTGGGTACGTTATAAAGAAAAGAGGTTTGTGTAGCTTAAGGTTCTGAAGTTTCTGACGCCTCTGGGGGGGCCCCCTCTTGTTGGCCCTCTGAGGCCTGAAGTGGAAGAGGGCACCACGTGGCAAGAGTCTGGAAGGGCAAATGTGTGTCCCCTCTGGCCTCTCCTTGTGAAGCCACTGGAGCTCAGTCATGGGGCTTCCCCTAGTGACCTCATCTAACCTAGTCACATCTTAGAGGCTCCTCCTTTGAATGATCTAGTCAGATTATGTTCCCCATCTCTGAACGGTTCACTAAACTTCAACATATAGATTCTTGGAGGGCACATTCAAACCATATGCAAACCGTATATCAGACCCCCAATCCATCTTGCGCAATCCTTACCTCTGGTCCTCTGAACCATTCATATATCAGCAGGAATAGCCAGTGTGTGCATATGAGAGAGAAAGAGAGAGAGAGAGAGAGACCCAGGGAGAGCGAGAGAGGTTGTGTGAACATGCTGTACCCCAGGGATTCTCTTCATTTGGTTTTTCCAAAATCACTTTCCTCCCATCCTAACTATGTCAGCCCACCTTGCCACTGTTTTCTCTTGAGTGTTGACTTCGGGTTGTAATTAGATTAATGAATGGTGTGATTCGAGCATTTTACTCCAATCTGTATGCTGTTCTGGTGTGTATCCTCTGAGGCAGTTCCTAGTGATGGTCTCCAAGGCAATGTGGCCCCAATGAAGTCATCCACAAGACACGAAGACCTTCAGAAAGAAGACAAGTTGGGAAGCATTGGGAAGGATGTAGAGGGAGGGTGGGTGTATGTGTGTGTGTGTGTGTGTGTGTGTGTGTGTGTGTGTGTGTGCGTGTGTGTGTGTGTGTAGCAGGGAGTCTGGGACTATTTGCAGGCTTTTGGTGAATGCAGGGTTAATTAGCAAGACTTTGAAGACAACATATTAGTTATCTATTGCTGCCTTATAGCAATGCTACAAACTTAGTTTGTATTTTTTAATGTTTTACTTATTTGAGAGATAGACAGAGGCATGCACATGCATATCATGGGCATGGGTGGAGGTCACATGTCCTGCTCCATCACTCTCCACCTTATTTTCTTGAGATGGGGGTCTCTCACTGAATCAGAGTTCCTTGTTTCAACTAGACTGGCCACAGAAAACCCCAGAGATGTTTCCCGTATCCTCCACAGTACTGGAGTTACAGGCACATATGTGGCCTTGTCTAGCTGCTTCCATGTCATCTCCACAGAGGACCTCACTAACTCCCAGAGCAATGTAAAGGAACCACCACCACCACGCCTATCCTATGCTTTATGATTCTCCACAGGAAGATCCTGTGACAGTTCCATTCAGCTATCAACTTGACACTCCAGAGATGAGCCTTTGGGCACAGCTATGAGGAATTAAGGCAGTTAAGGCAAACTTCTGAGGAAGCGCCTGTTGTCCTGGATGCACAGGTAAAGAGAGGACTGTCACGTTGGCAGGAGGATGAGGAGGGAGAGAACAAGTCAATAACTGGCGAGCTAGAAAGGAGGTGTACAGCGTTGATCTTTCCCCACTCTGCACTTGCTGTGGATGTGACATGGCCTATATCTTTGGCTCCTGTTGGTGAACTCTCCTGTTATGATGCACCATAACTTGAAATCATGACTAAAAACCTCTTTGTTCCTCTAAATTCTGTAGACAGGCTATTAATTTATAGCAGTGGAATAGGAAACGGAACTAGTCCCCTTACAGCATGCCACGTGATTTATCATTGAATTTCCACAATGTCTGATCTCCTGCACCTTGCAAGAGAAGGCTTTTGTCTGTTTGAGTCACTGACACAGGTCCCTGGGGCCTGGCCTAGCACCTGCCCTCGATAAGTGTGAGTTGAATTAATGAGTAAATGCAAGGTGGCGCTGTGAAAGTGGGCATAGAATCAACTGACTGGCACACACCTCTGCTGGTCAAGCCCTGGAGTTATGATAGGCAAATGACTGAATTCTTCTTTTCCTCCATTTTTTTCTCATTCTGTAAAAACCAAGTCAGAATGATGCTATTTCTTAGGATCGTGGTGATTATCAAATCCTCACCATTTACACAAATGCTTGATGCCTTGGACTAGGGAGACGGCTCAGTGGTTCAAGTGCTCGCCACGCATGTAAAAGGACCACAGTTCGAATCTCTGGATCCCACGTCAAAATGTGCAGTGAATGTGGCATCCTGACTGCGATTCCAGCCCTGGAAAGCAGAGCCTGGGAATCCTCAGAGCTAATCAGATTGACCCTATCGGTTAGCCCTGGGTTTCATTAGAGACCCAGCCTCAAAACGGTAAGGTGGAAGACATTAACCTTGCCCCTGCACATGCATATGTGCTCATGTAACTCCCCTCAGCCATACCTGCACACATACAAACACGCATATACACATGCACCCCTGCCATAAACTGGGGAGATGGCTCTGGTTAAAGCCTTTGCCTTATAAACAAAAGGCCTGAATTTGGAATCTTTAGATACCAGTAAAAATGCTGGGTGGAAAAATGACGGCGTCCTATCATTTAGACCCTGGGAGGTGGAGGCTGGGAAATCCCAGAGCAAAGGATGATCCCTGATGTGATCTTTAGCCTCCACAGGCACACACACACACATGTCCTCTTGTACAAACACACACACACACACACACACACACACACACACACACACACACACACACACCAAAAAACCAAGTACAGAAGAATAAAGGCACATATTTCCGTTTATTCTTGCACACAGGGATAAACATCGCTAGGTCCTTGACGAGCGGCATTTCTCTGTAGTCGGATATCCAGACAAGAACAGGGAACAGGTGTCCGAAAGACAGCTTCTGCACACGCTCTGTGGACCAGCTTCTCTCAAACAAAACTGCCTTGTTGGCATGCTTTCGAGTCAATATATTGAGCACCTGCCATTTTTAATGGCTGGATAGTATTCCACATCTTATGTTTTCTAATTGTATCAGTTCATAATGCATGTAACACAACACCTCCAAGCTCAGTGGCTAAAGACAGCAGCCATTTAGTCCTGCTCCTGGGGACGGACTCCTGCGTCGAGGTCTCGATAGGAGATTGCTCTTAGAAATGAAGTCAGAGAAGCATGACATGGCAAAGCAGCAGAAGGAAGCTGACTTCCGCTACAGTTTGAGTCCAAGGAGAGTTCCAGAACGAAACTGCAGCCAGCATGGGTCCCACTCAAAGGTCCTTCATTAACCCTTTGCCAGCTGCAAGTGGAGAGATGGATCAGCCAAGGGCAATCTTCCAGAGAAAATGAAGCGACTATTCATACATAGTCAGTATTCCAGCAGAGAGATGGTAAATGTTATATCATTGGTGATCTACAAAAAATAAAGCAGATTGTGGAGGAACTTGTCTGTAAAATCCCATTGCTACTATGGCTGTAGGATGGGAATCAACTGCTTCAGGAGTTGTCTCTGCAGTTAAGGTGTTTACTGCTCAAGCAGAAGGACCGGAGTTCGGATCTCCAGATCCAAGTTAAAAAAAAAAAAGATTCATAGGCACAGCAGAGCCAGGGAATCCCCAGGGCAAGCTGGTGAGCCAGACTAGCTCTAATGGTACTCTTAGGATTTAATTAGAGGCCCAGGCTCACAACAATAAGGTGGAAGAGTGACTGAGACTGAGTTCAAACATCACCCTCAGGCTTCCACATGCTGGTGTTCACATATGCATACTGGGAAAATGTCTATGGTCTGTGCAATGGAGCCCAAGTTGGTTCTCAGGAAGGCAAGTGAGAAGTGACCTGTGTCAGGCTGGACACAGGGTGGTGGTAGGAGGTGGAACAGTGGCCACGTTGGTTGAGGATTTCCTTCTGAAACTGCATGGCCAAAGGTCTACAATTCTCCTCTGCGCTCCTGGCTGTCTTATGAGGTAGGGCTACCAAAAACTTTCCATTTTACAGATGGGGAAAACTGAGGCTGGAAGGGAGAAGCATCTCACTGGCCTTCTAACACGTCTGTTATTCTCCCATCTTGAGTCATAGGAGATGGACAGAAATATGATCTAGCCTCTAAGTGTGAGGGTCACAGGTAGACCGTGACCTGGGGGCCACAATTTTGAGACCCCCTCTTCCCAAGACATTAATATGGTAGAAGACTTACTTCAAGGGAAAAAGTCTCCAACTCAGCAGTGGTTTCCTCTAGCTTTGCTCCCCGCCCCCAATGTTTACCTGAAACTTCTTTCAAGTTCTGCCGGGGGACAGAGAAGAGGGGAGGATGGGAATCCTCGGGGGGCTCAGGTTGCTGCTCAGCTCACCGGCATAGCCTGACAAATCCAGTGGGTAAAACCCATTAATTAGCAGTTTTGGAAACAGTTGCAAAGTTAATTATTCTGTTTTCTGATGAAAGAAAGCTAATTTTTGGCATTTACCCTGACAGTGACATGAACTAACATTTTTCGAGTTGACATCGCTCAAGATAAATGATGCTGGGAGCCATTTGTGTGCACACATCCTGCCCACAGCTCACAGCGCAGGACTGACTGCCGTGGGTGTCTTGGCCACAGTCTCTGGCCCCATGCGTTTGTCGGGGAGGATGGGGAGGGGGTGAGACAAGGAAGGGGAGCCTCTTGGGGGTGGAGGGTGGCAAGAGACAGGACAGTCCACACTGGGAAGGCTCAGTGGTGGAGAGCATGTTCACTTAATTAAGTTTCGCTCTGTCAGAGAGCTCGTGGCTTGTCTGCTTTGTCTATCTGTGCATCTGTCTGTCCATCGGTCATGAGATGCATTCCCCAAGGAGGAACCGATCACTATTTTTTTTCCAAGCATTTGTTTCCAACTTGAAATCTCCCCACGGACCTACAAGGCCTATGTATCCAACTACCTGCTGACCTTAAATGAGCATGGTGAACTCAGCACACCACAGAGGGACCCAGGTTCCCCGCCAATGTTTGCTCTCCCCAAGTCTTTCCCTGCAAAGCTAACGGCCACAGCATCTATTCAAAAGCCCAAGCCAGAGCACACCATCTCTTCTGGTAGCTCCCTTCCCCTCGATCCTTCCCCTCGCCGGTTCATCATCCAGGTCTATCTTGGTGGTCGCCTCCTAAGTGACTCCAAGACACATCTCGTGCTTTTTGTACCACTACCCCTGCCCCTGCTCTGAATCACTATTGCTCCTTTGAACTCACTGCTATTCTCTGGAGGACTGAGGAGCACACATGGAAAATCTCTTGCATTTTCTTGGTGCTACACTGAAAAAATAAAACAAAATAAAATAGATGGCTCTGTGTGTGTGAACGTGCACACATACATGTGGAGGTAAGAGGGCAACTTCCAGTGTTGTTTCTCTGGAGCTCTATATATACTGTTTGAAACAGTTTCTCTGGCTGCCCTGACCTCGGGTCATCAGGCCTGTGTGGCAAGTGCTTTTACATGCCGGGGCATCTCTCTGATACACTACCCACATTTTCAGGGTCCATTTCTAAGTGTGGCAGGGGAAATTTGTGTTCAACAGAACAGGTCAAAATGACCCTCTTTCTGTGCTTTCCTCTGTTCAACCCTCGTCAGCCACAGAGAGAGAAAGAGAGAGAGAGAGAGGGAGAGAGACAGAACATACAAAGTGGTCCATGAAACTTCCCACAGGATAAGATGTAGAACCAGGCACACCTGGGGCTCAGTTGGTAGAGCGCTTGGCAAACACACACAAAGCACTGGGTTCGACTCTCAGCACTGCATAAACTGAGTGTGATGGCGCGTATCTGTCATCTCAGCACTCAGGAGTAGAGGCAGAAGTTCAAAGTCATCATCCTTGTCTATATGCGGAATTGGAGGTCAGCCTGGGCTACATGAGACCCCCCAAAACAAGGAAGTAGGAACTCCTCCTCCAGGCCTTCAGGGTCTTGCACGGTCTGCTCTTGTCTTCCTCACTTGCCTTCTGCCGCTCTCTCTCCACCCGGCTCATGCAGTGACTTCGGGCTTTGGTTCCCTCTGCCCGTCCCCCGCCCCTAGTCTTTCCAGCGCATTGTCCTTCATGTTGCTGAAGCATGATTGCAATGGAGGGATGGACAGGTGTCCAGGTGAGACAGGTGAGAGCCCCTGGTAGGGCTTGGAGCAGTCAGGATACCTACTCAGCAGGTCCCTCGGTGGTCATCTCTCTCTCTCCCTCTCTGTCTCTCTGCTTCTCAAGGACTGAGCTGTGATCACTTGCTCTAGGCGGCATCTCTCTTAACACAGGCAAATTAATTGGAAACAGATGTCAAGTCGTGGGAGTTAAATACAGACATCTTATCAAATGTCAGCCCTTCCCCTAGGCCATCAGGGAGTCCTCCTGTCCCTTCCTCACCAGGGGACCAGGAGAAAGCCTCCTCCACTTGCTGGTGGCATGGTTGACCCCAAGGGTCTTTTCAAACCCTTCACTAAAAGCTCAAGGCAAATGACAACTACGAAGCCCAGAATCTACTAATTGTATTTATTTGCATCAATGTGGACATACTGAGTTGGCCACCTCCATTCTTGGTCCCTTGAGACAGAGTCATGGGCTGGTCTGTGACGGAGACAGTAAGTAGCTCAGGCTGGCCTTGAGCATGCTATGAAATTGAAGATGGCTCCGAAGTTTTGATTCTCTTGCCTCCAGCTTCAAGTGCCGGGGTCACAGGCACGTACGGCCCCGCCTGGTTTGTGCAGTGCTGGGGGATGGAATCCAGGGTTTCCAAGCTCCGCCCCCTCCAGTGGCCACAGGGGCCTCAGATTGTAGGAGCTGGGAAGGGACATTTTATTTATTTTTCCACTTCAAAGAGGGTGAAACTGACATCTGTCCAAGGCCGCTCAGTGGATTCATGACAGAGTTGCATTTTTGACCTAAAGTCACAGACTGTTTTCTAACGTGCAAATATGATGTCATCTCCCTTCAAGCCTTCCTTTGCCTGGAGAATAAACCAAAATTCCTAGGCAGGGGTGGAAGTTGTCTTTATCCTCTTCTCTTTTACCTAGGCCTTATCTCCCCTGTCTTTCTAAATATCTTTTTTTTAAAAAAATATAGTTATCTATTTATTTAGTGTGTATGTGAATCAGAGGGCACTGTTTGTCCTGTGGAGGGCCAAGACTGACTTCAGGAATCATCCTGGATTGCTTCTACCTCCTTCTTGCTTTGCTCTGGGATTTTCCAGGCTCCACCCACCAGAGGCAAAAGTTTTTAGGTGGGACCTGGGATCCAAACTCAAGACCTTCTGCTTATGAGGGAGTCTTAACCCCTAAACTATTTCTCCAGCCCTTTCCCAGCCTTTCTAGGATGAGGGACTACTTATACTCATAAACACATTGCTTGGAATTGATTTTTCTTGGTCTTTGATGTTTCTTCTGTCTTCCCACCTAGCTAATAAACTCCTTTTCACCTGTGCAATCCAGCACAAATCTCCCCTTAAAAGTCCTCTTGATTCTCAGGTCAAATAATCTCCTCGTTTCTTCTTCTGGGAGCTTCTAGTCACTATGATTATTTGTGTATCTCTCGGTCATTCCTTTGCTGCCCCAAGTCCCCGTGTTTTAGTTATTTCTGCTTCCTTGGATTCAATGAAGTCTGACTTGACATTGCCAAAGCCCTTTCTTTTCCTTCCTTAGCATCTTCATAGCATCCAATGACACCGAAATGTTTTCTCTCTTCGCCCCTGTGGTTCTCACCTCCCATTTCTCTGGGCCACCTCAGGCTCCTTAGCAGTTCGCTTTCCACAGTGATCACCGGAGGCAGGTAAACTTTACAAAGCAGAGAGGTTTCTGTGGCTCACACTTCTGCAGACTCCGGAGCATGGGGCCGGTCATCTTGGGTGAGGGATTCATGGTGTCAGGGCAGGAGCGGGTGTGGATGGGAGGAAGAAACGGCAAGGTAGAGGGGTACAGGGGTCAAGATCACACTTCATTTATTAGAGAGAAAGAGAGACAAAGAGAGAGAGATTAAGGACAGATAACTTTTGGAAGTCAGCTCCCTTTTCCACCATGTGGACTCAGGAGATTAGACTCAGGTTATCAGGTTTGCATATAGACATCTTGACTCACTGAGCACCATCTTGTTGGCCAATCACACTTAAAGAATTGATTTTGTGTGTGCGCGTGTGCATTTATGCACATGGGTACAGGTGTGTGTATGGTGAAGTCAGAAAACGATCTTAAGTGTGGGCTTTAGGCTCTTTCCACCTTCTGTTTGAGTCTCTCATTAGCCTGGAACTTCTCAGTGGAGGGCAGGTTCGCTGGCCCAGCAGCTCTGAGCAACCTCCCATCTCTGTGTCCATCTCACAGTCTTGGGATCACAGACACACACATTTGTGCACTCAGCTTTTTTACGTGAGTCCTAGGGTTCTGAGCTCAGGACCTCACACTTGTGAGGTGAATACTTTTCTGACTGAGCCATCTCTCCAGTTCCCCACCTTCTCCCAGGTCTTGCTCTTATCACAGCTTACTCTTGTTGATGCTCAGGCCTCCCGTGGGAGCTACCTTACTTTCTTCCAAGGGTAGCTGTTCCAGTGATTTGAAGGACTTCCGCTAGGCTCCGCCTCTCAATACTCCCATGCCTTGAGTGACAGGCTGAAACCACATTTACACAGTAGCAACCTGCCATGTGGACAGTCCCTCTTCTGCCTCTCTCAAACCGAGCTTGCTCAGGCCCATGTCCTGGTCTTCTCTTGTTCTTTCTGAAAAGTTCTGTCTGGTTCGGAGTCGATGTTTCCAGAGATTTTGCCTGTCTCCTCTCTCAGGACACTCTTCCCTCCACTTCCGGCCCAATCAGCCTCTTTTTAAACATCTGGCTTTCAGTTCAAAGGTTCTTCTACCCTGAGGGTCTTTCCCACAGTGTCTAAGCATCAGAGACAAGCCACAGATCTGGCAGAGCAGCATGTGGGGTGTCTAAGGATGCTGCCGTGTCCAGTATCATCAGATGGGGGCTCAGCTCCTCATTCCCGAGGTAGGAAAGTGCTGGCATCCTTTGTGCTATTAACTTCCCATGGTAAACCTCCAATGATTGTGATAAAATGCTTAGCAGAATGTGACTCAACCTCATAAAAGCAGGATTTAGTGCCACTTCAAGATGTCAGGTTAACTCCGACACTGGAGTTGGTGTGCACTTCAATTTATGCCTGACTTACTTCTGGGGGGTGGCCTGAGGCTTTAGAGAAGTGACAGGTGCCATGCTTACCTCCTCAATCTAGCTCCCCAGGAAGACATAGGACAGGAGGTTTCTTAGCAGGGACCAGGAACAACCAAGTATTTTTAAAAGAAATAGTCTGTAAATGAGACATCTGTGAGAAGAGGCTCCAGAAACAGAGCTATATTCAAGTTCTGCTAGGTAATCGATAGTACCTATTTTCCCTGGATGTGAGGGTGCATTGCTAAAACTAGGGAAATCCTAGCACGGGAGGGTGACTGGTCTGCCTGGCTCCTGGCTCCACCATGTGTCTTTTGTGGAGTGCTGGACCCCTGTTCATCTCTGGTTCACCACGACACCCATGACTTTCCAGGCCTTGGAGACTTATGTAATAGGTGACTAGGATGTAAGATTGTGTGAGAGAGCTCCTTCCCCATTCTTGGGAGAACATTCTGGAGAGGAAAGAGAAGGAGGTTGTTAAGGTTTTTTGGTGGAACCCAAGAAGTAAGCTGAGTGCCAATCTGAGTTTGGGCCTCTGGCTATTTATACATAAATACATGTATATATACACACACATGCATATATATATGCATGTTTTGAAACAGAATGAACATATTACATACAGATTTAATATTTTATTTGATAAAGAGAGGAAGATTGGGAAAGAGGGGAAAGAAAGAGAGAGAGAACAAGAGTGTATGAGTTCCAGGCATGCCAAAAGACAACTTTTGGAAGTCTGTTATTCTTTTACTATGTGGGTTCAGGGATCAAACTCAGGTTACCAAGTTTGTTTGCAGACACCTTTTCTCCCCGAGCCATCTTGCTAACCCGTTTCTGGCTATTTCCATATGGCTGCCTGGGACTGGAAGTAGGAGGAACTAAGGGTGCTTGCTTGGGCTTTATGCTTAGCATGTATAGAGCCTGGGGTAAAATATCCTCACCTGGCTCATGGTACCCTGGCTGCTTGTTCATAATCTGATGCTTGCTGGTCCCCAGCATTTAAAAATAGCAAGCATGAGAAATGATAAAAATATTTCCTATTAATTACAGTGTGTGAAAGATATAACACTGGCCATATGTTATTAATGATATTTTTCCTTTGGAAAGTAACTATAATAAAATTTATTTAAAGCATCGACTGGAGGTTAATTAGTAGTTAAGCCTGATATTTTACAGTTAACTCACTAATGTGGAGGTGATTATTCACTAATAGTAATGAAGCAGTTCTTACTTTGGGTCCAAGCTTACTGGGTTTTCTCCTGCTAGCATGCGTTTTGCCTGAGAGTTGAAATCCCGAATTGTGAAGAAATAAATGTTGCTTTGAAAGCACACAAAAGAATTGCTGATTTAAAAAAAAATAATACAAGACTTATTTTGAAATAGTAATCTACAACTGCTCATAAAAGTGCATTGCTTGAGTGTTTCATTTGAAAACCTTAGATTAGAACTAGAAGTCAAGGTTCTGGGGAGATGGGTCAGTGGGTAATGACATGAACGGAGACACTTAAGGAACTTGGTTCTGTCTCTGAGTCCAAGTGATGCTAGCATGAGAGGAAGAGAAAATGGTTTTACCGGGATGATCTTGTCTGGGCTGGTTATTTCCAGGTTCTTGTCATCTTATTCAAATACAGAGCACCCCTAGGATGCTGGGGACACCTGCTATTGTCTGCGACTTTGTCTTATGGAGTCCAGTAGGAAGAGCAATTGGTTGTTAAATGGCATTGTGTGTGTGTGTGTGTGTGTGTGTGTGTGTGTGTGTGTGTGTTTCTGCCTTGATTGACGGGCCTGGGTTATAAAAAGCCTTTCATAGTACACATGTCCTTTCCCATGATGCATTGTTTTAATCATATGCATGCCCAATTATGTGTAGGCATAAAATGGTAAGTAGGGGATTTTCCCCTAAAAGTTCACTCAGAGGACACAGTTTGCCTTACTGTGCACGCACCCAAAACAGAATCGGGCTGAAACAGTCTCCTGCCTTTAGCTGCTGGATGTTCCAGGACATGTTTGAATGGAAGCTGAATGCTAAAGGGAAGGAGTCAAAGGGTTGCTAAGGAGGAGCAATGTATACCACCGAAGTAGGGGCATGTGAAGCTTGAGGCAGGTAAGTCCTAGGTGACTAGGTACATTGTTTGGAGAGAGGCATGCATACACAAGCCAGGTAAAGCCCCACATTAATTGCTAAGCTATTGCTATGCATGCCTGACTCAGTAGCACAAGGATGCAGGTGGATTGCCGCATGTGGACGGGCGCCTGGCTGCTGTAGTCTTTGAGAGACTGGCCAGCCCAGCTCTCCTGCTCCTGGGTGAGAGGACTTCCTTATGTCTCCTCTGGGATGCTTTTGAACTAGGTCAGGGAGGTAGGCTCTATGTCTGGGTGTCCCCAAGAGCTGACAAGAAGTGAAATTAACCAGAGTCTGCTACAGATCACACTCCGGACAAATCTCTAGGATCCAGCAGTGTGGCGGGAGGCTCTGGAGCAGAAACCATGACAGAGACAGTTAAAATCAGGCCTTCCTGAAGATCCACTGGCAAAGCCCCCCCCCTTTACCTTCTCCCCTTTTCTGATACTAAACTATTCCGATGCCTTTTCCACACCAGAGAAGATGCTGCTTCCTTTCCTTCTAACAGGACACGTCTGCTTTTCCAGAGTTTTTTCCCCATGGTTTTCCTCAATCGGATGGTTGGGGAAGCAACTTCACAGTCAGAAAGTCTGAGCTTTGCCAAGTATGGGAGCCAGAACCTTACATTGCCTCCACCTCTCTGTGGTGACAAGGATGGCGCCTGCTGCCTGAGTTATGGCCCGTGTTCAGTGAGGTCACATAAGCAATGTGCCTTGGAGAGCAATGATGGTGATTCCACTTAAAAAAGGGCCCAGCTGTCAAGCACGGGTGGGAGACTCTGGGTTAATGAGGTTTATTTACTGTGGAATCCCTCCCGAGCTCTGAATCAGCTCTGAGCAGTATCGCTCGCTGTGATATCCTTAGTATGTCTGACTGTAGGATCCTGTTTTTGGAGGTCATCTTGTGGGAACATGTCCCCAGCCTCAGTTGTATAGGCAGGAAGATAGCTGTGGTCCCTGTGGAAGCCTACATCTGGATGCCTCTTTACTCTTGAGTGGGGGGAGTAGGTGTCCTACTTGAGGTAAAGGGGAAGACCCTCCACAAAGTGAAGGGACCTCCTTTTCTCCTGCATTGCATGACATCAAAAAAACAGGAACCTTATACTTGCATCCCATAAGCTCCTCACACATTTCCCACAATGCACAGGGCTTTATAACATGCAAGTGGACCTGGGCAGGTGGGAATGTAGCAGAAAGATGGCCCCAAAGGGCTTGGTATATACACCGTCCTCATACACAGTGTTACCACAACCCCAGCTGCTTGAAAGTCATTTATGTGAGTAGGAGTGGCTGCTTTCTGGATGACAGAGGAATTGTCATAGGCAAGAGGTAGCCCACTGAGTTATCCTTGCCTTCCTCTGTTGCTGGGGTGATGGGTGGAGGGCCACAAAGCCCTCTGGCAAAGGTAGGCCTGCACTCGGCAGTTCCTGTGCTTACGCTTCCGTGCTTTCCCTCAAGAAAACCACAGTGTCCTGCTTTAGGATGTGATGCGATGCTCCAGCCTACGGTGGATTCGTTAGTGAGAAGGAGGAGGAAAGCGGAGGAGGGGAGGGAGGATTTTGAGAGCCAGACGGGGAGCTTAGCAGTACTCGTGTATGAACTTCACCTTTGGTGCACGAATTCAGGACTCGAGACAATTTAAGGGAACTAGGGGTTTATTTTTGCTTAACGATTCTCAGTTGTACTTCATCAGCTAGGCAGAGAGATTTTCACCAGCATGAGGCGCTGGGGGAACTGGCCTTACCCTTTCCACGGGAATGGCTGCGAGAGGAGCACACTTCCCCTTTGCCTGCATGCCTGCATGCCAAAGTATCCGGTCAGTCCTCCCCATCTTATCTACCTATCCCCCCACCCCCCAAGGGGGTGCTTCCACCTGCCGCAGACTGGGTCTTCCCCACATGCATTAGCCAGTCTCCCTCAGGCTTGCTCAGGGCTTGCTCTAACTACTAAATCTTCACAAGTGTGCCCAAAGTTTCGGCCCTCAATTGCTAAACGGACATCTGTGTCTAACTGGCAGAACCAGGGTCTTTGACTGTCCTGTGGCTGATCAGCTAGTGGGTGAGGGAAGGAAGTCAACAGGCCGAGGTGGGGCATATACTCCTCCCCATCCCCTCTCCTACAGCTTCGATGCAGGTGGTGTGAAGTCATTCAGGATGAGCACTGTGGATCACTCAGTATTGCCACCTTGCTCTTTGGCATGGCATTTGTGGGGCCACAGTACCAGTCAAACAACCCATTATGAAGGGGGACCCTGGGAACAGTGGGCACATGTACTTAGAACCAGTGATGGTGACAGTAGGGGTGGTGGCAACAGGCTTTCCTAATCCTGTCTGGAGGGAAGGAAATCAGGGATGGGAGGAGAAAGAGGAGGAGGGGAGGGAAGATCTTGAGAGCAGGGCGAGGGGGCGGGGCAGGTGGGAGGTAAGGGGCAGAGGGATCAGGGGTCTCTGACTGGGAGGCATTCAGGGCAGGGTGATGTGTGAGTGACACCCGGTGACTTGAGAGAGTGAAGAAGTTGGCGGCCTGAAAGGGCGGGAGACAGAAAGCAGGGCTTTTCAATATGAGCATTCATGTCGCACTGACAGCAGCCATTTATCAAGCCCTGAATGGGAGCCCAGGGCCGGCACCGCCAAAGGGCCCTGGTTAAACTTTTACCTGCCCATGAAAGGGCCCAGGCTGGGCCAAACAGCAGTTCTTCCTTCAGATGCTGCGGGGGCGGATGATCCACCAGGAACCATCTGTTGGAGCAGGAAGATTGGCACCAGGAGATGACCAGAGGACAGGGTGTTTCCGGATGCAGAGATGCCCCCCCCACCACTGGCATTCCAGGCCTGCTGGGGGTAGGGATCTGCCTCCCTTGGGGACTTGGGAAGGATCACTCCAAACCCTGGACTAGGAGCCGGCCCCCAAATCAATCTCGTAAGGTTGACTGTGGGACGGGGGCCACTGGAGGTATATTGTGCTAAGGGATTTCACTGGCATCTAGCTTCTCTCTCTCTCTCTCTCTCTGTATACATATGTTTGTATGTATGAGTCTGCAGTCAGAGTGGATGTCAGGTGTCTTCCATAATCTCTCTCCACATAATTTTTTCACAAGTCTCTCTTGGAACCTGGAACTTACCAGTTTAGCTACACCGACTAGCTAGCATCCTCAGGGAGTCTCCTGTCTCTACCTCCCTAGAGCTGCTGCAAGTGGGTTTTGGAGTGGGTTCTGGGGCTTGAACTCATGCTTGCGTAGCCCACGCCTTCTTGTCTGAGCCATTTCCCCAGTCCTCCCTAGCTCAATTAAGAAAAGTGCCACGCAATGCTTCCCGTGTGTCAGGCAGGCTGTGTAACCTCCTCCTGCCTGGTCCCCTGGCTTGTCCTAATTGCTTTGGGGGCTAAACAGGGGGCCTGTGAGGGGTCTGCCTGTGTGTCCTGCATGGAAGATATTAAGGAACAGAGTCCCTCTCGGTTTTTCATGTCATTAATTGGTGATCTTCAGACTCTGAGATGGCATTTCCCCTCTCCCATCCCTTATTTCATTATCCTCAGTTCAATACACACCAGTGCGGCACGAGGCAGCCTGCTCGGGTAGATTAGGAATTATTTAAATGAGATGAGGATGTATGGGTAGTTAAAAACGCAGTCTTCTATTCTGCCCTAATTATGCATCAAATTACATTACAGCGATTCCCAAACATAAACTTGCTGAGAACCTCAGAAGAGAGGTTCTAAGAACTTGAGGGGAAAAACAAAACAGGGTGTAGGGCATGGTGGGGCAGTGGTCCTGGATTCTGAATGTGTTCTGAAACCTGGTGCAGGTGTGCACGTGTGTGTGCATGAATGCGTGAGCATGTGTGTGTTCTTCTTCCTGCCTTCTTTCTCTCCCTTTCCTCCTCCTTCCTTTTTCCCTCTTCATTTTTCTTTCTCTCTCTCCTTTTCTCCCTTTATCTCCCGTCCCTCCTCATCTTCTCCTTCTCTCTCTCTCTTTCTCTCTTCTCTTCCCTTCCTTTATTCCTTCTTCCCTCCTCTCCCTTCTCTATCTCGTCAGTCTGGTCCACTTAGGCGTAACCATCTGTTGCAGTCAGTCTGCATGGTTGCTGATAAATGACCATCAAACGGCTTAAGGGAACAAGGGATTTATTTTCTCTTACGATTACTGGTTACGGTTCTTAGTCCAGTTTGATAGGAGAGCACACACCAACACCAGGGCTGAGGGAACCGGCCACACCATCACCACATAATGGCTGAGAGAGGGACAATCCTTACTTGCCAGACCAGCATGCCTGGCCAAATATACAGAAGGATGCCGCCTTCCTCAACCAGCTCTCAGTATTTTATTCACCTGTTCAGGGCTAGTCCCACCCACCATGGACTCAGCTTTCCCCATCAGCAGACAACCTCCTGCAGGTTTGCTCTGGGCTTAACTCAACCATTAATTCTTTACAAATGTTCCCAGAGCTCAAACCCTCAACTGTCAAGTTGACACCTGTGTCCAACTATGACACCATCTCAGGCCCTGTAGCTATGGCTGAGCATCAAGAAGTCATGCCTGTCTCTGGCAGGTCAGGAACTAGTAGACCAAGCACTCTGGTCCAGTAGTAGGCAGACAGACTCTTGTGGCAGCCTGAGTTGATAGTTTACCTTCTCTGGCATGAGTTATACTTGGATCTGGGTACTCCCTGGTGGAAACTTTGGCATCAAAAGCACCTAGTTCTCGGGGTCTTTCCTTGGGGACTGCTGATCTGGAACAGTGTCCTGCCAGCTCTGCCTCTGAGATCTTGTTAAGTCATCGACCTCTTGGGGGTTGGATGGGAAGAGGTGGAGGGAGCTGGTCAGTGCCCTGGGCCCTGGCTCTCCTGGCCTCTGGTGTTCTGCAAAGCGCAGCCATCTCATGCAGTACAGCAGCCTTACACGTCTTTGTGGGGACCTCAACAAGCTAAGCCGAGGGGTTCAACGCAATGTTGCTGCTCAGCCGAAAGGTTTTACCCACCATTTATGACTTTTCCTTCTGAGTCCCACCGTTCCATCCTCAGGGGTAAGACTAGCTCGCTCATGCTTTCTTTCCCAATTCCTCTTCCTGGAGAAAGCTGTCCTCTAAGCACCTCCTCGACTTTGCAAAAGAAACTGGACTCCCTGCTCCTGACCTTGAGGCCTCTCTGATTTGCAAGTTTTGCTTACTTTCCTTTTAAAAGGAAGTGCTCCTAATTAAGGTATCCCAAACCTTTGCGTTATTTTTGGAAGCCACTTCCTTCTTCTTTTTCATTTTCTTTCTTTCTTTTTTTTTTGGTAAAACAATTTGTGCTAATTAGGTGTAAAAATCATTCCTGGGAAAATTATGTAATTGACACGCAATTTATGAACTAGACCTCTAATGTTATTTTGTGCTGCTGTTTGGCTGTGCAATTAGTAGATAGCGTGCCTGGCGGGCCTGGGTGAGTGTGTTCCTAGGCAAGGCGACTGGGTGATTGCTGCTCTCCAAGTGATACCCCAGGTCCTCACCGGGGAGCCCCAGCCTCCTCAGAGCACCTTGGGTAGTGCCGATTGGACACCGACACTTGCCTTCTGACTGTGGCTTTGGGATGGTTGGGTGTGGCTTTCTGTGCTCCTGGCCACTCTCAAATACTCAGCTGCCCTGAAAGCTTCCTGGGTGTTGCTGAGGGGAAGGAGACAGGTGGGTTTTATCTTTATTTAAAAAATTTTTTTGAGGCGGACTTTTGCATACCCCATGCTGGCCCCAACTCCCCGAGTAGTTGAGAAAGATCTTGAACTCCGGATCCTCCTACTTCGTGCCAGGTGCTGGGGTTACAGGTGTGCACAACCATGCTCGCTATATGCAGTGCTAGGAGTGGAACCTGGGCTCTGTGCACCCCAGGCAAGCAATCTGCCAACTGAGTTATCTTCCCAGCCCTATTGGGTGTGTTTTGATTGACAACTTGCATGAGAATGTCAGCCACACCACTTTTTGTAAAGCTTCCTCTGCTCTGGCCGGAATGTGGCAATTCCCAGAACCATCCTCTCCAGTCACTTCCCTAGATCCGGGACCTCCCACCCTATTGACTTCAGGAGATGGATTATGATTTCTCTCACCCTCTTCCTCACCCTGTGATTCTCTCGCCCTGCCAGTTGGCACTGGGATTCTGCTGTCTTCCTGTACACCACAGCATTTCCCTTCAGCGGCAGGTTTTTTTCTTAAATGTCATAGAGTCTCTGGCTAAGTCACTCACAAAATATTGGAAGCATTGCAGATCTGATTCAGTTCTTGTGGCTGGGATGGTGGGATGTTCTCCTGCGGGCTATGGGAAGCAAGAACTGCAACAGGAAGTGAGAGGAAACAGGAAGGCTTCTGCCCTTTTCTCTTTCTTTCCAGTCCGTCTTTCTGCTGTTCCTCTGGCCAGCGCCCACTATGAACTCTTTGGATCAGGGAGAAATGTTTTTTGTTTTCTAGCACCTGTAGGAAGTGTGGGTCAAGACCAGAAGGCAACAGCTGAGTAACTGATACGTCAGTCAACGAGCGCTTGGCGTAGCTGGAGACTGTGTGTGTTTTGAAGTATGAAGTCAGAGTTGAGGGAGGTGATGAAGGAAACGAGAGCAAAGCATCTCTTCTGGTTGTAGAGGTGATACCTTAGAATATGCAGATCCTCCAGATGTGGGGAAGAGAGGGTAGTAAGTGGTGAGGGGTGGTAATGAGTGGTGGTGGGTGATGGAGTGAAGGTGGGTGGTAAGTAGTGATAGGTGGTGGGGGGTACATGGAAGGGGGCGCAGGGAAGGAAGCCTCACTTCTCTGTCGTTTCTGGGTGAAAGGTGCTTCCTGCTGTGTGTAAGGAGCTCAGAGCAGCGTCCTGTGGTGGGTTGGACTCAGTTCTGCAACTTTTTTGTCTCTGAGTCTAAAGAACTCAGCCTGGCATTAAAGATCCATTTTTGAGTTCATGTGATTTTTTTTTCTAGGTATTTCTACAAAGCTTACCCTTCCAAAGAGGAATTTTGGCATTGGCCCTTGAGATAATCGCATTTTTTCCACCTACTTGCATACAGAAAAGTTTAAAGAAGCAAATAAAAATCATTTGTAATTACACCTCCGAAAGATGACCATACTTAACATTTTGGCCTTTCTTTTCTGCACAATTATATTCACTTTCAAGGTACACAGCTTGGTTTCTTGCTTTTTTTCTACCCCTCCTCTGACATGAGTATTTTTCAAAGGCTAATACTCATGTTTTATATGCTTTTCTTTGGTGTGTGTGGGGGTGCTTAGTGGGGAAAGTGTTTGCTGGCTGTCCAAGCACGAGGACCCAAGGTTCAGAACCAGCGCCATGTATAAACTGGGCATGGAGGTGTATACCTGTGATCAGTGCTGGGAGGTGGAGACAGAGGGTCCTAGGAACTGGTCTAGCCAATCAGTGAACTCCAGGTTCACTGAGAAACCCTGTCTCAAAAATAAGATGGAGGGTGATAGAAGATACCTGACTTTAATCTCTGGTCTTCACGTGCATAGGTGCACCAGCATACATGTGCACATATATGCATATGTACAACCCCACCCCACACAAAGGTATGTTTTTATACCCAGTGGTCTAATATTCCATTCTTTGGCTATACCATAATTTGTGTGGGATATTTTGTTTTGTTATATTTTGCTTTGGGGACCAGTTTTCTTGTCTCTGTCTCTGTGCCTGAGCCTTTTGTGTATATCAAAAATGTCCTTAGGGTAGAACCTCAAAGGATGACTAGCTAAATCATGCATTAAAGATACTTTTATTTTTTATTTGTTTATTAATGTGTGTGTGTGTGTGTGTGTGTGTGTGTGTGTGTGTGTGTAGGGGGAGGGCATGTATGTCCTATGGCACACATGTAGGGATGAGAGGACTTTCAGGAGCTGGTTCTGGCCTTCCACCTTTTGAGGCAGGGTTTCTCTCGTTTCTCCTGATGTGTCGAATACTTGGGGTTGGTTGCCCCCGGAACTTCTGGATGATTTCCACTCTTACCGAAGAAGAGTTGGGATTATCAATACATGTGACCACATCTGGCCTTTTATGTTAGTATTGGGGATTGAAATCAGGTCATTGGGTTTGTGTGGAAAGTACTTTTAGTTACTGAGCCATCTTGTCAGCCTTATTCTTTTTTCCTTCTTTCCTTCCTTCCTTCCTTCCTTCCTTCCTTCCTTCCTTCCTTCCTTCCTTCCTTCCTTCTTTCCTTCCTTTTTTCCTTCCTTTTTTTTCTCCCTTCCTTCTTCCCTCCCTATCTACCTCCCTCCTTCCTTCTCTTCATTCTTCCTCTTTTCTTTTTCTCTCTCCTCCCTCTCTCGTTCCCTCCTTCCTTTCTTTCTTTCCTTCTTTGCTCTTCTCTTTTCTTTCTCTCTTTTCCTCCCTCCCTCCTTCCCCTTCTTTTCTTCCTTCTCCTCCCTCCCTCTAACCTCTATTCCTCCGTCCCTCTATTTCTTCCTTTGAGTCAAGCCCTGCTGACTTAGAGCTCGCTATGAAGACCAGATAGGCTTTGAACTTGTTGCAATCCTCCTGCCTCTACTTCCCAAGTGCTGGGTTACAGGTGTGCACAGTCCCACCTGACTAAAAACACCTTTTACTGTAAGAAAAAAATTGAATATGCACACAGAGGCTAGCATGAAGAAGCTACCTATGATCACTCAGCTTTGCCAATGACCTACATTCTGATAGTTGTACTTTAGATAACCCATCCCCTCGTTTTTCTTGGCCCATCTTTTTTTTTTAAATTTTTTTATTATTATTATTTATTCAACTGTGTGTATGTGCGTGTGCGTGTGCATGTGCGTGTGTGTGCGTGTGTGTGTGTGTGTCTGTGTATGTGTAGAACCACGGACGAATCGGGAACCACCATGGACGCCTCCACCTCCTTTAGCCCCGAGATTCACAGGCTCCGCCCTACCAGGACCAGAAGTGCAGGCCGCCCCCCCCCCCACTTCCACCTGGCGTCTATATGTGGGATCTGGGATCTGAACTCAGGACCTTCCGCCTGCAAGGCAGAGGCTTAACCCCTGAGCCACCTCTCCAGCCCTTTTCTTGGCCCATCTTAAGATGATCCCAAATGCTGTATCATTTCTCCCATGAAAGATGTTTTACCTCCATTATAAGTAAAATAACTTCTTATAAAGATAACCATGAGCACACCTACCAAAAGAAGACCAAGTTCTTAATGGCATCTAATTTTTGATCATGTTCAATTTTTCCCAATTATCTAAAAAAAGTCTTCATACTTTCAACTTACTTGAATAGGGGCCCAAAAGAAAATCCATACTTTGTATTTTGTTGATGTGGCTCAGGGATTGCTCTTAGTCTACTCCTTTCACTTTCAGAACCACACTCCTGTATGATGTAGTACTGTTTGTCCCCCCCATTTGTCTGTGTGTGTGTGTGTGTGTGTGTGTGTGTGTGTGTGTGTAGATTGGAAGCTGATGTAGAGAATCTTCCTCAGCTGCTCTCCACTGTACTCTTCAAGGCAGAGTTTCTCAATGGAGTCCAGAGCTCACTGACAGGCCAATCTCATTAGCCTGCTTCTTCTGGAGATACTCCTGTCTCTGCTTTCCTAGGTTGGAATTATCGGTGGGCTGCCCACATCCAGCCAGCATTCATGTGAGTGAGCTCTGGTCTTCTTTTCTGACAACTGCTTTATCTGCTGATCAACTTTGTACAGTTCTAGATCTATAACAGAAGAGGGTTTAACAATCTGGGCTCTGCAAGCTGCTTGAGCACACACGTCTTGCCCATCGTCAGTACTGAACATCATTGTGGCTTTAAAAAGTCAGCATAGGGGCTGGAGAGGTGGCTCAGGGGTTAAGCCTCTGCCTTGCAGGCAGAAGGTCCTGAGTTTAGATCCTAGACCCCACATATAGATGCCAGGCGGAAGCAGGGGGCGGCCTGGGTTTCTGGTCCTGGTAGGGCGAAGCCTGTGAATCCCGGGCAGAGTAAACAAGGAGGAGGTGGAGGCGTCCATGGTGGTTCCCGAATTCATCCGTGGTTCTACACACACACACATACACGCGCACACATGCATACATGCACAATTGAATAAATAATAAATAAAAAAAATTTAAAAAAAAGTCAACATAATGGGCAAGCAGTCCCACTTGCTTTCCATCCTTCTAAGCATGAACGAACATTTTTTCCAGTTGCACATTAGCTGTTTGTATTTCTTTCGATATGAATTATCTGTTTTGACCTTTGCCCCTTTTAAAAAGCAGTATTGATTATCATGCCTGAGTCTGAAGCAGGGACAAATTTAAAATTTTTATGTAGTCATGTTTATTATCTTTTCCTTTGTGATCCCCCCCATTTTTTTAATGCTTAGAAAGTCTTTTCCCTCCTTAAAGGTCCACTCAGCTATATTTTTTTCTTTTTACTAATTTTTAAAATTCTCAGAGAATCCTATAAGGCCAGACCCTTGATCTAGTACCATGGGTTGAACAATTCTGCCTTTTTTCTGGTTTACTGTGTCTATAGCATGCTCTAATGATATATGGCATATGTGTGTATATCTAGCCGTGTGTGCAAGCATATGCATACACATTGGTCTGTCCAGAAGGAACTTGTGCGAGCACTGGCTTCCTGGGGATGTCCTTGGGTGCTAGTGAGTGCCCCCACGATAGGCAGAATATGGTCAGGTATCAGATCAGGTTCATTGTTTGTCTCTGACATTGGGAAGTGTTCTGATTTCCCTGACCTGGAAGGACTCTGTAACCTCAGTTGCCTCCCATCCTCTCATCACCTCTTTCTCTTGTTCTTCCTGCCTCCATGGAGGATCGGACTGCCCTTTCTGTCAGGGCTGGTGGCATCTGGGCCTTTCCAAAGAGGCTGGGTCTGAAGGCATCAGCGATCTCTTGTCTGAGCTTGCCCGGTTATACTGGGGACTTGCATGACATCCGGGTATCCTTTCCCTTTGTCATATCATTTCTACTGGTTTATAATTACAGCTAATTTTGTCATTGCCTATCACAGAGGCCTTGGACTCTCCTGGTGGTCAGGCATGCAGGGGCATGGTCAGGTGGCAAGAAAAGGACAATGAAATGGCTAGCTGGTCCTTGGGAAATGATGGCCGAGAGAACATCAGAGGTAATCATCTGACCACAAAAATACTCTTTTAGGGAACAAAGGGACAGGCTATCTGAAATGAAGAGTCACCCCAAGAAATCTGGAACAGCTGTGGGCTCTGAGATATCTGCCCCTCCTGCGTCCCAAGTCTCTGTAGAGCCAAGTGAGATACCCGTTTGACCCTGAGCTGACTGCTGACCCCTGGAGCTGATCATTCCTCCTTTCCAAGAGCATATTCCCAACAAAATGGGGTCGGGAGACATTTGCATCCAAGCTCTTTAAATGCTGGGGCTTGGAGGCCCAATGAGTTTATTAGATTATCATTGCAGAAGTTAATAAAGAATTAATTTCTCTTCATGTGACATCCAAAGGCAGTTATTTCAGGAGCCTGTCCATTTACACAAAGCCAAGTATTTGTCAAGTGTCAGAGGCAATTCCCAGGTCCCAGCCCCCCCCCAATAATTCTGGATTAGGGACAGTCTGAAATGACATTATACAAATTTTCTTTCAAGATGCATTGGACTCTGGGGACCACTCAGGAATTTCAGGTTCCTGAAGGTTATACTGTCAGCAAAAGGGCTGGGATGGTGGTGGTGGGGTAGGGGGAGGCTGGAGCAACTGGAGCATTCCAGCTGCAGGGATGGGGAGGGGGAGCCCCAGATGGCCATTAGTCCACGGGGGCCCACTGCCTCCAGAAAACAGCGTACTGCCATTTGTATTTCAAACCTTGCACCCAGCTTGATGGTTTTTTCTTGTTCTTTGCTGGGGCTCAGGGAGGGGTCGGGCCCATGTCACCATGTGGGGATATATTAGAGGAGGTCAGGGCACCATCAATACCCATCCTGGAGTTAAGTGCTGGGCAGGAAAACCAGTGTGGGGACAGACTTGCCGCTACGCCCTAAAGGCACATTATGGAAGCTCCAAGCACCTCATCAGAGTTGTGGGGCAGTAGTTTCTGGGACTGGTCTACGGGAGATGAGGTCTGGCCCAATGGGGACCAGAAGCAGGAGGCCGGTAGAACAGCCCAGCTGTCCTCCACAACTCCATATTATCACCTGGCCATTTGTTGGGCATCTCCTTCTTGGTCCCCCGACTGAACTCTGCACTGAGCATCAGCTCCCGGTACTTGGGCCGAGTACTCACGTGCCTCAGTACTTACGGACTTCAGAAGAGTCAGTTTCCTGCCCGGGAAACTGGGTTATCCAGTGTAGCTCCTTTTTTTTTTTTTTTTTTTTTGCAGATTAAGGAAACCCATTTCCCCAGCTTGCGTTCTCACATCATTTGGCTAGTGGGATGTGCTCGTGTATCCATTAGAAAATGATGTCTTCCCTCACTTCCTTGTGGAAACAGCCCTCCTAAGAGGCAGGCTGCAGGTGAACCTTTGACACCACTGATTTCCTGGATACTTTTGGTGAGTGTGCCATCTGCACGGTGCCATGTCACAGTCCTGCCCCTTCCTCTGAGCTCCTTGCAGCCCTGTGCTTTACTCTGCCTGTGTGTGTTAGTTTCCTGGCAGCCATTATAGTTCAGAATCACAAGCCAAGTGACTTAAAAACAGCACAAGTTTATCATCTTAAAATCGAGGAGGTCAGAAGGTATGAGGTGCATCTCTTTGCCAGGCTGAAATCAAGGGATGCATGTCTTCTGGGGGGAGGGGTCTATAAGGAAAAATGCATTTCTTGCCTTTTCCAACTTCTAGAAGCTTCTTGCATTCCTTGGCTCATGGTCCCTTTCCTTCATCTCCCGAGACAGCAGTGTAGCATCAGCATCTCTCTGACTGACAGCCTGCATCCATCATCACATCTTCTTGGATTCCTGCTTGGATTTTTTCACTTACAAAGACCCTTGTAAGAAGTAGGACTCATCCGGATAACCTCAGATCATCTCCCCCAACACAAGATCCACATGGGCAAAATGTCCTCTGTCAACTGAGGTCACATATTCACAGAAGGCATGCTTATGGCATGGTATGAACCTTCATTGCATTGCTTTTTTTTTTTTTAATCCCTATCGACTGTAAAGCCCCTGAGAGTTGAATCTTCGGTGTACCCAGTGCTTTCTTCTGAATCTATCAGTCAGGACCAGAAGTGTTCAGAGAACGCCTGGTGATCAAATGTGTGAGAGCACCAGCCTGCAGACACAGGGGCAGCAGAAAGCCTGTGTGCACAGCTGCCAGCAGGGAGTGAGGGTACAGGTCTGCCTTGTTTCTCAGCTAGTGGCTGGGCTTGTCTTTTAGGGGACAGACATTGGTTCCCAGGGATATTACTAAACACTGTATGATGCACACAAACATTGCAGCTGCAAATGCTTTCATGTGTGAAGTTAGGAAATAGCGATTTATATTAGGACTGAGTGGCTGGAAATCTAGACACAGAAGGGTGTGGTGGGACAGGGTTTACATCCCTTAGATTCTCAAAAGTTGTGTGAGAAAACAGGCTACTGGAGGTGTGGCCACAGGCTACTAGGGTGTGTGTACATGTGTGTGTGTGTGGGAGGGCGTTTATTCAGGTGTCACAGCTGGTTCCTGATAGGGGCAGATTTTAGACCTGAAAAGTGGGCAGATAGAAGAAAAATGTGGACCACGGTGGCACCCACCAGTCCCCTTGTGCAAAGCATGCTGGGTATGCCTGGCTTCTGTCTTCCACTCTGCTGGTCTCTCTCTGCCTTCCTGGTTGGGCAGCCTCTCCTGACGCCTTCTCTCCCCTGTACCACAGCTACTTTCAGACAGCACAATGTCCCCCTCTCTCTGCTGTTCCTTGGGGACCTCCACTGCCCCTTGTGGGCTAGCTCTGGAGCCTTCACCTTAGCTCCAACTCAGTCTAGACCTGGTGTTCCATAGCACTGCTGTCATGGAATTTCTGGGAACCACGGCACAACCAGGTTCGGATCATGCTGCCACTTAAAACCTTAGGTGGCCCACTGTGACGTTCACCCAAGCCCAAATGGCAAGGCGCTGAAAGCTGAGCCTTGCTGTGGTCAAAGGTGGATGGATGCACTCTGCTCCCTCTTGAACCCCTGCCAGTCCCTCCACACCAACACCCCAGTCCCATCCCTCTAGCCCCCTGATCTCTCTTGTTCATCTCAACCCTCAGGGCTTACACAGACTTGCTTCAAGCCTATGACTCAATTAGTGGTCAATTGTTTTTCTTTATTTATCCAGCCTGTGTTTATAGAGCGCGGCCATGTCTCAGGCAAGGGGACAGACCTTGGCCGTGTGCACAGGAGGGCAAGACAGTTGCGTTAGTTCCCGTAAAGCTCACAGCCTCTGGGGAATACAGGCGTGGAACAGCTAATTTACTTTTCCCATTATTTAATTTCAGCTGCGGTCGGGTGCTGAGAGATGTCTAGGACCGGGAGGAGCTGCAGGAGTCGGGCCAAGGAAGGTTAAGGAAAAGGTGACATTTTGGCTTGGGGCCTGGCCGACTGGGGGCAGATTGGATTTGGCCCTGGGTCTTGGGAGTGGGCTGAGCTGTGGTTGGAGCTTCTAGAATATGAGAGAAGAGAGCCTTTTGCAGAGGAGGGCAGCAGTGGCTAGGGCCTTGTAAATCAGCCAGGCTTCTGCCAGGCCCTGGGGCTCTCTAGAAAGGTTACCCCGAGCTGTAGTTCCTGGTCAGGTTGCTCAGCTGCAGTTAATCTGGCTTCCAGGAAATGGATGGGATGGGAGGGGCTGGGGTAGCAAGGGCCTGAAAGGCCAAGGCATGCGTGGCCAAGCAGCCTGGGAAAGCCAGGAATAGTGACATTATCACTTCTTACATGGACTGGGACCTAGTACTGCATGCTTGTAATTACACCTTTGCTCTGGTGGCAGATACGTGCCTGTCTCCTCTGCCACCCATGAGCTCATTGGACAGACACCAGTCTGTCACCGTCCCCCTCCCTGCACCTGCTCTGAGCCTGGTGGTGCTCTACCTGTGCTCTTCCAAAAGGGTTGGAATGTTATGGATTAAATTATGTCCCCTTTAAGGTCATATTGAAGTTCTAACCTTTAATACTTCAGGGCATGATTTTAATAACAGGATGGGTTTGTATGTCATTAGTTAAGATGGGGCTGTGTGGATGTGAAGACTTTGAGCTAATACTTGTATCTGTATAAGAGGGGAAATTTGGACTCAGAAGGCCAAGTGAGGGTAGATATCTTGCTTTCCCAAGTCAAGGACCTAGCAGGGGTGAGGAGAGAGGTATAGGTACATCCTTATATCTTCAGGGGGAATGTGCCCACCTTGATTGCCAATTTATACCACTTGGCACTGTGAGAGTCTATCCCTGTGTTTCAACTCACTTGGCCTATGGTACTTCAACTAATGCCCTCTGGGAATTTCCTGTCCAGAAGTGGTGGCTCTATCTACTTGTCTCTATGTGTATAGTTATGTTTGTGTGTGTCGATGGAAATTGAGCCTTAAGCTGAGAGAGAGAGAGAGAGAGAGAGAGAGAGAGAGAGAGAGAGAGAGAGAGAGAGAGAGAACTTGTTCCTTTAGCTAAGTTTTTGCCAGTGGCTGAAGTAGGGAAGGACAGCCAGGATGTGGTTATCATTTGCCTTGCTTGGAGAGTCCAGATTTGCAAATCAAAGGGTCTCTTTGCCACAGGGAGCCCCTAGCAAAGTGTAGATCTTGCTGGGGGGATTTTTGGTGAGCGCGCGCGCGTTCGTGCGTGCGTGCGTGCGTGCGTGCGTGCGTGCGTGCGTGTGTGTGTGTGTGTGTGTGTGTGTGTTGGGGTGCATTCTATTTGGGGAGGCAGTTCTGCCAGCAAACAAGAGCCAGGTGCATGTGAAAGAAGCCTGCCTGCAGCCCTTGCTCCCTGCCATGTCTTTGGCTCCCATAGACAGACATCCTGGCCCAGGTTAAACTTTAACTGGACAGCTCTGCTCCTTAGCTGCTAGGCCTGGGCTTCCAGCAGGCGTGGAGCGGGCTGCTTTTCTCTTCTTGTCTCCGGAGAGCCAGGGTCGCTGATGAATTGCCCGCAACACCCTCACCCAGAGCCCTGCTACCATGTTGAGTGCTGGTGTTCTCAGCAAAGATGAATGGGTCCTACTAATGAGCTGGAGGCTGCGGCACCATGACCCCTGACCCCGCACACTCAGAGCCAGCGGTCTGGGGAATGGCTACCCTGAGCCTGCTTAATGTGTCGGGCTGGCCCCTGAAAGAAAAACACATTTATTGCTACTTAGAGAGCATTGATCTAATTGGGATGGAAACATTCTGCTGATGGAACATGGAATTTTTATGAGGAGGGTGACTCAAGTTCAGCCAAGGTATCCTGACTGGGAGGAGGCTGGAGAAGTGTGTTTCCAGGGATTTTTTTTAAATATCTCAAACCCCTCTTTTTACTTGATAGTATCTACAAAGGTCTTGGTTTGAATTCTGATGGTCCTGTTTATGGAGTATGAGTCCAGGAAACATTTGGCAGCCTCTCTCATGCCTGGTTTCCTAGCTGCCCAGTGAAAAACAAAAGTAATTATAGTGTTTCAGAAGACTTGTTGGGAAGAGGAAATTGACATTATGCATGCATGGGGGCTGGGGCCCTGGCTTCAGAGGGAGATGCAGCCCAACTAGACTATGAGCCAAGACGACACGTGGTTTGAGTGTGCTTTGCCAAGGCCCTTGAGATTCTGTAACCACCCAGCCAAACCCTCTTGGCTGAGGCTAAGGTGACTCATGTGAGAGTTATTTTTAGACAGACCTCCAGTTCCCTGACTTGGGGTGGAGGGGGGCACACCCCTTCCATAGCCTCAGAGTCACCCTTGGCTGCTGCTTTTCCATCTCCTGCTACAACTGAGTTTGTCTGAGGTCACCCAACTTTTCCTAAACTTGCCTTGATCCCATTCCGCTGATCTGGTCTTCAGAGAGTCGTGGATCACTGGCCCTTCCAGCTTAGGGACTGTTCCCATCTCCTTTCGGGCTTCTTCTTTTGTTCAGCCCTGATCAAACCTCCAAACCAGTCAGAATCGGTTCGTCCTGCACACTGGTGTGCTGTCTGCAAGTGGAGTACCATTTGGAATCAAGTTACTTCCCAGCTAAAAACCCTTTCCTGGCTCCCCACCGCCTCATCCCAATATCTGCACTGGCATAGTTGACTCTTTGATGGTGGTAACTATATAACCTATGACCATCTAATGAAGGCAATTTCATCAGGGACTGAACACTGTTGCCCAATTAATAGGCCCTTACCAGGCCTGTGCCGGTGCAGTGACATATGTAGTCACTCTACCTGCCACGACCTTTGTCTCATCTCTAACCACTTAACCGGGAGCTTCTGCAAAGCTCAGGTGCTGGGTTGCCTGACTTGCCTGTGTCTTCGCATGTGCTCTTCCCTCTAACTGGAATGAATGTCTTTTCCCTTCACTTCCTTCAAGTGGTCATTTCTGCAATATTGACCCACTGGCCATAAAAGCTGTCTCTTTCTCTTTTTTTTATCACATGTGCTCATGTGTGTGCATGCACACATGTGTCTGTGTGTATCAGAGGGCACTGCATGTGCCCGTGGAAGTCCAAGGGTGACTTCAAGAATCACCTTGGGGGTTCTTCTTCCTTTTAGCTTTGCTCCGGGGATCCCTAGGCTCTGCCTTCTAGGGCCACTGCCGTTTCTGCTGGCACTTTTCATGGCATCTGGGATCAGAACTCAGGTTTTTCTGCTTTCAAGACAGAAGCTTAATGCCATATCTCCAGCCCAAACTGCTCCTTTCTGTAACCACTGTCACGAACCAATTCTTTTTTTAATCTAGCAGCTTTGGTGAGTCAGGATTTGGGAATGGCTTAAGTAGATGTGACCGGCTTCAGCAGATGGTTCTGTCAGGATCTCTCAGGAGCTCCTGCAGCCAGGGTTCCACTGGTCAGACAGCTTCACTGAGGCGGAAAGATTTGATATCAATTCAGCCCCTTCCTGCGCGAGACAAGATGGTGCTGCCTGTCGGCAGGAAGTCTCTGTCCTTTCCATGGGGGTCTCTTCATGAGGCTGCTCCGGTGTATGCAGGACATGGTGGTTTCTCCCTCAGTGAGTAGTCTGAGAGCTCAGGGAGGTCATAGGACCCTCAAATCCTGTGCTTACCAGTGTCACCTCTGGTTAACATGACAGCCGTGGCTCTGTCCCTTCCTTTTGGAAGGTCACGTGGGTTGTGCACCTATTTGTGATGCTCTATAATATCTGCTTTTTCCCCCACTCTGTTTGTCAGAAGCTGATCACTAAATCCAGTCTATTCTCCAAGGGAGGAAGATGAAGTTCCACTTTTCAGGGGGGAAAAGTGTCACAGAGTTTGGAGATGCAATTCGAAGCTGCTGATCTGGTTTAAGGAAAGTCTGCAGGACACTCACAATGAATTTACCTGTGACAAATTAAAAAAAATAGGATCCTTTGAGCCAGCCAGGGAGGAGCTGAACAGGGCCCAAAGTCTGTTTCTGTACCAATTTCCTGAGGGTACAGTATCTTCAGAGGCTGGTCACTGGGCACATGATATTCATTTCTTTGTGGTAAGTGTGAGAAGTGACATAAGCTCACTGTGCCTCAGTTTATCTGGAAAATGGATGCAGGGCTGGTGAGATGCTCTTCAAAACTGGTGACCTGAGTTTGATTTTTTCAAACACATATGGTGGAGAGAGAGAGAGAGAACTGACCTCCCAAAGATGTTCTATGACCTCCACATGTGTGCTGCACCATGTATGTACTTGCATGCATGTATACACATAAACACTGTAGCATATATGTAGATGCACACACAGACACACTCGCACACAAGAAATGTTGAGCGAGTGAGAGAGAGAGAGAGAACCTAGAAGGGCTCCCTGGTGTTTGAATCCAGCAATTGGGCAGGTAAGATGGCATCATTTACTTTAACAGGAGCATGGAAATCATAATCTACATAAAGGATTCTGGGATTTCATGGGAGAGGATTGGGGCTGCAGATGGTAAAGATTTGAAGTTTTCAGTATGTGATCGTGCATTACTTAGGACCAGGGATATATGTTTTTAAATAAATTCTTTGACAGTTTCACACTTGTCTACAACCTGATCCCATGCCCCCTCCTTTTCCCACTGAAAGTCTTCATCCCAACTTGTCTTCCTTCTACTCCCCCCTCCCACTGAGTTTCATCAGTGTTGCCCGCAGTAGCATGTGCCTGGGCACTTTCTGGAGCATGGATGGTGTATCAATGGGTATATAGCTGAGGAAATCTCCCCTTCCCACAGTCTCTCAGGGAGGAGCAACACCTCATGAATGCTTAGAGGTAAGCTCTGAGAGATACATCAGGCAATGTTATATTTATAATATTATATAATTCCATAAGTACCACAGAGCTTACTTGCACAAGTCCAGGAGGTATAACCTACTCTACGGTCCATTGTTGACTGAGATGTTGTGTGATATGTGGCCACATTGATGCTCTTCATCTGCAGGAGTGGATAAGAGTATTCAGGAAGGAGAAAGAAAGAACAAAGTCAAGTTGAATGCCTGGGTGTTTAGAGAGTGCATAGTGTAAAAGAGGGAGCTACACAGCTGAGAGAGAGAGAGAGAGAGAGAAAGAGAGAGAGAGAGAGAGAGAGAGAGAGAGAGAGAGAGAGAGAGAAAGAGAGAGAGAGAGAGAGAGAGAGAGAGAGAGAGAGAAGACAGAAAAGCAAGAGTAAAGTCAGGTGAGGCATTGCCATGGAAAAGAAGAAACAAAGAGGCTTTCAGGCCAGGTGCCCGCTGTGCTGAATGCTGGCCAAAAGCCAAGTGAAAGAGCCAGAGTTAGCAGTTCAAGGACAGACTGGAGATCTTCTCCCGTGACCTCTGATAAGTCCCGAACTTGACCAACTCATGGTCACAGGTTCGACAAGGATTTGAGAGGCAACGCTTAGTTGGGAGGTGTTCCCAGCATGCACGTGTAGGGGAGGAGGCGAGAGTGAGAGGAACAGGAAGCCACCAGAGAGCGTGGGGACGGGCAGGCCATTACCATGTTCCTGAGTTATCTTGCCCAAAGGGTCGAGAGAAACTAGGATTTTTCACACCCAGCATTCTAGTTATTCTTTCTGAGGCTGCTATGAGACAAAACTCATACTCAAGGGAAGAAAAAGGATTTATTTGGCTTACGATTCCAGAGGACAGATACGTCCATGATAGGTATCCCACAGCAGAAGGTGACGTTGCAGGCAGAAGCCGGGGGCTGTGTGGGCCACAGCCATCTTCATGGAGGCAGGGAGAGCAAACTGCAAAAACCAGGGCGGGCTGCCAAACCTCCAGGTGTGCTGCTGTGAGCGTGCCTTCCTCTAGCAAGGGTTCACCTCTTAAAGCTGTCACGACCCTCTCAAACATCGACACCAGCAATTGCAACACCTAAACTCATCTCTTGTAATGCCAAGTTGGTGGCTTGGTCTGGGGACATTGGCTCCCTGGAGTTTCTTGCTCTCCGATGTAGCCAGACTATTTGGCGAATGAGCAGCTGCCACTGGGTTGAGAGATTAGGCAAGGTGGGCAGGAGGCAGGGGGCAGGAAGTGAGATTCCTGAATCAGAGCGGTCAGGGACCCACAGTGCTGTGGATAAAGCTAGCTGCTTCTGCCAGGACCCGGGCGGAGGAACACTGGTGGAGGGTTTGCTCGGGCTCATCCAAGTCCTTGGGGGGTGTCGCATGCTCATCCCAGGTGTTGTCTGGGCTCCCAGAGAAGAGCTGTGCGAGGGAAGGAGGGAGGCGCCAGGGTGCCAGGCTGACTGACTTTGGTGCTCCCCCAGACAGGGTTCAGCTCAAGTTGTTGAAGTGGAGATGAAAAATGAGCAGACTCACATGCATTAAATATTTAATATTCTCTCCCTGGGAGGTGTCAGGGAAAGGACCCTATAATAAATACCACGCAGGACAATTCCATCACGGAGCTCGTCAGTTAATGGCCTCGTTTGGGCTGACAGAACGTTACAGATGTGGGGTCTGGGTGGCTGCTGCTGAGCCTCAGGCCTGAAGGGAGAGCGGTCAGCTGGAGAGTTCCCCAGCTTTTACCCTATGGCTACAGGGTGATAGTTACGCAGAGGAAAGACTCAGTTAACACACTCACAACCCTTTGAACCTGCCCGGCCCTGCACTTGTTCCACGACTTCACTCTCACTGTATGCAAAGACTGTTGCCGTTGTATGGCAGGAAAATTGAGGTTTGCTAAGGAACGCATCACGTTGCTGGTAAATGGAAAAGGCAGGATTTGAACCCAGGCAGGTCTATGCCCTGAGCATGGCTCTTATCCTTGGGTCCGACTGACGTGCTCTGTCGCTGTGAGTTGGAGCTCCCCAGCTTAGTCACTTAACAGCTATGTCACAGGGCAGTATGTCTCAGCGTGTGTGTGTGTGTGTGTGTGTGTGTGTGTGTGTGTATGTGTGTGTGTGTGTGTAAAGCAGGGACGATGCTAATCTTGTCTCATGGAAGTGATGCGCAACACTGCGATTCCCTCATCGGTAAGAAGAAGCTCTCGTTGTTACTCGAACCCAATGTACTGGCTCCGTGAACTCATGGCAAGCTGCTTGACCCCTCTGAGTATCACTTTCCTTATCCATGAATGGAATTAAAAGGTCAGTCTCCCAGGGATACTGGGAGAGAGAAACTCTTTGATCTCTGAACCTTGAGTGAAGCAGACAAGGTTCTTGGTTCTAGAGACTCTCCGTGTATTTGAGGGATTGTGCCTGAGTGGAGTTCCAACAGGACTTGGTCTGAGCCAGGAAGTCCCGACAGGCCCCGGTGACAACCAAGGAGTTCAGTGTGCCTTGTGAGGCAGTCCTAAGCACAGGTCCTGGTGTGCCTTAGTGGACCCTCAGGACCCCATTTCCTGTCTGATCTTCAGCCCTGTGCCCCTTTCCCTACACTACCCGCTGGCTGGTTTGTATCGCTTAAATTCCAGCTGAACTAACAGTGCGCCACTGACTGGGCTCAGCCTGACTTGGGCTCTGCAATTTGAAAAAAAATTGCCAATTCTGTTTGTCCCAAAAGACAGGCTAGCACCAGACCACTCTAGACAGTGCTGGGCGCTCGGGGCTGATTTGCTTTGACTGCATGCTGCCAGGCGTGCCTGTTTTGTGAGCCTAGCTTATGGGAGACTCATGCCCGACTGCTTCCTTTGGTCTGGGGTGAGAGGGTGGGAATGGGAAAAGTGAAAATCTGGTCTGTGACTAAGCTCAGGAGCTCCGTCAACTCCTTTCACAGTCTTCCCTATTCCCCCCCTCCAATGACAGGGACTCTGTGGACAGCTACCTTCTATGCCCTGAGCATGGCTCCTATCCTTGGGTCTGATTGACATGCTCTGTGGCTGTGAGACTGTTGGAGACACTCCTTATCTTAGGGGTCTCATCATCATCTTAGGGACTTTATACATCCAGGGAGCTGGGGGCAAGGAGGGAACGGGGAGGTGGGAAGAGCGCTCAACAGTCAGTTCCTGCTTTATGAATGGCATAGGGAATGTGGGGCAAAGGGAACCTTCACACTCCCAGCAATGCTGAGCTCCTGCCTGGGAAAACTAATTTATATTAATTCAAGCCCATTAATGATGAGCTATCGCCTCTCTTTTCTTTATTCTCTCTGGCGGGAAGAGCATGGCACTTAGATTTAAGTATTGTTTTTTTTTTTTCCCTCCTCTGGCTTCTAATTTCTTTGGTAACAATCTTAGGTGAGAATTCTGAACCAGGTAACTGCAGCTTCTATTTCTCACCCTGTCCTCTTGTCTGCTATGACCTGCAGACCCCCAGGGTTCTTTTCTTCTGTGAGTTCTACCAGCTGTTTTCCTGATGAAGAGGATGGTCTTGAATCTGGCTATGGAATGTCCTGTGCTGATGTGGGGGTGTAAAGCCATATTCTAACACAGACTGCACACTGCAGCCTTTGGAGCAATCTACTTCCTTCTTCCTGCTTATGTCTGAGACCCCTGAAGGCCTGAGAAGCTTGCTGTGGCCTTGTTCTGTAGGTTCCTGGCCACAACCTTTATTCCTGACCTAAGGGGAATGCCAACAGTGGTCCTAGGGGAGAGAGATAGTGTTGTAGGATTGGTCATTGTGATAGTTAATATTGGGTGTCAACTTGACCACACCTGGCGTTAACTAAGATCAGCTGAGAGCACCTGAAGAGATTATCTGGGTCAATACATTTACAATACAAAGACTAGCCTTAGATGTGTTGGAACCTCCCTAGATCTACTGGAACCTCCCAGTAGCAGACCAGATAAAAGGAACACGGAACAGGAGACTGAGAAGAGGAGAGAGACTTTCTCCAGCCTCCAGCCATTACCCATTGAGCAGCTCTGAGCCTCCAGGATGTCTGCAGTGACTTAGCCTGACTCCAGCTTCAGCCACCAGCCATGTTGCCTCCACCATGCAAGCCTGTTTCTTCCCTCTGGAACTGTAAGCTGAATAAATCTCCCTTTCTTCCTTGAGTTGTTTGACTTTGGGTGCTCTCTCACAGCAATAGTTAAGAGCAACCATTATAGTCATCATTAATGAGAAAGGATGCAAGGTTGCAAGAGAGACCGAATTGAGCCTTAAGACCCAGGATTCCCAAGCCCAGGCACATTGCTACCTTTCTTTAGCACTGTGGGTAGAATTCGGGACCTTGTGAATGCTAAGCAAGTAAGTACTCTACCCCCGAGCTACAGCCCCAACCTTTAACATCCAGCTTCTTGTTTTCTTATAGTTCAGGGATGGGACTCAGGGCCTTGTACATGGGTGGCAAGTGCTCTGCCACTGAGCTGCAGACTCAGCCTTAGGATGTGGCTTCTTGTTGCATGACTTCCTCATCTGTTCATTCAGCTCAGATAGAGAAGACACTGAACGAAGACTCCAAGTCTAGCATGGTGAATCAATGACTCCATTGGGGTTATTTGGCGGGAACAGGGGTGACTCACAGGTAGCTAGCTGCATCACTGAAAGCCCTCCTGCTGACCTGCAGGCAGATACACTGAGGAGGGGGGAGTCTCACCCTAGTCCGCTGTTCATCTCTTGCACGGTGGCAATTGTGACATTGGGGAAAGGAGCAAGGGCTTCATGAGTCTTGTAAGTCTCTCCCTTCCATGGGACAACCTGGAGGAAACAGCTCCTCTCTTAAACCCACATGGGGAGATGTTTGATCATCTTCAAAGAATATTTAGTGCAGGACAAGACTGAGTGAGGCATGATGGGAGGTGTGTCTCATGGATTGGGACTGATGGGCAGTTTATTTCCCAGGATGCTTGGAGAGACATCTGGATTGCCCCAGGCATGGTCCTGAGAAGGTGCTGTTGTATGTAGGGGTTGTAGGGAGAAGCCATGTGGATGGGGAGCTTGAGTCAGAGGTAAAGGCCCTCCCCTCTCAGGCTTCAGCCTTTCCATCTGGACAGTGGGAACTGTATGTGTGTGTCTTGTGATCATCAGCCTGGAGACCCCGTATGTAGAGTCCTCAGGAAAGAAAGGTCCTTCAAACATTAATCCTGAGGTGGGGGCTCTCCAGTTGTCTGGGTGTCAGGCCCAGCTGCTGAAGATCCAGGAGTGGCCTTGGGAACTGCAGAGCCTGACCACAACCCCCTCAAATCCCTTCTGCCTTCACCTCACAGCAGGGTTTAATGGCTGCTATTTTGCTCACATTTGAAGATGTTAAACTTGGGTGTATCTGAAACACTTGCACACAGGCCCACATAAATGATTTCTCCCAACATTAGCATATTTCCTTTTGAATCCCCTGTGAGGCTATTCTCCAAAGTAATGGATTCCCCCACCCCCAAATGTATTCAAATCTGGCCTGTAAGTTTAAGTCAGAAGATTCCTATCAGCCCAGCAGGGCTTCCCTCCTGTTTCCTCACAAATCAGCATCCCTTTTATTCTCCCCTCAGATCTCCCGGGTAAAAAGGAAGCTTTCTTAACGAAAGTTTCACTCGGATGGACAGACAGACTTTACTCGGTGTGGCTGGGACTTTGATAGCCAAGAACACAAGATCTGACTTCAGGGGGCTCAAAAACTTCATCAGCCAAGGGGTGGGGGCGAGGAGAACAGGATTCAGCTGAAACAACCCTTTGAACCCCACTTCCCTCCACAAGTGATGTTTGATGTGTCTTGTGCCTTTCAGTCTAAGCCATACCTTTGGCATCAAAATCAGCTTTTGAAAAAAAAATTAGCTATTTTTTTAAGGCACTGAAGGAGCAAATTTAATATGAAGTCTTAATGGCAAATGTCTTTGAAAAAGTATTTCTGGGTTGGGGATCATTTAATACTCCCCTGATCTAGCGATGCAAGTTTCCTTCTTGCCCAGGCCTTCTTTCGTTCTTAATCCCTGTCTCTCAGTTCTGGGCCTCTGTGATTGTGTGACAGGGGCTGGTGCTTTGTGAACAGTGACTTCCAGCAAAAGGAAGCTCATCCTCTTTCTCTCCTCTTGCACTCCGCCTCCCCCCAGCTTTTAAAGCACCAGCCAGCAGCTGGGAAGAATTTTTTCTGGCCTTTCAATGGACAGTTCAGACCTGCAGAGGAGATCTGAAGGGCTGGTGCCGGAAGCTGGTTGCCACAGACAATCTCAGTCTAGAGGGTTTACAGTGAAAAATGAAGTCATCGATGATGCATCATGAGCCCCCTCAGAGTCCAGGGACGTGTCCCACTCAGTCTGTCTTGGTCATTTCGGCCCAATTTGGCCAACTCCCCAGTAAGTGACTTACTTGCCAAGCCCCTCATAGGGAAAACCCTCACCCTTTTCTCTTGCTGGAGCAAAGCAGTCAGCACCGTGGACAGCTCCAGGGACAAGCTGGTGGTTAGGGGAGCCTTGTCTGGGTTAAGGAAGCCTTGTAGGCAAAAATGAATTTAACTTCCTAAGGGGAGAGGAGTATCATGTCCCTGTGCATGGGGTCTGGTATTCAGAGAACACAATCTTAGGGATTGTGGGGAATGGGAAAGGAAGGTGCATGGAGGGACTCCTAGGCTTTCTGCTTGGTCATGGACTCACTCAAAGGAGCAGAGGATTGGGCTAGGTGTGTTCCTTGCAGACGGAGGAATTCTGGAGGAGGTGGGTGGGTAGACTGCCTTCTGTTCCATCTTTTCTGGCCTAAGCTGTCTCTATTTTGTTATCCCCAGCTACTCACCCCTCTCCTTACATTGATCAAACTTTTCTAAATACAATGGTCATATCAGCCCCTGGCGTAAGACCCTTCCTCAGCTCTCCATTCCTCAGCCTGTAAATGAGGCCTTGGAAGAGGGTCTGCTTCAGCTAGTACCCTGCTTCCTTCCCTGACTCCAACTCAGGCCGTGTGCACTTCACATGTGCCGCTTTGGATCACACTTCTACACATGTCGTATCACTGGCCCAGACTCACTTTTCTTCTCTTCCCTGCCTGGCAAATGTCACATGTTGCCTCATCTCACACTCTTCCAGCATACTAGTACACCTCCCAACAGAGTAATGTCCTGCAGCTGTTGGTACCTGTCTATACCCCTGAGGCCTTTAGAGATAAAGCCTCCTTCTCTTACCTTCAATGCATGTGATTACCTCATTTTATGGGTGAAGAAACTAATGTTCAGAGACATCAAATACCTTAGCGAAGACCACAAAGCCAGGAATTGGATGCCACGAGGAAAGGGGAATTCTGCAGGAGAAAAGGAGGTTCTTTTTTATATAAGATTTTTTTATATATATATGCAAATGCATTTCTGTCCATATTCCTTCTCCTTCCCCTCCCAGCCCCTTCTCTCCCACTTTCACAAAAAGGAGACTCTTAAAGTTAGAGATTTAAGCCAGTATAGGAGGCCATTTGGAATCCCTTCTTGCAGGCAGCCCCTCAAGTCTTGGACATCTCAGTGTTGAAGATACCTCAGTTGCTGGCTGGTGGAGTTGGGGGTCCCAGCCATGGTGGGAAAGGGAGGAGCCTACAGAAGTGGGGAAGTACATATGACATGGTCCAAGTCCTGCAGTATTTGCCTGTGCCTAGTTTTGAGGAGGTACAGAGAGGAGGAGGGAGCCCGAGCCCCTGTCTTCCACTGATTCACACTGTCTCCCTCCATCTGCCCCAAGGCATTAGCCCTTTATGACTTCATATTAATCTAGAGGCACTTATTGCTCTGCAAGGCTGTTTTGACAAAAGTTCATTATCAAGACTGCTAAATGCTTTTAAAGCATTGATTGGGCGAATTATTACATCACTGGGGTGGACACCGTGCTTGAAGATGGATGGTGTTGCTCAGCCCATCTGAAATTTTCCTTCTTTTAATTGGATCGATCTGCAGAATAAACGAAGTTTAATTGAATTTGGAGGAAAATTGAGCAGTTGTTTGTGAGTCTCTGTCGATAGGTATTATTTCAATTACATGGTGATAAGTGAGTGGAGGTAGGGTAGTGGGGTGTGTGTGGGGGGGTTCATCCTCTGCACTGCTGGATGGACAAACATTTCCCCGAAGTCAGACCCACCTCTGGTCTTGCTCATTCAGGAAATCTTTACCGAGCATCAACTTTGTGCCTTGGACCAGTGATGGTGGCCAAGCTCATTCAGCTTTTACAATTGATTGGTGCCTAGAAACATAGACTCTATTACCTTGCATACCTGGATGTGAATCCTGACTCATTAGTGATTTGGCTCAAGTTATGGATTTCATTCATTCATTCTCCTAGTCTTGGTTTTCTCACTTGTCAAATTGATCACAGGAGATTGAAAAGAGATGCCATCGTCAGATGCATCTGGAAGGTTGTGCAGGGCTATTTCTGGACCAGAAGGAAAGCAGTTGTGAACATACACAGATGTCAGGTGAAAACCTTGCCATTATCTCTTATTACAAACTTGCCTTTTTTTTTTTGTTTGATGAGGTCTTACTCCACAGCCCAGGCTACAGGCAGAGATGACATGTGCAAAGGCCCTGAAGCTGTATTAGAGGCTGTCAGCAGACCAGTGTAGCCAGACCACTATAGGGAAGGTCGTTTCCAGATCAACCAAGGTCAGATCAGAGTGAGGAGTTTGGGATCGAAGCCATAGCCTCAGAACTCTATTCTGTGCCCCTGTGACATCTGATCAGTTTTCCTTCTCTTACTTGAGGTTCTAGGAAGATCTGGGCTCTCTGCTCCCTGGAGCTGTTGCGGGAGGGCAACAGCAGACTTTGTGGAACATTCCTAAGCTGAGCCAGTTGTTCTCAGGACTCTTTTTTGATATTACCAAGAATGAGGACTTATAACTGAAGATGGGGTTGGGGGCAGTAGGCAAGTGGGGAAGAGTTTCAAATGGGAGCATTTTGTCCTTGTGGGAATACCTGACAGTATCCGGAGACATTTTCAGTTGTTGGAAATGGAAGGTAGTGCTGTCAACATCTGGTAGACAGAGGCCACAGATGATAACAAACATCCTTCAAACAGAGCCTCGCACCCCAAGTCAAGAATCACCTATCCCCCTACCCCCCTTACGCCAGTGAGGTTGAATCTCAGGTACACTCCCCAAACAATCCTGGACAGAGGTCATTGGCCCTTTGACACTTGTAAGCTGGTAAGTAGAGAAGTCTGGGGCCTGCCTTTCACATGCAATGGGAAGCTTCCCAAAAAAGCCACTCTGCCTCATTGTGATCTCTGATTGGTCCTGACTTGGTGGAGAATCCCCATTATGGGTCTCCTCAGTGTGACTCTAGTGGCTATGTTTCCTGACTTCAGGGAATGCCTGAGGCTCACAGATTAGATCGTCTCCTCCAGGGATAGGAGTTCACGGCTTTATCCCCAGCCTCCAAGTCCTCAGATAGTGCAACATTGTGCAATGTGGAATCATTTGGATATTTCTCTCACTTGCCACTAATTGCAAACAATAAAGTAAAACATCATATCGCTAAAGCTTGCGTTGCAGTTGAAATCAAGTCCATTTCCATTTAAGCAAGTTTGTGGAAAACACACTCATCGGAAACAAATGTCTTCCCTGCACGTGAACTCACATGATGACAAATGGCTTTCTATTTCCCTGAGTGTGTCTTTCTCTTCACTGGAAGCTTTGTGGAAGTGCCTTTTTAATCTCTGGAGCTGCCTTGGGGCCTGATTCCACTTCTTCTGGTCACTCTCCTGGGGATGGAATTCAGAAGAGGGCTGACTGCCTAGGGGGCTGCAACCCCCTGGCCAGGGTGTCAAATGTGGTCACATCACCCTCATGCTTAGCCGCATGCCTCTGTCGACCACATTTTGGAGGCCAGGTTTCTCCTAACAGCACTTGGGGTTGCCACCCTGTGGGTCCCCCCAGTCCCCTATTCTTGAAGTACTGCCTCCACACTGCTGCGGGAGCCCCTTGCATAGGTAGAGCGAGCACATCTTCACTGATGTAACCCACCTAGAGCTAAAGCTCCCTGTGGTATAACCCCAGTATGACATTACATTCAAAGGCCCGGATGTGTCGATAAGAGGAATGTAGGACAAATCATTTATTGACATTTCTGAAAGAATGTTAAAGAAGATGTAAATAATCCATAGTGATGTCCCGTTTTCTCCCCTTGATGTCTGCTGTTTTCTATCCCTATCTCTGCTCAGTGGAAGCTCTCTCTCTTCTCTTCTCTCTCTCTCTTCCTGAACTCCCTTCCTCCTTCCTTTTTTGTCTCTTTTCCCCCCTCCTCTTTTCTTTCTTCTTTCCTTACAATGCACTGAGACTCGTTTCATGGCCAAACTGCTCCTACCCTTTGACGGCTTTCTTTGCTACCCTGTCTTTCTTAAATCCTTTCCACCTAAGAGATTTTCTTTTCTTCCATTTTTTTTTTAAAATCTTAAAGTAATCACTGGCAGACTTAGAATCTGCCAGGGCTGGCAGCAGAGAACGAGGGTTAAAATGGGCAAAAGACCACCTGTGTTTGCCCCTCTGGGAGGAGATTGGTTGCAAACAGTTCTAACTTTATATTTCTTCCCCGGTGGTGCTTGCTTGTCTTTTCAGATAGTCCTGAAAGCTGGATCTGCCATTAGTCTGGTTCTCGAAACCAAAGCATCACATGGATCGTACTGTGAAGTGTTAGCAGTAGACCCCATGGACACATGTTGGTATATGCTAGGGGGTGAGAGCCAAGTATATGTATGTTACAAGACTCCTTACAGTCACCCTCCACTGAGTCTGCATTCTGTCAGAGTTGTTTTATTTTTTATCCCCCCTGTGGCTCACACTTACTTGTTTTGTTTGTATGTGTAAATGAAGAAATAGTTTTTTTTACATGTTCTCTGCACTTTGAAATGGATTTTTAATTATACATCTACACTGTTTTTAATGCGAACATACGAGCAGCTATCAAAAGTGCAGATAAATGCATCATGGCTCCCATTGTTTATCACAGTATTTGCTTCTTGCAAAATGTTCTGGGATAGTGCTTCCCTGTCCATGTTTTGGAGGCTGTTTTGGAATGTCTGCCAATGGTGGGGCCAGTGCTATGAATGCTGAGAGGTGGGATTGGTGGGGGGAGGGCGCTGAATCTGTAAATCATGTTTGGGTAGGTGGGTTTTGCAATATGTTGTCTAAGTGACAACAGGGACAGAGATGGGGGTGACTTTGGAGAAAGAGTCATCAACAGGCAATGAAAGCTGTCCCGGGGGTGGACTGGGTATTCATTTGTTTATAAATTCATCCTATTTATCAAATAGTTCTCCTATATCTGTCATGTGCTTGGCATCCGGCCTGCAAGTGAACACTGACCAGAGGTTTGGGGACACGGTGACTCTTGAGTCATCATGGGATTAGGTGACACGCAGAAAGGTTTGAATGTGGATTGTTCATCCACAGGCTCTGAATACTTGGTCTCTAGCTGCTGGTGGGTTTGGAAAGATGATGGATCGTATAGGAGATGTGTGCTCTTGCTGGAGGAAGCAGGTTCCTGGGGACAGGACTGGAGGTTTGGTAGCCTGTTCCCACTTTGTCTCACATTCTTTGCTGTGACATTGTGAACTGGCCTCCTGCTTTGGTGACCTTGCCTTCTGCTCTGTGTTCTCTGTCATAATGGATGGTTCCACTCTGGAACAGTAAGTCAAATAGCAAACCCTTTGTCCCTTAAGTAAGTTGGGTCACAGTGTTTTCTCACAGCAACAGAAGAGCAATTACAACAGTTGATTTACAGAGTGGAGACTTATATACAAAGTGAGAAGAGGTCTCTAGGGTTGCTCTCTTCTCAGGGAGAGAAAAGCATTCCATCTAGACAGAGCTTTAAGATTCGCCATGCCTTACACAGCGGTTAGATGAGCATTTCTGGCCTCTTACTCTCTTCCCATGTCCATGCCAGGGTTATTTGACTTGCTCCACGGAATTAGACTTTGCCAAGTGCCATGCCGTGGACTCATGCCGCCAGCACGTGCTTCCTTTCCGCAGCCCATAAATCTCAAATCTCCCCACCTGCCTTTAGACACGATGACACATGTTCTTGGGTCTGCGTCCCTTCTTCCATGTTGGGACTGTCTTCTGAATGTCTTCAACTGCCAGGGACTTTTTCCTTTTAATCAATAATTACTTCTTACGGATTAGAAAGGAACAGGCAAGGGCTGTAATTTCCAAGACATCAAAATGCATTGGAAAAATCAAGGTTTCTTTCCAAAGCTTAAGGACGATCCTGGCATGACTTCTTGGCAGAGAGTCTAGCCCAGGCACTGCCTTGGAGGGCAGAGTGACCATAGTAGTCCAGATGTTTGTAATCTAGGGTAAAGCATCTACGTCTTCCAGCTAGAGGGTCCTATATCCAGAGCAGGGATATAATATAAGGTGCCTGGTGATAATTTCCAACTATATGGCATCACATGGGAGTGGCACATGTGAAGGATACGAGTTCCCTCAGTTGATGAAGACCACACTTGGCCAAGCTCCCTCTTATCTGGATTTCCTGAGACCTTGTCGAGGTTCACCTGAAAGGCACCTGGAGGCCCATCACCTGTACATACAGAATCATGAGCGTGTCTCTAGGGATACAGGCAGAAGAACCCTTCCTCCAAAAGCTCAGAAGCCACCAGCTTTTGAATTCAGCTTCCTCCCAGAAGCATTCCTGGGGCTGGGAAGCTGGCTCAGTGGATAAGGCACCTGCTCTGTAAGCATCAAGACCTGAGTTCAAATCCCTGGACTCTACATACAAGCCAGGTAGGTACGGCGGTTGCCTCCTGTGGTCCCAGTACTCGGAAGGCAAAGACAGGGGTTTCCCCAGGGCAAACTAACTAGCTCTAACCAATTGGTGAGCTCAGTTCAATTAAAGTGGGAAGTGAATGGAGAAAATATACAACTTGGGGTTTCTACATGCACATATGTGTGCCTCCACATGTATGAATATATATACATACATGTACCCCAAATGCATGCATGCACAAAAAGCTAAAAGAAACCTTCCCTGTTGCCTTGATGGACACGTTTCTCCATTGTGTACTCCTTGCACCTCTCAACCTTAGCCCTTGTCTAGGGGATTATTTACTGCAAATACAAGGCATAACTGCAATACTGTAATACGGTCAATTTTTCTACTGGTTATATAAAAAATTGCAGGAGGGCAGAGGCGAGGTTTCTCTCTCTCTTTCTACCTCTTTCTTTTTCTTTTTACTTACTATTTTATTCTCAATACCAGATATACAAATTTTCACACAGAACACAAGCAATAAACATCTGACGTAGACATCAAATTCGTTTGTGACACAGATCTTCTTATGAATCTTGCCTTCATTGATAATATTTCTGGGACAGCAAGGGGATAATTATAGTGCCAGTCACCACCATACATTTGGTTTATCGAGATTTTTCTTTTTGGCTTCTATTGAGCTGTGAATAAAACAAATTCTTCAAGCACTAATGTGTTTAATGTTCATAGTAGACCTGCGAGGCAGTTCCATTCCCATCTCAACCCATTTTAGAGATTAGGACACGGATACTGAAAGAAGTTCAGACATTGATCATCAGGACGTAGAGAGGCCAGGCCAAGGAGAGCTGGAACTGTGTGTAAAGCTCTCGTTGCTGCAGTAACACAACTTGTGTCTGAAAACCACAAGCTTATTAGTTTGCAGTTCTGGAGGTCAGAGGTCTGAAAGGGGCACTACTGGGACTGACGTCATGGTGTCGGCAGGGGCGCGCTCCTTCTGCAGGTGGGAGGGGAATGTCTGTGTCTCAGACTTTTCTAGCTTCTAGACGTGGTTCACGATCCTTGGCTCATGGCCCCTTCTTCTGGCTGCAACCCCCACCCCACCTCATCCTCCTTGTAAGGACTTTGCATTAGTATTGGATTCCTAGACTAATTCAGGAAAATTCTCCCATCTCAGTAATCTTGTGTGTGTGAGAGAGAGAGAGAGAGAGAGAGAGAGAGAGAGTATTTGAATGTGTGTGCCTATGGAAGCCCAAGGATGACATCAGGAATCATCCTGGATCGTTCTACTTTCTTATTTGCTTGGCTCTGGGGTTTCCCAGGTTCCCCCTTCTAGGGTCAGAATTGCAGATTGCTGCTATATCCACCCAGCATTTTTACATGGGATCTGACATCTGAATTCATGCCCCTTTGCTTAAGGAGGTAAAGGTTTTAACCCTGAGCCATTTCTCTAGCCCCTGCCAAGTTCCTCAGATTGAGGACTGGGGTGGGAACATCTTCAGGAAATGTCATGACTTTGCTGTGCATAGTCCTGCCCTTCTGGTATCTTCTTTCTAGATTTTCTTCCCCTCTCTTTTGAGACTAGTTTTGGGTCTGTGGCCCAAGCTTGTCTTGAAGTCACCATGTAGCTGAGAATGATGCTGCCTCCATCTTTGGAGGTCCTGGGATTGTACCAAAGGAACTGCCCGGTGAGAGAGGGACAAGCACACTCACCTGCCAGGGCTGTGACTCTGCCAAAGTCCAGTGATTGCAGCAGTGCTGGGGATGGAAACCAGGGCCTCATGCGTATTAAGCGTGCTAAGCGTGGAGCCTACCAGCTGGATTCTTTATCAAGCATCCCAAAGAAACCTTTGGGTTCCCTTCCTCTCTCTTCTTGGGGGGCAGGGAGAAGAGGAGGGGAGGAGGAAGAAGAGAAGAGGAATGGGTAGTTCATAAAATGTAATTGAAACTTATCAATTGATGTGTTGGAGGTCACAGCACAGCCCCCACCCCTCCCTTGGGAGCCGGAAGGCGTTTGAGTCCTTCTGTCCTCCCCACCCTTCCCCCACTCGCACAGATGCCGAGGTTTTAGCCCCAGACCACCGGTTTCGGTCTAGGCCAAGCTAATTCGCAAGGTTGCGTTGGATAGTTGCCAGCTTGCTCCTGGGGCTGGGAGTCTTCCCTGTAATTTAGGGCAAGTCAAATGAAATGTCAGCAAAGGTTCCGTGCTGTGTCCCTGTGCGCGCCCGTCCCCTGTGCGCAGCCAGGGCAGCTGGGTCCCTCCATCCCATCCCATCGGAGGAGGCTGATGCCAGCCTCTAAGCTCCCGGCCTCCATCTCCCACGCAGAATGAATTAACACGGCAGATACAATTTCCCTGGGTCAGCATGCTTCATCACCCTTGCAGACCCGGGGAGGACTGAGCGAACCCACCTGCTGGTGGGAGGGGGGTGGAGGGGCACGGCGCCGGAAGCCTTGTTTGGGTCTGTCTGCAAATCCTACCCCTCTTTCCCTCTGCCCCCAGCTTCTCTTTCTAGCTGAAGATTTTGCTCTCCTGCCTAATCACGGGGGGAGGGGACACAATCAACTTGGGTGTAAAATTCTAAAGTCCTTTGGAAAATGCAATTGGAACAGAATCCTGCCTGTTAACATCCCCTAGTTAATTATCATCCGCTGTATTTTTGGCACCAGGGCTGTGCTTGAGGAGGAAGAGGGGGGAGGGAGAGAGGCTTGGGATGGGATCTCCGTCACAATACCAGTTTTAGGAGTCGTTTATCTTGTCTTTTAGACTAATTATCCCAAACTCGCCACTAGACTGTCACACTTACATGCTCCAATAAATGTAGTTTTAAATCAGCCACTGACTTTGCGGCTGGGGTGGCAGAGTCCCTGGTTCGTGTCTAACTAGGGCCATCCATCTGCAATCTCGGTGCTGAGGGGAGGCGGCACCGTTGGGCTCTGTGAGTGATCATACTTATTTATATGCAAATACGTTTGACGAATCAATAATGTATGATTTAGCTGCTCCATGTGCGTTGGTACACCGACTGGCAGTCCCTGGTGGGGGGTCCACAGAGGGGTCTTGGGGCCTCTGCCCCATCCCACCAGGCCTTTTCTTACAACTGCTGTCTCTGGCTTCCAAGATTTCCGGGTTCCATTTCTTCATTGTTCAGGTAAAAAAAAAAAACAAAAAACAAAAAAACCCTAAGGACTTTGGCCCTTATTAGACTGTTAATTTAATAAGCATTTCTGGAGCAATTACTGTATCTCTCTGTATCCATCTATATCCCTCTATGAAACAAATCCTTTGACAGTACTCTGTCTCAACATTGTTCTTCACTCTGAAACACAGTGTCATTTAATCCTCCTAAGAGATAGATACTATTAATTCCATTTTACAGACAGGAAAACTAAGACACCGTTGTGTCCAAAGCTCTAGAGTAAGAGAGCCATCAGTTCTGAGAGGCAAGCCCAGGCTGATGGGTCCAGACTTTGCTTTTCTGTGTCGTGCTGAGCGGCAAATTGCTGAGCCTGCAGTGGGCGCCATAGAAGTGGAGAGAGCCGGCTATCTCTGACCACCTAGGGGATAAAGAGCAAGAGCAGAGTGTAAACCCAAAGGAAACAGCAACGTTTGCCTGGTACGCAGCTAACATAGAGCACACAGGATGTGACTGTTGCTTTGAATGAACATGACCACTGGAGAACCAGAGAACTTCTGGCTGAGCACCATGGGATTGGAGGGAGGGTCAGTCCCCAAAGGGGGCGTTTCCTGGCTTTGCCCACTTCTGCAGGCTTTAGTCTGGGAGACTGGCATTAAAGACTCACAAGAACAAAGTTCTCAGGTAGATTCAGAGCTGGTGAGAAGGTTGGAGGGAAGCTGGCGGGGGGAGTCATCTTGATCCTAGAGAGAAGACCTTCAAGGAAGCAAGGGGGTACTGATTACCAGGTATCCGGTCTCAGTCAACACCCATAACCACTGCATGAGGGGTCACGCCCACTTTGCAGAGAAACTGATACCCATTCAGGTGAACTGGCTTGCGCTAGATCACATAGGCAGGAAGAGTATATGTAGGTCTAGTCACTTCTCTCCAGCTCTTCAGTTCTAATACTAAACTCCTGTGTTTCCTAATCCTCTACAGAGCGTGAAACATCCCAGAGCTGATTTGGGTTCTGGTTCCAGCTGTCCAACCCACCTAGATCTACCCACTATTTGCTGGGATATAGGAAACTTGGGGGTCACTGCATCCCCAAGACAGTCTTTTCTTTCGTCCTTCGAAATCTCCCTATGGTTCTCAGGACAAGCCTGGAATCCACAGTCCTCTGTAAGTCTCAGCTGAGCCAAGCCCTCTGGTGTAGTTGCTTGGCTTCTTCACGGACCAGCCTCTGGGCTGTTTCTAGGCTGTTTTCTCAGTGGAACTCTTTCCTCTTCCTCTTCGTTGAGACAGTTTTCCTCTGTGAAGTTTCTAAGCAGATGTCCTAAGAGATCCCCGCAAAGCAAATTAGCTGCCTCTCATTAAGCTTCTCCTTGCTACTCATGCTGATCCTTGCTTCCCTGTATTTGGGCCTTTCTGTACTCCTGTATCTCTTCGGGACTTAACCACGTGACCAATAGGATGCAGCCCAAGTGATGGGATGCAATTTCGGTAGAGAAGGTCATGAAAGCCATCGCTGCTCCATCTTGCTCCCTTGAATCATTTGCTTGGGGAAAGATGGTCATCATGTTTCGAGGACACTCATGCAGCTCATTGGAGAGGCTGATATGGTGAGGAATTGAGGCTTGCTGCCAACAACCAGACAGGCATGCAGGCAAGCAGGCAGCTTGGGGTTTCTCACAAGACATGTTGACACGGGCAGAAGTGACAGAAGGGTAGACTGAGGCTGGAGGGTCCAATTCCAAGACAGCATGTGGTGTGTGTGTGCGCATGTGTGTGGTGTATGTGGTGTGTGTGTGTGTGTGTGTGTGTGTGTGTGTGTGTGAACCTCAAGTATTTTGCTTCCTGATAACTTCTGTTCCACTTAGAAATCACCTCGAGGTGACTTGAGCAGACTTCCTTTTCTGTAGAAATTTCTGGAAACAAGAAGATAGCTGGGGGGGGGGGAGTTAGTGGAAGCATTTTGCTGACTTGTAAAAGTGGGCAGCAGGCTGTATCCAGATGCTAGGGGGGCTCATCAATTCCAGTTAGCAGCTGCCCTCCTGGCTAACTCGGGAGACAGCTGCTGCTTCGTCCTCTGGACCATCCGTGTTGGTTCTTTGGATTGCCCGTGGCTGGACCCAGCTCTGGACTGGGGACATTCACTTCCTGCCATGAAATATTCAGTTGCCGGCGACTTCCCCTCTCATATTTCTTCATATGCAGGGGTGGCCACTCAATTGATATGTAAATAAAGTGCACCAGCACTGAGCCTGTCCCACGCTGCATTATTTAAGCCACAAAACGATGCATCATCCGTCATGGGGCCCATTGGAAGGACCCTGCTGGGCGCTGGGCAATAAAGCCCGCCAGAGTCTCATCAGAAGCAGCGGGTGGCCTAGTGGAAGTTCATTTATGCATGAAATATTCAGCCAGCAACAGTGCCAGCCTTAAACATCAGTAATTGGGGGGTTTCTATTGCTCCTAACTAGTGCCTCTAAATTATGGCAAAAGACTGGCCAATTTACAAATCACATAGATTTGTCATGCTCTTGTACCTTTCCTGAGCTAACTGAAATGGCCCGTGTTGGGGCTGTTTGCACACTCACCGTGGTGAGTGTTGCCCAGCAGAGCTGGCTCATCCTTGGAGCAGGGCAGAGTGGAGGCTGCTTCAGTTAAGCAAGCCATGCCTAGCTCTCCCCTCTGTCTCCTTGTTGGTGGTTCTGGACCTCTCACTGTCTCTTTGTGTTGAGACCAGGTGCTTGAGGCTCAGAGGTCAAACATATACCAGGATCTCCTGAGAAGGCTTGGTTTAGTATCTGACCACTTGGTTTTTGCTTAACTCTGTGTGGAATCAATTTCTCATTCTACAAACATTGGTGAAGTATCTTTTCTATGCTAGGATCTTTTCCATGAGATGTTGGAGGGAGCTGAAACAACTCGTCTTGGTTTTTAATTTATTTTGTGTGAACGTATATACTTGTGTATATGATATGGGCATTGGAGTAGCACAGTGAGCTGAAACACTTTGTCTTGGTTTTTAATTTTTTTTCAGTGAGTGTGTTTGTGGAGGCCCAGTGGAGACATCAAGAATCATCCTGGATTGCTTTACCTATGTCATAGATAGAGGTATCCACTTGACAGTTGAGAGTTTATGCTCTGGGCACATTTGTAGGAATTGGTAGTTGAGTAAAGCCCAGAGCAAACCTGCAGGAGATTGTCTAGTGAATGGGGAAGGTCTAACTCATGATGGGTGAGACTAGTCATCAGGTGGGTGATTAAAATGGAGGGACCTTATTGAGAAAGTAGGCATCCTTGTGTACACTTGGCCAGACATACTGGTCTGGCAAGTAAGGATCGTCCCTCTCTCAGATGTTATGTGGATATTATGTGGCCAGTTCCCTCGGCCCTGATGTTGATGTGAACTCTCCTGCCAAGCTGGACTGAGAACTGTAACTGGACGATCATAAGAGAATAAACTTCTTGTTCCCTTAAGCAGTTTTGTCATGATTTCATCATCCATAATGCAGGTGAACTGCAACAACCTTATTGCTTTGCTCTAGGGTTTCCCAGCCTCCGCTTTCCAGGGCTGGAATTACAAACCATGGCCATATTTGTCCAGCATTTTTGTATGTAGCCTAAGGGTCTAAACTCAGATTCTTTTGCTCGTGAGGCAAAGGTTTAACCCCTGAGCCATATTTGCAGTCCTGGTTTTTAAGAAGTTCTCATTCCATTGAGGTCGTCGGCATTATAGTCCTTCCTGGCACAGGCAGGCATAGTGAAGCAGATAGATTTCATTGCTGTGCACTGCTTACCCAGGTTTTCTCAAAGTTAACACATTCTCATACTTCTTTATCATGTCGTGTATGTGTGTGCATGTACATAAAACATAACTTTTTTTGCATGTGTGCATGAATCTGTGTGTGTGTGTGTGTGTGTGTGTGTGTGTGTGTGTGTGTGTGTATGTCTGCCCAAGGGCACCTAAGTATGTGTGCCCGTGGAGGCCCAAGGACATCAGGAATCATTCTAGATTGTAGATTGCTCTATGTCCCTCTGGAGTTTCCCAGGCTCTGCCTTCCAGGGCCAGAAGTACAGGCTTCCGTTTCTTCCCAGCATTTTTACATGAGATCGCAACTCATCTTTTACTCGTGAGGCAAAGGCTTTAACCTCTGAATCATCTCCCCTGACCATAACACACTTTTTACGAGCTGTTTGGTAGTAAATTGTAGACCTCTGCACTTCTTGGAGCCCCAAGTTCTTCAGTTCCTAAACATACCACCCTGTTTTTCTTTCCATACTTTTGTATATACTGTTCCCATTGCCAGGAAAGTACAATCTCTATTTACCTCCATGTTTCTGTTCAAGCAGATCCACTGGCCACACCCTTCTTCCTTGCTTACTTTTTGGACAACACTTATCACCCTCAACTGAGTGGTTTCTTTCTTTATTTGAGCCCCTAGAAGGCAGGTCTGGAGCACAGTCACAGTGTATCCTTTAAACTTAGCTCAGATGTTAGCTTCCTGGGAAGTATTTGTAGGATGAATTAGAATGACTGCTTGATTCAGCCCCAAGATCTGGGCTCTTTAGTTTAAAACCACATGCCAAAAGCTTGTACCACTGATGAGGGATGGGGAGAGGGACTTCTGGAGGAGAAAGGAAACTCAGCATTTTGATTAGCTTGGCAGAACCTTGGTTCTTTTTCCTGTTCATGGATTTCCCCAATTCTGCATTTCTCCCTTCAGCCTGCACTGTGTCCAGCCATGGGGACCTGCTTCTCCTCCCTTCTTGAAGCTTCCCAAACAAATATCCTGTTAATACTCGCCTGGTGCAAATGCCAAATGGTCCTGTGTGGATGCTATTAAAATAATGAATGCAGAGGGGGCTAGATGAACAAGGCAGGGAATCGATCTTGGACCCCTGATGAGATCATTAAGAACTGGGGGGAAGGGACGGGGCATCACTCTCACAGGTTGAAATTTCACTAGTGCCTCTTCCTCCCCCTCCATCAACTCCTTTCCCCCTTCCTGTCCCTTGGACTGATTTATGGGCTGGATGCCTCCCCTCCTCCATCCATTACTCTCAACATAGCACTAACGCACCATGGAAAAATCTATTTGTGTCCAATGGAATTTTTATCTTGGCCTAGGAATTAATGCATTTTGTAAAAGATGTTTTAATCATGTTTTGCCTATGGCAAAGCTGTTGCAATGAATGAATGAAAAAAAAAAAAAAACCTCTCCTAAAGAGTCAGGCAGGTGTGCCTTGTGGAAGGGGAATGTTGGTTTCATAGACAATAGACATTGTAATGGGTCTAGACTCCGTTACCCCCTTAGACTATATATGGTGTGTGTGTGGGAGAGATTGTACCAGTCAGATGATGAAGAAGAGCATGGAGAGCTCCTTAAATTAAATTCTTAAGAGCAATTGCCTCTGTTATTGTTGTCAACACATTCTTGGAATTAAGTTTTCACAACTTAGTAAAATGCAGAAGATGTAGAATCCTGATCATTTGAATCAATTCATAAGAGACCGAGGAGGGCCTGGCGAGAGGACTCAGTGGCTAAAGGTCCTGGGCTCAAACTTGGCGACTTGAGTTCAATTCCTGGGGCCCACGGGGTAGAAGGAGAAGTCAAGGACAACTTTCAGAGTAAGCAGATGCGGAAAGAAAACCCAGGCTTGCATAGGTCCAAGCCCCAGTGGCTCTACTTCCTGAGTGTGTGAGATGCCTCCCTGAGGGGCAATAAGATGGGAATCCCCTCCATTACCACTTAGCTCTGCTGCATGCGTGAGGACTGAGAGAACAAATATGTGGGAAATACACGGTTTGAGACGGTACAGAGGGAACCCGCCACAGATGCTCCTGGAGTTAGGAGAAATTGGGTCATGTTCCAGCGTGTTTCTTCAGACTTCCCTGAGCACAACAGCCACTCTCTAAACATGCGTTAAATGAAAAAATGGCTTACTTTCAGGATCACAGCTAAAATTTGCTCTCTTTGGTATATGGGAGAAATTCTGCTAAATAGACCCTCTTGGGTTAGCCTGGTCATTCACTCTGCAAGTCACCTACATCTTTTTCTGTCCCATGTTCCAGTCATTCTTCTGTGGCTGTAGCAAAATACTATGATCCAAACAATTTAAGGGAGAAAGGGCTTATTATTATGGCTTACAGTTCCAAAGGGGATGGAGTCCTTCGTAGCTGGGAGCACATGGCAAATGGCAGAGAAGGCATGCTATCAGAAGCAGGAAGCTCGTGTTGCATTTCGGCCATACTTGGGAAGGAGAGAGGAGGAGGGGAAGAAGGAGGAAGAGGAGAAGAAAGAGAAGGAAGAAGGAAAAAGAGAAGGGAGGGAAGACAGGAGAGGAAGGAGAACAGAAGAAGTAGAGACTATTAAACCTCAGAGTGAGTCTGCTAGTGGCACACTTCCTATAGCATGTCTTCACTTCCAGAAGGTTCCGCAAACTTCCTTAATAGCATCATTGGCTGGGGGCCAAGTGTTCAAACACATGAGGCTGGGGGGACATCTTGCTTTCAAACAGTGATACCAGTCATTCTCTGTGTTATTATTACTTCAGACTCAATTCTTTCACTATCTGATGTTTTCTGCCATACGTTACTTATTTGTTCTTTGCTGGTCTTTGAATTGGATTTGTATGCATAAGCCTTGGTGCAGAGTAGATGGCCAGTAAAATATTGGTTGAAATATATTCATAAACATGTGGATGCAAGAAGAAATGCAATTGCTTTCTTGTCGAGCCCTGCCCATTTGTATATGTACCAGGAAAGCAACACTGTTTACAGGTGTGTCCAGAACAGCTTGCTCAAAGATCTTAAAACTATAGCCAGAGGAACAGGTGTGGCTAAATATAATCCCTCATGGTAGGAACAGTCAGGCTAATAGGGGCCAAGGGAACTGGCCACATCACATCCAAAGTCAAGAGCAGAGTGGGCAAGGACCGATGCTGAGTACCTACTTTCTAGAGTGCCAGTTTTTCTCCTATGTGTAACCACCTCTCTATCTTTATTCACCTGTCCAGGGAATGATTCCATTCACTGCGGCTGTGTCTTCTCTCATCAATTATGCAGTTTAGGACAATCTCCCGCAGGATTGCTCAGAGACCTGTCTTAACTTGTTAATTCCTCATCGATGTGCCCAGAGGCCTGTCTGTCAAGTGTCAAGTTGACAGCTGCAACTAACCAGTACCCTCTCCTACTCCTTCATTTGGTCTGAATTGCAATGACCAGTGGCTTCCCAGTGGCATGGGGAGGAGGGATGAGACTGAGCCTGGACAAATCAGGGAAACTCCCGACTGGGGGACCCCATAGCCAGTTCCAGCAGCCGGGGAGCTGAGAAAGGGAGGCCTCTTCTGTCATTTGTCCTTGGTTGGATGGCTGAGAGGGAGGCAGAAAGCAAGTATTGTGTGATCTCTCCTCTTGCCTCTTGCTGGGGCTGAGAGATAGGGTGGCTGGTAGGACAAGACAAGACTGTGGGAAAAGCATCTATGTGCAATGGCTCCCACAGTTCCAGAGTTCTCATCAGAAGCCCTGTGGCTCACAGGACCTCAAGGTCTTCGAAGCTGATGGGCTCAAGGATATAGCACTTGACTTAATTTATTTTTTACTATGGATTGCTCTGGAAATAGCCCTGGCCTGGCAGTTGGACATTTGGGAGACAAAAGGCTGTATGAGGGGGCTCGAGTGCACTCATTTGTTCAACCATTCAGTTAGGCCATTAATTAGTTTGTTGAGTAGAGTTTTTCTACATGAGCATCTTCTACATGCTAAGCACCAGGTCAAGACAAGGAATTCAGTCATGCAAAAGACATGGCATCTACCAACATGAAGCTTATAGCTAACGAAGGGAAAGCATCACACGACTAATGGACAGATAAATGTATAATCACATGTGACTTGGGAGGAAATTTCAGGCATGGGTGTACCAATTCATCTGCGTGCACATTTGTCTTCAGGTGCATGAGGTTCACATGTGTGTGGGTGTTACTCCCTGAGAGCTGTCTACCTTATTTTTTGAGAAGGGGGTCTCTCACTGGGACTGGGCTCATTGATTTGGCTAGGCTGGCTGACCAGAAAGCCCCAGGGATTGTCCTGTCTCTACCTTTCCAGTTCTAAGATTACAAATGCACTCTACCATGTGGCATTTCTATGCATGGATGCTTTGCAGCACGTACTTTACCAACTAAGCCATCTCTCCAGTCACCACTTCAATATCAGTTCAGTGTAACAAACAATCCCACAAACAAGTGTCTTAGTACACTATTTGGTTACGTCAGCTCTTCAAGCTGAGTTCTTTGTGGTGATTCTTCTAGTCTTGGTCGAACCCTTCATATATCTAGTGGTTGGGGTGGGTTGGCTGGTCCGGTGGTTTCACCTGGAAAGGCTGGACATCTTACCTCTGTTTGCTGGTGTGCTATCTTGGTGAGGTAGAGGAGCAGGAGGTAGATGAAACTATAAATCCAGCTTGCAGCCTGAGACCAGCACAGAGAACATGTCTTTACTTCTGCTTCATTTATTGGTCAGTGCAAGTCTTGGGGTCAGCCGAGATTTCAGTGTATTCTACCTCTTTTGTAGGAGGAACCGAAAAGTTATAGGGCTGAGGATACAGATGGTGTGTGATGGCCTATCTAATCACATCCACCATAATAGTCGTTTTCAAAAGAGTGGGTGCTTGAGGTCTCTTGGAGGACTGTGCTAATGAGATGTGTATGTGTCAGCTTGACAATTGAAGACTGAGCAACATGAAGACAAACTGCATCAGAGGGCTGTAGAGACATAGGGCTAAGGATCTAGATATGGGTGGTGGTCTGTCTGGTCATGTGCACCAGGGCACACTATTTCAGATGAGCAGGTGCTGGAGGCCTCTTTGAGGACAGAGCATTTCAGCTGAGCTATGCAGGGCCATAAGGAGTTAGTCAAGTAAAGAGAGAGGGAAGAATGCTCCAAGCTGTAAACCTGTGCTCTCTGAGGTCTGAGTCGGATGTGAACTGGACAGAATCAAGACGCTCCCCTCTCCCGGGGACCCCAGGAGAAGCAAGCTCAGGTTGCAATGCGTCTGAGCTAAGGCAGAGTTCAGCCAGCGCAAGACCTGCTGGAGCCATGTCTTATTAAAAGTAGTCATGTGGGGGAACTGTAAGGACTTGGGATTATTAAATAATCTCTGCTGAGATAAGCTTAGGTGGTGGAACAGTCTTCAGAGGGCGCAGGGAGAACTGGAGAAGCAGCAGATGACTAAGTGACATGCATAGGCAGGACCGAAGCCAAGTATGGGGTAGAGTCCTGCAGAGGTGTCCAGGAGACAACACTGGGTCAGAAAGGGAGGTGGGCTGTGAGGTGCTGAGTACAGGGGGCTTCTGAGAGGAGGAAGGCTTTGCTGCATAAGAAGGTGAGGAGCAGAGTAGAGTGGCTGGTGGTTAGACTGAAAGGAGGGTAGGAGGGGTTTGTGGAGGATGTTGTGCCCACTGAGAGGTCTGGGCTTGATGTTGAAGGCCAGGCAAGATGGTGTTTGGAGTCCATGGAGAAACCATACTGGTATGTGTTGGGGATGGGGAAACTAGAACTGCTGTAGGGTCCAGACAAGTGTGGGAGAGACCTAGGCGGGAGTGTCCCCAGTTCAGGGGTGTTAGGAGGGGGTGATGGAAGTCAGGGCTGCTCTCGAGGAGGCAGATCTGGAAAAATGGGAGCAGGCAGAATCTTTTCCGCTTTTGTTCTCTGCTCTTTGGCCTCAGCTTCAGAGACCTGAAGCACAGGTGTAGTGCGTGACAGTGATGGGGTGAGAGGCAAGTGGCTGCGAGGGGACAAAGGGAGGGGGACATCCGTGGGCAGCGACCATAAGGAGGACTTTTCCTGCCTGGGGTCAGAGACGAGGCAGGGTCTCAGATCCAGCGGTGTGACCTGGGGCCAGTTGTTTCACCTGTGTGAGCTGAGCGTGCTCCTCTACACGGTGGGTACTGAGGACAGTCTTTACCCTTGACCAAGGTCTTGCGGTGAGATTGATAGGACGGATGCTGCATGTGGGAGCCTGGTAGATGCTGTCAGGGAAAGCCAGAGGGACCACTGCACTGGGCAGCTTCAGGAGATGTCTTTTATGTGGACTGCAAGGTGCGTGCTGCCTCCTGAATTGCATAATAAAGATCGAAGATGGGCAGCTACGGTGTGGTTGGTCGTTAGGGCCATGGTGGTGGTTAAGCCTCTTGGGTCTGAGCCCTGGGAGAAGGCTTGGCATCTGGAGGGATACTGGCTTGCCCCCCCAACCCCACACACACTGTGCTCACCCAGTCTGCAGGAGCTGCCCATCTGTCAGGCACTTGGACTGTCAGGCAAGGCTGGCGAGGGGGCCTGCAGGCAAGGGATGCTTCTCTGACAGGGGAGTCTTTCACTGTCAACAGCGTCGTCTCGGTGGGTTAATAAAGCCATCCATCACCTGCTTTGCACCAGGTATCTAAATGCCTCCTTAATCCCACCCGGGGGAGCAGAGTCTGAATCAGGGATAGTCACAGGGCTCCAGGGTGCTGGAGTGAGAGGGACATGCCTGGTGGGGTGGGGCCTTGCTGGTATCTGGATGTGAACGCAGCCCATTGCTGCTTTTGGTCGTGCTGCCTTGGGCCTCTGCAAGACCCATCTATGTGTTTGTGAGGCCGTGTTCTGACAAAGAACATGGCACACAAAGAGCCAACACAATTGCAGCTTCTCTTCGCCGCTTAGTTGCTAACAGAGAGGGAGTGGGAGCAGGTGTCTGTCTCAGCCTCTCACGCAGGGGCGTGGAGGCTTCATGGGAGTGGCGTTAGCTGTTCAGAGAAAGGCCCTGAAGAAGCACTAGCTGTTTCTCTGATGCTTGGGATCGATGCTCAGTCAGACACAGAGGGAAGGTGAAGGAACCCCATTTACAGGGTCTTATTTGCTGAGTACTGTCCATGCACTGTTTGCCATCGAACCAGATACATTTATTATCTCTGTTGTGTAGATGACAAGACAGAGATCCAGAGACGTGTGGAATCAAAGAGACAAAGAACCAAGGCACAGGGATGTTCAGGTGACATGCTGGTCAGACACAGGCGTCAGCCTGACAATTTGAGGGCTAAGCCTCTAGGTATACAGTAGTTAAGGCAAGTCACTGAGCAAGCCTGCAGGAGACTGTCTGGTGGATGGGGAGGGACTCAGTCCGTGGTGGGCGGGACCATTCCCTGGGAAGGTGAAAAAGATGGAGGATGTTGGTTCAGTAGTTTGACACACTTCAGCCTACTTGGCAGAATCACAGTTTGGCAAGTGAGGAATGATTCCTGGGGATATGGTGTGTCCGCTTCCCTCAGCTCCTGGTGTTGGTATGAGCTCTTCTGCCAAGATGCATTATGGACTGTAACCAGAATCACAAGCAAGAATAAACCCTGTTTCCCTAAATCGCTTGCTTGTGTATTTGTCAGTAACATGAAGACAGACTGCGACAGGTCACACGAGTGGTCCAAGAGCCAAAGGAGGAGGGTGCCGCTGTGGTTCCTGCCTCCACCGGGGTGCTTACACCCAACTCATTTGCCATCTCTCACAGTTTTTGTGAGGGGGATTCAAACAGTGAAGATGCATGGTCTCTACATCTCAGCATCTGTTAGGAGACGTGTGTGGGATGTGGAAGAAGGCACTTGAGCGTGCACCTGTGGAGGCCCAAGGGTAACATCAGGAATCATCCTGGCTTGCTCTACTTCTGTCTTGCTTTACTCTGGGGTTTCCCAGACCAGGTCTTCCAGGGCCAGAATTGCAGGCTGCTGCCATTTCTGCCTGGCATTTTAACGTGGGATCTGGGAATCCGAACTTAGGTCCTTTTGCTTTCCAGGCAAAGACTTTATAGCCCATGAGCCCCTGGTGGGAAGGTTTTTAAAACCTGCGGCTGGAATCTGAAGGGTCAGGCCTGGCAAGTCAGGCAGCATCACTTCCTGTCTGGGTTCAGGGTAAGAAGAGAAAGGCTGGCTGGACTTGTGGGACTGGGGCTAGGCATGAATGGCCCAGGGGATGCCAAAGATGACCTCTGGTAGTCCTACTACACCTAGGGCCTTCACACTATCCCCTGCTTTGTAGTTGGGGCAGGAGCTGATGATCTGTCTCTCCCCTACCACCTGTGTTCCTCCTGGCCACACCCCCTGTTGGCCAAACCCAGGTTTGTCTTTTATTCCCTCAGGGACCTCCCAGGTTCAATCCATCTGCTTCTCACTTACTTTTCGACCGGCGGCTGTATTAGTTGAGATAATTCTGTCAACGCATGCCTTTTCTACTCAGAACGTGCCTGGTAAATTTGTTAAAGAAATACCCCGGGCTAACACATCATTATACTCCCAAACCCATCTATCTTTTACTTCGGATTAATTCTTTTTTTCCCCCTCTCTCTCTCTTCACCTCCTCCATAAATCCTGGTGCACTTAATTAATTTCAGTTCCACTGTAAGGTCCATAATACAGAATTGTTCAAGCAAACACAAAATTAATTATTCTATTTACAGCCTTCTCATTGAGAGGAGCATTTCATCTTTCATAATTACATTTTGGAACGTCCAATTATGAATTCAGGCGCCTGCTGTTCTGCATACGGGGACTGTCTCCGAGTGTCCCCGTGGTAGGGGAGTCAGGCTGGTGGCCTCTTGTGCTTTCTGGGTAGAATGGCAAGGTTTGGCACGGTGAAGAGTCCTGGTATGGATGTGGGGAGATGCAGGAGGAGATGGAGGAGGAAGAGGACAGATGTAGGGGTGTGCCAACGTAACTGGGATCTTATGGTGGGATCCAGAGCCTTCAGAAGAGGAAGCCAAGTTGACAGGGAAAGTCTTGGGTTTTCTGAAAGCCAGGGATATAGGCAGGGGGAACCCATCTCAGGCTTGGACTGCCTCTGGTCTCAGGTGTGAACCCTGGCCGGAGTCTTGATGCTCCCCCTTCCTCTCTGCCTTTTGGTCATAGAGAACCACTTTGGGGGAATGAGTCTTACCACGTCATTGGGGTCACAAGCCAGGTCATTTAGAGCAGAGTGGAGAAGCCACTCTCTCTGTACCCCTTTCCCTTATCCCCAAGGCTTCTCTCTGCTTCTCAGTGGCTATAGAGAAGTTGCTGTCCTTAGATGGGGACAGGAGGGCCACTTACTTTCTGTTCAGGGCTCTGCTGACCCCAGGAGATGACTATCTACCTGGGTACATGGAAGAGCTTGAGCCACAGAGTTCTAAGAAATACCACCTTCCATCTCACTGGCACACAGATGAAACAAAGCGTGTTTGCTTAAAACCAGGTGAAATAATTTATTAGAACACTTACTACTAAGCAGAGTGTGATCATGCTTGCCAGTTATCCCAAGGGAGGCTGAGGCAGAAGGATTGCAAGTTCAAGGCCAACCTGGGGCACATGGTGAGACCCTCTCTCAGCACAAGACAGTCATTTCTTTCTTTCTTCCTTCCTTCCTTCCTTCCTTCCTTCCTTCCTTCCTTCCTTCCTTCCTTCCTTCCTTCCTTCCTTCCTTCCTTCCTTCCTTCCTTCCTTCCTTCCTTCCTCAAGTGGTTTATTCTTATTTAGGATCCAATTATAGCTCACAGTCCAGTTTAACAGGGCAGCTCATACCAACATCATGAGCTGAGGAAACTGCCCACAGAATATGTATAGGAATTTCCAAAAAAGGGTCAAACCTTCTCACTTGCCAGTTTACAAGTTTGCCTGAAGACAGTCATTTCTTAAAAGCAAGGTCCACTTTTTAGACTGTTTGCGTCTGGCTGGTCCTCAGTGGGGATTGGTTCCTGTCCCGCGTACCATCCCCCAGTCTCTGGTTTCAGAGAGAATGGAATTCACTTCTGATTATGTAGAGTGGTTATGAAAACCATGTACTGAGATACTGCTGTTTGCTGAGTGCCGTGGTAGGCACACAAGTGTGTGCAGCTGGCTGGAAAAGGCTGCAGATACCAGCCTCTGAACGCTCAGGGAAATGATCGACACCAGAAAGGCTTATGAGGTCTCTGGTAAGACCATGCCCCACTCAGATACCTGCACTTGAATACCAGCTCTTGTGCCTGCTAACCACGTGACCTAACTTCTGTTTACCTGTTTCCTAAGTTTGGGATACTACTGCCCACCTGTCTGGATGGTATGGGTGTCTGTCTGTGGGATTATGAATGCCAAGCTGTCTTGCACGGGGTGGATGGGCACTAAGGGACTATGCCTCAGTTTCTCTACTTGTCTCATGTATAAAGATTGAGTAGGTAGATGGGAGAGATTGATACATTTTGGAAATGAACCTTCTGCTTTGCTTCACAGAGAGGCCTGTGTCCGGGCCATGTGAGGCCTTCAGGGTGGGTCAGCAGTTAACTCGGGATGTGGAGGGTGCTGAGCACCTGCTACGCACACACTTCTGCCTCTATCATCTCGCTGGTGATTGATCATCTCTGACAGTTCCTCAGTTTGCCTAGAACAAAACTACACCCCATATGGAGGCCCACGAGGCCAACCTGATTCCCCTCTCTGCCTACTTCTCGCTTTCTTCTTCTTCACATGCTATGCTCTATCCAGCCACACTGGTCTGCCGTCTATTCTTGGATTGTTAATGTCTTTCTTACCCTAGGACCTTTGTCCTAGCCATTCCTTATGCCACACATGTGCTTTCCATCACTTCTTAGCATGGTTGACTTATTTTAAAGTCATCCTTTTAAAACAAACAAACAAACAAACAAAAACAAACAAACAAACAAACAAACAAACCCTCACTGACCTTGCTACAGTTGCTAGTCTTTTGCTGTGAGACCATACTCTGACTCAAGCAGTTGCAGTGGAGAAATTCTAAAGGGGATGCAGCTCATTATGGTGGGAATCACATTACAGAAGGCATGACTGGAGGTAGAAGCAGGAGGCAAATTCAGGTCACTGCAACCATCAGGAAGGCAGAGAGAACAAGAGTCAAGCTGAGAGGAAGCAGGGCTGCACCACCAAACTTCAAGGCCCACCCCCTTCTTCCAGCGAGGTTCCATTTCTCCAAAGTGCCACAACCTTTCAAAACATTAACACCAGCTAAGGATTTAAACACATGAACCTATGGGGAGGGGTCAACTCATATCCAAGCCATGGCATACCTTCCTCCATGTTTTTAGTCCTTAGCCCAATTCTCATGACACCCCCTAAAAGTTACTTTTATAGCTTTTATTACTACCTGTAATATCTTGTTTTCTTGTTTATTACTGTGTCTGCAACACATTAACATACAAAGGCCCAGGAGAGCAGGAGTTATGACTGTCTTGCTTTCTTACTCCCCCCATTCATGGTATGTATACAATGAGTGAAGATTTTTTTTTTTTAAGGGCGTACTTTACCTCAATATCAATGGGACACAACAGCTCCAGATGAAGACTTTGGAATTGTCCACCCTGTTGAGGAGAATGGACCAGGCTTAATTTTTTCCTTTAAATAGGTTTTCTAGGGCTAGGGAGAGAGCTCAGTGAATAAAGCACTTGCCATCTAAGTGTTGGAGTTCAGACCCCCAATATCTATTCATTTTTTAAAAATGTATTTTATTTTTTAAAAGTTTTTTAAATTTCAGGGCTGGAGAGGTGGCTCAGGGGTTAAGCCTCTGGCTTGCAAGTGGAAGGTCCTGAGTTCGGATCCTAGACCCCACGTATAGATGCCAGGGGAAGTGGGGGCAGCCTGCATTTCTGGTCCTGGTAGGGCGGAGCCTGTGAATCCCTAGGCAGAGTAAACAAGGAGGTAGAAGGCGGTCCATGGTGGTTCCGGAATTCGTCCGTGGTTCTACACACACACACATACATATACACACATACATACACACATGTGCACATACACATAGACACACAATTGAATAAATAATAAATAATTTAAAAAATTAAAAAAATGGGGCTGGAGAGGTGGCTCAGGGGTTAAGCCTCTGCCTTGCAGGCAGAAGGTCCTGAGTTTGGATCCTAGACCCCACATATAGACGCCAGGCAGAAGCGGGGGCGGCCTGCTGTTTCTGGTCCTGGTAGGGCGGAGCCTGTGAATCCCGGGGCAGAGTGAACAAGGAAGAGGTGGAGGCATCCACAGTGGTTCCCGAATTCATCCGTGGTTCTACACACACACACACACATACACACATGTGCACACACATACATGCACAATTGAATAAATAATAAATAATAAAAAAATTAAAAAAATAAAAAAATTAAAAAAAACTTTTTAAAATTTCGTTTACGTGTGTGTGTGTGTGTGTGTGTGTGTGTGTGTGTGTGTGTGTGTGTATGTGTGTGTGTCTATGTGGAGGACCAACTTGAGCCATCTCTCCAACTCCCTAACACCTATTCAAATGCTAGGCAGTTTGGTGATCCATTTCTAATCCCAATGCTTAGGAGGCAGGAATGGGGGATCCCAGGAGCAAACTGACTAGCTAGCTCTGGGTTCAAGTGAGAGACCCTGCTTTGATAAATGTGGAGGAAAATGATTGCTGGAATCTGCTTCAACCTCCGGCTTCCATATTAAGGTGTACACATATGTGTGCCCACACACAGAGGTACACACACACACACACACACACACACACACACACACACACACACACACATATATACACACACAATTTTCTGATCTCAAAGAACCTTCTTTCATCTGAACAGACCCTCCAGATGAAGGAGAGCCATTGATTTATCTCCTAAGTGATTTTTTTCCAGACCTGCCCACACTGAATAATTACTTGCCTCTGTGGACTGAGAATGTCTTCCTGTTGTTCCACCTGGTGGGTTTGTTTTGTTTGTTAATTAGCTATTAATTGCAAGGGCTCCTGGGAATTGGAAGTGCAAAGGAGGCCCCCCCTCCAGGTGGGTCAGGAGTCTAGGGCAAATATGGACCCCCCAGACCAGAACGAGGATGACCTCACTGGACTCTGGGCTAATTTACTTCAAATAGTGTCACGTCCAGAGAGTCCCCCAGCTCCTGAGATGATGAGCAATTTTGTTAATTAAGTAAACACTACGGCTTCATTCACAGCAGTTGGGGCTGCAGCAGTGTGTGCAAGCTGCGCAAGGGGTTATCTCCGAAGAACTAGGGTCCTGGACCTGGGGAAGAGGAGCTCAAAGGAGGGTCTATGTGACCCTTTTTCCCCACTCCCGTTGCCTCTTTGCTGTCTCCCCATCAGGCCCTGTCTGTGAGAATATTGCAGCTTGGGGAGAAGGTCATGCCTGAAAGCAATTTGAAGGAGGCTTCTGGGAGCTTGGCCTTATCTCCTCAGAGGCTCAAACTGGAAGCTTCCATCACTGAATTCCTGCTTTTTCTACTTTCTTACCACCATCCGGACCACACTCTGAATAGCCCTGTTGTCTTTCAACCCCAGACAGAGTCTTCAAGAATTTTCTCTTGACCTTGACAGTGTCTTGGATTTCCTTCAGCAGCCCTCCACCTCCATCTCACTGGAAGACCCCACAACCACCTTGCAGGTCTTCTTATGTTCCTCTTAAGTCTGGCTTCATCTTTCCTAAGGGCACACGTAACCACTCCTGTTCCTTTTAGATAAAGGCAAAAAAAAAAAAAAAAATCCTGTCTGTAAGATCCTGTGACCTGCATGGTCCAATCTCTTATCCCTCTAATGATCTTCAAGACTGTGAGCAAAGTGTCACTTCTGCCAGGAACACTTTCTATGGACCCCTATTGGTGTGGTCTTGATTGATTTCCCAGCAGGCTGTTGCTGAGCTATGCCATCAGAACAACATGGAACCTTTACTACTGATGCATTTCACCAGTTTGTATATTGACCGGTCAGATAAGTATTACCCTGGTGGCCAGCTTGCCTTCTGGAACCAGCAGTGAAAGGTGCCTGGGAGAATGTGTCACTGCAATTATGACAGTGCTGACATGTAATCAGATCCTTGGTTCTGAACCCTGCTTGTCTGGGTTCCATCTTGGTTCTGCAATGACCTCTGTGACCTTAAGTAAGTCACCTCCTTGTGCCTTAGTTTCCCCATCTGTAAGATGGTTAGGATAACAGCTCCTGCCTCCCAGGAGTCTATAGGAGTGAATAAAGCCATGCAAAGGAATATGTTAACGGGCTGTCTCTAATGGCCTCCAATCGCGCAGCCTCAATACCTCTGCCCTCACCATATGTCGCTTCCTCTATTCTTCCTGCTGCTTTTTCTTTGGCTTCTGATTCCTCAGCCTCATATGTCTCATAAACATTAGGAAAAATAAAGGAGACTAATATTTATTGAAGAAATATAAACTATACCCTGTTATGCATCCTACCTCACGAATCCTTTCCACAGAGACGTTTATATTGTCCCGGAACCCCACTTCTCTATGACTATATAAAGCAGCAGGAAGGAAGAGCTAGAATCCTCCCACCTCACACACAGCTAATTAAGAGCAAAGGCATGCTGAGAATTCCATGCTGGTTTACCCCAAAGAGTGGTGGATGAGAAGGAAGTCAGGGCACAGGGAGAGGGGGTGTTTATGGGCAACTTTTGTATTATGATCTGTTCTGCTATGGTTTGCTATCATTTTCTTTATTTATTTATTCAATTGTGCATGTGTGTGTGTGTGTGCACGCGCGTGTAGAACCACGGCCGAATTCGGGAACCACCATGGACGCTTCCACCTCCTCCTTGTTTACTCTGCCCCGGGATTCACAGGCTCCGCCCTACCAGGACCAGAAACACAGGCCACCCCTGCTTCCACCCGGCATCTATATCTGGGGTCTAAGATCTGAACTCAGGACCTTCTGCCTGCAAGGCAGAGGCTTAACCTCTGAGCCACCTCTCCAGCCCTGGTTTGCTATCATTTTCTTAAGAAAATTTTGGTTTTCTCCTGTTTCCATATTTTGTTCTTTGTCTTCTAGCAGTTAAAGAGAGAGAAGAGTTTACAAGAGTTATGGTAAATTTCTTTAGAAATTTATCTCCTCCCTCCCTCTCTCTCTCCTCTCTCCCTCTCTCCCTCTTCTCTCCTTCTCTCCCTCTCTCTCCCCCTCCCTTCTTTCTTTCTTTCTTTCTTTCTTTCTTTCTTTCTTTCTTTCTTTCTTTCTTTCTTTCTTTCTTTCTTTCTTTCTTTCTTTCCTTCCTTCCTTCCTTCCTTCCTTCCTTTCTTCCTTTCTTTCTCTTTCTCTCTCTCTTTCTTTCTCTTTCTTTTTCTTTCTTTTTCTTTCTTTCTCTCTCTCTTTCTCTCTTTCTTTCATTCATTTTATTTATTTGCGAGAGTAAGGATTCTTTCTTTCTTCTCTTTCTCTCTCTCTCTTTCATTCATTTTATTTATTTGAGAGAGTAAGGAACTTTGGGTAGAGGGAGAAGGAAGAGGAGGGATAAGTCACAGCAGGGGTGTGTGGAGGTCGGAGGACAGCTTTTAGAAGCTGGTTCTTCTTCTGTGTGGGCTCTAGGGATCAGGCGATCTCAGGTTTACATGCAGGGGCTTTTACCTGCTGAGCTATCTCTCAGCTCTCTCTCTCTCCTTTCCTTTCTCCCTCCTTTTTTGTCCTCCCTCCCTCCCTTGCCCTTTTATGTTGAGATAGGATTGTATTACATAGGACAATGTGACTTGGAATCCTTGGGCACTCCTCCTGCCTTGCCTCTGTAGTGCTGGACTTATAGGCAGGAGCCAGTATATCCAGCGGGACTTCAGCTTTCTTTCCCCACCTATTCTCCCCATTCCCATACATCCCTCTCACCTACCCCCATGTTCCCGGGTAGTTAAATCACATTTCTTGTTGAGAGCAAGCTTTAATGCTTACATTGTTTAAACTCTATAAATCCTACACTGAACTCAGTGGAAAGTTGTTTCATTCTTCCCATACAGTTTTTGTTTGCGTGCATGCATGTATGTGTTTTGCATGTGGGTAGAGTACCTATGTGTGCAGGCATGTGTACAAGAAGGTACTTGAGTGTATTTACCTGTGGAGGCCCAGGGTGACATCAAGAATCATCCTGGATTACTCTTCCATCCTATTGCTTGCTCTGGGGATTCCCAGGCTCCATCTTCTAGGTCCAGAATGACAAGCTGCTACCATGTAATCCTCCTAGCATTTTTACGTGGGATCTGGGGGTCCAAGCTCAGGCCCTTTTGCTTGTGAGGCAAAAGCTTTAACCATTGAACCGTCTTCCCAACCCCTGTGCTTATCACTCTAACGCCGTCGTCCTGGCTAGCTAGGCAGGCCACCTTCGAAGGCATTCAGCAACTCAACACACGAGTTATTTGGTTAACTTTGTCTTCAGTCCCTGTCACGCACTCCCGAGCTGTATTTCCCATTTTATGAATCTTATCTGCCCTTTTTCTCAGCATATCTATTTGCTGTCGTGGCCTTCATGCCTATGGAACCCCTCACACATTTACTAGGAGTGACTTCAGTGGTCATTGGGATATTTAGAAGTAATGGTGAAGAAGGACAGGTGGCTTTGACTTGTTCTCTGAGGATCACCATTGCTACTTTATCGTAATGATTCTCAAGGAACTATTGGATCCGAGGCCTCTCCCCAGCAGTTGTGTGTGTGTGTGTGTGTGTGTGTGTGTGTGTGTGTGTGTGTGTGTGTGTTTTAGCCCCCACCTTGCTTTCAGGTGATTGAGTCTGAGTAACCTTTTGATTATAGCTTCAGGAAAGACCCTGGGCCCAAGCAATAGCTAGTAAGCCATTCTCAAAGTTCAGATCCACAAACACCAGGTGACATGCGAGTGCTTATTGGTGCTCCAAGCTGCTGTTCTGGTTGATTTGTGACACAACAATAGATAACAATTGCACACTTTTGAATTCTTCAGAATGGCTGCAGCACAGTGTCTTACCTACATTTCACTGCTGATCTTGCTGGCTCCAGAAGACATTTGGTTTCATCTTTCATGACATGACGCTTAAACCTGACAAACAGTTAAGTATAACCAGATATGTTTTAACTGAAACATGGAACACGCCAAAATCTGATAAAAGAGGAGAAAGTAGCTCCCTGTAGGAAAGAAGAGACAGGGAAAAATTTTGGATTTTTAAAAAATCTATAATAAACATGTACATGTTTTAGGGGAGTCTTTATTCTGCAAACAGTGTTGTCGACTATTTCTTCAGCATTTGCATTTTATTATGTATAAAGTAAGCAAGAGATGATTCAAACTGTTCTAGGGACCTGGATTTTGATATTTACAAGGGATCCTGGAACCAATTCCTCTTAGATAGCATGGGACTATACGATGTGCCAATTGTCTTTCTGTATTGTTGGTAGACCCTTCTTCTTTGACATCTTTTTCTATTTTCCCATTTACAATGGTACTGGTTATCTTCAATTGCTAAGTCCCCAAAATCCTGGTGCATCGGGTCTCATCTCTTCCCAGCGTGTTAGCTTGGGTCCTTGAAGAAATAGACACCAAGACACGATTAAATGTGCAGAAGATGTGTGGAGAAAAACACCTGTTAGGGAAAGACAGGGAGGATGCTGGGAGAGCTGTCAGATCATTATGCATATCTAACTGCTTTGGAGGAGAGAGGGAAGGAGGCAGCCTGGCTAGAATAAAAAAAGATTTCTCAGTTCTTAAGAGAGCTTTGACAAAACCAGTGAGGAATTCTTTAGCCAAAAGTCATTGGTTGGAGAAGTCTGATGGCTCCCAAGACTACACTTGCCTCAGCGTGTCTCCTCTGCTCAGCTGGAGGCTGGAAGAGACTATTGTGATGAAGTCACATGGGGCGGCTTGATCCCTCTCCCTGCAGCTGGGCATCAGGAAGATATATTCCCATGGCTGTCACATAGCCACATGAAGTGTATGAATTCTCTCCCAAGCCCATAGTAAGCGACAGCAAAAAAGTTTTCTTGCAAGTAATAAAGCACAGAGGCGGACAGGCTAGGAACAGTCATTGCGTGAAGTTTTGAAAGTTGGAGATGTATTTTTACTCTTTCTTGTTGGCCCAGAAATCTTTCAAGATGTTTATCTTTAGTGTTTCTTACTCTAAGTGATGTAATCAAGGTTACATCTTTGCCTCTGAGTACTGTTTTGGCGTCTTCCCTGCTCTGTTAACTGCTTTGCCTATGACGAACGGGTAGATCTCTCATGTAGTGCCAAATATAGCCAATTGGTAACACTGGTATGTGATAATCTATGTAGTCTGTGGCTTTTATATCTGATTATGGCAGTGTATAAATGGAATTGAAGCATCGATACAAAATGGCTGACCAGAAAGATATTGGTCATTTCAGATCACTTTCATAGATATTCAATGAGCTCTACCAAGAGTCTGTCTCCTGTTAGGAAGCAGAGCATGAACCACAGAGAAGTACCCTGACTCCAAGAAGACTGTTGGATGTGATGAAGGTGTACAGGGTTCTAAGTGACCAGCAGTCAGCTCAGTCTCCGGGTTCATGAGAGATTTGTTAAGGGCGTGGTGGAGTTTCATTGGTGTCATAGGGATAGGTCAGGGGTCAAAGGGAAGGATATGTTGTGAATGTCAGAAAGTGCTCTGGAAGGTCTGGCTAATTCCATCTCCTTGGTAATACAGCCTAAGAAGAGCTGTTGGGAGCTGTGACAAGCCTGGCTGTAAGGGATGAGGGGCGACGTTGGCTCACCTTGTCTTTCTGATAGTTCGGACAGTTCTTGGTGCAGGAGGTATGTAGGGCTTGGCTGCTGGTGAACATTCTCCCATGGTGATGTGGTCTTAACATCTTATCCTGTTGCAAGAAACTGTGCCACCTTGCCCTGCCTCCTTCCACTAATCATCCCAGCAAAACTACCCTTTGCCAGCACCGTCTCTTTCTCCTGTTTTCACAGCTTAATTTGCTAACTCTACTTTGCAAGAAGTATGAGTTGGTGGCAATCCCTGCAGATCTGAGACTCCGCTGTCTGGCCTCTGAAGAGTCGGGGGGAAACATCTGCTCAGATTTCCCCAGGCTCCCCAGGAATCACGTGCATGTAGGAAAGGTGCTGGGAAGGGAAGTGCGACCGGCAACAGATTGATTTGGTGGTAATGTAGTCGAGTGAGTGGACTTGAAGAGGTTTTTTTCATAAGTAAAGCATTGATGTTCTGCACTCACATTCATAAGCTAGTCTCTGGAAGGACCAGACACTATAAGGAAGATAGACAGATGACAAGAAGAGGGGAATGGAGTCGCTATGTGAATCCAGGAAGACTTCAGTCCTTATGACCCTGGAAGCAGTGGACTTGATCATGACTCTATTGTTGAGGAAACTGGGACTCATAGAGTCACGTGAGCTGCCTGAGATGGGCCTCTTTCTGTTCTTCTGTAGTACAGGCAATGTCCCCAAGGCCTGCTCAATAATACAATAGCAACAGCTGCCTCCGCCACCCTAGAGACCAACTCTCTATTGCCCTCTTTTTCCTGTCTGGGGAAGGACCAGAAGTACCAGTGACCTGGAGGGATGGAGAATGGCCCTGATTTTCAGATAGAATGAGCTTGGAATGGGCAGGCAGACTGGGTTGGTGGCCTGAGATTCTTCCTTCCCTTTGTCTTTCTTCAACCCTGGCTGGTAGACTTCATATCTCTAGGATTCAGGCACGGTAGTTCCTACAGCAAAGGTCTGTGGGGGTGCCCGTTGATGTTCCCCTCTTTGGTGTATCTGACTAGTGGGGCTGGGCACATGTGACTAGCTGTCAGGGAGAGTTATCTCCAGACAGACCCTGGGCCTGCCTGCTTTCTCCTCTGCTGTCCCCTCCTAATTCATTTTCCGCCTTTAATGTACTGTTGTGGAGCTTCCTCTCCCATTAGGGCCTGTAATGTGCACCGATTCCCTTCAGCTTGACTGCCTTTAATAGGCAGCGTAAATAGAATTTAGTGTGGCGTGCACTAACATCTCTATCCATTGTCCAGAGATTAAATACTTGCCACCGACGGTTCATGCATCATCAGCCTCGCGCCTAGCTTCATAGCTCCCAACCAAAGGAGGATATTAAATTAATTTGCAGGTTGCTTTAGCAAAACCCAACCAAAAAAAAAAAAAAAATCTCAGCCGGAGAAGGGATGGAGGGGGACAGATGCATCTGCTCACCCATCAATCAAGGATGGATGGGAATTGTTAGAAATCTAGGGAAGACTCATGTCCACTGTAGGCCTGGTCTTCCTTTGGGGGGTCACACTGCTCTGCCACTTACATCTGTCCTTGGTCATGCTCAGTTCTTCTTTTAGGGACTCCAGTGCTTCCAAGGGACAGAGGCAGGTGGGGGGACTGCAAGTCTGCATCTGATTTGTCCATTTGACTTCTTTCTTCCTAGGGTTAGAGCCAAAGGACAATAGTGAAATGCCCCTGTGGTTCTAAGGAGACCCCCTAAAGCCTCTTTTTGGGTAGTTTGGGTTCCTTTGGCATATTTTTGGGTAGTTTGGGTTCCTTTGGCATCCTATCCTATTGGGACCCTTCCTGGATGGGCGTGGAAGCTTGGGCCCTGGGTTACAAGCAGAAAGATGGCAGAATGAGGGTCAGGACAGGTTTTGTATTAGGGTGTGGCTGGGGAATCCCTTGTTGTTTTTACGATAGACTTTGGCTATAGTCCCATGGGGAAGACGGACTTGCAAATATATACCGATGACCCTGAATCTTTAGGGAATCACAGTAGGCATGGATTGGCAGGGATTGGGGGGTGACCTCTGAGTTTAACCTTCAAAGATAAGTGGTAGTTCTGCGACAGCAGGGGGGGACTTGGGGGGGAGGGGGTCCAAGCAGGAGAGAGGTTGAGAGTTCAGAGTGTCTAGAAGATAAGAGAGCACAAGGAGAGATGGGAGCCAAGCAAGCTTTGTGTAGGGACAACAGGGAGCTGCTGAGCAGTTTGCAGTAGGAGAGGGTCATGCTTGGGACACGTGGAGATCATTCTGAAGCAATGTGAAGGGGAGGAAAGCGGGAGGCAGGCCATACTGAGTCCAGGGGACCCAGAGCCCAGCCTATGCCTTTAGCCAGGACCACGGAGGATGAGTCTCAATCCTGGTCTACAAGGCCCTGAAAAGAAGGAAAGCCCTCTTCTTCAATCTGGCATGCCCAGGAGCTACAAAACTGGTGGCTGGGCACTGCCAAGGCAATGCTGTGTTTGGATCCCTGTCCTGTGGGCCTGTGTGCCCAGAAAAAGCAAAGCTCAGGACCAATGGAGACAGGAAAGAGGGGTCTGGCTCACTTGGACAGAGTCAGACGGGAAAGCTGCCTTTAGCCTGTGAGGGAACCTGAGAGAACAGTTCCCACCCAGCAGCCTTAGGACAGGGATGGAGGGGTGCTCAGCACCCACATGCCACTCCCTTTGTCATTGCTTTGCTAGATGTCATTAGCCAATCAAGCCACTGTCCTAGGGAGGGGTGAAAAACCCAGGATCTTTCTTCAGCATAGGTGTGCATGAACACCCAGGAAGACTGGGCCCACGTGGACATTTTTCTTGATGGGGCTCATAGAATCAGCCCATTACTTGTCTCTTCCTGTGTTTGACTGATGTGCCGGGTGTGGTGACTTTTTCTCAGATCGCAGCAGATGCTTCAGTTTGTAGACCTGATTGTCTCTGTATCACGAGAATGCGGGTGTGTCCCCATGGCTGGGCTCTGGAGGCAAGACACGGGGAGGGAAAGGAGGGGAAGCCTCGGCAGTGAGACTCCACCATGTGCCGCAGCTCCTCCCCTACATACTTCTTCGTCAGTGACCCCTGCTTCCGCTGGTTTATTAATAGCTTTTAACATGATCATTTGGACTAATTGAAAACGGGAACGATGCTAATATGCCCCTTACATTTTTACTCCTTTTTTTAATTAAAAAAAAAAAAGATGCTAAAAGCATTTATTGAGTCCTTTCTGAGGGAAAAGAATGAAAAGGTCTCCCTTGCGGCTCTTGGGGGATCCCGCCAGCATCCCACACAGGGCTTCTTGTGGTTCATTAGAGTGTGATTTAAGGTGTCTAGGTGATCCATTACAAAACCATCAGTGGGAGGTGCCTACAGACATCCTTGTGCCCTGGCGAGGCTGAAGGTAGAGGATGGTGGGACAGTGGGGAGGGGGGGAATGGGAGGAGGATGGGAAGGTGTTTCTGGCTCTCTGTGTCTTAGTGTGACTATGGTGTGGGGGCACAATGAGAACATGTGGCTTAAATGTGAATTGTTCCCCCCACTTGGTCCCCAACTGGTGGTGCTATTTGGGAAAGTTATGGAACCTTTAAAAGCTGGAGACTTGCTGGAGGAAATATATCACTGGAGGCAAGGTTTAAAGTTTGATATTTAAAGTTTGATAACCCAGTCCCACTCTTACCTTCCAATGGCATGTGTGTATATGTGTTTGTCTATTCACATGTGTGTGAAGGTGCATGAATGTGCACATGGATACGTGTGTGCAGGGCAGAGGTTGACACTGGTGTCTTCTTTGATGACTTTATTATTAAGCTAGGATCTCTCAGTTGAACCCAGAGCTCTCCCATTGGGGAGGCTAAGTCTCTAGCCTGCCTTGGAGAGTTCTTATCTTTGCCTCCTGAGTATTGGGATTACTGGTAGCTTCCATGGCTGTCTGGATTTTTTTGTGGAATTTGTGGATCTAAATTATGTTCCTCACATTTGAGGAAATAAATGCCTTATTCAGTGAGCCACCTCCCTAGCCTTTATTCTGTTCTGATAATAAAACTTGACCCGCAACTTGCCAAATGACCAACCGAAATGGGTGAAACTATTCTGGTTGAGATCAGTGTTTAAAGTGGTTATCAAAGGCTGGAGAGATGGCTCAGGGGTTAAGCCTCTGCCTCACAAGCAGAAAGACATGAGTTTGGATTCTGGATCCCACGTAAAAAATGCCAGGTAGAAATGACAGCCTCCTGCACTTCTGGCTCTGGAAGTCAGAGACTGGAAATCCCAAGACAAAACACAAAGGAGGAAGGAATCCAGAATGGCGTCCAAAGCCACCTTTGGTCCTCCACAGGGATGCGCAGTGCCCTCTGATATATACAGACACAGACACACACAGACACATAAACACACACATGCATACGTGAATATACATGTACACATGCACAGAAATAAATAGATAAATAATTTTAAAAAGATAAGTGGTTATCGATACTTGTCTAGCCAGAGATTTCACAAGGACTGTTAAGTGAATAGATTGGGACTTGATCCTTGTCCTTTTTCAGTTGAGACTTGGGGCACAATCCTGGTGCTCCTTGCTTTGAATCAGTGGAATGTTGCCACCTAAGCCCCTTCCTGCTCCATTTATTCAATGACCAGATAAGGTCTGAATCTGACAGCTGAATGACAGATGGGCCTAAATAGGGAGAGGAACAGGGCGGATGTGTGAAGGTTCCAAGGGGGTGGAGGGGGAAGGTTCTGGGCCTTAGGTGACTCCCCAGGGGCTCACAAGAGCGGACAGTTTCTCTGCTTCTTGGCCAGACTTTGAAGGGACTTTGTCCTCACATACCTGGATCTGTACCATGTTCAGATTCCACCACAGCTGGGGCAAGGGAGTCGAGCACAGGCCGCTTCCCTGCCTGGCACACGACAGAGAAGGTTGGAGGAAGGACCTGGGTGAGGAGTGGGGGTGGGGATGAGTGACAGACCTCAGATCAGCGAGGGGGAGAAGTGAGTAGACATTTGCCAAGAGCTTGATGGCCAGCCTCCGTGGACTGAAGACATAGTCACTAAACCTCGGCAGTTCTTGTCTCTGGGGGTCCACAGGCTGTTCCTCTGGAGTTGGTGAGGACAGGGCTGCCCTGTCTGTGATTTGGTCCCCCTCTCATTCCCCACAAGGGGGACTTGTGTCTAGGCTGGCCTCACCTCAAAGACATCTTGTGGACGTTCCCCTGTGACCCCCTGGCCTGGCTAGATGCTGCTGTCAGTGTCACCACAGCATTGCTCAGCCCTGCTCTGCCTGCCCTGACTTTGCATCTCATGGTCTTTGACCAGGACACTGACGCTGACCAAAGGTAAAGGCCCAGAAAGCCCTGCTTGGGGGGGGGGTTAGTCCACGGCTGCGGTCTCCATCCTGCTCTGAGTCCCCTTGGCGCTGAGGGGTCCGTGGTGTCAGGAAGGGATTTTTCTTTGTTTTCGTGAGTCCCTTCTGCACAGATGCAAGGGATGGTGAGTTCCAAAGGGGCTCTGTGGGACCTGTGCTGCCCTCAGGGGCCCATCAGCTGCCCCAGGGATTTGCTTTGATGATGCTGTGAGCTCTGGCAGAGGCCTTTCCATTAGGCTCTGACAGGACGGTGGGGTGGGGAGATGGACTGAGTCTCTGGACTGGTGCAAGAGAGTCAGATTACAGACCTTCTTCGGCCCCATCCACGACTGGGCAGCCTGCGTCCAGTGCCTGAAGGGAACCCAGGACCCTCCTCCAGCCTCAGCATGTCATGAAGGTCCCCTTAGATGGCCAGGCGACAGAGGTGGTGCTCAGTTGGACCTGGATCTCATGTGAACCATGAATCATTGTTCAACGAAAGTACATCCCAAAATGTTACACAGGACATAACTTATATTAAGCAAACTAACTAGATCTCATGTACATGCATATATGTAAGCAGTTTTCTTCTTTTTTTTACTGTCTAATTCTGGTAATCTATTGTAGCATGTCTCTGGTCTGCACCCCATCTCCATGTTCCCTGAAAGAGGGGCTTCATGGCAGCTGCTGCCCTTCCTTGGTTCCCTCACAAGAAGACACCAGGGCTCAAGCTCCAACAGCTTCGAACTGAGAGCCATTCCAGATCTCTGAGTCCCGCTGAGGCAGGCAGCGGCCTGAACAAGCTCTTATTGGCACCGGACCAGCTCCTGGAACTGGCCAGTGCCAGGGTTAGGGGCACAGAGAAGTGTGTGGAAGGAAGCCAGACTATGACCATGATGGTATAACTGGCCTCCCATACCGTGGCGGTGACTGGGGACTGTGACTGAACTGAGCATGTGCAAACCTCATGCAGAGGATCTATCCTTTTTTGTTCCCTTCATCCCTTTCAGCCCCCATGGGCTGGTGCTGAGAGGGTCTTTAAGCAGATGAGGGAACCCAGGGACAGAGCAATCCAGAACTAGCCCATGTCACACAGATATTGTGTGGTAGAACTGGGGGGGGTGTCCAAAGCCAGGTCTGAGCTTCCCAATGAGGGCTCCTCAGTCTCCCCTTCAGGGTCTCGATCTTGCTCCAGGGGACATCATCAGACCAGGGTTGCGTTGTATAGCGAGCTGCAGCTTAGGAAGGAGGCTGGCTCTGGAATATTTTCAACGCAACCCTCCCCCCACCTCCACCCTGTGCAGCTGTGGAATGAGCCACATCTGTTACCACCACATGTTGCTCAGCGCCACGCAGATGTAAAGTCTCAATTTTTCTAATTAGCAGCAACACGAAGTCTATCTTAATTTTCTCCTCCCCTCCCTCTAATAAACGTGATATTAACAAGGTTACACGTCTGTGTTTTTTTTTCTTTTTTGCTGGGTGTAATTGAATCAGGTTGCAGATTTGATTAGTGAGCATGGGGAGTTGGGGGGTCTGGTCAAGACTGAGAGAAAGAAGGCGCCAGGGCCATGCTATGGAATGGCCTTGGGATGGAGGAGAAAGGGAGAGTGGGGGATGGGGGAGATGGAGGGAAAAAGGCAGGTGGAGAGTGGGAGAGAAACCAAGATTCAGAGAAAGACAGAGAAGAAAGAGAGAGAGAGAATAAAAGAGAGAGAGAGAATAAAAGAGAGACCAAGTATGTAAGAAACAAAGAGTAAGAGGACAGAGATGTGGGGGTCAAGAGGGGCAATGTGGGAGCAGCCAACATTGTCTGCTGTTCAGACTTTCCCACAAAAGTACCTGAAGAATCTGCTTCCTCTGTGAACTGAGAGCGTATTCAGGCACAGCGCTTCCCAGCCCACCTTACACTGCTGAGCTGGGGGCTGCAGCCAGGAGCTTAGGCTCTTGGAGATAGTTGCAGTTCGCCTGCATGGTTGCTGATAAATCACCATCAAACGGCTTAAAGGAACAAAGGGTTTATTTTCTTACAATAGTCTAGTTACAGTTCTTAGTCCAGCTTGACCAGAGAGCACGCACCAACACCAGGGCCGAGGGAACTGGCCACACCATCTCTACATAATGGCTGAGAGAGGAACAATCCTTACTCGCCAGACCAGCATGTCTGGCCAAATGTGCACAAGAATGCCAACTTCCTCAACCAGCTCTCTGCATTTTATTCACCTGCTCAGGACCTAGTCCCACCACTCACCATGGACCGGGCCTTCCCCATCAGCTAGACAATCTCCTGCAGGTTTGCTCCGGGCTTAACTCAGCTACTAATTCTCTACACATGTACCCAGAGCTTGAACCCTCGACCATCAGGTTGACACCTGTGTCTAACCATGACCGAGATCAAGATCAGTCAGCTTCCATCCCTGGGCTTTGGTTTCTTCATCTACAAACCAGGAGTTTGTAGGTCCCACTAAAAAAATCTCAGATTCTTTGGGATCACTATTCTCCCCTCCCCCCCATTCATTCAGACTGGGAAACTCCTGGAGGGGCAAGTGACCAAGGCGGCATCTGCTTAGCAAAGTCTCAGCGTTTAGGAGTTTAATAGCTATGATCCCTAGGAGTGGCCTGGACAACCAGGGGTGGGGCTTACAAATCACTTGTGGAAGAGCATCCCTTGCCTCCAGGGGTCCAGTGGGATTCCAGATCCTCCGCAATGTCTGGTTCAGGCAGGGTATCCCCAAACATTCTCATACTTCCCTGACAGGGAAGCCCTAAGTGCTGGGTCACCCCACCTCTGCTCCCTGCTGCACCTGTCTCCATGTCCTGTCATATCCCTGGACCTGTGGCAGGTGCTATCACACCTCTACACCTTTGCGTCTTTGTTCCCCCAGCCCCCAACGCCTTCCCACCTCCTCTGTCTTCTTCTGACAGATCTTGGCTCAGGCATCAGTCATTGCAACCCGGGCCCTTCCCCTGTGCGATGGTCTTCCTCTCCCTTTTCCAGTGCAATCAGATGGCTGTCTTCACCCACTGCTCCTGCTCATGGACATCCAGTGGATGCTCAGTGTGTGTTTGCATGCACTCGCGTGTGTATGCAGGTAGGCGCGTTGCGGTTTGCTCACGCTCCAATGACGGGAGGGTTGCAGTGGCTGTCGTCGCCTGTGGTGCTGCATTCCCGCTGCGACAATTTCTCCCGCTGATAACTCCATCCCCAGGGCCTTGGGAGCCCTGAGAAGCTTCTGTCAAGGGGCAGTGGCTTTTTCCCCCTCGCTTAAATGAGATAATGAATAATTGATTTGGCTGTTGAATAATTAATCAGATATTCAATAAGGAAAGTAATTGTTTGGCACATCCCCCATGGATGGCCTGGCTCAGCCACTGCCCCAAACAAGCTGGGCAGCTAGCAGGGGTTATGGGTCTGAGGAGCTCAGTGCCAGTTGGGGGTCACCTTGCCTGATACTTCAGGTGCTCCTCTCTGACTCACTGTCCCTGGGGAGCAGTCTATTTGTGTCCATAGGTCTGCCAAAGGCTCATCAGAACTTTGGATTTGATGGACTCTCAATTATCCACATGCTTGGCTTCTTCCTTGCCCCTCCCAGATATCCGAGATGGCCCCTTTCTGTGGGTGTGGCACCCCCTGGACACCATTCCCTCTGAGGCATGCTTTGTCTCAAATGCCAACAGAAGGGACTGGGCAGGCCCTCTTTATCACTGTCACTCACCTTGCCTTTCCCCTGGGGGAGTGAAGAGGGAGGAGCTTGGGGGTGTTACCACTTTCTGTCCTTCAGGATGTAGAGGAGCCGTGGAAGAAAAGGGCACAAGTGGCTCACCGAGAGCCTGTCTGTGCTGGTCTGGAGGAAAGTCCTACGGAGGACCGCTGGGTCCCCAGGGACTGTCTACTTGTCGGCTCCTTAATTGACTTCCCTCCACCTTCCAAAGGCGTCACCAGTCTCTGTTTCCCCATCCCTCAGCAGGCAAGCTCCCCCTTCCCCTCAAGCTCCTCCTCTTCCCCAGGGCATGTTTCTCTTGGTCTGAGTTTGGTCTGGGATACTCCTGTCGTCACTGAACAACTTCAGGGGATGCTATGGGTCCAGGCTTTCTGCTCTGGGGGTGGCGTGGGCCCAGATTCTTTTCTCAAGCAAGTAGGCTTTGCTAGGGGAGTCCCCTTTGTGACTTTTCTTCATGAGTTGCTGACATTTGTGTGTCAGGCCAAACACATGTACCATGCCATGCCCACCACACATGCCATGTACAACCTACCCAAATATGCATGCTGGACACACATAAACACATGTAGACATGGAGACACATGGGCCAACAACACAGACAGATATCATTCACACCACATACATATACATACTGAACACACACACATACACACACACTCACCTCAGACATGCAGGCCATGAACAGGCTCATTTTCTCTAAAGGACACTGTCCCAAGTACCATGTCTGGCCCCCTTTCTCACCACACATGTATACACATGCATCATACACCAAAACATATACCACATATTGCAGGTTGCCTTCATGGTTGCTGATAAATCACCATCAAACAGTTTAAGGGAACAAAGGGTTTATTTTCTTACGATAGTCTGGTTACAGTTTGTAGTCCAGCTTGATGGGAGAGCTCACACCAACACCAGGGCCGAGGGAACTGGCCACACCATCTCTACATAATGGCTGAGAGAGGGACGGTCCTTACTTGCCAGACCAGCATGTGTGGTCAAGTGTATAAAAGGATGCTAACTCTGTCAACCAACTCTCTGTATTTTATTCCAGGGCCTAGTTCACCCACTTGGGGCTTCCCCATCAGCCAGATAATCTCCTGCAGGTTTGCTCTGGGCTTAACCCAACCACTAATTCTCCACAAATGTGCCCAGAGTTCAAACCCTCAACTGTCAGGTTGACACCTGTGCCTATGACGCCATACAACACACACATCACACATGCAGCACATATGTAATGTACGTCACCTAAATAACTCATTATAATGCACGTCACCTAACTATATCTTTCATCCACAGAAACACACTGTTCCCCACCCTCCCACCTCTGTCAGAAGTTCTCTGGTAGTTCTGATGATGGAGTCTCCTTACCTGCCATCAAGCGTTTTTGCCGGGACAGAGGACAGCAATCAGTTTTTGGTTCTCTTTTTTCTCCACGCTGCCCCAGGATACCTGCTCAGCCCACAGGGTGAGGAGGGCTCACTCTGGGAGCTGCTGCCTCTGAACAGCTTGCTTCCTTCTGGGGATGAGGCACGGCAGCAGGCCCACTGCTTAGGGAAAGACTGGAAAGCCTGGGAAAGGAAGCTTCCAGAGTTTCCCTGCAGAGATGGAAGCCATATGTCAGGTAGAGCTCAGCTTTGCTCATAAAAGGACGGGATGCAGGGCAGTAGAGGGAAAAGAGCCTGCTGGGCTTCTGTGTGAATGCATGAGCCTATGGGTAGGCGTGTGCACACATGCACCACATATGGATATTGTGCACACACATACATGCATGTTCGGACATGTGCACACACGCACGCACAGTTGCATGCTCACATATGAGTATATGCACGTATGGACACAAGTATAAGCATGTACATGGGTGGATGCCTTAATCTTCTCCTGCTGCTATAGCACAACCAGCAGAAATATATTTCTCACAGTTGCAAGAAGTTCAAGATCAATTTGCCAGCAAAGGCAGACTCAGTGCATGCAGAGGCATGACGCGGTGGTCACGATGCTCTCACGTAGAAGGGGAGATGGAGGGACCAGCAGCTCTCTGAAGCATCTTTCGTAAGGACACTAATTGCATCTGTGAGGTGGAGCCCTCATGACAAATCACAGCCCCTAAGATCCTTGGCTTTGATTCTTTGGGGTGAAGTTCATGCATGTGAGATTTGGATGTTACCCATACATGCAACCTGCAGCATGTGCACACCCAACTCATAGGGCCAGAACAGCCCAGCAGCTAGATTTGTCTCTCACCAGCCATACCTATCCTGCATTGTTCTGAGCCCTGTTCTCTTCAGGGAGTCTCCCTGGATGCCTCCTTACAGCACCTGGTTTGTGACTGTGTAATCAGCCTGGATGCGCCACATGCTCGCTGGGCATGGAGTTTAGACTAAGGACAGATGGTGAATGGAAGAAGCCGTGGGTCATCATTGGGGATCTGCACAGACCCTTTCAATGTCAGACCCAAGTTTTTCAGCGCTTTCTATGAGCCAGAGGCTGTTTTAAGTCTCCAGAGCTGCAACAGCGAATAGAATAGAAGGAGGTCCCTGTTCCAATCTCCCTTCTGTTGTTGATGTAAGTATACAGCCAAGCAACTTAGGGGAACAAAGAGATTATTCTTGCTTATGATTCTTGGTTAAGCTCATCAGGATGGCAAGAGAGTTCATACCAATATTTGGAGGCAATGGGGCTAGCCACAGGAAATACCAAGAAAGGGACATACTCCCCTCCCCTTGTATTTATGCCTATATGCAAAAGCACTGAACCTGCCCTCTCCAATCTGTCCACCTATCCAGGGAAGGATCCCATTCTCTATGGGTTAGATCTTTCCACAGCAATGAAACAATCTTACACAGGCTGCTTAGACTTGCCTAATTACTAGGTATTCATAGGTGTGCCCAAACGCTGGGCCCTCGATACACCTGTATCAACTAGGCACACCTTCCATCCTATTTTAGTGAGGGAGACATTAAGTAAGAGATATGAGAGAGAGAGAGTACACTGTGCAGGGATTGGTGCTGAAGAGAATGAAGAAGGTAAGGACAGGGCTGAACATATGGGGTCAAGGTAGTTGTTTGGACAGGGATTCAAAGCCCTAGTTCAAAACCCATCTAGGAATTTAAATAGGGAGTTGGTTCTACTGAAGGAAGAGCAGAGACACCCACAGGTATCAGTTGAGACAGGTGTCAACTTGATAGTTGAAGATTTGAGCTCTGGGCACATTTGTAGAGAATTAGTTATTGAGTTCAGCCCAGAGCAAACCTGCAGGAGATTGTCTAGCTGATGGGGAAGGCCCAGCCCATGGTGGGTGGGATTAGGCCCTGGAATAAAATACAGAGAGCTGGCTGAGTCTGACATGCTGGTCTGGCAAGTAAGGATTATCTTTCTCTCAGCCATTATGTAGAGATAGTGTGGCCAGTTCCCTTGGCCCTGGTGTTGGTGCGTGCTCTTCCGTCAAGCTGGACTGAGAACTGAGAACTATTCCTAAGAGAATAAACCCCTTGTTCCCTTAAGCCATTTGATGGTGATTTATCAGCACCCACGCAGGCTGACTGCAACAGTGATGCTCCTCCTAGGGTATGTTTAGACAGTGCTGGGCTCTGCCTGAAGCCCTCTGGAGGTGTTTCCTTCCACACGCCACCTTGCCCCTTTGGGTCTCAGGGTTTTTTTTAAGGAAAACCTGATCATGCTTTCCCCAGGGTTTTGCAGAACCTGGCAACAGCATGCTGTGCAGCGCACACTTTACCACCAAGAACGTTCCAAGGTGGAATCAAAACCAATCTTCAGGAACTCCTGTTTAAGCAGAGCAGGTGTCTTAGCCTCAAAACACCCCCAAACCTCCTCTCCCTCCCCATGGATCATCTTGGAGAGAGAGCGTCTTTCTGAGCATTGCCGTGGCTGGAAAGTCCTGGGGGAATAGTCGCTATCATTTAAGAGGCCCCTGGTTCCTGCCCGGGGTCTCAGAGTCATGATAGTTCCCTAAGACATTCAACGTTTTGCAGTGGAGGAACCCGGCAGGAGGTGAGCAGGCCTGGCAGGGGCTGGGCTTGAGTCACGTAAGATGCTATGGGTGTCTCATCCCTGATGCCCCCAGTCCTTGAGGTCCTGTGGCAGCAGACATCTCCCATCATGCACTGAGCCTCTACTCTTTCTTGTCCTGCCTGGATGGCACTTTCTGGTTCCTCAAGGATTAGCTCAGCTTTCACCAGGCACCACCGTCAAGTGCACGTGGGGCAATACCCCGTGTACCCCTCCACATGTCCTACAGAAGGGTGAAGTGAGGAATGTCCGTGTGGTTTCTTAGGGGTCACCATGGAACTGCATCCCACTTGCCCCAAAATGTGCCACGAGATGGATCTCCTCCCCTCCACATTTGCTTTTATACTTTCACTTTTCAGTTGATAGATCTGCTTTCAAATCCTTATAGATTCCATCTGGGAGAAGGCTAGCTATAATCCACCTCATTTGCATCCAGCCTGAGGTGCTAAGAGAGGCATCCTGAGCTCACCTGTCCCTTGGCTCCATCTGCTTGTGTGGCTTTCTAGTGTCTACATACCAAGTGCTCTGCTTCTGCCCCCAGGAACAGTCTCAACACTAGGGAAAACAGAGTATTTTTGTGTGTGGGCTTTTCTTTTTCTTATGTATATGTGTGGGTGTGTTTGCATGTGTGGATGCATGTTTGATGTGTGTGAAGTTATCTTATGCGGGTGCACATGCTCCTGTGCATGGAGGTCTGAGGCTGATAGCAGGAATCGTCTTTGATGACTCTTCCACTTTTATTGTTCCGGGTCTGGATCTCTAATCAAACCCAGAGCTTGTCGATTGGACTAGCCTGGTTAGTCTGCTTGCTCTGGGGATTCCCAGACTCTGCCTCCAGGGATTAGAGTGCCAGGTAGACCACCACTCCCCCCTGGCATTTTCCATGGGTTCTGGAGATCCAAACTCTGATTCTTTTGCTTGTGCAGCAAACTGCTTTAACCTCTGAGTCGTCTTCCTAGCCCATGTGCAAGCTTTTCATTTGGAGCATTGGAACAAAATTTCTGTTAGTCTGCATGCTTAGTTTGAAGAATAAATATGACCAGTGTAGCCAAGATAGAATCTACATCTCCTGACATTTTCACAGGACTTTTCTTATTCTGGTGTTAGGAGAAACAGTTCTCAATTATCCAAGTTCCTACCAGGCTCTAAAACCTTCCCAACTGTTTGGATTACACGCTGCTGGCTGCTTGGCAGTCCCTTTTGAATTTACTTGGAATCTTCTGGAAAGATTCTCAGTGCTGAGTTTGTGTGGGTGGCTGCTTCCCTCCACTGTCCCCCTCACCTCGCCTCTGAGACTGCCCGTGAAGTTCTCAGGCCGCCCAACTCTAGAAAATGCCATTCACACTGACCATGATGTGAGCAACAACTCTTAAGACCTCTGAAGTGGTGCTGGGCAGATGGCTTAGTGGTTAAAGGACTTGCTGCACAAACAAAAGGACCAAAGTTCAAATCTCCAGATCCCACGTAAAATGATGGGTGGATGTGTCCGCTTGCCTGTAATTCCAGCCCTGGGAGGTGGAGTTTGAAAATACCTGAAGCAAGCTGGCTAGACAGACTAGTTCTATTAGTGAACTCTGGGTTTGACCAGAACCCTGTTGCAAAAGAATAAGGTAGATGAGTGGTCAAGCATGATTCCTGATAGCAATCTAGGACCTCCACACTGGTGCACACACATGTAGGCATACCTGCTTGTACACATGTGAAAACAAGCATATAAACACGTACCCTCTCTACGTACACGCAAGGCAATGTAAAATCAAAGGTTTCTGTAATATACAGTCCTCTATACTTTATATAGCAGCCTCCTGTGCAAACGGTGGCTCTTCCTTTGATTTCTGTCTACTGCCTGTAACTTTCTCTTGGTTTCTTGCTAGGCCATGGTTCCTGGCACCAAAGTAGAGCATCAGCCTCCATTCTAAAAGACTTAGTCCAACTTCCTCCTACAGCATTTGCCATTAGCAAGCACTGAATAAACAGACTCGGCTTCCAAAAGGCACACACTACGTGTAGACTCTGAGCACAGGAGAACCTCCTTTAGGACTGGCTGCCCGGGGGCCATCTTGCTGACTGGCCACTCCTATGTGACTTGGGTTCTTCCTCTTGGACTCTCCCTGGATCCCAGAGGCTGTTGATGCCAACTGGTGTCTTGACTTTTTCAGATGTACCAAGCACCACTTGGGAAGATTTGGGGAGAAACCTGGTGTGCCAGAACCTTGTGGAAGTGAAGGAGGCAGGGAAAGGAGGAGTGGCAGCATGCAAGGAAAGAGATGCCACCCAGGACCTAAGCTCTCGTTTATTTATGCACATTGGGAAATGGCTTCGTGCATCCAGGCGCGGCAATGATTTGTCAATGGAGGCTGCTGGCGCCCTCTGCCCCCCGCCCCTGCCTCCGATAACATTTACAGTAAATCTATTGCACTGACCATTAAATCCGAAGCCGCCTCCAGCGATCGCTTCAATGGGGCGCTGACAGGCCGAGAGTTAATAACGGCGCAGACGCTAACCTGTTTATTGATTTGCTTTTTGTACCCTTCATCCTCGCTCACTCCTTCTCCCTCTCGGAGGAGAAATCTTGGAATTAGTAATCAGGTGACAGCCTCGGACCCCCCCCCCCCCAATCCTGTTCCCAGCCATGTCATCCTGCTTAAACTCTCCGAGATAAATTACTTCTACCTCCCCGGCCCCTGCCAGCCATTCACTCTCCGGTTACTCAGCACAGGATGCTGCATCTGTCAGTGGAGCCAGCGGACAGAAAAAAACATTAACACAGACATGAAAAGCTTTTAACTTTGACAAGAGGAGCACAGGAAAGTTTTATATTTAGCCCCTCCAGCAAAGGCCACGCTCAATCCATTAGAATGGCTTGTCAGGCTCAGAGCGAGGTGGGAGAAGGCTCAGATCAGGGGGCTGGGGGTGGGGGAATCGCTGCAGACTGGCTGGAGGAGAGGTGGATGGGGGCCCTGCTTGCCATGGCCCCCTTTATTCTTTAGTCGGAGCCAGGGTGACAAGTGTCTGGCTAAGTCTGTAGGGCTGAGCAAAAGACCTAGACGAGGGTCTCTGTTTCTGAGTTAAACTGGAGCGGTGAGCCCCCACATGCTAAGGTGCTAAAATGTAGGAATATAGTAGAACATGAAGCTGGCCCACTCTGTTCACTGACAGTGTTCACATGCAACAGGAATTCTTCGTGAAAGTCTCTAAAGCTAGCAGTGAAGTGGGCTTCATAGGAGGCAAAGCTTAAATTTAGACATATATATATATTATTTAATATATATTAATTTTCTTTCATTTCAAGCTGAGAATGGCTCCTGAATTTTCTTCTTTTTCTCCTTGCTCCTTTCTCTCTCTCCCCCTCCACTCACACACACCCCACCCTCACCACCTTCCAACGCTCTACTGAACTGGCTCTTGCTGACTTCTAAATTCTTGGTGGCACAGACCTGTAGTCCCAGCTACCTGGAGGGCTGAGGGGGGAGGATTGGAAACTTGAATCCTGTCTAGACTGCAGAGTGAGTTCAAGTCGAGCCTGGGGAACTTAGTAAGATCCTATCTCAAAAAACAAACAAAACAAAACAAAACAAAAAAACCAAGTAAGGATGTAAGTCAGTGATAGAATACTTTCCAAGACCTGGGTTAAAGCCCCGGTATAGAACAAAGGAACGAACGAACAAACAAACAAACAAACAAACAAATTAATTGACAAAGAAAAAGTAAAAGAGAAGGATTTCATAAGTGAAGAAGTCACCTTTATTGTTTAGTATTCTGTCTCCTTTTTCTTAGTCTATGTGAATGATAGCATGTTGGCACAGGCTAAATTCTCAGCAGACAAGGTTCACACACAGACACACCCGTACAGGTGCATCGTGGATCCTGGACAGGAATGGTAAAAGCAGCTTCATGGAGGAGACAGCACCTTGAACGCCTGGGAAGAGATACAGGGTTCTTTGAACAGCTTTGGGAATGGTGTGAGGAGAGACAGGATGGAGGCTCGGGTCAGACCCACAACAAAAACCAAGGTGCAACAGTGTCTTGGTGGGACTGAGGAAGATGACCAGGACTTGGACAGAGGTGCTTGTGGGTGGATACTGGGGTGTGGAGATGCCTATGGATGCTGCTTGCGGGGAGGCGGGCGGGGGGGGGGTCTCCCATGCAATCCTTGAAAAGATTTGGTGCAAGAGGCGTCCTCAGGAGAGGATTCCTAGGAAGCCCAGGCAGATGGCTGGAGAGACTTTGATGTTTACAGAGAAATACAGGCCCTGGTGACAGCTCCTACAAACGGCAGCCCTCAGAGCACGTGTCACTGATGGGTTTGTCAAGAGATCCTTGTAGGTCTTTGCTCTCAATGGCTTCTTGGACAAACCTGAGGCAGATGAAGACCTTTCATGTGACTTCTTTTCTCCTCTGAGGACTTGGTCGTATTTACAGTGTAGTGCGTATTTACAGGTGTGGCTGTGGCAGTAGTCGATGTGGAAAAATATTGGACACTAATAAACCCATCATTGGCATTATATCTGCACTTCATTTTTTTCACGGAAGATGAAGAACAGGTATTGGCCAGTTCTGAACTTCAGAGCTGACTACAGCCTGCGAACAATTTAGGGCTTCACAGAGGGTTTACAAAGGTGTGAAGGAAGGAAAAACATCCAAGGCCTTCTGGCAGACTTGAGAAGTGGGTTTGAGTGGAGAGTCCTAGTGTTCCTGGTCTGGGCCATAGGGAGATGTCTCAGCCCCAGGTGAGTGGGAGAGGCCTTTCTCAGCTCTTAGCGGAAGGAGATGGGTGGGACAGAGTGGGTTACTGGAAGAATATGGGCAGACCCCAGAGCCTGGTCCATTGGAATCAGAGGTTCATCCCTAAGCTGAGATGAGGTCCTGAGGGCAAAGAGGTCTGGCCTCTTCCAGAATTTCTTTCTCCTGTCTACTGGGAGGGACTGGGAAGCCCTGGCAGGGGCTTGGCATCATGCCATGTGTGCACATGTGTGTGAGTGCCACTCCTTGACTGTCACTTCCCAGGCTTCATCTAATTTTGAAAGAGAAAAAGGTAGAGAGAGAATTATAGATTGTATATGCACATATGAGTATGCATATGTGTAAGTATGCATGACCACACATGCACATGTGGAGCCAGAGGTCAGCACTGAGAGTCTTTATGTCTATCCACCTTAGTTTTTGAGACAATGTCTCCCACTGAATCTAGAGCTTCACATTTCCACTAGACTGACTGGCAGTAAGCCCTGGGATCTGCCTGTCTCTACTGCCCAGTACTGGGGTTATAGACACACATTGCCTGCCTGGCTTTTATGTGACACTGGAGATTTGAACTTGGTCATCACGCTTGTCCAGCGAGCACTCTGCGCCTCGAACCATCCTTCTTAGCTCTCCATCTTGTCTTTAAGACGAGGTCTCTCTCTCAAACACACTAAGCTGGCTGGCCAGCATGCACCAAAAATAGTGCTCTGCATAGCTGGGATTATAACTGTGTACCACTATTGCTGGATTTTTGGTGGGTTTTGGGGCTCAAACTCAGGTCTTTCTGCTTGCAAGGCAAATACTTGGCTGACGGAATTATCTTCCCCACCCCCAGAGCCTGGCATTTTAGACATTGATCTAAGGACTCCATGTCTGCAGATAGGTTCTGGTTTCCACCCCAGGCAGCCATTCCTTTTACCACTATCTGACTGTCCCAGGGGCCTGGAAAAGGCTCCCTTCCCTTTTCAGGGCTCGGATGGATGCAGCGATGGGACTTGTCTGCAGAACACACTGGTCCTTCTTTCAGGGAGTCCAAATGTGAAAGGGTCCCTGAGAGCCCCTAGTGTCAAGGATGCTGGCCCTGGGGTCTGGCTGGGAAGAGCTCCCTGGGATAGGCGAGGATCCCAGCTCTGTGTGTGTGTGTGTGTGTGTGTGTGTGTGTGTGTGTGTGTGTGTGTGCGCGCGCGCGTATATGCTCTGCAGGAAGGAGCTATTTGGCCACTCTGGAGTCAGGAGTATCATTTCACCCATGCCAGACGAGGTGAGTCCTTGGCTGCCCGACAGGACGTAATGGCTCCCGCTTGGAGTATGGCGATAAACGCAGAAAGAAATTAAGCTGGGGAGGATCTGTGTCTCCTGGAGCAGCCACAGTTGCTGAATCTGCTGTTTCTGAGAAAGTGAAATTTCAGTCCCCTTTCTTCCTCAGCCTGGGCGTGTTGTCAGGACACATAGAGGGAGGTCAGTTGACCTCTGCTTCCTTCCCCTTCCCCAATTCACCTTTGAGATCTTACTCCCAGGTGATCGTGTTAGGACGTAGGAACTTTGGGAAACCATGAGGGTGGTGGCCTCATGTGGGTGATTAAAGTTCTAGAAAGCTGTCTCACTTGTTCCACCCTGCCTGGATCAGGCCTGTAAGATTCACCTGCCGGCTTTTTGTTTACGGTGCCCAAAAACCCAGAACATTCTTCTACCAGCAAGGGTGACACAATCAGCCATCGGCCAACAGATTTATCTGGGTTCCAGAGCTCCCTTCTTGCTGGCACTCTACTTGGCTGAATCTGCATCTCAGCATAAGAGAGCAGTCACGTAGAGGGTCTAGCTGCGTCTCTCGGAGGGCCACGCTGATTGGAGTGGCCCTGTGTTCTAGGAAGACCCTGGGAGGACTGTAAAACTAGAGAATCAGAGTCTGGAATTTTATATTTTGTAGTTCAGGCTAAAAGCTCTAAAAGTTCCCTTTTCTTCCTTGGTTGAAAGAGGAGGGCAGAGAGTAAGGAATATATATACCTGCAGACTTCTCCAGATAGGTGGGGCGGGGGAGGAGGAAAACCTCCCACTCGAGCACAGAAAGCCACAGCCAGACAAGGGAAGAGAAACCAGAGCACTGTAGGCTCCTGTCTGACGGGCTCAGGAAGGAGAAAAGCAGCTTCCAGTCGTGGAATCCCAAAATAGTGCTGGTTGTTGACCTCAGAGATTTTTTAAGAAAAAAACCTCTCCTTCTCTGGTCCCTGGACAGAGCGTTCCTCTGGGTACGTGAGGCTATAAATGGTCTGTTATAGGATTCCGCCACTCATATTCCTCTCTTCATTCTCTCCGTCCTGCTTCAACCATCAGGTATGGAGCTTCCTGCGTGATCTTTGGTAGACAAGTGTTCCTCTCTTTCTCAGGGATGCAGAGAAAGCTGCTGGCATGTAGTAGACTTTTGCTTAGTCATTCTTGGGGGACCCCTGGAAGGGCAGGTGTGAGGTAGCCTTTGTAGCCAGAGCAGAGATTCCCCGTGTCTCTGTCCAATCCGTGCACAGTCATGGTGATGAGTGACCTTATCCCTGCCCCATGCTTTCTAAAAGGTCAAGCTCTAGGGTTCTAGAGACATTTCCAGTGCTTCGGAGTTCACGGACACAGAACTGTTAAAGATGGTTTTAAAGCTGACCCATGTGAAGATGCCAACTTTTTATTTTGCCAAGTAAAGACCCAAAGTAATATTTTAATACCCCTTTGCCTACAGGGAGGGTGTGAATCCTACAAGCAGCCCTTCCCCAGGAAAGACAGTTTGCATTGTGCAGGGATGTGTGGCACTCGGCTCATTTCATCCCGGAAGAGTGAGATGCCATCACGGATTTGTGGCACATTTGAGAGCCAGGGAGTCCTGGCTAAGCTTTTGGAAATAGATCTTGATTTGAAACCACTTTGAAAAATGTATCCGCAACTGCAAGATAGCTCAGTGGGTAAGGCACCTACTCGCAAACCTGGAGACCTTAGTTTGATTCCCAGAACCCCCCATGGTAGAGGAGAGAACTTAATTCTTTTTTTTATTTTTATTTATTCAATTGTGCGTGTGTACGTGTGTGTGGGTCCGTGTGTGTGTGTGTGTGTGTGTGTGTGTGTGTGTAGAACCACGGGCGAATTCAAGAACCACCATGGACGCCTCCACCTCCTCCTCCTTGCTTAGTCTGCCCCGGGATTCACAGGCTCCGCCCTACCAGGACCAGAAACACAGGCCGCCCCCGCTTCTGCCTGGCATCTATACATGGGGTCTAGGATCAAAACTCAGGACCTTCCGCCTGCAAGGCAGAGGCTTAACCCCTGAGCCACCTCTCCAGCCCCGAGAGAAATTAATTCTAACAGTCGTCTGTCTCTAAGCTTCTCCTGTGTGCTATGGCATCATGCATCTCTCTCTCTCTCTCTCTCTCTCTCTCTCTCTCTCTCTCTCTCTCTCTCTCAAAAACAAGTGAAATAGTGTTTTAACAAATGTTTTTTTTTTTTTTTCTTGGTGGTGTTTTAGAAGCCAAGTGGCCCCTTTGAGCCTTAAACTTCTTATCTGCACAATGGGGAAAACAAGACCTTGTAACTATCATGAGGACTGAATGAGGGAGTGATCGCCTATAAAGTGCCAGTATGCTGTTAATTGCTGAACCCATGTAAATTCATTTTATTGTGTATGTGGGCTGCATGCATATGGGTATGTGTGGTTTTGTACGTAGGGGAGTGCACATGTGGTGGCTCAAGGGAGATATTAGGAATCACCTTCCACGCCTCTTCCACTTTATTGTTTTCTTTTTTCTTTTTTCTTTATTTATTCAATTGTGCATGTGTGCATGTGCGCACTTGTGTGTGTGTGTGTGTGTGTGTGTGTGTAGAACCATGGGTGAACTTGGGAATCATCATGGACCGCCTCCACCTCCTCCTTGTTCACTCTGCCTGGTGATTCACAGGCTCCAGCCTACCAGGACCAGAAATGCAGACCGCCCCCGCTTCTGCCTGGTGTCTATATGTGGGGTCTAGGATCCGAACTCAGGACCTTCCGCCTGTAAGGCAGAGGCTTAACCTCTGAGCCACCTCTCCAGCCCCCTACTTTATTGTTTTCAACCTGGGTCTCTAATTAAACCCAGAACTATCATCAGGTGTAGCCTGGCTAGTCAGCTCGCTCTTTGACTTCCCAGGCTGTGCTTTTTGGATCTGGAATCACAGGTGGGCCACCACACCCACTCGACAGTACTATGATCTGGGTACTTGAACTCTTGGTCCTTTTGCTTGTGTGGCAAGTGCTTTGCCCTCTAAGTCCTCTTGCCGCCCTTCTTCATTTCTATGTTACCTGTTCCTCAGATAACTGTTTCAGCTTTCAGAATCCATCCTTCCCCCATCCACCATATTCCTGAGGCTACCACCAGTACTGTGATTTTTTTTTCTAAAAGATATGATTCTCCTGCATACAATCTTCTTGTGTGCCCAGGGTCACATGGGAGCACCGTAGAGATACAGCACTCTCCATCCAGAGTCTGTGTCCCTCCCTCGTCCCATGGTTCGTGTTTTCTGGACCAGCATCCCCATCTAAAGCCAGCATGCTTGGAAGTCATGTGTTCTCTGAAGAACTGGGAATTCTTTCATGGTTAGTGTTCTGTCGCCCCTCACCCCAGGACACTCCTAAAGATACAGCTCCAGAGTCTCCGCTTCTGTGATGACATCTTCATCACGCTCCGAGCAAACAGAGAAGAGCATTTGATGTCTTTTCTTTGGGTTTCTGTATCATTTAACCGGAGTGCATCACAAGACCTGGTGGATAACGGAATGCATTCGATGATGAGCCGAGGTTCGAATCCAGCTCTGTTACTTGGTGATGTTGTTAAGGACAAACACAATATTTACACAACCAAGTTTTGCCTTTGTCAGGTGGAAAATGAGGAGGACACCATAGACCCCCACTCCCAGGAATGGCATGAGGATTAAAATAAACGACACGTTTAAAGCGCTTAGTGCTGTGTCTACCATGCAGTATGCTCTTGATAGCATCAACTTAGGGTGGTATGATGTCATCTATGAGCCCCCACCTTCCTCCCCTTCCCCACACTCCCAACTCTGAACCCTGGAGGGTTGAGCCCCGTATCTAAAAAGGCAGCTGAGAGACAGTTAAAAATAGGTGCTCAACCTCAAAAATTATATTCATTTTTTCTCCTTTATTTTATTATTAAATTGGTACAGAGGAGATAAGTTGAAGGAGGAAGAGCCAGGCGGTGAAAGAACTTCACAAGTTAAAGAAACACTTAGACCTGAGAGAAGCATAGATGGAAGAAGGGTGAAAGTGTGTGGGGGGGATTAAGGAAGGAAGAAACAGCAGGAGAAGAGCTTGGTGTGAACCCCCTTCTGGGATTTTGTGTTAAGAGCACTTCGTGCCCATGAATTGGGATGAGTTACAGACAGACTTAAAAACTAGTACCCGTTGGGATCTCAGTTATTCTCTGGCCTGTGTTAGCCATAGTCAGGCCATTTTGCAAAACTCCTCTACCTGGTCAGCCCAGCTGACAAACCACAAAGACTGCCATGAAATGGCAGCATGAGAGTTTGAAACTGGTAAGGGAAATTCGTTTCCATTTGGAAGCCAACCATGTTCAGTTGGTAGAGACTGCTTACAATGCTGTGTAGAGATGGATTAAGGCAGTGTCTGGGCTCAATGATGTGAAAGCTACAATTGACTAGTGATGTCTGCCTTGGGCATGGGAGAGAGAAGTTGTGGTAAGAACCCACCCGTCTTTAGTATCCTTGGTCTAACGATCACATTTGCATTTCCATTGCTTTTTCTTTTCTCTCTAACCAGTTTGATTTCATGGAGGACTGACTTCTGGTTAGATCTTCTTATTGTACATCTCCTTCCAAAGTATGAATGTTTGCATTTTCTCTGAACCCTCAGTTGTGAGTCTCTGGCTCCTTGCATTCTTTTTTCCCTGCAAACGAGTGTACCATGCTTCTTTTTACTTTTGGTAGTGGAGCTTGTTAATTCCTCTTGTCTTTGTAATCTTGGATGACTTCCGAATACCTTTCTCTATTGTGCTCAGAAACTCAGTGTTATCATGTCTACTTTTCCTTCCTCTCTTATAGGTATTTTTGGGGGTTTAAACTGAGTATTTCAAATGTCTAATAATTGTTCTTGCAATAGGTTTTTTGCACTGTCCTGGAACTCACCAAGTAGGTTGAGCTAGCTGGTCGTTGAATCCCAGGATCCCTCTTCCCAGATCTGGGAAAAGGAAAACAACTGACATAATGAAAAATATTTTTCTCATATTTAATGAAAAACACTAATCACAGATCCAAGAGACTCCACACAGGGGTTCAAAGAGGTCTTTCAGATCCTAAGCTTCCTGTTACCCAGAAAATTTCCTTTGGCCCTAGGCTATGACTTCTCTTCCTTTGGTTTTCTCTTCATCTTTCTCTATGCCCCTGAAGCATGTATATCAAAACTGTTCCTCATAACGCTCACTGCTAGTAGTGTTCTGGAAAGAGCAAGCAAACTTTGACTTGCAACATATGCCAATTGCCATGATGTCAATGCTTGTCCCCTGGTCCATTTCAAGCTACAAGCTCGTGTCTACCAAGGGAAGTCGGAGAGTTCCATATATTTGGTTCATTCAAACTGATAACCGTTTGTCATCACTCACTATAGCTTTGTCCTGTTCTTCAGTGACCTTATCGTCTGGGGATCTCTAATCCCTCATGGTTGGTTGAAGACAGGCCTTAGTCAGCATTGACGCCAGGATGGCTTCTGCTTGCGGCGGGCTCCTCTGGCCTGCCAGTTCTGTAAGGACCATTCTGAGCCAGAGCATCCATCAGTGTAAGTTTACTGAATGAAGAAGTAGTGAACTAATCTAATTTCAGAGGAGATACCTGGATTCTTTAGATTCTACTCTGCGTCTTCGATCTTGAGGGTCTGCCTTCTGCCAACGATTTTGCTGCAGGTTTTATGTCCTCTGCTCATTAGCTGCTGAATGGATAGGAGTAGTTTTGTTTTGTTTCTCTTAAGAGCTATCTTTCCTCTGCTTTTCAATATATTTGAGACATGTAAACAAATACCTATTAAATGCAAGATATAGAACATTATGATGAATTGGACACCTGTGAACTTGTTACCAATTTAAAAATTGACCTAAAGATCTTTCTGGTGTGTTGCAAGAGGAGCCGGCCACCCCAGTTTTGGAAATTTGTTTGTAGCCTCTTTATCTTTTAACACACTCTTCTGAGTCTTAAAGCATTTCCCTTTCCAATTGCCTTTGTCTTTGACACTTCGGTCCAACCATGTGCTAAGCCTGGCTGGTGAAGAGGGTATCTGCTTTGCTGTGTGTGTTGGGCTCTACTTGCTCATCTGGAATCTACTTGGACTGCTGAAGGTGTGTGTCACATGCTTCCAGCCAACTGGCCCAGCAGCTGCAGGAACTGGTCACACCATATCTTTTCCTAGGGAGGGGGAAATAATCTCAACCCAAGTCAGGAGATTAGAGGGACAACTGCTGCTTAGTGGGAAGCAGATGAGGAAGACCATCGTTGGGGCTTCTGGGCTGACTCAGCGTGAGAGGGCACCAAGTGGCTGCGGAACTAACATCAAGTCGTATCCCTTCTTTCCACAGTGTGCTTTAGATCCATCAACTGACCAAGGCAGCATAGTCTTTTGCCTCAATGACTGCAGTCATCTCCTAGTGTACCCTTCACTACTTAGTGAACTAACTAAACTAAATCAATGATTTAGTCAAAACTAAATCAGACCTAGTGAATTCCTGACTTAAAGCCTTCTCCCAATTCCTGGTGCTCTGGGTATTTAAGTCTAAACTTGTTTTCACAACATTTTGCAGTATGGGCTCCTGTCTTATTCTCCACCCTGATTCCAAGTCCCTCTTCCATTGCAATTATTCTGCACATTGCCCGTCAATTCATGACAATTCATCTTAAGAAAACAAGGGGTTTTATTTTGGCCTATGATTTTTGATTATAGTTCATTGTCCAGCAAGACAGGAAAGCTCATATGAACATCAGCAGCCGCAGCAACTAGCCACATCATATCCACAGAACTGCTGAGAGGGGCAAATCCCACTTGCCAGACCAGCAAGTCTTAACCAGTTGCCTTAACCAGTTCCCTCCATTATAGTCACCTTTCCAGAACCTAGTCCCATCCAACATGGGTTGGGCCTCCCATCAGACAATCTCCTGCAGACTTGTTTGGGAACCAACCCAGCTACTAATTCTTTACACGTGTTCCCTTCCCATTTTGCAATTTCGTCTGTCTCTGTCCTATGCATTACCCATCTTTGTCAGCAGATTACAGGTGTGAGTTCTGAGCAGGGTCTACTCCCTTTGCTCTTCCCATCTAAAGACATCTCCATAAATGGGTGTTATCTGGATAATGTGTATGTTGAAAGGCCAAGCTGGGTTCAGAGTTGATGTAGAAGCATCTGTCATGGGAAGGGAAATGGATTCATTCATTAACTCATTTGCAAGCTGGAGTTTTTATCAATTTTTTTATCCTTTAGCAGTTTTGTACGTGAATACAATGAATTTAAATTCTTTTCACTCCATATTGCCAGATTTCATCCCTCTTCCTTTCCCATGGAAAACCTTCTTTGCCATCAGCCTGCTTCCTACCTTCATGCATGTATATGTCCCACTGAGTTTCATATGGGTTGTCTGTAGTACTTTGTGCCTGGCACTTGCTAAAGCGTGAATGATAAATCAGTGTATGCACCACTTAAGAAAGTAGCTCCTTTTTCTACAACCAGCATTTGCCCTCAGTAGTCTAAAGCTTGAGTATTTATTGCCTGTGTATTGCACTAGGCTCTGAGATGGATGTCTAGGGCCAGAAGAAAGTTACATGTTGGGCTCCTACCTTTAAAAGATGTAGCCCAGTGATGCACTAAGGGCTGCTAGAGGAAAGCAATGTGCAGACAGACATTGGAGAAAGGAGCACCTAAGTCTATGGAGGAATGAATGAAGACTTTTAGGTCAGGTTTCGAAGGATGAATATGAAGCTGCTGTTTGGGCAGGTTAAGAGACGCTGTTCTATGTAAAGTGATCAGGAAAAGTATATTAATGTGGGTTGGGGAGATGGCTTAGGGATTAAAGCTTTGCCTTGCCAGAAAAAGGACCTGAGTTTGGATCCCAAGGGCCCATGTAAAAATGCCAGATGGATATGGCAGGTAGTCTGCAATTTCAGCCCTGAAAAGTTGAGCCTAGGAAACCTAGAGTAAAGCAATAAAGAGGTAGAGCAATCCACAGGGATTCTTGATTTCACTCTTGGGTCTCCACAGGCACATACAGTCAAATGCTCTCTTGTATACATGCCTGCATATGTACACACACACACACACACACACACACACACACACACACACACACACACAGTGCTTAGGTGAAATGAAACCTGTTCAAGCCTGCTGAAATGTAATGAGAGGAGAATGCCAGGAGATGTGGCTAGGTAATAGGGCACTGAAGATGGGTTGAACTGTGGGATTAATGGGAACCCATCTGTTAGGAAGATTGCTTTGGCAGCTTTGTTGAGAGGAAAGGTGGAGGAGGAGACTGGAGACTAGGGGACCACTGAGGAGTTTTAGAAGCCTCACTGCCAAGTTGCTTTTCTTCCTAAAGCTGAGTATACCAACAGAATGATACAGTGTTTGCCATTGAGCCTAGACTATACAGACCTCAGACTCCTCAAAGCAACCCTCCAGGCTGGTGAGCCAGTCATCGGGACTTGACTCATTGGATGTAAGTGTGTGCTCTTCTCAAGACACAGCCTTCAGGGATTCTTCCTGTTTTTCTTTTTTCTTTTTCTTTTTCTTTTTCTTTCTTTTTTTTTTTTACTAGGCAAAGAACTTTTATTAGTTAACTTGTGTTTCAAACTTTATTCCCAGGCTTCTTCAGCTTAATTTGCTGCAAAGAATGAATTGTATATAAGCAAAAACTGAAAAGAGCTGCAGTCTCCAAGGGGCTCAGGTTTAAAAATATTAGAGATCTAGATTTTATCAGGTCCATAAACCAAAGAATTTTAAAAAGCAGTCATAATATAAAATAGCAGCTCCCAATAACTTCTTCAAGTTTTATCTTCTTCAGAAGATGACTCAACTCAGTTTGCTTCATTCTTGGAAGCCTCATCGAAATTCTCCACAAGATCTGGAACTTCACCATCATCATCCTCTCCCATAGCAAGTGGTGCTTTTCCATCCACAGATTGCTTGGGCAGAGCTTCAATCAGTCTTCTTAAACTAGTCAGGCTGTCTGCGCCAAGCTGGTTTAGGATGCTGGGAAGCATTTCTGTTAGCTACTTCGTCTCAGCATGGCCTATAATGGTGAAACTGTTTGCTGCCAGAGATCCCTGAACTTTAGGGTTGTTAAAGTGGATCACTGTTCTTTAGTTTGTAAACATATTCACTTCTTCAATACCAGAGATATTGTTTACCCCTAACTTCTTTAAGGAGAACTGAAGATCTTTATCATCTGCCGTAGCTGTTCTATGAACCACCTTCTTCTTTCTACGAGCGGTTCCTTTCCCGCCAATGCGCACTTGTGCCTGCAGTTTGGCGAGCTTCTCCTGCTTCATCGTTTCTTTCATCTTGTCAGAGCAGAATTGGGGCCGCGCGGGGGACTAGGGTCTCTGGCAGACCAGCTGAGATTAGGTGCACACACGCAGGGACGCAAGATGGCAGCCCAGAGATTCTTCCAACTCTGCTATCATGATTCTTAGAAGCTGTGCTATGCTAGCTCTGTAAAGATCAGTTCCACTCTGACTCAGGGGAGTGCTTCCCTCAAGGCTGAACAGCCCCGATGGTCAAATTTCTGCTGTTGGCAGTGGTGATGGGAGGTGCTTTGAAGACCCTTCCTTTCAAAATTTACATTCCTTATGATGTGATGTCTTTGTATATTGTTCCTTAGTCATGTGTACACAGAAGGTCCAACTGAAACCTCCTTTGTGTGCGTGCGCATGTGTGTGCATGTGCTTGTGCGTGTGCTTGCGTGTGTGTGTGTGTGTGTGTGTGTGTGTGTGTGTGTGTGTACATGTATGTGCAGGCATGGTACAAGAGAGCAAGCTAGTGTACCTATGGACGCCTAAAGGTGACATTGGGAACCATTCTGGATTGGTTTACCACCTTATAGTTTTTGCTGGAGGTTTGCCAAGGCTCAGTCCTCCAAGGACACAGGGCACTGCCATTTGTTCCCCATATTATTTTGTGGGATCTAGGCATTCAAACTCAGGCCCTTTAGTTTGCAAGGCCAAGGCTTTAACCACTGAGCCACCTCCCCAACCCCTGTCATCCTTTCTTAAGACATCTGGTTTCAGAGAAATCCATAGGCAATTTCTGTAGAGGCATAGAGGTAGGCCATCGAATCACCCAGGCTTGACTTCAGAACCCTGCTATGCACCCTCCTGTTCAACCTGATTCCATGCATGGGGAAAGTGAGGCTCAGAGACGTTAATCAGTCACTTCCAAACCATGGGGTTGTGGTGGAATTCTTGACCCCTTGTCATTCTATCCTTGCCCATTTCTGAGAGGCGGCTAAGAAAGCCACTTACTGCTGGGGGAGAGAGGGGGGTTGTTGTAAGGATTATAGCAAGACAATAATTAGCCCAGAAGCACTTCTGAACTCCTCTAGGCTGTTCAAAGTCAGCTCTTTCACCCTTTCTTTGGCAGCCAGACCTGGCTGTACTCTGAGCGGAGAAAGCCTCCATGGAAGGTCTCTGGGGAAAAGCATGTCTTTGCTTCGAGATCTAAAATCCCTGGTGCCCACAACTTAATAGACTTACAATTGGTTAATTTTCTCTTGACATTGATCAGCAACGGGTCGCGTCTGGCACTGCTGGCCCAGCCCTTGGGGAGGGAGGGGGGAGCTGCGAGAGGCCTGGCCTGGCCTCCCTAACCAGAAATCCAATAACTTTTTCATATAAATTGTCCGTAAGAGAAAACTTCTTGTTTTCAGCAGTTGTCGCTGCTTCAGCATTTTTCTGTACAAGATGAAAAACTTTTGCATTGAGCAAAATACAGATTTATGGTCAATAAAGTGAAGTTTAACAGTTTATAGAGGCCATACTTTCTTTCTTAAAAACTGATATTAAAAGCCATTTTTCCCAGTCTTTGTAAAAAAATGGCTCTCCTATCAATCAGCATCCCAGTTTGTTTAAATGATGGGGGAATTAGGAAAACCTCGCTCATCAGAGAGACCACAGACATTTGTCTATCACCTCCACCGGGCCTGAAGCTTCGGACAGGTTAGGGATATTACTTGTGGATGCACATGGCTGAATTGGAAACCAGAAGTTTTGGGGAGCCAGAAGTGAGCTGAACTTCAGATGGCGCTTGAGAGAGGAGGGGTAGGCGGAGGGTGTGTTCAAGGTATGTGCCCAGCGTCTTTCATGTACCTAACACATATTTACTGTACATGTGGTATTTCTTACTGCTGAGCTGGGCGCTGGGGTGACAGAGATAAATCTGCTTCTTACTCTCCAAAGGTCTGTGCTCGAGGAAGAAGGTGGCATCAGGATTGGGCACTGAGACATGTGAAGGAGTCTCTGTGGAGACTTCTTGCAGGAGATGGTGTCTATGCTCAGCCCTGAAGGCACCTGAAGGTGGAACGAAGAGCAACCTGGCAGAAGAGGCGATGGGATGTGGAAGAGCTAGGTTTCTTTCCTGACTACCTTCCTGCGGGGCAGCCTGGGAAAGCAGAGATTCCTCCGGCAGCAACTTCTGAGCCTCCCATCAGCTTGTTGTGGTTACTCCCAGCTGCATGCTGATCCCACCCCTCATGCCTAAAGTTTGGGAGGACCACCCCTATACAAGTGAGCGTGGTGAGTGTGGGGCCATCACGTTGTGCCTCCTTCGACCACCTCACACTTCCATTCCCTTCCACCCCACCAAGCAGGACTCTGAGCGTGGCAGTTCTATTGAATCACAGTGTTTCCTGATACATGTGCTAGTGCTAGAGAAAATATTTAAAACTCTGTAGAGAATGACCGGCCAGGGAGGTAGCTCCAGAAAGACTACCACCATAAAAATGTTGTCTGAAGGGGTTTCTGAACCCTTCTTTTTTTTTTTGTCCCTAAAGAAAAGCCATTCTCTTTAAGCCTCTTAGAAGCTCAGCGTCACTTGCTTCCCATATTCAGGCAATCCCATCCCCTGTTGGTTCTGTCCCTTTGGTGTGAAATCTGCACCTACATTACCACAACTATCCAAACAAGTAGTGAGCAATCAGTGAGCTTTTCCCAGTGTGGCTTGCGGTAAGGCAGTCTGGATGCCCCTCCTGAGTTCTTCTCTTGTAGTCAGCTCAGGGCTTGAAAAACAGAGGCCCCCGCAGCTGACTACCCCTTAACTTCCCTGTGAGGGGCTAATGGTTTGAGATATTATTTTCTTTATGTCCACTGATGTTTTTAGCTAGGGGATTTTTATCATATGGTCTGAGTATAAAATGTCCTCCAAAGGCTCATGCATTTGAATGATACCCAACTGGTGACCCAGGTAGGTCACCAGGGGAGGCCCTTAAAAGTCATGCCTGCTTCGGGACCTGGCCTGGACTCTGTGCTTCCTGGTCAGTCATGATGTGAGAAGCAGCAAGTGTGCACTCCAGCTTCTTTCCTTCCCTGCCATCATGGACTGTCCCATCATAATCCAGGAGACAAAATAAAGCTCTCCTCCCCCCAGTTGCTTCCTTGGGTATTTTGCTACAGTGATGAGACAGGTAACAAGTGTGGACTCCACATCCATCTCCCTCTAAATATAGTGTCAGAATTTCTTTTTTTTTATTTATTCAATTGTGCATGTATACGTGTGTGTGTGTGTGTGTGTGTGTGTAGAACACGGACAAATTTGGGAAACACCATGGACGCCTCCACCTCCTCCTTGTGTACTCTGCCCCGGGATTCACAGGCTCCACCCTACCAGAACCGGAAACGCAGGCTGGCCCCGCTTCCGCCCGGCGTCTATATGTGGGGTCTAGGATCCGAACTCAGGACCTTCTGCTGCAAGGCAGAGGCTTAACCCTGAGCCACCTCTCCAACCCCAGTGTTTCTATCTTGTTTGCTTCCCAGAAAACAGCCCTTTGGTACTTGGCTTTGGCATTGGCTTGAAATGATCAGATGCTCTTAGCACATATGCAGATGCATAATCTTGAGGCAGTCACCCATTTGGCCGTGAAGATTGTGGACACTCCATCAGACTGTGAAATTCTTTTCTTTTTCTTTTGTGTCTTAGATTTTATTTATTTAGTGGGGGAGGGGGTGGGCATGTGCATGCGTGTGCGTGTATCAGAGGGCACTGTATGTCCCTGTGGAGGACCAAAAGTGATCTTGGGAATCATCCTGGATTGCTTTTACCTCCTTCTTGCTTTGCTCTGGGACTTCCCAGGCTCCGCCCACCAGGGCCGGAAGTACAGGCCACCACCATTTCTGCCTGGCCTTTTTACGTGAGATCTGGGATCTGAACTCAGGACCTTTTTTTTTTTTTTTTTTTTTTATTTATTCAACTGTGCACATGTGCGTGTGTATGTGTGCGTGTGTGTGTATGTCTGTGTGTGTGTCTGTGTATGTGTAGAACCACGGACGAATTCGCGAACCACTATGGACGCCTCCATCTCCTTCTGCCCCGGGATTCACAGGCTCCGCCCTACCAGGACCAGAAACGCAGGCCGCCCCCGTTTCCGCCTGGCGTCTATACGTGGGATCTGGGATCCGAACTCAGGACCTTCCGCCTGCAAAGCGGGGGCTTAACCCCTGAGCCACCTCTCCAGCCCCCAGGACCTTCTACTTTTGAGACAGAGTCTTAACCCCCTGAGCCATCTCTCCAGCCCTCCTTTCTTTTTCTTTTATGTGCAGTATGTTTGTGTGTATGTGTATATGTGTAGGTGCACGTGGGCATGCGAGTATGCATGTATGTTTACCTGTGGAGTCCCAAGACTGATACATATCAAGAATCATTCTTGATCTCTCTTTCACCTTATTCCTTGAGGCTGTGTCTCTTAAACAAACCCAGAGTTTGCTAGTCAGTATAATAAGTCTCTTTAACCTCTGAGCAGGCTATGTTGCCCTAGAGATTCCCGTCTTCCACCTTCTAAGACTGGAATTATAGGCAGGCAGACACTCCAGTCCTCTTGCTTACATGGTAAGTTCTTCAAGTACTAAGCCATCTCCCCCACCTCATACTTTGCTATTTTTTTCTTGTGCTTGCTTGCATGCATGCACGTGAGTGCATGAGCACGTGCGTGTGCATATGTGTGTGTGTGTGTGTGTGTGTGCATGTGAATGTACGTACAAGAAGGCACTTGAGTGTGTATGCCTTTGAAGGTCCAAGGGTGACACTGGAAATTATCCCGGATTGCTCTACTTCCTTACTGCTTTGCTCTGGGGTTTCCCAGGCTCAGCCTTCCAGAGCTAGAATTATAGATTGCTGCCATATCTGCCTGAGGTTTTTATGTGGGATCCAGGGATCCTGAACTCAGGTCCTTTTGCTTGCTAAGCAAAGGCTTTAACTTCTGAGCTATCTTCCCGGCCTGTTGATGTTATTCTTAAATGTTTCTTTTTTTGTTCCTTTCTTCTCATTCCATTTCCTTCGCTCTGTGTCCTTTCATGAGAACAATCTCTGCTCATGACCCCTCACCTCTGGATGTCTCCCTTTCTCAGAGTCTGCGTCCCCTGAAATATGGGCCAGAGACAGGCGAGGTCTCAGCATCCTTAGTGCTTTCTCCTCCTTGTCACGCCCTCCAAGCAGGGGGCATCTGAGGCCTGTGTCCTTGGAGTCCCTCCAGCAGGTCCTTGAGGGGGGTGTGTGAAGATTTCTGCAAGGATGGGGGATCTCAAGAGCCTGAGTCGCAGCTCACGTCCCCTCCGAACAATGAGGCTTGATGAAGGGGGGTGTGACGTGCAATTGCGGATGAATATCAAGTTGATTCTCTCCGACAATCAACACAGTGCATGTGTGAGAGCAAAACCGTGTTATCCCAGGAGGGCTCATATGCGCTTCAAGTTTCCCAACTTCCTGACCTCAAAATTGATGTATACAAAGGGGGAGGTGGGAGATAGAGAGAGAGAGACCCGCAAAGCAATACTTCCCAAGGCAATGGCTGACATTATGACCATCTCTTCAAGCTCTCTGACTGCATATATTTATATTTTTTTCTCAACTGCATCTTCTGACTGACAAAGCTCTTTCTTGCCAAAAGCGACTGTTATAAAATTATGACTTGCGTATGGATGATGTTTGCGTTCAACAAGAAAACAGAAATGCCACCTTATTTTGTGGTTACAGCTGTGCAATTCACATCCGGCAAGATTGATCATATTAAGGTTACGCAATCATCTAATTGCAGAGACGAGCCTCGAGTAATAACTCCAAACGCTAGCACTTCAATCTGCACGGCGGAGCCATTGCCGAGCCCTGATTAGCTCCTGACAGCATTCGGGCACCATTATCTGCAGTGCCATTGTCTAAATCTCCATTTCCAGCTGAAGCAATCTACCCGCTAACTGATCTATGACAAACAGGCCCACCCCAGCAAAGCTGTTGGGATGGGGTTGACAGACGTAACAAAACAGGACTCTTCAGGCTCTTTCCAAGCTCTGCGTAGTCAAGTTTCTTCTGCCTCTGGAGAAAACAGCCTCCTCCATCTCCTTCCACTTCCATCCCAGCCTCGGGTTGTCAGGTGAAGATACAGGTGACCAGAGAAGGAAATCTGTCCGGTCTTCATCAAATGAATTCTGATCCCAGTTCTTGGCTCCTAGCCATCATGCTCAGTCGCTTCTCCAGCAACTTCACCAGCCATCCGGTGATATCATATCTCAGAGCCTCTACTTTGTGGTGCTTAGACAGGGCCATGTCTCTGCCTGAGATTCCCCAGGGCTCCGCCTTCAAACTACAGCCAGAACCCCTTCACTCCCCCCTCTGTCATCTGAGCCCTGTCTTCAGCTTCTCTCCCCGATGATGGTATCTCTGTCCTCACTGGTCTCCCAGCTTGGCCCCCAGTCCTCCACCCCCATGCCCTCTACCCTCGATTTGGCAGACAAGCTGTTTTTCTCATTGGAATTCCACAGTAATGTATTTGGTACTTAAAAGAATTCTAATTGACATATAATAATTGTGTGCATTAGTGAGGTATGATGCAATGTTTCAGACCATACATTGAGTAATGATCAGGTCAGGGTAAGTAACACTTTGAACATGTCAGACATTCCGTATTTCTTGGTGTCGGGTGCATGCAAAATCCTCTCTTCTAGCTAGTTTGAAATGAAAGTGTTATAAACTATATTCACCTTACTGTGCTCCAGTGCTTGACATGGAACTGCTAAGACTGAGAAGCAGATTTATACTTCTTGAATTTGCTTTTAATTAGCTTAAATTTAAACAGTCACATGTGGTTAGTGGCTGCCATAATGAAGAACACAAGGCTAGGAAGTCCGCTCAGGGGGGTGAGTTTTTCCCAAAGGCAACAGAGATGTGTTCTTGTAAAGCCTAAACATATTCATGTGCTTTAGCCCTGCCATCTTGTTTAGGCGCATGGTGCTGGCATTGAACTAGGGCTTCAAACATTTTATGCGAATGCTCTACCACTGACCTTCATCTCCAGTTCTGATGCTATAACCTTGCTTTCAAAGGTTTGTCTTATGGAGAAGATGTATGTAGAAGAATGCTCACTCCATTGTCATGGGTAATTGACAAGTGTCCATTGGTAAATAAAGGGACTGCATTTATCCATCACACCCTAAAGTTTTGGAAGACATCGAATGGAGGTCTTGTGCAGTGGCAGGGCATGTTGCATTGGAAGGCCAGCCCAGGACGGTCTGTCTAAGCTTAGGTGGAACAACGGGCTTCTGCGGAACCAAAGTCTAGTCACAGGGGATGGAACAAACAGAGCAGAGTGCCCACAGAATAGAAATTGCCCAACTTAGGTTCGTACGGATTAATAATTACTGATGTGGATGCTGTGGAGATGGCTCCAGGTTTAAAGCCTTGCCCCACAAAAGAAAGGACCTGAATTGATATCCCCAGATCCCACGTAAAAATGCCAGGTGGATATGGTGATGGCCTGCAATTTTAATCCTTGAAGGCAGAGCCTGGGAAAATCCAGAGCAAAGCAATATGAAGGGAGAACAATCTAGAATGATTCCCAGTGTTACCCTTGAGATCACACACACACACACACACACACACACACACACAGAGAGAGAGAGAGAGAGAGAGAGAGAGAGAGAGAGAGAGAGAGAGAGAGATAAAGTCTACATAACTTCTTATTTACAAAGCCCTGAGATGGCTCAGCGCGTAAAGTACTTGCCTCATGAGAGAAAGGACCAGAATTGGGGTCCCCAGATTCCACAGAGAATGCCTCAGGAGTAGGAGCTTGGGAAACCCCAGAGCAAGGTGGCCAGCCACATCAGCTCCATTGGTGAATGCTGGGTTTAGAGACCGACATGGTAAGGTGGAAGGGTGAGCTGAATGATCCAGGATATTCTCGATATCACCTTTGGGCCTCCACATGCATGTACATACCCACATACCCACACACCCACCCACCCACCCACACGCACACACACCGTACATAGGTGCACATGAAAACACAAGAAAAACAAGTGAAAAACAAAGGTAGTGATCTCCCAGTGTGTCAGGTTTGATGTTGCCTTTAGGAGCAACTCTGAGGGGCTCTTTGCCCTCCCCAGATTACTACTGAGAGTGCTGGTTTCAGATTTTAGAATCCTGATTCGTTTTGGATCTTGGGTGATCATGAGATGGCTGCAATATTCCTCCCTGTCCAGAGCTTGGCTCTGCATTGTTTACTCACAACCCTCCCAGTGATCACAGAACTTTGTCTTGTCAGGTGCTGAGGATTCCAGCACTGGATGTCTGCCTAGCTTCTGTGACTTCCCTCTGCCTGGAATTCTTTCTTTAAAGCCCCACAGATTCTTCTGGACCTGTAGAAGTTTTGGGGAAAAGTGCTTTCTCTTGTGCAGCGTGGCAGTGCCATTCCTTGGCTCAGAACCTCACCTGTTCCTCCTGCAGGCTCCCGTCGCTAGCGCCTCCTCTTCCCTCTCTATCCTCAAAACCTATCACGATGCCTCTGCACAGCCTCCCCGCAATGCCATTCCCTCTCTGGCTTTCTGCCTCTCTCTTTCCACACTCTGACACCCAGAATGACCCTTCCTTGGCCCTGGGGTGGGTGGGCCGCAATTTCACCTCTAGAGCTACTCTATTGTTGAGGGAAACTCAGTAAAGCACTTAGGCACTTCAGGTATGCGCGGGCCTCTGCTGCTGTGAGATGGTAGAGGAGTAACAAGCCTTTTCCGGTCCCTGCAACCTGCCAGGCACTTTGCAATGACTCCCAGTGTGTCAGAGCAGACAGATGGTTAGGAGCCGTCACCATGCAGCATGACCGACACCCCGAAGGGCAGGCAAGATGTTAGTTACAGCAACAGTTAACTTCTGCTGCGACCGGCTGAACACGGGAAGGTTTCAGGGAGAAGATGCGCTCAAGTGGAAGATGCGCTGTAGGAGCTCAGACCAGGCTCCTTGCCTCTCTGAGTCTCAGTGACCTGACTTCCTAACCCTGATCATCTCTAAAGACCATATTCTATTGCCTATATGGAAGATGTTGTGGCCCCTCTCATAACTTCTACTTCCAGGACATGGGGCTTTCCGACTTAAGGTGTTGGCTCAGGAGTGTTGTGTAGTAATAGTGACGGCTCCAGGAAGAGCCCATCGACAGCTGGGAGTGGGTATATCAATACCCCAGGCCTCTTTCCCCTTCTAAGTGTGTGTCTGCCCTAGTCCCCAGAGATCCTCAGCAAGGTGGAGTCCTGCTTGCTTCCAGCCGTGGCTTTCTTGGCTATATATTCTTAACAAGCTTCTTTCTTCTTTGGGTCTCGCTTTCCCCGTCTTCTCTCCGTGCTTGGTGGGACGACCCTGTATGCACAGTACCTACCCTCCAGTCCCTGTTGGGTTCTGCTGCAGAGATACTAGACACGGGTCCCTAAGTGCCCCCCTTACACGTCCTGGCTCTTTGTACCATCTTCCTCCTCTGACTGCACTATGGTTCACACAGACTTTGGTTCAGGATGATGTGACCTAGAAATAAGTTTCCAGAGTAGAAAAACCATAAACAAAAGAACCCTGAGAACACCCAGGCTCAGCGAAATGCAAAGGAAGGTTGATTTTTATTCTCTGGTGCATGTAGGGGTATGGGAGGGATTCTCAAGGGCTGCCACTCCACTCCTGACCCATCGCCTTGCTCCTGAACCTGGAGATGTTCGGAGCTGATTGAGGAGAGTAGGGTGCAGGTCTATGTGCCCTTTATCCTTTCTTCCCAATCATTTGGGGTTTCAATGAAAGAGAGGTCTATGCTTCTGCCCCTTTCAGCATCCTCCACCCTCTAGCCCCCCCTCTCCTGGGGGGAGCCTTCTGGTGGAGGGGCCTGAATTTTGCTTTCACTCTCTGGTAGGGGGTGGGGGATGCTGGGTAGTTGCTGGCTCAGCCACCCAATTCAGCTCAGCCCACACAACCGACTCTTCCAGCTAACCTCTCCCAGGCCTGTTCCCTGGGCCCCCTTTGCTTAGAAGTAATTGGAATCATCAAACAGGCACAGAACCTCTCCATGGCACATCCTCCCCCAGCCGGGAGCAAGACAGACACTGGCTGGGGTCGGGGGATAGAGGCAGAAAGGGGATGATGGTATTTTTTAAAAAATTTTTTTGGATGAGGAGACTGAGATTGGAAAAGAAGCTTAGAAAGTTTTGATTGGCAGAAGTAGCCAGCCAGAAAGAGTTCTTTTGCCAGAGTGGGCGTCAACAGGACCAAGCCTAGCATCCTCCCCCGCAACTCCTGCTTCCTTTCCAAGGTGTCAGTTGAGCCTGTGGCGTGTGGTGTTCCCACCAGCACCAACATCTGGGGCAGGGTGGGGGTGGGGGGTCTTAATTAAGATGCAGTGACTCTATTGGCACCAAAATAAACGTGACATTTATCAGAACCTGCTAAATCTATTCAGTGCTTGCTTCCTTCGGAAGTGCAGGGTTTGTGCCCTGGGCCTGGAGAGAAAAGGTCTTTGCTGCTACGAAAAATGGGGTGCAAGATAGGAAGGAGAAAAGGAAGGGAGAAAGAAAAGGAGGGTGGGGAGGCTGTTTGAAAGGGGCTAATGCAACCCTGGGCATTCTCCTGCTCTCCCTGAGACTCTCCACTGAAGGGAAACCCTGGTTTCAAGACAAACATCAATAGTGTTGAAATGGGTGTCTGATAAAGAAACTAGATAGAAGTTACTTTCTTCCTCTCAATCCAACCCAGACCAGACCAGACCAGACCAGACCAGACCAGACCAGACCAGACCAGACCAAACCAAGTCACCCTGCATGGTGCTTCTAAATGTGGCTGCAAATTTCCATGAATGATTTTATTTCTTGCCATAGCTTGGTACCTTTCATTCCCACTGCACAGACGGGGGAACTGAGGTACAGAAAAGTCAAGTCATGCTAGATCATGCAATTCTGTCACGGCCCAATGGAAACGCCTTGGTCTCATTAACGTGGTTTGGGGGAAGTAGATTGGGAGAGTTCTGCTCAGTAAACCTTAGTCATGAAGATTCTCGTTGATTCTGGTCGCCACGCATCCATCTGTGGGCCTTTGTGTGTGTTCAGATAGCCATCATGGACAAAGTCCTCTTTCCTTTTTATTCATTTTCATGTGCATATGTGTGTGGTGCATGTATGGGTGCATATTCACGTGTGTGGGGGTGCATGTGTGAGCCATGGACACTCTGAACCCCAGGTTTTAGCAAGGGAGCCCAAAGCATCCTCAAACCATTTAGTATGCACAGTGGCTGGCACAACCAGTGACCTTGTTCCCTCCTCTCTGCCCAGTGTCCTCACTACTCTAAATGGTTAACAGCCCCAGGAGATTAAAGACAAGTGCAAAGTGCAATTAAGGCAGAACAGTTAGTACATAATTGCATATTTTTGTAAACAAGCTTAGAGGCTTCTTTGGGTGACCTCTCTGTGGCCTAGTGGTTTAGTTAGATAAATTATCTTCTCTTTTGTACTGCAGTTTTAAGCAGGAGCAACCAGCTAGGTTGCTCTCTCTCTCTCTTTCTGTGTGTGTATGTGTACATACATGCATGTGAATGTGTGTGTGCGTGTACATGAGTGTGTGTTCTGTACCAACTCCTGTCATGATTGTGTCTGTGTTTCTTTATGACTAGAACAAATGACACTGCAGACATGACAGCTTCTACCGAGCCCTTTCTGTGGGTGGTAGGATTTTTTTTTAAGACAGGGTCAAATATAGCCCTGACTGACCTCAACCTCCCTACATAGGTAGCTAAGGATGACCTTGAACTGCTGATCCTTCTGTGTCTACTTTCTGAGCGCTGGAGTTACAGGCATACATCACCACGCTCCATGTATTCATTGCTGGGGATCAAACCAGATGGCTTGCATGCTGGGCAAACACTACCAACCGAGCTACATCTACACCCTGGAGTTAATGACTTTTGGATCGAGGGAGGAGATCACGTCCTCAGAAGCAAAGAACTTAGAGCTCCTGGGTCCTGAAATGCCTCTGAGGATCTTCTGGGTCCCGCATTCATTCATTGGCTCTCCACATACTTGTTGAGATCCAGCCCATGTCAGGTTCTCTGGGAAATGCCCTAAACAAGGCAGATCTGGTCACAAACTGGTCAGGAAATCATTCTCACACTGTTATTAATGTGTCCACAAACTCTTGACCTCAGGCCACCCAAGTCATCTAACACACTGAGCTTTTCCCTGGGTGGAAATACCAGTGTGGCTGGCCAGAAAATTCTGGATAGTTTATGAAAAGTAAAAACTGCGTGTGAATGAATGATTACTGGGAAGATCTTGGGTGTTGTTAGACAAACTCTATGAATATAGGTGTCTTGGTGGGGAGGGGAGAAGACGGGATGTGAAGTATCTGTTGCCACTGAAGAGGAATCTGGTTTCTCCATCCCTTTGTCTCCAACACCAACCATGTTGTGTTTCTTGGAAAAGCATAGTGTATGTGTGTGTATGTATGTGTGTTTGGGGTGACGACACAGACTTGCTGCTGTTGCTAGCAAGGGGTGGTGAGCAGTTGGTCCAAAGTGACCTTTCATTCAGGAATCAGATCCCTTGTTACTGCAGAATCTGGTGCCTCTGGCTGCGTCCCCTATCCTTATGGCTCTATCATCTCTTGCCTCCTGGGCACATAGGCTGCTGGCCCTAGGTAGGCTGTGCTATGTTCACTGCAGACCTTCTTCCAATTCAAAACCTTTGATGCTCAGCAGGGAGCTCAGTGGAGCTTCTGCTACTCCACTTGATTAGGCTTTAAGCTTCCTGGTCCGCAGGGACATGAAAAAACCACCTAGGGGCAATGTCCTCCCATTCTACTTCTCATCTGCTGAGTGCCAAACAGAACAAAAACTGCCCCCAGAAAACCCAGGAGGCAGCATTCCGTGTGCTGGGCTGGCACTGAATACCAGCTCTGATGCCCATGGATCCTTCATCTGTGTGTGTGTGTGTGTGTGTGTGTGTGTGTCCAGTGCTAAGACTTTCAGGCAGATTATACTCCCTCTTTAGAACCAGCACAGAGGGTCCAGGAAGATGCCCCACCTGAGATCATTTGAAGAAACATGGGAAGAAACAGACCCGATGGAGGGACGCCTACTGTGAGACAGAATCTGAGCTGACATCTGGGGGAAATCTGGTGAGCTTTTGATGATGAAGTGTTTTCAGCAGAGGAGAATGAGCCCCTGGGGCCCACAGAGCAAACACTCTGGTGTGCCCTGCTTTCCGCAAACCCCATTTCCTGAGGAAGTGCTCCCAAGCCCCGCCCCTGGCCAGAGGCTGGCAGCCAGATTCCCAGGCTCGGGTGATTATAGACAAGGGAGACATCTGCAGAAGGAAGACTGGGGTTGGAGGGAGTCCAGCAGCATGGTTCAGAGTTGAGGTCCACCCTTGCTTGGACTGATTGCACCTCCCCTTTGGAACTGGACTGTGCATCAGTCTCTGTGCATCTGTCTGTAGAGATTCTGGGATGCTCGTTCTCCCGTGGGATGCCACACATGTCACTTCCTAAAAACAGGACCAGCAATAGTGACAGCAACAGCTCACCTTGTATGGAGGGTTTAGTAGGTGCCATGTACCAGGTTCCTCAATATCGTCACCTATTTGACAAATCCTCCCCCCCAAGCTGGCCTCTTGGCCATGTGATTTAGATCATCCGAAGGTATCAATTGTCCTTGGGCAATTCTGAGCCAGGCACTTGGTGGATACTGGAGGTTAGTGAGTCCTTTTCGCCGCCTTCCCTCTTCCTCAGTCCTCCCTCCCCCAGCTCTTCTGCTCAGCCTCTGGCTCTCCCTGATGCTCCCCTGTCTGAGGGCAGTCTGCCTCTCCTCTCTTGTCTTTTCACCAAGTTCCCAGCTGCAGTTCCTGCCCACCCCCCACTGGGTTCTGCCTAGGGATGGGAGGTCAGCAAAAGCCTCAAGCTCTGTCCACAAAGCACCAACTACACTTCCTTTCTCTCACCTCAGAGGCCTCCCACCACCTCTCACGCCAGTTCTCAAGTCCTTGGCCTTGCCCAGGTTTCCTGAGAAAGTTGGTGATGAGAAGTTGTGGATGGGGGCACAAGCAGTGGCCGGGCTGGGTTCCCATGGGAAAGTGGGTGGGACCACATTTGTGTGTGTGTGTGTGGTGTGTTCCTTGCCTGTGGTCACACAGTCCCCACCTGGCATAGGCCCCTCTGCTGGCTCAGCACCCCCAGCCTCAGACCACCTAGGTTTCTCTGTGTGTGGAGAGAAATCAGGACCTCAGGGCAAAGGGAAAGAGAAGGCTGCCGTCCACAGCAGGGCAGGCATGAGTGGGGGTGAGGGGTGGGGATGCAGTTAAAAGTCACAACTTTCCTGGGAAGTCATTTCTGGGGCTCCCAGCTCGCAGCAGAACCAGGGAGGGGTTAGAACAGGGGGTTCAGATTCCTCCAGAACAGGAGGGGGCTAGGCGCTAGAGGGGTGCCCTGGCTGTGTGTCCTCTGGCCAGATACCCAGTTCTTTAGGGCTCCTGCCTCTAGACACACAGGGAAAACATGAGTCTCTATGGACTCTCAGGTCTACAAATTTCTGCAGAGTTGGTAAACTCAAGTCTGTGTTTAAGCAAGAGCCCTTGGTGACACCAATGTGCATTCAATAGCTGCTCTTGGTAACCAGTTTAAGTCTTTGGATCACCCTACCCTGATTATTTACCAACTGTGTGGTTTAGGACAATTTCATGCACTTCTTTGAGTGTTGACTTCCTAATGTGTATGGCAAGGAGAGTAATAAAAATGCATTTCTTGGGCTTCTGGCAAGTGGGACATCACTCTCAAAGAGGGGAAATAGGGGAACCCAGGAAGGCTAGTAGATGTCTGATTTATCGTGATATTAATTTGGCAGACAGCCACCCACTCATGCACAGCCAAAGTGTCACAAGGAACCAAGTTCATAAACCCCGCAACCAGACTTCCTAGGTTCAAATCTGGGGTTGGCGTCTCACCAACTGAGTGACGTTGGCAAGGGAACCTCCCCTCGCCTTTCCTTGCCCACCCGCACGATGGGGCTGCAGGAGTTTAATGTAGCTAGTGGTGCTTGGAGCTCCAGTGCCGATGAGTGTCCCATGTCAGGTTTCCCTGAGCCCTTGCTCCTAGTCACTGCTGCTTCCGGTTTCTTGCTCTTCCCTTTCTATTGGCTTTCCTTCTGCCTGGGCCGGTCCTTGGCGTCCCCATAGATATGTCACAGATGGTCCTCGCTCACGCACGGCATCCCTCATGCTGCCTTACTCCTCACTCCCTGAAGTATCCCAGGAGTCACCCCTAAACAGACCATACCTAAATCCCTTCCATCCCTTTCTCCCCCAAATCCAGCAATCACCCTATCCAGCCCTCTCCTGCAAAGGACCTTTGTATTTCAGCACTGTTTAAAAAGTTTTATTGATGTGTAATGAGCACACAATAGTAGACTGGATGTATTTAACATATACTTGCCTCCGAGGCAAGGGGGCAGGAGTAACTTGCCTGTTTGACCAGCAGCCCTAGTAGACACAAATCTTTAAGGGCCATGGGAAACTGCATGGGAATTGTCAGATGCCATTGCTAAAAGAGAAAAGGAAGGGAGAAAGAGCGAGTCTGAGAGTCCTGGTTAAGGAAAGACCTGGGACCTGCAAGAACTTGCTTCTGCCAATTGAGTTTGGCCCCTGTACCCTGAACTCTACTCAATGTCTTCCAAAGCTTTGGGGAAGGGTGGATCATCTTCATTCATGAGTGAACACTTGTCAAAATGTTTCCAAGTTACTCCTGCCCCCTTGCCTCAGGGCAGAAGCAGACTGTCTTAGTTAGTTAGTTAGTTGTGAAACTTCAATTCTTACAATCATCTTAGGTAAATGATACGAATACCAAGTATATCTAAGTTATATTCCCTACCCCTTTTCTTTATTTAAGATATCATCACTATATTTGGCTAAGTAAAGAAAAATAATATTCTCCTTAGCAGAATGCATCAGTTAGCACTTGCTCATCAACAAATCACTGAGTGATTAGAAGAAACCACGACTGGTTCTTTCTGTGAGTCTGTGGCAGAGTAATCTCAGCGGGGTGAGCCTTCTTTCTGTAATGGTCGAGACTAGACCACATAAGTTTAGTTGGAGATGGAACACGAGTTGGCCCCTCATCTTCCCAAGTTCCTTCATGAGTCCTTAGCACCTAATTCATGTTGCTTTGTGGCTCGACATCTCGCTGGCTTCTTCAAGGCTAAGAGTTGGAAGTGGGATATTGTCATTTCCACCAATTCTGGTGATCAAAACAAATCCAAGGGCAGCCCCGGTTCAAGAGAACAGACTTTCTCTTGCGTCTTGAAGCAAGTGAGCAGGTTTGTAGGCAGGAATGGAAGTACTGGAAAAGACAGAATTTCTGCTGCTGGCTCTTATTTATTTATTTGGAGACAGAGTTTCCTGTAGCCCGAGCTGGCCTCCAACTTGCTCTGTAGCTGAGGATGGTTTTGAACTTCTGAGCCTCCCGTCTACTTTCTGAGCACAGGGATTACTGGTGCACACCCCTTTCTTCAGTGTTACACAGCGCTGGAAACTCAACCCAGGACTTGTTGCAGGCTGAGACAAGCACTCCACCAAACTGAACTACATCCCCAGATCCCTGCTGCTGGCTTTTGAACTGCAATCCTCACCCTTCTTATGAGAGTAACCATGTTCATTAGTGGGAGAAGAAGTTGTCGTCAGAGTCTCCTGTCAGGGGCAGGTGGCAGAAGGTAGGAACGCCTGCCTCTAGCTGGACAAGGCAAAGGTGAAATAAGAAATGAGCCTGGGGGGAGGGGGTAGGAGGTGGAGAGAATGGAATCCTGGAGAAGTGACAGGGAGGAGCTGGAGGTGAGAAAAGGTCTGTGTCCAGAGCATTGGCCACTTTAAGGATGGCTGCAGATTCCCTGGGCCCACAGCCTGTGGATCTGCAAGGAGCGCACTCTCCAGCACCGACAGAGCAGCCTGTGGATGGGGGTGGGAGGGTCTCTGGTAGGAGAGGGGCCCCCACTGGTTTTTCTGGGGAACACATGGGAGCCATCACTCTTGAACTTCATTTCCAGTGGTGTTCTTCCCACTTCCATTTGTGAGACCAATTACAGAGCATTTTGCACCACAATTACGGGCGCTAAAACCTCTTAGTTCCGTTTGATGAATTTTAGTAGCAATTGCACGGAGGAAGCCAGCGCGCTGGAGATTGTCCCGCTGGAGATTGTCCCGCTGAATCTGCCCACACGATGAACTGTGAATTCCAGCTCTCCTCTGGGCCATGGCGGCTGACCCGGCAGGTCTCACCCAGGGTCTGAGGCCTCACCACCGAGGCCCATGGGAGCAAGCAGCTATACTAGAAGAGGATTGGGTGACTGTGATAGGCGGTGCTGCGAGCCAAGGACAGCTTGCAGGACCAGATTCTCATGCGTGCCAGCTGCTAGAGTGGGGGAGAATCAGAGCTTGAAACTGAAAGAGACGCTGTGTCAGAGCTGGAAGCTGACTGGTGTCTTCAACACTATTTATTGAACAAATTCTTCCTGTGTATGTGCCCGCCAAGTCCCAAGGATGACATCTGGAATTATTCTGGATTGCTTTCTACCTCCTTATTGCTTTGTTCTGGGGTTTCCTAGACTCCACTTCCAGGGCTGGAATTACAGATCGCTATTACTTCTGCCCTGCATTTTTCTGTGGGATCTGGGATCAGAACTCAGGTCCTTTGGCTTGTGAGGCAAAGGCTTTGACCCCGAAGCCATCTTCCCAGCCCCACAGTGTATCCTGTGTGCTTCTAAAAGAGCTGCAATATTAACTTCTTTGGTTCTTCAGCTTCCTCGGAGTGAGTTATCTCACTGTTCCCATTTGATGGATGAGAAAACCAAGGCATAGAGAGTTTAAATGCATTGCTCAAGGGAATTTACCCAGCTAGGAAGTGGGCATTGGCCTTCATACTTCTCCTTGCCCTCCCTGGTGTTTAGGAAAGCCTCTGAGGAACTCCTGAGAGGGTCCTGAAGAAGCTGGGGGGTGTGGCCTTTCTAACCTGGAGGACAAAGGAGAGGAGGTCACAGGGTCCAGAGGCCTGGTTGGTGGTGGGAGTTGGCCAGGGATGGACGAAGGACTGCAGGGGAAGTCTGGGGGCTGTTCCTTAGCTCCATGTTCAAGTTCTGTTAGTAGACTAGGCCCCATTTCTCACTATGTGGGGACTGTTTGTTCTGTGTTCCCAGCGGGAGCTCTGGACTCAAAAAGGAAGAAGGGTGACAAACTCTCTCTGCTCCTATCCGTCCCGATTCCTCTGTAGGTTTGCAACCAGATAAGTTCAGGCAGTAATTCTGTGCCTTGAACATCTGCAGATGGGAAAACTGAGGCATAATAAGGAAATGTCATCTGTCCAAATTGCTTCGGACACGGGTTTGTTTCTGGCTGCAGCACCCTACCAGCTATTCCACTGGCGCGACTGTCTAGTAGGGACTCAGAGATTCCATGTGTGAGGGGTCTTCCAGACCTGCTGTGGGGATTATCTGCCTGTCTCTGGCTGCCAGGGTCTGCCGTGCATCTGTCATAGCTTTAAATCCACCTCAGCTTTGGCAGCTTCGGCCAAACGTCTCTTGGTGGATCTGAAGGGCGTGACTGAAATAGACAGGATTGCTGAAATCTGCAAATCAGAGCAGGAGACAACGAGCCCCTTCTCTTGGACTTGGGAGGTTCTGCCGGGAAGAAGCCCCCTCCTGTGAGTAGTCTGGGCCGGTCCCCAGTCCTCGCCTCCCCATCTGGGCGGCTCCTAAGGTTCAGGTTTGGCCCAGATGGGACGGGGTAGGGAAGTCACTGGGCATGCTTGTTCCTGCTTCCTGGGTGTGTCGATCCTTCCTCTGGTTAGAAGCTTTCCTGGGCGTTTGCCCTGTGATACTTGGCGGGGGATTGGGCTAGCAGCAAGACTGCCCCTTGGTGCCAGAGTCCTGGGGGTCTCACTTGGGAGGAATAAGGATAGCTGACAGAGAATAGAAGGGTTCTCCTATGTGTTTGGACATAGTTCATACACTCACGTGGCAATCTTATTTAAAGAGCATGCAGGTTCCACCTGCAGAGCCTTCTGCAGTAAGGCTGGGGGAGACCCAAATACCTGCACTTCTCATGGGTCCCTGGGATACTCTTTCCTGACTTGTGTCTCCAGCTGCCTGAACTCTACTTCTACCCTTACGGTGTATATCAGCTTGATTCTGATGGCCTAACATCTCATAGTCAAGACCAGGGCAGTCAAACAGGACCCGAGGGGGACTTTCCAGTGAGGGACCTGCAGCACAACTGGGTGATCACTGCTGCAGGTGATACGGAACTGGAAATGGGGGCCCTGTAGAAGTTTCTAGAACAATGGGTTGAGCTCAGAAGTTAAAGTCTTTGCTTCATAAGCAAAAGGCCTAAGCTCGGATCCCAGATCCCATGCAAATATGTAGGGCAGAAATGGCAGCAGCCTTTAATTTCAGCCCTGGAAAGTAGAGCCTTGGAACCCCAGAACAAAACATACAGAGGTAGAGCAATCCAGGATGATTCCTGATGTCACCCCTGAGCCTCTACAGGCACACACACTCATGTGCCTTTTGTATATACACTTATGCACACGCGCGCACGCACACACACACACACACACACACACACACACACACACACACAGTAAAAGAAGACAGGAATAGAGCACTATATCATGGTATAAAAATTCAAAAAGGAAGTTTCTAGAAGCCTCCTGAAGCACAACTTAGAGATTGTGTGGACCGACAGAAAGAACACACCCCTTGAAAACCCCTGAGTCTAGCTGTGTGCAGTGCAGGTGTGATTCTAAGGCAAATTACCTCCTCCAGTCAGGTGGGGTTAGCATCAGTCTCTATGGTAGTCCTCAGGGTATTATTGGCATGGCAAATGGCAGAGCTCCCAACAAGATGCCTGCTGTGAGTTCCCTCCCCAGATTGTTTCTCCATCTTGGAGTGGCCTCTGCTCCCCCAGCTTCCTCTAGCCACTGGCCCATCAGACTGTGTTATCATAAAAAGAAAAAAAAAAAAGAGGCTGCATTTTAATTTGTGGAATGTTTCTTTCTCTCTTCTTTCTTTCTTTTTTTTTTTTAAAGAAAAGCCTAATTAGGAAGCCCGTTAAATGCCTGCAATTCCAATATAATTCTATTAAATTCTCCCTGTAAAGTTAATGTTACAGACTTTTTAACAGATGTTTTAATTAGGCATTGTTATTAAAGAGAATACTGTAGAAATTAAAACCAGACCCTAAATGGGGGAAAGAAAGGCAGTTTTCTTGCACTGGGTAAATGGTGGCAGCCGCCCAGCAAAGAGCTGTTGGCACAGGGTCACGGAAAACCCGCTATAAAGGAAAAAGGATGCTTGGCAGGATCTGCGGTGCTCAGCAAGAGGGGCGGATCCTGCATCCGGACTGCATGGCCAGCGCAGCTTCTAGTCTGCTGGTCCCGGCCTGGGGCTGGGAGAGATGTCTGCGGATCCCAGGCTGGCTGGCTGGATTGGCAGGTGTTGGGGGCAGGTTCCCAGTAGGCAGGGATCCCGTCAACCCATTTTACACATGCAGAAATAGAGATAACTGGTGATTTTCCTGAGTGGACAGGGGAAGGGCAAGAGCTGGAGGCGACTCTGAACTTCCTGCTGCTTGATGCCAGCTTGGTTGCTCAACAGCAAGAAGATCTAGTGGTGGTGGGCATTGGACATGAACTTTCAGAGAGAAGATAGGCCCGAGTTAAGTCTAGTTTTTACCATTCATTGGCTGAGTCCTTAGGTCTCTCAGTTAAGTTCTTTAAGACTCTGTTTTCTCATCTGTGAAATGGAGGAGCGACAGAACCCATTTATTTATAGGGCTGCCAAGAAGTGCTAATGGGCCAAGACCAAGGCCTGACAGGGAACAAATGCAGAGCTGGGGCTCTAGTCTAGATGTCTGACCCTGGAGGCTGCCCTCTGCCAGGCACCCTGCTTGCTGTCCTGCCACGACTCTGCTCTACATTCTAGAAAGTAATCTGGTATTAGATGCCAGTCCAGGAAGTTGTTGGCCGGAGTGTGACTAGGCTGAGGTGACCAAACTGCTGCTAGTGATGGAGTCTCTGGTTGCCATAGAGATGCTGAGCGAGTCAGCAGGCTCCTTCTGAGGCGGGGCACCCAACTTCAGGTAGGAGATTGAAGAGATCTGGATTCAAATCCTGCTGTCTTAAGCAGCAACCATGAAGTCACTGCCATGTTGGCTTGTGGCCCTTGCTCCTCCCACCTGCATCTTGCTGTCTCTGTCTTCCTGGCATGGAACCTGGACAAGAACGAGGGCTCTCGGGACATGCTGAGGGGACCGACACACCTGGTGTGGTGACAGGCTCCGATGTGTCTTTTCCAGGGGGTAATTTTCCTGTCCATCTTCTACAGTTGTCAGCCTGGGATTATTCAAATGGTGTTTATTTCTGTCCTGTGGTGCACTTTCTGTTCAGAGGAGCACTTTCTTGAGAGCTTGAAGAAAGGAAATAACAAAAAGGATGTCAGGCTTGGGGGTCATCTCAGGACCTCTCTGCAGACTGGCTGTGTCTGCCTGAGTGGGCGTCAGTCACCTGCCCCTCTCCCTGCCTCTGTGGGTACCATCCAGTCATGTCTCAGGCTGACGCAGCCCCAGGAGCTTCTTGCTCTGGATGGCACTGAGATACCCAGGCATGTGTTGGCTGCGTATACAGTAGGTGCCTCATGTTTGCTGACTTGTGGAAGGATGTCTTCATCCTCTTGTCCAGCCACCCCTGGGCCTTTGGTCTCAGGAGCAAGGACCTGTTTTTCTTAATACCTCTCTGCAGGCAGACGGCTGTGGGCATCCAGCGCCACTCCACAGCAGCTGTGTGAGTCTGGGCAGTGCTCAGCCTCGAGGAGCTTCTGTCTCCTCATCTGGGTTACATTGGCCCAGCACTACCACCCACCCCCCCCCCCCGTCCCGGGGTCATTGTAATGATAGACAGCTGCATTGTGTCTGAGCTCATCTCATGCAGAGAGGATGGAGATAACAGGGAGTGGGCAGGGCATTTCCTCACTGACAGATGGACAGACAGACAGATGTGCAGATGAGCAGATAGATGGACAGATAGACAGTAAATAGGGAATGCGTGTGACTTACACCCCCAGATCTGCCATCGTATCCACTTACACTTGAGAACCTGGTCATGTAAGTGGAGAATGTGTCTGAAGTTCTCTTCTTTCTTTCCTAGTTTGAATGGTTTTTCAATCACAGACTGGGGCTATTTTTTTCAACGAAAACAAAAGGCATCTGAAACAAAACCCGGAATCAAAATACAAAAAAAAAAAAAAAAAAAAAAAAAAAAAGAAAAAACCCAAAAAACAAAAAACTACACAATACAGAGACTACTGGTGGTTTCAAGAATTCTGGTGGGTGGGAGTCAGCTAATTCCTCAAACACTAGACAGATCATTTGGTCCAGGGGGCAGGCGGCTGACCCAGCACTGGGCCATAGGCAATTAAGTTTGAGCCCTGGCTATGTAGCGCCTCTCAGTTTCTATGAGACAGGGATAGTAGACACTATGGAGGAGGGCTGTCCTAGGGAGAGCCAGAGAGGCATGACATGTCAGGACGGCAAATGTTGCCATGTGTCAGGACGACGAATGTCCTGGATAAGGATGGGCTCAGACACTCTTGGGTTTCTGCAGGAGGAACCAACCTGACCGGCGTGCTCAAGCCTTGTGTCTCTTGACATCAGGCTCCTGAGGACTATCACCTAGTATTTCCTGCACCCTGCATGAGGAGGGAGAGGAGAACTGACCTAACCTTCTAGGGTCCTGTGGGGCTGGGTTGTGTGTTGGGGGGTGGTGGGCAAGACCTTTGACTCCAGAATCTACAGCTGCGATTGGTCTGGGGCCTTCAGTATGGCCAGCACAAAGGATCTAGTGGAAAGGGCTTTAGACTTTGTCTTTTATTTTATTTTTATTTATTTATTTATTTTTAAGAGGATTCTTTTTTTTTTTTATTGGTGGCTCAGGGGTTAAGCCGCCGCCTTGCAGGCGGAAGGTCCTGAGTTCAGATCCTAGACTGCAGGCGGAAGGTCCTGAGTTCAGATCCTAGACTGCACGTATAGACGCTGGGCGGAAGCAGGGGCAGCCTGAGTTTCTGGTCCTGGTCGAGTGGAGCCTGTGAATCCCCGGGCAGAGTAAACAAGGAGGAGGTGGGGTGGTCCATGGTGGTTCCCGAGTTCTTCCGTGGTTCTACACACACACCCATACACACACATACATACACACGCACAATTGAATAAATAATAATAAAAAATTTAAAAAAAATAGACCTTGTCTTTTAGACAGGGAAACATTGCACAACATAGTAAGCAGGAACTAGACAGAGAACAAAGAGTGAAGTAGGATCAAGTTTCACAAACAAAAGATTAAAAACTGTCCTTAGGGGCAGCGGAAATGAAAAATTTTTCTTCCTAAAAAAAGTTTTTAACTTGCACGAGGTCACAGCAACAGCAACAATGCCAAAAGATATCTTAAACATACATGCAAAGCAACTCCATCCATAATTGCTTAAATGTGGATGCAAATCACATGTCCTTCAGTAGGGGAATGGATAAATGAACCAGGGTATATCTGGACAAAGGAATATCGTACAGTTCTAAAAGATGGGCCTTTGAGCCAGGAAAAGACACAGAGCAACATTAAATGCTATTGGAAAGTAGAGGATGAAAACCTGAAAAGTTTAGTTCCAACTCTGTTGTCATTCTGAGAAAGGCAAAACTATGAAAAGATCTAAACAGTAAATGATAGGGTATAGGCACGAGGGAGAATGGAATGACGGGTCTCAGAAGAATTTGAGCATGTTCTGCATGACACAATAATGATGAAAAATAGGTCCTTTTTAAATTTGTAAATCTATAGAATGTACAACACCAAGATCCTAAGTAAGCCACAGACCGAGCATGATTATGGTGTTTCCCTGGAGGCCTCTCAGGAAAGGAAGGCTGAGAGGGGCAAAGGGTAGAGAATAAAAATATGTAAATTCATTGCATTGGTATATGAAATCTTCAAAGAATAAAAAACAGGGGGCTTTCTTAAATTACCTGGGGGGGAACATTTATCACCATAAAGGCTCCCAAAGACAGAAGAGAGACAGAATAAAAGACAGTGTTTGATTCAGCTTGAAGACTCTACTGATTTTATAAATGAAGGATTTTTTTCTTAGAATGAATATGAAGAGTTCCCCTAAAAGTCTCCATTATTGATGGCTTGGTTCCCCCATTCAAACAGTATGTAGCATCAGGATTTTGGGAGGAAATGGTTGGAATGGATTACTCCATCCAAGGATTTATAATTGGACGACATCATGGAGACAATGGAAATGTAAGTAGCAAGGGTCTGGTTGGAAGTAGATGGAGGGGGATGGGCATGCTTTTCAAAGGAGCCCATCTTTTCCTCTCTGTCACTCTGCTTCCTGGCTCCAGGGCAACAATGCCACAGGATATTAATCCTCATTCACTGAGCCTGCTGACTGCAGGATGCACCCTCTGAAACTGTGAGCCAGGCTGAACCCCTCCTTCCTTAAGTTGTTTTTCTTTGGCTATGGTCACAGCAATGGAAAAGTCTGGCAAACACAGAGGCCACAAGCCAAGGAGTATAGGAAAGACCCTAAGACCGGAAAGGGGAGGGGGGAATGGATTCTTCCCTAGAGACTTTCAAGAAGGATCACAACCCTGCTGATACCTTGCTTTGAGTCCAGTGAGACCATTTTAGACGTTGGATTTCAGGAACTGTGAGACCATAAATCCAGGATGATTTTAAAGAGTTTTGAAACTGTGGGAACTTGTGACCACAGCCACAGAAATAGAGTCCCTCAAGTTCCACAGATAGCCTCCCACTTCTATCCCAAAGCCACCCCATACATGGCTCCTGTTCTATCGACATGTACTTTGTAGACATCTGTGAGTTCTAAGGAACCTGGGCAAAAATTGCTTTCTCTAGCTTAATGTGCCTTGCTTTACTGAGCAAGGAATTCTAGAATGTTCCTGGGCACATGGTTAGAAATTTTTGAGCGTGTTCCATGCTAACTCCTAGCTGTGTTTTTTTCTTCTTCTTTGAGTCCTCTGCTTCTCTACCAGCTGAAGCAGGTCTTCTTGGAAAGCCAAGAGTCCCTTCTCTGTCCTCATGAGGTCCCGAGGGACAGAAATGCGGAGGACTGATCAGGGTGCTTGTGTTGGGGAGTCTGGGGTCACGTCAGCTTTGTCTATGCTCAGAAAACTTCAGAGGATTCCACCAGAGCTTGTGCATGAACTCAGAGGACAGAGAGCAGAAGCCTGCCTTTCTTTAGGTCTGGACACATATGCTGGACTCTTGGTGACAGATTCAGGCTTCTGGGCCTCACGACAGAGGTTCTAATTTTGTGGGTCTGGGATGGGTTGTGTGATTCTCTGTTGTGTCCCCCAGGTAATTCTGTGGCAGGAGTCCATGAACCATGCATTATTCTCTCTCTCTCTCTCTCTCTCTCTCTCTCTCTCTCTCTCTCTCTGCAAAATGGCTCTTGAGTGTGTGTGTGTGCCTGTGGAGGCCCAAGGGTGACATCAAGAGCAACCTTGGAGTGCTCTGGCTCTTTATTGCTTTGTTCAGGGGTTCCCAGGCTCCTCCTTCCAGGGCTGGAATTGTACTACCATAATACCCACCAGATATTTTCACATGGGATCTGGGCATCCAAATTCAGGTCCTTTTGCTTGAAAGGCAAATGGCAGGGGTGTAGGGAGACAACCTCCCCTCCTATTCAAAGTGGCGGCACTAAGGGTCTGTAGAACCACTTAGTGCAAAGTCAGGTGCACTGCACACACTTGGCCAGCTATCACTGCCCAACACTGGATGGATAAACCAAATGTCTCAGAGCTAGGCTGCAGCTTCTAGGGTCTGGGAGGTGGGGAGGTTGGAGGGCTCAGAACCAAGCAGTGGGCCTCACTGAATTCACAAGAACTCACCAAGGCTTACTGAGCAACAGATGGAGGTAACCCCGAGAGCTAGGAGGTGCATCTTGGGGTTATTTGGTCTGGATTAAGAAGAACCTTGGCGAGGACTCAGCAGGGACCCAGGAAGAAAGGCACTCAAGCGGGGGAATCTCAGGGCATGTATTTTGTGTGTGCTAGACTTTTCAGAAGCTACCTGTTGCTATCTGTTCTGTATGGTCCAATTTTGAAAATTGTTCCTGGGAAATACAGCATTGGTCTTATGGATGAGTGGGCATAGATTTATTGACCAAAGCATAAAAAGGAATTCACTTTCTCCACAGTGAAGCAAGCCACACCAGAAGGAGTACAGGATAAATGTGGCTTGTCGTTTGACTTCCTTGTTTTATAACAAGTTAAAGTTTCACTTTCACACCCATAAAGTTTTTAAATCATCTAAGTTCCATGGGTCAGCTGATGTTAAATACTCTTTATGGTTCTGTTAAGAACTCCAAGGTCAGTAGGCCAACGATGGCTTTGCTTTGAGCTGCTGGAAGAGACCTTTCATTCATCCAGCGGCTGTTTATTGAACATCTGCTGTGTGTAACGGTGCCGTAGCTATGGCAGACCACACAACCAGGGACGCTGGGAGAAGTATCTGCAGGAACTCTGTATTCTTCCTGCTGTTTTCTGTAATCTACCAATAAAACTGAAAGAAGGGAAATGTGCAGATTCTATGCTCAGTGCCGTGAAGAAAAAGTAAGTCAGGGAAGGATATCGAGGGGCCGAGCTCTGGTCAGGAAGAAGAACTGCAGGTTTTATAAGACTTATCTTTTGCAAATGTGATTTTTTTGTGTGTTGGGTGTTGCTGTGTGTGTGTGTGTGTGTGTGTGTGTGTGTGTGTGTGTGTGCGCGTGCGCACCTATAAGAAAACCCTGTGTGTGCCTGTGAAAGCCCAAGGGTCACATCAGGACTCATCCTGGATTGCTGTATCTCCTTATTGCTTTTCTCTGTGTTTGCCAAGCCCTGCCCTCCAGGGCCAGAAGTGCAGGATGCTACCATTTTGTTTTTCTGTTTCTCATTTTTACATGGGATCCACAATCCAAACTCAGGTTCTTTTGCTTGCTGGACAAAGGCTTAACTCCTAAGCCATTTCTCCATCTCCAAAAATGTGGTTTTTTTTTTTTTCTGAGCACAGGATGACTGGAGGCAGAATCATACCAGAGAACATGATATAGTTCAAAGTGACAGTGACACATGGTCTCCAAGAAGGTCTCCAGAACCTGTAATCACACCCTGTGAAGCGCCTTCCACATTGAATAGAGTGACTTGTGTAACTAGTAGGATGTTATGGAACTGTGACTTCTGCATTTAGGGTCATAAAAGAGACTTGGTGTCTTAGTTCTTTCTTAGATCCCTTGAGAAGTTGGCTGCTGTGGTGTGTAAAGGTGGCCACCATGTGATGGGAAGGCGTTTGCCCTGTTGTAAGGCTACTCAAGCAGTTCTTTAGAGAAGTCCACCAGAGAGGAGCTAGCCTTCTTGACCAAAGCCTGCACTAACTTGCAAGGTCCTTGTTTCACACCAAGCTAGTGTGTCACTTTCACACTTGTAAACTCTTTTGATCATCTAAGTTCTTGGACTCACTTCAGTGCTTTTGTATTGGGGACAATGGACGAGATGATACCACCATATGAAGATTCTCCAGCTTAACAGGACAAGAGCCACTGTGTTCCCTTGACCGAACTCTTCTGACAGACCTCAGGACAGAATCACTCAACTCAGCTGCTCACTGATTCCCAGCACGCAGGTATCTGTCAGATGCTTACTAACCATTTTAAACAATGGCGCACTGAGGTTATTTGTTACACAGCATTACCTAACAGGCACAGGTGTTCAGGTGAAAGTTTCTCAAGGATAGGCATGGGACAGTGCAGTGGGGATGGCAGACCTGGGATGAGAACAGGAAAGCAGAGGGCCTGAGTCAACATCCTTCTGAAGAAAAAGTTTCCTCTTTGTAAATATTATTATTATTTTTTTTTACCAGTTGGCTCTCCTATGTTTTTCTCAGGCCCAGGCCTTGGGAACAAGTTAGTGATGCTCATTTTCCTCCCTCCTCTGGTCTCCCGAGGTGGGGTTCAATCTCCTCCTTCCAGGAAGTCTGTGGTCATGTCACCCTTCCTGGTGTGGTTTCAACAAGACCTCACCCTGCAACCAGGCCAGGGCCTCTGGGAGCAAGTTTTTGGAAGGCAGCTCTGTTTTGGTAGAGGTGTCATATAGAACTGAACACAAGCAAGGAGAGAAAGAGTATACTATTTTACCTATTAAAAAAAGAGGGAAATTGCATGAGGAGGTGAGGTTAGGCGTGACGGATGCTGGGTAAAGACGGTGAGGGAGAGATGACTCGTTTGCCTCTGGGAAGTCAGTTCAGCTGGGTGTAGACTTGGAAGATGGTATAAGGGACAAAGATGGGGAGAGAGGGAAGGATATGGAAAGAAGATTGTTGGCGAGGGTCTCTTTAAACAGATCGTCTCCCCAGGAAGTGTCCTGTCCTTCAGAGGTGGAAAAGGGTAGTCCCAGGTTAGAATGTTCATCTTTAAACATTAGACTGCACATTCTGAGTTGGAGTTGGGGGGGAGAGGATGGGAGCTCAATGACTTGTGTGAAATGAAGACTATAGGTTCAACGCATTCAGGACTTGCTCTCCTGTTTTAGGTCTTGGCTTCTGCCCCTGGACAGTATTCTCCTTTGGGCTTTCCTGTGGCTCTGGGACGGCTGTCAGGGCTGAGTCTGTAAGTGCTATAAAGAAGAGGAAGCCAGGAAAGGGAATCAGGGGATGTTTGGAGGAACAGTTGCAGATTTTCCAAGGGAAAGTGTTGCTATGTTTCTCACCAGCAAACTCTGACCATATTTAGCACAGTGGATCATTCTACTTGTGCAGGACATACACTGTCTCCCGGATTCCTGGATATGGAATTTGACTGCCCAGGCAGGTCCTCTGCCACTCCTATTGGAAATCAGGCCAATGTCACCACTGGGTATACGAGTCATGTGACAAGCTGCAAGGAAGTTTGTATAGCAGGAAAGGAAAGATGATTGCTTTGTGAGTGTGTAAAGGAAGGCTGTGGCTGTGCTAGGGAGATGGCTCAGTGGTTAAAACTCTTGCTGAGCAAGCAAGAAGACTCGCCTTCAGATCCTCAGAACCCATTTGCATGCCAGGTGGACATGACGACCCGCTTGTCTTTCTCTGAAGGTAGAGACAGAGGATCCCTAGAGCAAGTCAGCTAGCTAGACCAGATGAATCGACAAACTCTGGGTTTGATTGAGAGATCCTGCCTCAAAGAATAAGATGGAAGAGCCACTGAGGAGGAGTCTTGCCATTGATCTCGGGTCTCCACGTGCAAGTGCACTCACGTATACAGGCACACCCCCATTTATGCCTACATACATGCAAAACATGCATACATAACACACATACAACATACACATAAAATAGAAAAAGGGAAATTCAGGGCATTACACCTAGTCTAGCTGCTGGATTTTCAGGATCCCCATCGAATAGGAAGTTGGAGGTGGGTGCCTTTACAGGCTCTGGGAAAATACTGCTGTATCCATAACCATCAGTGCACTGATTGTTTGAATCTTTGAAGCCTTTTGTGTTAGTCAGGATCTGTTACCACTGTAACAGATAAACCTTAAATATTATTGATTTAAAAATTACTTATGTGAAATTTAGAGTGTAAGTTCTTCATTGTCAGGGCCAGGGTTCTGTTCCGTGGGGCCATTCAAGGATTGAGGCACCTTCATTGTTGTGGGTACTTCCATCGCCTTGGATCTTAGTCTTCCAGCAAGTAGGGGAAGGGAAAGAGGAGAGTAGACACTTGCTTTTTGAACACCTCTTCCTGGAAGGGAGGCAGCATCACTGTCATTCACATCTCATGGTGAGAAGCAGTAGCGTGCTTCCACCTATCCTGAGAAGGGCTGGAACTGTCACCCTGACTGGACAACCAGGGTCTAACTGCAGGATCTATAGAATGGAAATCTGGATCTCAGGTAGGCAACCTGGCCGGCTTTGTCACACCCTCCAAATATACCGCCTAAATTGTGTTAGAAGACACAGATATGTAGAAAATCATTATCCAAGATGATCTCGGGGGCCCTGAAGGGTTTTCAGGCAAAGACATGATCCATTGGATCACTCTGGGCTCTGGTGGCATGAAGGAGATGGTGCTAGTGTGTGGAAAGGGAGGGTCGAGGCCCCTCCCTTCTCTGCTTCTGTCCAATGTTTGATGGATGTGGCACCCTGAGGGGTCTTCTTTGTATTCCTATCAGATACTGAGGATTCCTTGTGTACCCTCTTGCAACACTATCTACTGGTGTCTTAGCAATGTCGTGAGAAAGTATTATTATTATTATTTTGCCTGTAATTTACAAATAAAAAGATGACATTCAGAGAAGAGAATTGACTTGACCAAAGCCTGCTGGACCTGAGGTGGGCTGTCATTGAGGGTGCCAATCTGTGTCTAAAAATGTCCTTGGGGACTCTGTGTTGCTAAGCATTCATTTACACTGTGACATGGTATATTAGGAGGCAGGGGTCTGTCTGTCAGCAGCATTGGTTGATCCTCTGATTTAATAAGATATTACATTTAAGAGGTAGATTACACAATACTTTGTATTTCTAACTGGGAAAACATTTTTTTTAATTTTAAAAGTTTTCTACCTTTACAAGCATATTGAGTATTCGTCCCTGCTTCCCTCCATCCCCCCCTCTCTCCCATCCTTTCCCTTCCCTTCATCTATCCCTTTCATTCCCTCCCACCCTCCTGCTTGTCTGCTTCTATGGACCCTAAGGTTCCCTCTGGCTTTTCTACTCTTGTGGAGGTTCAGGCTTTTATGGCATACCAAGTTGCCTCTCTTCAGGCCACCCTATTGATAGGGGTGTTTCTCCACCGGTCCAGCTTTAGTCCCCAAGACTGTTACTGTTATGTTCTTATCTTTCTTGAGTTCCTAGGTAGTCTATGGGAGCATGTGGGATGTCAGTCATTATGCAGGTCTGGCAAGGACAAGTCTCATTGCAATGGGTTCCTAGATGCAGCAGTCCTACATTGAATGGAATGTCTTATCCAATGGTGAATCTTCCCATCTTCAGGTTCTTACAATCTCACCACCCCCTCTTCTGTGAGGTTCTCAAAGCCTTAGGATGGGAAGAGATTAGCTTGGCCTCATTCCAGGACATGGTTTTAAGCATAGTCTTTCCTACATCCCATCCATTCCGTGGTGTTATGGTTGCATTTTGATGTCAATTTGACAGTTGTAGACTGTTTGGGGGCAACTGTGGAAGGTTAATGGTTAGAATGGCCCCTGAACAAGTCTGCAGGTACTTGACTGATTGCTGTGGAGAACCCAGCCCATAGTGGGTGGTACTTTCCAGTGGTGGACCGGATAATAAGAGGTGCAAGGAGGAGGGGCTTGCTCTTCCCTTATCCGGTGTCGACTTGTGGTGTGGTCCACTCTGCATGCATCGTTCACTTTTAGAGCATCGTGACCTTCTTTGTTGATACTGCTGCTGCCTTGGTCCTTGGGTGACTTGGAGCTTCACCTTTTCTACCACATTGTTGCTGTTCCCGCTGCCTTGGAGCCTGGTCTCTAGACCTTGCTGCTATTTGCCATTCATTGCCATCGGAGCCCAGCTGTTCTTCACCGACGTCAGAGCGCAGCATCTTCAACCCTCCAGAAGAGCAAAGGCTTGAGACCTTCTTGGGATCTTTTGGCTTTGTGGAACATTTCAGTCAGGAAAGAGGCTACTGTGAGCGGCTACCTTGAAAGACACTATTTTTATTGTGAGTTTTTTTAATAAACTTATTTATATATACTACATTCTATAAATTCTGTTTCTTCAGAGAACCCTGACTAATACACATGGTATAACAGTTAGATACACGTTTCAGCCTGACAGTCATAGGCTAAGCTTTGGGCACAGCTGTGAAGAACTAATAGTTAGGCAAGCTCTTGAGCAACCTTTCAGGAGACTGTCTCATTGATGGACGAAGACCCAGTCCTAGGCAGGTGGATAAAACGGGGACAGCTGGTTTAGTAAAGTTGACATTCTTCAGCATCAGACTGGGACTACCGAGATGTTCAGCTCCTGAACTGAGTTAGTAAGACCAGTGAATTCCATGAACATGAGCGCCCCCACTGCCGTGCTTCTTTAGCTGGTTCAGTGAGTTGGCATTCGTTGGTATGTTCGGACAGAGTCCGACAAATGAGGTTTGCCACTCTCTCAGCAGTTCTGCGGATATGGTGTGGCCAGTTCCCGTAGCTTTTGGTGTTGTCTCGTTACTGGCAGATTTGGCACTCAGCCGCAGCTATAGCCAGGCCAGCCCTGGTGAGTGGAAGTCCGTGCTGTGTATAACCTCCCTCTCAGTTTCTGATATGAGCTCTTGTGTCAAGCTGGACTAACAACTCTAACCGGATGTGGTCAGCCAGAATGAAACCCCTGTTCCCTGAAGCTGTTTGGTTGCGGAGTGATTGGCAACATGCAGAGTAACTCTGACCCGAGGCATCCCCTTCGAGTCCGTAATAAAGATTCTCTGGGAAAGCCGTCTTCGGCTCCCAGGAATCTGTTCCCGAGCCTCGGCTTGGTGGGGAGCGGACTGCAGACCTGCGCCTCCTGGTTGGAGAAGCCGGTTTCTGCTGACTGGGTGGATGAGGCCCGTGCACTGGGACCTGGGGAGATGGGAAGAGAAAGTGGCTGAGCGCAGCTCCAGGCCTGGCAGTTTATGAGGAGCAGCTTCCGTGGGCCATCTGGACCAGGAGCTTCAGGAAGCGCAGCCTGTGCGCAGGCGCAGGCCGCTCGGGAGCCCTGCCAGCAGGGAGGATGGCTGCCAGGAGGGGCGGGAGGAATGGGCAGGGCTGGGCAGGGGCAACGTGGAAAGAACCCTAGTGATGAGATCAGACAGATGTGGGCTGTTGTGCATGCAGAAACATAGACAGGACAGCAATCCCTCAGGCCCTCACGGTGTGTGTGTGTGTGTGTGCGCGCGCGCGCGTGTGTTCTACACATGTATCTCTGTATTCTTATGGCTACGCGTGAAAATGTGGGCAGGTATAGAGGTCAGAAGTCAACATGGAGTGTTTTCCTTGGTCCCTTTTCATCTTACTTTCTTTTAAACAGTGCCTCTCACTGAGTTTGAAGCTCAGTGATTGGCTACACTGGCTAGCCACAGAGCTTTAGGCTTCCTCCTATCTCCACCCTCATTACCCCCTTACACAGGGGTTCCAGACATGTGTCTAGTTTTGTGTGGGGGTTGAGGGTGTGGGTAGGTGTACATATGTGTGTAGGCATGTGTACAAGAGGGCACTTGAATGTATGTGCCTGTGAAGTTCCAAGGGTGACATCGGGAATCATCTTGGATTACTCTACCTCCTTATTGCTTTGCTCTGGGATTTCCCAAGATCTGCCTTCCAAGGCTGGAATTACAGACTGTCACATCTTCCCAGTATTTGTTATGTGGGATCCAGGATCCAAATTCAGGTCCTTTGGCTTGTGAGACAAAGGCTTTAACCTCTAAGTCATCTTGACAACCCCCCATATCTAACTTTTTATGTGAGCTCTGGGAATCTGAACTCAGGTCCTTATCTTCTTCAGCAAACACTTTACCCCCTGAACCATTTCCCTTGAGCCCCTAGGACCTCAGTTTGATCAACTTTTTAAAATATATATATATTTTTTCCCAATCATACAAGCTTAATAGGTACCTTGGTCCCCTCCCTCCTTCCACTCCTCCCCAGTCCCCCTTGCACCCTCCCCCTTTTTCTCCTTCCAGTTTGATCAACTTTTAAAATGCAATGACTATGTCTGTGGTGCTACTGAGAAGCTTAAATGGACTATTGCTTCTTAAGTCTCAGCCCAACACCTTGAAGGAAGGCTGCTCAGCCTTTTCTCTGTGTTGCATGCAGTGAGACGAGATGCTGGGAACGCAAGGATAGCCCAGAGCTTACTTTCTAGCGACAAGACAGGCTGCTTTGTAATGTGAGATTTGTACAATGAACTCTGGGGGCACAGTGGTGAGAATGACCACTTAGAGAAAGTGTGGGGGCTAAGGGCCAGTGAAGGGAATAGCGCAAGCAAGGCCACACTATCAAATGTCAGCCCATGCACACCTTTCTTCTGTGCTGATGTGTCATGGAATCATTGATCCACAGATCCACCTGGCAATCACAGCTGGATGTTGGGCGGCCACCGAAACTCAGCGTGGTCCCAGCAGAGCTGCTAGTTTCCTCATCTCCCACCACCCTTACACATCAACAATTCTCTCTCTTGGCAAATGCCACCACCAAAAAGCCACTGGGAACCATAACTCCTAAAAGGTATTCAACTCAACCATCTTTGATGTATTGCTTTTTTCACTAGTGCGAAGTTGCAGAACTTTCTTCATGAGCATCCTCTGGAGATTCTACAGTGTTGTGATCTGACTTCATACCCTAAATTCAGCATAGGAGCAGGTCCTGTGTGTTCTTTCCCTCCTAAGCCTATCTAGAACCTGTTGGCTTCTGTCTCCATCTCCACTACTGCCTCATAGTGTAAGCTGTGATGGTGTTTGCCATTTGGTGTTTTTGAGACAGGGGTCTCATACAGCTCAGGCTAGCCTTAAACTTGTTATGCAACTGAAGTTGACTGTGCACTCCAGATCCTTCTGTCTCCACCTCCCAAAGGTTGCGATTACAGTTGTGTACCATCATGCCTGGATTATTGCTTTTTTTTAAAAGACAGAGTGTAACTCTGTAACCTAGACTATCATAGAACTCACTATGCAGCCTGGTTTGACCTCAAATTCTTGGCCATTCTCTTGCCTCAGCATCCTGAGCGCTGAGTTTACAGGCATGAGCCACCATGTCTGGCTCCACAGTGGAGTTTTTCCCAGACAGTTTCAGTAGGTTTGGAACACATTTATCTGTTTCCACATCTGTCTTTTGTAGTGTAGTCTCCTCACAGCTGCCAGAATTGTCTTGACAAAATGTCAGATGAAAACACGCCCATGTGTAAAATCCTTTATCAGTTATTCTCAGTGTTGCATTATAGTGAGAAAGCTCTGTTATCTAGCATAATCGTTTATTTCTTTCTTATGTGTTTGATGATACTCAGGCTTGGCTGATCTCTTTGGGACTTGGCTGCAAGTTGTATATTGGGTCCAAGTCTACCCCTAAACATTTCTCATCCTCTTTGGATCAGAGGTGACTAAGGCATAATTTGTCATGAATAAACATAAGCCTTGGCGGGGGGGGGGGTCAAGTCCAGATGTAGAGCATCCTGAGCCTTAGCTCAGGTCAAAGTCAAGGGGGAGATGCAGCCTGTTTCAATAAGGCCGGAGCAAAGGTGCGAACATATAACTTGTGGTGGTGGGAAAAAGAATCAGGACTGAGGCTCAGGGAGATGGCTCAGTCAGTAAAGCACTGCTTTGCAAACACGAGGACAAGGGTTCAGATCCCTAGAAACCACACAAAAGTCAGGCACAGTGTCACGTGCTTGTCATCCCAGTGTCTCAAGATGGGCAGTTGAGAGAGCTCAGGGGCAAGCTGGCCTGGCTTCTGTGCTAAAGTTTCAAGGCCAGCAAAAGACCCCTGTTGAACAAGAGGTGGAAGGCACCTGAAGCCACCCTCTGATTTCCACATGCTCCATGAGGCACACACACGTGCTTACACACACACACACACACACACACACACACACACACGTCATTAGAAATTACTTCTGATTTCAGGTCCTTTAACACATCACTGTTGGATGTTGGGTGCTTTACCAAGGTCACAAACTGAACACTGACCAGGAAAAAAATTAAAGACAGGAGGGGAGGGAAGGAGGGAGAGAACAAAAGGGAGGGAGGAAAGGAGAAGGAGAGAAAGAAAGAGAGAGAGAGAGAGAGAGAGAGAGAGAGAGAGAGAGAGAGAGAGAGAGAGAGAGAGAGAATAGGGACTAAGAATTCATTTTTATTTGAGGGGCTTAAAGTTTAATGTCTTTAAACTAGTCATAAGGTTCGACTCCACTCTTTTCAGGACCTGGTGCCTCACAGAGGCTGCAAATGTCAGCCTCCACCATTTATCTCTCAGCCTTTTCTGTCTTTCCAAATTCCTGCTCTACCTCAGGACCCTTGCTCCCTAGAGTGTCACCTTGCACATGGACTCTTTCTCGCCATCCAGTCTCATGTGAAACGTCACCGGTACCCATTGATCTTCACAGGCACAGGTGCCCGGCCTCTGCCCCGACAAGCTTGATGACAGGAAACTCTTTCCTCAGCCGCCCCCAGTGGTCCCTTTGCACAGATTCATTCAGAGAATCACCGTTGTGAGAAAAGCGCGGGATTGGAAGCTGAAGAGGGGAAGTCTGCTGGGGGTCAGAGAAGGTTCCAAAGGCAGTGGCCGAGCCGAGGGGTTGAAGGATGTGGAGGAGGGTGGAAGGCAGACAGGACTGTATGTCTTGGCGTTAAAACTTGTGCTTCCTCAAAGGGCCAAGTTCCCCTCCCTGGATCCCACACCCTGTCCAGCTCAGGCCAGCTGGCACTGCTGCCCGCTGACGACATTATATACGACCCCCATCTGAGCATCTTCAGACAACCAATTCCACAGGAAGTCTTAGAAAGCTTTTTCTCTCTAAATGATCTTTTTTAGTGTCTGTCACCCAGAGTTGTAGAGATTTTATATCATCTATGAAATCCTATTAAGATTTTATTTCCTTATTTTCCTTTTATGAGGAACTGGGGTTTCCTTCCTGAGAGAAGGCCTCAGGAAGTGGGCGTGCCTTAGTGGGAGTCTGGCTCTGGGGAGGGTGGGTCCTGTGGGGACAGCCTGGGCCTTGGGGGCCACTCAGGCGGGCCTTTTCCAAGGTCCCATGGCCCATTTTTGAAGTGGCTTATCCTCTCTGGAGTAAGTAAGGCTGCCTGAAGATGACCTGTGCCCCGGGTCTCAGAGGAGCGTGGTTGCTAAGGACCAGGCAAGAGGTGGTGAAGGGAACAGCCCAAAGAAAGTCATGCCATTGAAGTCATTTACTTTGCTGTGGAGTCAGAAAACTCGATCTGGAGTAGGGGCATCTGATCTAAGATCTAGCACTCTTGAAGGCTGGCCTTTGAGCTGTTACATATTTGAGTGACTTCAAGGAAGTCAATGGTCTTTGAATTTGATATGTATGTGCACATATAAGGCCAGATAAGGATATATATATATATACTTTGTGAACAAAGTCTGCACAAGGACTTCTTGCCTACTCTGCTGGAGAACATAGCCAGTAGTTGGGGAGGGCACACTCCTTTGATCAGTTGAATGCTGAGATCTGATTGGATGGAGACCCATCAGTCAGTCCATTAGGAACCTCTTTCTGATTTCAGGTCCTCTGACTTATGAACCTTGAACTTCGAATGTCTCCTCAAAGCCAGAGATTGAACAGTGATCAGAAAACAGTCAAAGCCAGACCTGCATTCTTTTTCTTTCGTTCCTTCTATTTTTTCCCCATTTCCCTGTATATAGATGTGTGAGGTACATGCACACACATATGTGTGTTTGCATGTGGGTGGGTGCCCATATATGTGTATGCACGTGTGTGTAAGACTGAAGTTGATATCAGGAATCATCTTTGACTGCTCTTCTACCTTATTGTTTTGAGACTAGACCTCTGATTAAATACAACACTTCCCTATAGGGCTATTCTGGCGAATCAGCTTGTTCTGAGCATTTCCAGGCTTGCTTTCCACAGCTAGAATTCCATCCGGTATTTTATGTAAGACTTGGGGACCTGAATTCTAGTTCTTTTGTTTGCATGTCAAGAACCATCTCCAAAATCCTTCTTCTTCCCATTTTCATGTACATATATGTGGAGTGCATGCATATGCATGTCTGCGTGTATGTGGGCATGTACGTGTGTGCAGGTGTGTGTGTGAAAGTCTGAGGTTGATATCATAGGTCATCCTTCATCAATCTTCACAATATTGTTTTGAGATAGGGTTTCTAATCAAACCCAGAACTCACTGATAGGGGTAGTCTAGCTAGCCATATTTCTCTGAAAAGAGAAGATGGTCTCTTCTTCCACAGCTAGAATTACAGCAGGCAATCACACCTGTCCAGCATTTTACCACACCTATCCAGTGGTCTAGGGATCTGAACCAAGTTTCTTGCTCAGTAAGCACTTTAACTGCTAATATAACTCCTCTGTGCCTAGACCTGGCTTCTTTTTTTAAAAAATGTTTTTTAAATTTATGTATTTAATTATGCACATGTGAGTGTGTGTGTGTGTGCGTGTGTGTGCGTGCGTGCGTGCGTGCGTGTGTGTGTGTGTGTGTGTGTGTGTGTGTGTGTGTGTGTAGAACCACCATGGATGCCTCCACCTCCTCCTTGTTTACTCTGCCCCGGGATTCACAGGCTCCGCCCACCAGGACCAGAAACGCAGTCCGCCCCCTCTCCACTCGGCATCTATACGTGGGGTCTAGAATCCGGACTCAGGACCTTCCACCTGCAAGGCAGAGGCTTAACCCCTGAGCCACCTCTCTAGCCCTAAACCTGGATTCTTAAGCTTTGTTACCTAACTTGCATTTCTGTGGTATAAATGGGATGCAACGACAGCACAAACATACAGGTAACATGAGTATCACAGCAACAGTTCTTTTCCTGTGTGATCATCACCTCTGTTCCACATTTTGATGAAAATGGTTTGGCTTTGTTATAGAACAAATGAAAATGTGATGTGTGGCTCCCAATCATTGAAGCTGATTTCATGTGGTGTTGACAACTCTGTCGCATTCCTTGCAGTTGGTTCTTTCCCCTTCTGGGATGCCGTGGCACTCTGTTGGGGTGCTGTGCTGGCAGCCGGTCCTCTCTGACCTTTGCCACCGGGCTTCCTTCTTTTTGTGCTTACCTTTACCTAAATTCGAGGCTCTGACACATGCCCCTGACACACATCTCCCCTGTTTCCACCTGCGCATGTGGGGGAGGGGAGAAGGGGCCCCGTAGCTCGGAATCTCAGCTTGGCACCTGTTCTCAGGCACGAGTGACGAGTCAGTGATTCAGTTTGAACAGAGAAACCGCAGACAGATGTAATGTACCGTCCTCACATCTGGCTACTTGGAGACACCACCACAGTTGGCCACCTACTCTTTTTTGCACTTCAGTGGGGGGGGGGATCACTCATTTTAAGGTGCCAGCATCTTTGCCTCCGTGGGGGGAAGACATTTAGGTCATGCCAGGTGGAGTTTTGAAATCAGTGGCAGATATTTTTCATACACGTGGACACGCTATCAAGAAGGCGGTAGGAATTTTAGAGTCTCTGCTCAGCTCCTCACACTCACGCACACCCCTTTTTGGCCTATTGACTTCTGCTGGAGTTAGGAACCCATTCCCTGGATGGCACTGGGCCAGAAAATTAGCAATGATCAATGAAAGGGGCAGGATGGGAAAATACAAGTGGATTCTCAATTATGCTCTAAATGGGCAAGGCAATGTCAAGCTTTCCATAGGGAGGGGCTGGGGACTGGAGGAAGGAAAAAAAAAAAAAAGATTACTTGCAAGAATTCAGTGCCCCTGTCTGGACTTAGCATTGATTTCCTATCCCAGATCCATACATGAACTGTAAGCTCCATTGAGTGCACCCATTTGCCCGGAATTTCTCCATGATCTGCATAAAAGGAGCGTGAGTTCTTTCGCTCTGACTTTCTGTCTAACATTGGATCCTGGATGGATGATAGGAAACAAACATCTGTGGCTGTTACGTTAGGATTCAAACTTACCAACTGTTGGGAAGTTGGATTTGTGGTTTAGGGGCTCAAGATGATTCCATGCGAACTGTGGTCAAAGTTCTTGAGAAATCTCAGAAAGAATTTGCCTTGCCAGAAAGGAGAGATGAAATGTTTCTCTGAGATTTCAGTGATTTTTTTTTTCAAGAAAAGTAAACTTTTCTCTAACTACTACAAGGCAAAGTAATTGATGTTCAATTTGGTTATTTGCCCTTAAAAAATGTAATCATGGGGACAGACTGGATCAGTCATTTAGAATAGAAACCAAATGTTGTCTTCCATATATATCCGTAACATTAAGACGTATCTTCCATCTGGCAAAAACTCTCTGTGTAGAAATGTTCAGAGTGAAATTGCATTAATAAGTAGACGTCAAGTGAAATTTACTATTGACGTTCCTTCAGTGGTCTCTGGAAACTGACCTGCATGCCAGTCTGTATCAATAAACATCTCTACCTGTGAATCTCAGGACAGATTAGCCAAAAAAAAGCCATTTTGGGATGAAAGAGGAGTGTAGAAAAATGGGAGAAAAAATGGAATCAAACAATTATCGAGCAAACACTTCCTTTTTGGATACTGCTTGGATTTTAATTTCTTCTTTTTCCTCCCCGGATATAACATTAAACACAAAATATTGGTGCTGCGTGGAGATAGCTCGCATCTGTACAGCAATGAGACAATTCTCCAAAGTGCATGTCTCAGTAGGGTAGTTATTTAATTCCTATTGGTTTTGGACCCCAGCCTGTAATGAGGGAAGCTGTGGAAAGATGCAGGAGATGCCAGTTGGAAACCTGTACCTTTTCGAACATGAAAGTACCAAAGGGTCATGCATGTATTCGGGTTTTAGTGAAAATTCAATAACTTTAGCTGCAGACACTTTGCTCCGGAACACTCATAAAAATGGGAAAGCTAATAAAGGATCCTGATTCGCGCTTCCTAGAGATGAGAGCTGGCGGAGTGCCAAGCTCAGCTGCCCCCAGTGTTGCAGAATACCCTAGTGTTGTTTTTGCACGTGGGCCAATTGAGGACGCAGCTGATTTGGAGAAATCTTCCTGTGGCATGTGAGCCCCCAATCCTGCGATTGTTGAACAGGCCCAACTGAAGTGGAATTCACTGAAGTGAACCTCAGGGTCGCTAGAAGCACCTGCTAGCAAATGGCCCGATAGAAATGCAGAGTTAAATATAAGAAAGTCTTACCCAAGCCAGGCTACCTTCTGCACGGTGTTTAGCAGAGCATGAGGAATTTGAAAAAAAAAAAAAAACAAAAAACACGTGTATGTCAAAGGGCCACTAGATTTTAAGAGCAGGAATAATGGGAAGGACTCCGCCTTTGTGAGAACAAAAACTCTCGTGGAATTACCCTGCTCCATCTCCTCTCCAGCAGGTAGCTGGCTCTTTCTCCCGCCTTCCGATCCCCCCTTCTTTGGAATGTCATCCTTGCAAAGGGCAAATCTGGGACCTGAACCCAGATGGAAAACAGGCAGAGATGACTTGGTCTAAGCTCAGTTGAGTGGCATGAGGTTCACCGGCCCAGCTCCACAAGGACATGTACAGAAGTCTGGGATGGGCTCCACTGAGCAACTTGCTTTGTTCTTGAATTTGGCCTCATTTGCAGAAATCTGGTTTCTAATCTTCTAGGAATCACCCCTCGGTCTCCCTGTGTTGGAGTCAAGGCGCCCGAGGATGAACCTGCCACATTTGGACAAGGCTGCCCAAGGGCTTCTCCTCTTGGGCCTCCAGATCCTCACGTTGTACCTGCCCTGCCCGAGGTCAGAAAATTCATCAGAGGAGTTGTAGCTTGCACCTGTTCTCAGCTCTTCTTCCCAGCCCCCAAGCTCTGGTCTAAGCCCTTTTTGTATGCCTGCGTTCCACTCCTCGTTGGGGTCCTGGAACCTCTAACCCAGCAGAACTGACCTGTCAATGATAAATACCATTTAATTACCGAACAAGCTTTTCTGCCATTTCTCTCAGCACGGCTTCCATTGCTGAAGATTAAACTTCATCCAACACCACCGAATTACCTTTTTAAACCTATTATTTCAATGTGATTAACTTCACTTCTTTTCATTTAGCTGTAAGCAAAATCCTGTTTACAAGGCAAAAACAGTCTTTGCTTTAATATCGGCAATAATAATACAAACGAACATTGCAAGAAAATAATTTATGTGAAAAACAGGAAAACGTGGCATTGATACATGAGGCTCCTTTTCAATTAATAAGAAGGAGGAAATATTTAAAAACAATTTATCAAAGAAATATATACAGTGCATACATCATGCATTTGCAGAGAATATAAGAATATTCATGCCACAAACAGCTTCATGACCCTAGGATTCTAATTCTTTTGTATGTGATGGAGGCTGAGTTGTGGCTAAAAGTCTGGAGCTGAGTTTGGCTAATAAAGTGTCAAGACAAAGTTATTGAAGGGAGGGTAGGAGGGGTTTGGGTTTGTAAGACACCTGTCATGTTCTTTCAAAACACGGTCAAGTGAATCTGAGACTTTAAGAGATAGTTTTTGTTACTGCAGGACTAAGAACACAAACCAACACCTAGGATAGTTATTGTTTTCTGTGTGTTCATGCAGGGGGTGAGGTGGGGGTGGGGTGGGGCGTGCGGGGGAAGAAGAAAAAAAGCGAGGGTAGCGCAGAAGTGAGGAAGACGGGGAAGACAAAGGATGAGGCGCAGGAAGGAAGGAAGGACAGTGAAGAAAAGATAAGGCAAAGGAAGTGTAAGACTTCCTTCCTTCTTCCTTCCTTCCTCCCTCCCTGTCCCTCCCTCCCTCCTTTCCTCCCTCCCTCTCTTCTTCTCTCCCTTTCTCTCTTTCCTTCCTTCCTTCCTTCCTTCCTTCCTTCCTTCCTTCCTTCCTTCCTTCCTTCCTTCCTTCCTTCCTCCCTCCCTCCCCCCCCTCTCTCTTTTTCTTTCTTTCTTTCTTTCTTTCTTTCTTTCTTTCTTTCTTTCTTTCTTTCTTTCTTTCTTTTTCTTTCTTTCTTTCTTTCTTTTTTTCTTTCTTTCTTTTTCTTTCTTTCTTTCTTTCTTTCTTTCTCTCTCATCTCTCTCTCTCTCTCTGACCCTCTTACTGGCTTAGACCTGGCTGGGTAGTGGGCAGGCTGACTGGCCGGCCAGTGGGCACCAGAGGAGCCCCTCTTCAGCACTATGCTTACAAGTGCTGTGTCCAGCTTTTTTTTTTTTTAATGTGAGTTCTGGGGCTCAGACTCAGGTGCTCCTGCTTGCCTTTACCAACACTTTCCCAACCAAGCCATCTCCCTGGCCCTAGGACAGTTTTTAAGGCACATGCTCACTTTCACAGCCATATCTCTCCTTTTTTCAAGATTCAATTCCCAATTATAAAAAAAGGATATTAAGAAGGTCAGGAAGGAGAGAAATGCCTGGGGACTGAAAAATGTGTTTTGCTATGTTTTCTTTTCTTTCTTTCTTTCTTTCTTTCTTTCTTTCTTTCTTTCTTTCTTTCTTTCTTTCTTTCTTTCTTTCTTTCTTTTTTTTTTTTTTTGAAACAAACCCCAGCAAACTGTTTGCTGCAAGTTATCAAGGCCGGGTGGCCGCTGGGAAGCAGAGGCATCTGTCATGCCATTATGCAAATCCCCTCCTGGTGGGGCCAGAGTTTGGAGAGGGGACACATGGTTGTGTGTTGGCAAAATAGACACCGTATGCTGCCACCCGCATTTCTCCCTAATTTATTTTATTTTATTTTATTTTTACCATTTTTGTTTATGGCCTTCCTCGAGATGCGCTTCCCAGGGAGTTCCTTGACAGGGCAATGCAGAGAAATTAGCATTTGCCGCATGTTTGGCACTTCGCAGAGTTTCTCCACCCACACATCAAACAATGTGCTTTTTACAAGGAAAACATCAATATCCGAGTGAATATTCCCCCATATGGTGTCTGTGATTTGCTGATGTATAACAAACCCCTTGATGGTTTAAGAGGGATGAAGGGGAACTGGCAAAAGACTTTCCAGCCCTAGTCAGGGTGCCTAGACCACTATGCCTGGCCATAGAGATGTTGCAGCGAGGGTCCAGCCAGGGGGGAACAGGCCTAAACACAGGGCGGCCGCCATCCGTCCTCCCCTGGTCCACGACTTCCACTGTACTTGCTCTGTCTCCTTCTTGCTAGGCTTAGCCTTTCACTGCGTTCTCCTGACTCCTCCCACCTTCCTTTCCTCCACTTCTTTGAATGACTGTATTTGCTCATTGTACCTACAGTGGTCCCTTGGGGGAAAGATCAGATACTGTAAACTTTGTTAATCTGTGAAGTTGGGGGCATATGAAAAACACCCACGTATGCATGACCTATTGGTCTGACTTTCTCCGGTGAATCTGCATAGTTATAATCACGGAGCATTGTGGTGACACGCCCCCCATGATGGAGGCCCTTGAGGGCCAGAAATAACAGTCACGGACATCCACCAGGAGGCCAGCCTTTAATGGAGTCTCTCTCTCTCTCCTGTAGAGCTCTGTCTTGTTCTGCCCAGGAGTGGTTAAATATGGTTTGTCAGGAACTTCACCTACTCTTTCTGCAGCCTTGCGACTCCACAACCTGATCTGCTTGATGCTACCTAAGCAGCCCCTGGGAGAATGGCTCCCTGCGTCTGTGCAGACCCCTGCGCTCACTTCCTGCCTCAGACTGAGGCTTCCTCAAAGGGATGGGGACAGCCAAGCCACCGTGGACACAGCAATCAGTCCCTGAGGACAGGCCCAGCCCCTGCTGCAGCCGCCTCTAGAGGTGCCACCCCAGATGACCTTCAGTGGGTGCTGGGACCTGCAACCCCAGAGCGCAGCCTCTTCCTTCCAGGGTGGGACACAGCCTCCAGGAGGCTGGGGGAAGTGCCAGAAACCGTCAGGGCAGGTTGACAGATGTGTTTCCAGCATCTGCCTTGCTCCTGGTGCTTGGCAGATGGGGTGCCGGGAACCAGGCAGTTGAAAATCTGGATCTGTTTCAAACGGCTCCATTTCCCAGGCTCCAAGCACAGCATTTCCAGAGGGCAGCCAGGAAGCCAACAGCTCCTGCCCCCCTCCCCCTCTCCTCACCACTCCACCCGCAGCCAGGGAATGTGCATGAAGCTGGGTGCTGCTGACGGGGATTTGTAAACGTCTTTGGCCTCGCGATGTCTCTTGTTACCAGATAACTTGGAGACAGGCCCACTTGTCAGACACCACAGACAAGCTGATGACTGACTTGACCTTCTGGAATTATGTGATCCGATTCAGTACCCACTGCTAGCCAGAGAGGACAATTTCTGAGGCACGGGACAAGTGAAAATTATTCACTGCACTTGTAAGATTTTAACCTGAGGTTTGTCCCCCTGAGAGAGCCCATAGGCACAAAATGCTCAGCGTGTTTCAAAAGACAGTGCAAAATATCTTAATACGATGTTTAAATTGGTTACTTATTGAAATTACGTTTTAGATACGTTGGGTTATGCTAAATATATCATTAAATCAATTGTAACTGCTTCTTTTTATTTTTTTAAATGTGGCTACTAAAAAAATAAGTGATAAATAATACCCATGTTCCATTTCTTTGGGACTGTGAGCTCCTAGAAAGCAGAGCTCGACATATCATCCTCAAGTGACACTGTGCCTGTGTCCCCAGTGAAATGTTCCCAGAAGCCTTTGCTGCAGAGGGCTTCCGGGTTCCCCTGGAGGCAGGCATTATCCCTTCTTCTGGCCAGAATGTGCATAAGAACAGGCCAGCTGTTTCTGGGGAGTGTGGCAGGCTGCAGGAGTTGCTCTGCTTGCCCGAGGAGCTGTGTCTGCTTATCTAGTACTGTCATACCCGGTGCTGGGTCCCAAGACTCATGGTTATTCTCACCAGACCCAAAGACAGATCAGGACATCCAGTGACCTCTTTTACTGCATCCCATGGTAGCCGAGTGAGGCTTGTCCCTGATCGATACACATGTCCTCTTGCTTTGCTTTGCTTTGCTTTGCTTTGCTTTTTTTTTTTGAGAAAGGATCTGATGCAGTCAAGGATGGCTGTAAATGCCTGACTCTCTGCCTCACCTCTTGAGGATTTCGATTACAGCTGGGTACCACCAGGTCTGGCGGGTTTGCATCTTCTCTTATGGTTTGAATCTGAAATGTGTCCTGCAAGCTGCGTTTGGATTCCGGGTGGGTGATGTTGTTTGTGAATCTCTTATTGATGGGGTCTGACTAGTGGAAGTAGTTCTCTAGGGGTAGGTTTTGGAAAGTTATTCCTTTCTGTTCTTTCTGTTTCCCACCTGCTGTGGTCTGAAAACTCAAGGGCCTCAGTCTTCCCCCCCACCCTCATGCCCACCATCACGGCTTCTCCGCCATCATGGCTTCTCCACTACAGTGGACTGAATTAGTTTTGAAACTGTGAGCCACAATAAATGTTTCTTCTGCTAAGTCGTTGTGTTGAGTATTCTGTCATAGGGATGAGAGAAACCATCAGTTCATCTCTTGTCATGGTTTGAAATGTGAGTTGTCCCCCACACGCTTATGTGTTTGAATCTTTGGGAAAGTCATAGAACCTTTAGGAGGTGGAACCTTGATGAAGGAAGTCAGTTGTGGAGGAGGAGGAAAGGGGGGGTGCGAGGTTGGTCAGCCCTCCCTGTTTGAGCAAGTGAGTCAACTCTGGAGCAGTTCTCAACTTCCAAGGTGTCTGTAGTGACTTAGGCCCCCTCCAGCTACTGCCAGCCAACTGTGCCTTTTTTATCAAAAAGGATGTATCTCCTCTCTTGGGACTGTAAACTGAATAAATCTCCCTTTCTCCCACTTGGGTCTTATCTCACAGCAACAGAGAAGAGTAACTGCTACACCTCTCTACCTTGATGGGCTTCTAGCCTCTAAGCAGGAGCCCCCACAAGCTGAAATAACTCTGGAAAGCAGGTGGGAGAGGGATCATCTTGCTGCAGCCACATATTCTGAGTCCTTCAACCAACCCTTGGCCCCAACACCAACACACACACACACACACACACACATGTGTTTTTTCAGTCTTGGGCAATAGAAGTTATCTCTCAGGCTATAAGGGCTATCTTTTTACTCTTTATTTTAACCCTGAAATTGAAGAGACCCTTTTACTCACAGGAACATTGTCTTGGGACTCTCTGTAAGGACTCAGAATTTTTCATCTTTTTTCACAGTGAGTTCAGATTTTGGGGTTTGCTGAGGATGTGCTAGGATCACATTCTCCCTGTTATTGAGTAGATATCTGCTGAGCACTTGCCTCTGTGCCAGGCATGTCCCTGAGCACTGGCTGCAGAGTAGCGAATAGAGGCCATCCTGCTTTGGTCTCTCAGAGTCCCTTCTTACAGGAGAGACAAGCAGATCAAGGTTGATCTTATTACAAACTGCAGGAGCGACTTGGTCAAGAGTGTTGGTAATGCAGTAGATGAGGGTCAGGGAAGAGGTGGATCAGTTACTTTTTGCAATCCTGGGATCAAATGCAGGGTGGAGACAACAGAAAAAAGGAAAGTTTATTTTGACTTATGGTTTCAGAGAGATTTCGGTCCATCATAGTGGGGAAGGCATGGTGGTGGGAACATGAAGCTGCAGCTGTCTGGGAAACACGGACGTTGCTGGAGTGAGGAGGACACAGCCCTAGTGATCTGTGGTCACTAAAGGTCCTAAAGGTGCCACAGCCTCCTAAAACAGGACCACCATCTGGGGGAACAAATATTGAAGACATGAGCTTCTGGGTGTGTGTGGGGGGGAGCGCATTTCAGGTTCAAGAAATAACAGTAAGGCTTCTCAGTGTGGAAATTGCCATGTCTTAAAAGCTCCCTAGGAGAGGATTTTGAGGATCTAGTAAGACTGGAAAACTTTTAGGAGTGAGGCCTGAGGACATAGTATATGAAAAGTTTTAATGAGAATAGAGCAAAAGGTATCCAGAAAACTAACACATCCATGGCACTGAGTCTTCGTAGCAAGACCAGGCTGCAAATGGAAGAGGTACCAGGGGTGGAATTCATGAAACATTGAAGTTTAAGGTTAAGGAGATGGGAAGTCCAATACTGCATACCAATCTGTGTAGTGCTGTGTATTACTTACTCGGTATTTTAATAGGTCTTTTGCTTTATGTTTTTTTTTAAAGCGTCAAATGAGAGGGTAGACTTGTTGGAGGACCCCATGTCAGAAAGATTTCTGAAGCAAGAGACCAGATTCCAGTTCTGATTTTGCCCCTTGACTCACTGAGTGACCTCAGGGGAGCTCCCTGCCTCTCTGGAATGTAGCCTCCTCATCTGTAAAATAAGGGGGCTGGACCCAGTGACCTCGAAGCCCACAGACACATCTCAGGGTCCAGGACTCTGGGAATCAATGACGTGCTTGGCTGAGCTGCTCCCGCTCTCGGCTGCAGCCAAGGGGTCGGGGTTCAAGCCTGTTATGGGGCTGCCACTCAGCGGCTGCCACCGATGATAGTAATTTCTTTCCTCCCCACGAGGCATGAAGGACTTTATGAATGGCACCAAGAATTGCCTCTGACCTTGGGGACTGAAACTGGCCCTGGAAGCAAATGGAGTCAGCTGAGTCTCTAGTATCCCCATGACCCCCAGATTTTCAGACACCAAACCTCTGGGCAAAATGCAGCTGCAGCTCCCTAGAACAGAGGACTGGCAGGATCACAGACATAGGCTGCTTGTCTCTGGGTAAGTCAGAAGCAACAAGTGAACAGCTCTGCGTAGCTGCTAGAAGCCTCAGTTTCCTCCTGCATGAAATGGGGAAGTGTTTGTGTGTGTGTGTGTGTGTGTGTGTGTGTGTGTGCGCGCGCGCGCGCACGCGCACGTATATAGTCATTTGTGTGTGAGCAGATGGGGTGTGAGGATTGTGGTTGCTTGTGCATGCAGGTGTGGAGGCCAGAGGTTGACATTGGGTGTCACTTTCTACCCCATCCATCCATCAATCCATCATCCACTATTTATTTATTTACTCATCTGTGTACTTATTTATTAAGGTAAGATCTTTCACAGAACATGGAGCTCACTGTAATGAAGAGGCTGGCTGGACAGCAAGCCCTGGGATCTGCCTGTTTCTAACCCCTTTGTAGCCCCTCCTCTTAGTGCAAGGATTCCAGACATTCTAGACCCATGCTGAGGCTGACTTTCACATAAGTGCTGGGGATCTGAACTCAGGTCCTCATGTTTGCGAAGCTAGTATTTTACTCACTGAGGCATCTCATGATCCACCAGATAGGGAACAGGTGTCACTCACCATCAGTAGATTATTAGATAAGAATGTCATGTAATGTGCCAAGTACTTAATAAAATTTAAAGCTATTGTAGATTATTATAACATAAGAATACATATTCCTTCCAGATGAAAAATATATGTCTAGATCTTAGAGACATCATAGCTTATCAATGTCCTTTTCATCTGCCTAGTACTTTAACGTACAAAGCATCTCCTATGTCTGTGGCCTCATAGTCTCAGCAGGACTGTGAGGAAGGGATGATTATGCTCAAATTTCACCTGGGAAAATGGGATACCAGTAGTCATGGCCACTCAAAGGGACTTCAGCCCTGATCCGATTGCCTCTCGGGGAAATTTTCCATTGCCTTATGCTCCCTGGCTGGAACCCCCAGCTCTAGCTCTGTCTCCCTAGTGTGGCTCTTGAGGAAGCCAATGTCCCTTTCCTGATATGTGTCGGTCAGCCACGCCTATGGCCTTTTTGCAAGAAGAGTCTTTGAGAGTAGATCTCACCCCTTTCTCTCCTGTGATGTGACCAGAAGAGTTAGCTGAGGATAGATCTGTGGGAGTCTTCCTGGTCAGAGGCATTCATGATTGGACAGGTAACAGGTGGGACACAGGAGGGTGAGAGGATCTCTGATGTCCTGGGCTGACAGGTGGCGTGGGTGTGGTACTACAGGTAGTGCTTCTGAGACCCAGGGAAGGAGAAGCTAGTCACTGGCTGAGCTTTCTGTGGGAAAAAGATGCCCGGCAGGTCCCCGTTCCATTCTTCACACTTAACCTTAAGTTCTTTTGCTACTATTCTAAGATTAGGGGCCACACACTAATTTCTTCTTTCACCTTTGTCCCTGCCCTTCCTCAGTGACATCAGCCCAGGGAAAAGCTATCTGAGCCGCTACCAGATGTCAGCTAGCACAAAAGTGTCTGATGGCTTTCCAATTAAACATGAAAAGGGCCTTTTCATGGTATGTGTAGAAAGAGGGTGTGATAAGTAAGTAAGTAAATAAATAAATAAATAATAAACCCTCAGAAACACCACCTTATCTATCAGAGTAATAAAATTAAATTATAATAAGGCTGTCAGTGCCACAATATCGGAGGGTGACGAGATGTAATCTCAGTAAAAACATCAGATCTGTCTGTTTATAGATCTAATAAATTATGTTAGAATTGTGCTCTTATAAATCCAGGCTGTCGAGGAAACCCAACAACTAATTCATCAGTTGCTCACCGAGAGGACGCCTTCTCTGTTCCAATTGCTCACCATGTAGATAACAAGGAGCCTTACAGGCCGGCTGGTTAAATGTCATTTGTTTCAGAGCTGTAACACGGCACGGATCATTGCTCACACACAGACACCCAATTATATTAACCTGTGCAGCAATACGGTGTAATGACATGACATTAACGCAGCCACTTCAGAGGGGCGATGACTTCCTTCCTCTGTGAGGACTGGCCCAGGCTTCTCCCTGGCAGCTCCCTTGTCATTTAAATGCAAAACATAAGCTCCCCAGTGCCAGGAGCAGAGAGAGAGAGAGAGAGAGAGAGAGAGAGAGAGAGAGAGAGAGAGAGAGAGAGAGAGAGAGAGAGAGAGAGAGAGAGAGAGAGACTAGCTTCTCTTCTAGGGCAGTTCTGGAAATCCAAAGCATTCCCTGACGCTTTAGCCTCCCTTCAGTTCTGAGGACTGAGTTTTGTACTCAGCAGCTCAACTTTGCCCAAGCACAGGATTCCAATCTCAGTTTCCAAAATTCACAATTTCTTGCTTTTTGAGGGGTAGTTCTGAGATCACCTCCAAAATACAGACCCATAGGTTGACTGACTTGGGATGATGGGACCAGAGAGATCCCTATTTGCAGAGGTAAATGACTGGGCATAGAGTCTCCTGATTTTGGAAGAGTTGCTTCTTTTGTCTCCTGGAAGGTACAAGAAGATAAATAATCCTACTGGGCCTCTAAGCCATACATCCCTCATCTCCAGGCTTCTGGGGCCAGGGAAGTTTTTGCCATGGGAGAGCCATCTTGTAGATGTTTCCTGGCTCTTTACCTGCTAGATGACAAGACCATTTCCCTACTAAGCAAAGCTCTAGATACCACACTTCCAGCCCTGGTAAGCAGAGTCTGGCAAACCCAGAGCAAAGCAATAAGGAGGAAGAGCAATCCAGGATGATTCCTGAAATCACCTTTGGGCCTCTGCAGGCACACACACTCAAATACTGTCTTGCGTACATGCCTGCACATTCATGTACACCTATCCATATGCAACATATACACACGCACACACATACTTGCAAAAAAAGAGAGATGATTTACCGAACTTATAGTAAATGGTCAAAACTATAACCAAGGACAAATACATTTTCTCAAGTAAATTAACTGTTAAAAATAACAATGCAAAACCCAAGAAGTACCTTACTCAAGAAATGTGAGGAAATACGTATTTTTGAAAATAGATGAAAAATTGATAGTCAAGAACAAAACAGAAGGAAATCTCTTAGAATTAGAAAAACAGTATAAATAACAGCTAAAGCCAAGAGATGTCCCAGAGGTGGCAATGAAATCTCTTGCACAGCTAATAAGATACAGTCACTAAGCATCGGAAGTAAACCGGGCTTTTAGCTTCACTGAGTATTTAAGAATGATAAATCAGTAACTAAGCCTAGATAGTTTTCTAGGTGTATCTTTTCTGGTTTCTAATCCAAACCTTTTAATTTCATGATGAAGATGTTCAGAGCTTAAAATGGAAAGCACGATTATGTGAACACACAAAACTTGAATAGAATTCCATATCCATGACAACAGAATAGAATTCCAGGTCTAATCTTAAGAGCACAATGGACTAGGAGCACGTGACTACTTCAGAACCGGAAGGATAGCATCATATTAGTAAATGTATTGAAGGATGAAGTTTCCATCTATTAGTACACAGCTATTAGTAATATGGAAATGCTTGAGCACATTTCCTCCACACTTGGAAGGTGCGTTTGAGTCTACTGCATTAATATTGTCTGTCTCTGTGGTATTTAAAAAACTCAATTGTGGACCTGGGAATGCCGCAAAACCTTCAGAAGATCAGCAGTCATTCTTTTCTAAAGAAATAAATATTTTATTTGAGAGAGAGTAAGAGGAGAGAGCAGAGGGAAATAGATAGAGGAAAAAAAGATGTATACATGGATGCCATGGTGCATGGGTAAATTAGAGGACACTTTTCAGAAATCAATTCTCTCCTTCCACCATGCGGACTTCCAGTGATGGAACTCAAAGCTCTCTTGCTGGCTCAGAAGCTGCTTCTCATTCGGGTGATTCTTTCCAGTGTTCCAGGAAGCAGCAAGAACATGCTTATTTAGCAATGGTCAGTAACTTCATAAAATAAAGTTAGTGGAACTGAAAGTCAATGATTGCGATGTAAGAAGGGGGCAAATATAAAAAGCCCTACAGTAAGGTCTATACAAGAATTTGACAAGATTCCACATACATATTTCTGATTTTTTAAAAAAAAAACTTAGTTAATATGGACTTAAAGATTCTTTACTCCACCAAATGTCTGCCTTAAACTAACAGATAAATCTATACATAATGGTGAAACACAGAAAGGATTTGCATTGAAATCGATATACAGATAAGAATGTCCCTCTAACTACTAGATATCAGTTAGCATTCTCCAAATTATGGCAATTAAAAATGTCTCCTGGGATGGAGAGATAGCCTTTTGTAAGCAAAAGGTCCTGAGTTCAGGACCCAGGTCCTATGTAAAAACACCAGACAAGAAACTGAGGCGGTCTGTACTTTCAGGTCTGGTGGATGGAGCCTGGGAAATCTCAGAGGGAAGTGAGAAACGGTAGAAGCAATCCAGGATGATTTCCAAAGTCACTCTTGGTCCTCCACAGGGACACGCAGTGCCCTCTGATACACACACACACACACACATACACACACACACTAAATAAATAAAATATTTTTAAAAGTGTCTCCAGACTTTGCTGGACATCCCTTAGTTAGGATATGAATCCATGCTCAGTTGAGAAGCACTGTTGTAGAAGTTCTAGTAAATGTAACAAGGCAAGAGAAAATTTGCAAATTGTAAATACAGGAAGAAAAAAACCACTGTTGGTTGCAGATAATGTGTTTATCACCCTAGAAAACCTCAGAGAACTAGCTAACTATTGGGGATAATAAAAAGTTCAGTAAAGTGACTAGATATGAAATTGGTGTACAAAACTATGCAAAATCTCAATAGCGTTAGAATGCAGTGGAGAGAAGGATTTTGTTGTCATAATACCCCTAATAGAAAAGCTTGAGTAATAAATGTGCCAAGATAAATTCTGGAATGCGTATGAAGTGACTACATAGTAATGGAAAAAAATTTCCATAAGAAAAAATTCTTAGATCCAACTCCAGAGTGATCCTTAAAAAAAAGGAAAGAAAATGAAGGCATGTTCCTAATTATTTCCTGAAAAACTTAAGTCCACAGTGTACCTTCAAACTAAAAACCTAAGTCTACAGCAAGCTTCAAGTTAAAACCTGAGTCTACCGTGAAGTCTTTGGTTCTTTCGATCATGCAGAGGTTTGTTCTGGGCAGGACTCAAGTTACTGGACTATGATATCCCTTGCCATCCAAAGATTCTCTTTTCCTATTATATATACAATTATACATGTATGCTCATCACATACAATGTAGTTTCCAGCCCCTTGAAATGCCCCTCATCATTCTCCCCTCCACCCATTTTATTATTCAAAGGCTAGCTTTAAATTATGGGGTTTAGAGTCAACTGCCATATTTTGAGTGGGATGTGATTAGAAGGAAGTTTTGTCCTCTCCTTTCCCTTAGTAGTTTATCTATTTCTAACAGATACACAGGTAGACCTGTGTCTAATTCCTGCCTGTAGCATTTATTCTTAAGACAGAACCTCTTTGGTCCTCATTTCTTCTTCAGTAGACTAGAGAAAGTGGTACCTTCTTCCAGGGCTGTGTTATTAGCTAGTATGTGGATTTTTGCCTCCATTTCTTATGCTCAAGTCCTCTTTACAGAAGGATCTTTGTAAAACACAGAGGATGTAAATCATCTTTCAATTTTCAATTCAAATTACCTTTCAATGTCTCTATGGCTCGCCACGGTGTCCCCAAAGTTAAACCTTCCTATTCACTGTTGGGCTGCAGTGGTAGGTATTCTGCTATCTTTTCCTGCTCTCTCCCTCTGTATAACCTCATGAGCATCAGAGAAACACATCCTGTGCTTCATTTGGTTTCAACAATGTCTTGACTTAATAAAGCTATAGCTTGACAAAAGGAAGTGTATTTCCTTTTGATGCTCCTACTCCAAGTGCTGTTCCCTGCATGGATTCTCAACCAAGAGAAAAGATCGCCTCAGAATGCATTCCTTCAGAGCAACATCAAGTGTTTCTCATGTGACTGAGTAAGCCAAGGAAGATTGCTAGGCAGACTGGGAGCAAGCAGGATTCTAGGTGGCTTTCTCACTCAGAAGCAGGGAACTAGCCCTGGGGCTCCAGAAGCCCCGTGTCTGAGCACAACAGCCTCCCCCCTACCCAACACCTCATTGGTCACGGGCACTTCTATTTCACGGTCAATTGGCTATAATTTCAATTATGTGGGAAGCTTTTATTTTGCATGCAAATTCCAAAACATCTTAGAAATCTGTGGAAAGGCCTAGGTATAAGGAAGTAGGAGTTTAAATCTCAGAAGTTAGAATCAGCCCCCACATTATACATCACCTTAGTGGTCTCAGTATGCTAAGAGAGTGTTGGAAGAACGATGGCCAAGTGTGAGAGATAACGTGTCTAGTATATAACAGACATTAAACATTAGTCTAGTGGGTTCGTTTATATTTCTGAGCAAACTCAGTTTGCTAGATATATACCTAAAGCCTACTTCTTATTTAAAGTACCTTGTACATTGACACATACTAATTTTTTTTAAAAGTCACTACACTAAATGCTTTGAAGTTCATTTTTCCCCCTCTGTTATGAGAACACTTTGCCTGAAATCAACCATCTTAACAAATTTCCAGGTATTTTTAATTACAGGGAGAGTGCTGGGCGGCAGACCTCTGGATCTTATTCATCGTTTGAAGCTCCAGGTTTTGAAATTTTCACTGGCTGTCTATTCATTGTACACAATAGTGGGTGGCATCAGGATATTTCTATACAAGAATATAATGTGCTTGGAGAGTACCTCCCGCGTGCCCTCTCACCCTACTCCTTCTCCTCTGTCTCCCGTTAGACTTCATTGTTAGATTCCATTGTTACCCCAGACAACTTGCCCACCTTCATGTCATGTACACCCGCACACACTGTTTCATATATCTGAATGAAATCTAGGAGCCGCAAACAAGGGAAAACATGGTATTTGTCTTCCGAAGCTGACCTAACTTGCTAACTTCCTGATACTGACATAACTTCGTTCTTATCAGTGGCCCAAGAGGCTTCTGTAGTATCTGTGCCCCACATTTTTCCGTCTCCTCTGTTGGCAAACACCTCGGTTGGTTCTATAACATCATTATTGTGAATCGTGCTGCAATAAACACGGAGACAGAAGCATCTCTGCGATGTGGTGACTTGAAGTCCTTTCAGTATGTGCCCAGGAGTGGCATTATTGTGTCATATGCTAGATCCACATTTAGTGTATTGAGAAGCCGCCACACTGGTTGCCACAGTGACTGGACTATTTAGCATCCTACCAGCGATGTCTAAGAGTTCCATTTATGTGGCTACCCACCAGTTTTTGCTCTTTGTTCTCTCAATGATTGGCATTCTGACCGAGGTAAGGCAGACTCTCACTGTAGTTTGAATTTGTGTCTCTCTCATGTGCATGAGGTTGAACAGCAGCAAACCAGAGAGCAGCCCTCACTAGACCCATGAACTCACTGGAGCCTTGACCTTCAACCTCCCTGTTTCTGGAGCTGTGAGAAAATAAGTGTGGTTTTTATAAATTACCACATCTCCTGTATTGGCTGAAGTGACACCAGCTTAGACAACCACTGCGATGCTGTCTGTGTGTGAGGATAGAAGAGGGGCCTGGCATGCTGAGAGCCTACTGGGCACAAATGTCTATGCTGGAAGTTTTCTTATATTGAATCTGTAGCAAGGCTGTAGGTGATAAGTGTTAGCATTTCCAGTTGCAGGCAAGAAACCAGCAGCTCACATGGATGAAGTGACTTTCATTTAAGCACACATAAGAGGAGGGAGCAGGAGATGAAGCAAAACTATCTGCCTGCAAAGTCTGGGATCTTTTAGTTTCCCCAAGATGCCAATCACCTGAAGTCGAGCTGCATGATGCTTATAGTTCCTTCCTGACGTCAGAGGACAAACGGGATACACAAAAGCTGAGATGCAGGGAAAAGTATGCACGCTAGTGCCTGGTCTTCCCGAATCTCCTTGCCTCCTATACCATCCTGCGTGATGCTTGCATACATCCACACGGTCACACACAAGCACAGACATGCACCCATTTGCATGCAGTAAAATTTTTATGGAAGCCCCCACGATGCTGCAGGTACTGAACACCTGATCGTTTGTTAATTCCACAGAGAAGGGCGGTTTATTGAAAGGGTTGACTGTATAAGCTCCAGACTTGGCTTGGAGTTTTGAGCCAGTTTCCCAACTGCATCGACTCAGCCAAGTCTCTTAACTTGACACTTTCTCATTTCTTACAATGATGTTATCCGTGAGAACTTTGCATGCACATCTCTCTCTGGATGCTGTGTTGGAGGTGGAGCTGAGGGACAGCACTCAAGACAGTGACCTCAGTCTCTCCCTGAAGTCGAGTTGGGGCTCCAGTGTCTGCCCTGATCCCTCTCTCATGCTGAGGTGTCAGCTTCCACCGGGATCAGGTATCCAGCCAGAAGTGGTCAAGGCCAGCCAGAGGAGACTCGGAGAGCTGGGGGCATTGGTATGGGCTGTAACGGGGCATGGAGGAGAGCCTGAGCTACCCCCTTAGACTGTCCTGATAGATAAGAGGTAGTGCGCATGTGTTCCCTTTCTCTCAGAATCTACCTGGTTACTCCCAGAGCTGAGGTCTTGTCCGGGCCAGACACATAGAGAGACAGAGAGACATCCCCAGGAAGATAACTCAATGCTGTTTTTTAAAAACATCGTCCCTCCCTTGAACTCACCTGGATAGAGCTCACCCTCTGTGGTCAAGTCTGAGCTCTGTATTAGTGACAGTAAGTTAATGTCCAGTGATGGGCATGTGTCTGCCCCCGCCCTTGTTTTGATACTCAGACTTGTTCAGTATTCCTGGCTTTACTTCCTAAAACAAAAAACAAGCAAGCAGGCAAGCAAATAAAAAAAACCCAACCTCACATATGATTTAGAGACTGTTTGAGCCCACCAGAAGCTCACCCTTCCTTGGCTGTCCCAAGTAGAGTCCCGTGGTGTCACAATGGGAACAAAGTGTGCTAAATTGAGCAGCTGGACACAGAAGCACCCTTAGGTGGCAGAAGAGCTGCCCCATTGCTGGCTGGGGAGACAGCAGACCTGAATTTGAGTTTGGATCCCACCACTGTGCAATCCAGGGCAAGTGACTTAGCTTCTCATGTCTCTCCTTTCTCCTTTCTGAGTAGCAGTCTCAAAGCAAGTGTGTCGTGAACCATTGATTTTTAACGGTGCTTCTCTGTTGCCCTAGACAAGATCAAATAACCCTGCCTGAGATGTCCATTGTCTCCCAAAGACCTTACTCGCATGGTCTTGGGATCCTCATGGGGAGGATTGTTTCATTATGATATCTTATTATGAACTCTGCAGACAGGAGTCTTGCCTGACTTACTTCCTGCCATAACTCAAAGGCAAACCCAGAGCCTAGAACTCAGGACTTTCTCAGACAGTGTCTGTTGAATGGTGGGTTCAGGACCACCAAGCTCACACAGTCAGCCTCACTGATTTAAAAACTGTCCAGCGTCAAGAGTTCTTGGAGACATCATACTATTAGCCATCTCAACAAGGATCCCTTTTTCAGAGTATGTAATTAATTGACCTCTGAGGCTGCTGGCTGAGCTTCTTCAGAGAACAAGAGGATGCTGGGAAAGCAAGGCTTCCTTCTACCCAGCAGGTCCATTTTCCTGGGGCTTGGTACCTCCATGGGATCAAGTCTCTGCTCCCAGCAAGAACACTGTGTCCACTCAGTGCCATGGAGAAGAGAATAGCATTTCCAGGACCAAGCCTGGTGTTTGGAGTCAGGAAGCAGTGTCCCACTACATGAGTGACATAACTATAGGACCCTGGGTACATCTCTGGTAATCACAGCTGTGTTGTCCGAGCATCATGAGGATTCAGTCAGATCCTGTGATTCTAAGATCATTCATGATTACAGCAACAGTGATTACTGCACATCATGACGCCTTGGATAATAGAAGAACCAGAGTCCCTTCTGTTGACGGTGACCCAAGAACTGCATGGATAGGTGGGGAGAAGAGAACACCTCTCTTCACAGCATGATGCCACCTGGGAAATACAGAAGACTTGGAGGCATGTGTGGATATTTACCTCATCTCCCCCACAGTTGCTTATGGATTATCAAGGGGAAATGACAACTCGACAGTGAGTGGCCACTGTCACCCTAGTGACTGAAGCCAACACTGCTAATATGGGGCAGATGAAACACGGAGAATGGCAATGTCACTTCAGCTCAGTCAAAAATGCATAGTGGGACCTAATCCCGAGGCATCACCAGGCAAACATGAGCTGAATTACTGTCTACAAAGCAGCCAACTTGAGCCCTCTAAATATGTCAAGGTCTTTGCTATGGTTTAGATTTACAATGGTCCCAAAGCTCACGTGTTGAAAGCTTGTTCTCCACTGGTGGTCCAGCTGAGAGATGATTGACTGATGAGATCACTTAACTTCCTCAGTGGGTTAACGCATTAATGAGTTCCAGGTGGGACATCATTGGAAGAAGAAGGTCACTAGTGATGGGACTTTCAAGGGTGTACCTTGTCCCTGACTACTTAACTCTCTTTCTGCTTCCTGGCTGTCAGGAAGTGAACGGCTTGGGTCCACCCCTGCCCTCTTTTCCACAATGTTCTGCCTGATTTCAGGACCATAGCAACGGAGCCCAGTGACTGCGAACTGAAACCTTTCAAGCCTGAAACCCAAATAAACCTCTCCTCCCTTGAGTTGTTCTGATCAGGAATTTTGTCACAGAGAGGAGACATGACAGGATTAATCAAGAAGGACAAAGGCAGGTTAGAGAATGGTTCCAGGCGGAAGGCATGAGAAGAGACATGCCACATCAACACAAAGAGTGTTTTGGACTAAACTGCTTTCGAAGGCATCCTTGGGAGAAGCAGCACAATTTGAATGTGGACCATGACCTGGATAACAGTATTTCATTTGTGTTCATTGGACTGGCATGCACGAAGCTCTGGGTTCAATCCTCAGCACTGCCTAAAATCGAGTCGATGGTGCTACACATCTGTAATCCCTGCACTCAAGAGGTGGAGGCAGGAGGATCAGAAGTTCAAGATTATCTTCAGCTATATAGCCAAGTTTGAGGCCAGTCTGTGCTACATGTCTCAAAACAGTAATGATAATGTCAAAATAATAATATGTGCTTGGGTGGAGAAACTCAGATATCTGAGACAAGACAACAAGATGGGGTATTGTCATGTCCCAGGAAAGCCTGAGTAGAAGAGAATTAACCCCCTGAGTTAAGTCAACAGCCAGGCATGCCTGGGAGGTTAGAGTTGTTATCTACCCACCACAACCTCCTCATTTCCATTTCTAACATTTCCAGCTTCCCATTACTCAGGGAACAGGCGGAAGACATAGCACTCTTCTGTTTATGTACAAGCTCTGCTTCTAGTCCAAACCCACTAGAAAATACATTGAAACGAAATTAACTTGACAGGGAAATGGATATTTGAATGAAGCCTCTGCTTAAAGCAATAATTTATCATGCTCCATCGTCCATCTCCACAAAACCAGAGGCACGGATGGTTTAGCTGAAATGAGGGAATTCATTACTCCTGAAACATCCCTGGGACTCCTTGCACAGGGGCTGGGAGTTGTGGGGGAACGAACGGGAAGCAGACAGTGAGCAGACCCTGCCCCATGTGCCACACACTGCTGGGCCTTTTCAACGCACAGGCCCGTCTGATGCTTACAGTGACTTCAGAGATGACGATCAATACCCCGCCTCACAGATGGGGAAATGGAGGCTCTTTGGCATCCGAGTCCTGAGATCGCTCAGTGGGGCATGGACGGGTCAGTGTTTAGAAGTGGAAAGAGCTACCCTTGCTCTTACCAAGGCCTGAACAGACTGCTTTGCTTCCTGAATAGCTTCCTGACCTCCTAGGTGGGGCAGATCTGCTCTCGAGGGTATGAAGGGGCACATATCCCTCCTGGACACCGCATCCCCCATGGATGTCTGATGTCTGGCAGGGGCCAGGTAGCCATAGATGAAGTAGAGAGAGGTGCCCCAGTTAGAGGGGTCGAGATAGCAGATTTAACACTTTTACTCACCTACTCATTCATTCATTCATTCATCAGAAAATACAAATTGATTTCTATTTTCTAGAAGTTGAAACTCCTGTCCCTGAACCAGCTGCATTATCCAGGAACTTACTAGAAATAAAGACTATTTTGCCTTTACTTCATTCTTTGACACTTTTGTACATAAATAATGATGCATTTTATGTTTTCACTCCTTAGCACCCAGTCCCACTTCCTGCTTCCTGTCCCCCTTCATACTTTTTCCTCTCTAGTCAGTCTACCTCCTCCCTTCATACCTTCCTAAAAATGCAAATTTTCAGGCCCCACCCAGAGCCTCTGAATCAGAAGCTTCAGTTGGTGAATACAGCAGTGTGAGTCAAGCCTTCCAGTTGGTTCTGATGCATGTTAAGGTCCGAGAAAGACCACATTTCTCTATGTAGAAAGGGCACACACAATGTAATGTCAGGTTGTGGTAACAGGGACAGCAGTACTTGGCAGCATGTGACTCTGGCTATGAGAGAGCTCAGGGCTGCTGGCTGATGCCTCGGTCACGGCTCTGTCTGGGAGTCTACTCCCTTCACAGAAAGAGCAGCCTTATGGAATGGCCAGTGAGTGACCCTTGACCCAACTCCGTCGGTATCCTGATCCTGTTGGGAGCCCAGACATATTTCACGCAACCTCAGGTGGAGGGCAGCTGTCAGGAAGAGGAGCTCACTAGGTCTCAAGAAAGCAAACACCAACATCGAAGTCCTCTTCATTGGGCGAGCTATACCAGTGAGTCAGCAGGATTTGCTGTGAGCAGTGATTCTGGCTAGTGGCATCACACTGGGCAGAGAGTGTGAGAGATACTGGGGACAATAGGTCACAAGACTTAGCATGCAAAAAAAAAAAAAATCCTGCAGTATGAGACATTCAGATTTCTAGACAACATCTAAAAATGATTCTGTTACAAGTTTGGGGGAGAACCTGAATTCTCCTAGCATACCAGCCCCAGGGTGATCTCAGCACAGGCAGCTTTGAGGAGCAGACCTTGACAAATGCTGTCTTACCCTACATGTTCGAAGGGGCTGACTTTTCAACCTAGGTCCAGGACCAGATATATTACCCAACCATCCTTGGCTTTTGGGCACCTAGAGACGAGCCTACAGTTCGGCATGAAGTTTTCTTGGGAGAGGATGAGAAATTCCTTCCATTCGTCCAATGGGTGATAGCAGGAATTAGGAGGGGCTGTATCTAGCTGGGGAGTGCTTAATGACCCTGTATGCAGCAGAGAAATAATAAAGGCTTTCTCATTTTATAAAAGTTGCTTTGAAATCTAATTAGAATATGAAAGTTGAGCACTCAGTCTATATTTACACAAATCATGCATCCAGTTGGGGATGGGTGGGTACTAATCAATATAAGAGCTGTGAGCTGCCCATCAGCCTTCACTGGGCTGGCGACCCGCTTCTCTGGAAAGAGCCCTCGTTAATGGGACAAGAGGATGGAAGGGACTACACTCCAAGTTTTCCTGGTATGAAGCACAGATAAGGGGTAAGGTCACCAGGTCTCCAGAGTCTAATGTTCCCAGCAGCACATCCAAGAAGGGCTAGGAGTACATAGCTGAACCATGGCTGCTATGTGACCTCCTGTGTCAGATCAGAGTAAGCAGTGAGGCAGTCTTACGACCACCAAGCTGCTAAGGGCTGATTTGGTGAGAAAGGATATAGAATGCTTGAGCCAGCTTCTAAATGGAAGTGTAATCTGAGAAATCTTACAACCTTACCAAACTTTGGATTCTGTGCCTGTAAAATAATATGGAGCTCAAGAATAACAGAAATGGAAAGGCCACGGTAGCTGGCATGGATCAAACCTTCACTGTGTGCTTTGTGAGCATGCGTTGCTTCCCTTGATGTTCACATCAATCTTAGGAGTTTCAGGAAGATACAGAGACTAGTTCCCAGCAGTGTGAGGAAGATGTTCGAGATAGTGCTACAAATAAGGTAGGTGCTGGTTAATTGCTGCCTTCCCCTGCCCAGGGGACTAAAAGGAGGTTCATCTTCGAAGACTTGCTGACTCTAAGCTGCTGCATTTTCTTGGCAGGTGGCAGTAGCTGATTGCTTAATAGAATGAAGGTTTCAGAAGCACCAGTGAGATATTTCTGAATCTGGGACTGTCAAAGGCAGGTCAGACCGAGCTGATAAGGCCTGCATCAGCCAGCACAGAACCTACGGACACTCACGTGACAGCCGTACGGTTGCTTCCCACCCAGATCTGCTTCCCTCAAAGACAAGGAAATGTAAAAGGCCATTTTTCACTTTTAAATAACTTTCGTTCTGTGTCTTAATAAATGCACATTTGTTGATTTCTGGGAGCATGATGTGGGAAGTCTGCAGATGGATGTAATCTGCACGGAGGGCACTGTAAGCACCAGCAAGCGCTTTTGAATAATGAATCCCTCCCATAAAAGACGGACGCTATTCATAATAATTCCTTGCTTTTCTCATTTTGCCGCGTACAGTAGTGATTAATCAATTGGCAATGTTATGTCACCCGCAACAAATTGCTAGCACCAAGACAAATTTATTGCTTTATGATAAAAGAACTTGTTTAGGTAGAAATAAATTAAATTTGGGGGGTTGTGATTTGGGCTTGATATTCACATAGATGACCCATAGAGAGTGGATGGGGGAGATGAGGGGTTCGGGGTGACTCCTGCCCTGACTTGGCACCCCAGAGCAGAACATAAATTCAGAAGGGTGTTGGCTCAGCCACTGACTGTGACACAGCTCGGCTCTGGTGGGGAGAGAGGAACTGGGAGAGTGATGTGGGAAGGTGGGTAGGGTTCTAGAAACATCTCTTGGGTTTTCTGAGCCAGTGAGTGCAGCTTAGAGCTTTTCACAGAGACTGTTGGACAAGTGACAGAGCTTAAACAGGGAGACTTTCCTCGCTCTTTCACCTAAAACCTAGGTCAACCTTAACTTCCCACGGTGGTGAGAGGCGCCTACATGAAGAGAACTGGTCTCAAGTCCAGAGGTGAGAGGGCAAAAAAATAGGAGGGCCCGGTGATTTGACCTTTCAAGGTTCCCTCTAGATCAAGATTCAGAAGAATACAAGGGCCCAAAGGGGATCACCAACGTTGTGGCACAATGAATATTACATTCAGTAAGTGGATGCTTTAATACACCCAGAATCTAATTTTATACAATCGCGCTATTCATACACTGTCAAAACTTTAGCATGAGATTTTTCATAACATAAAGGCTGTGCCGATGGGGCACGGTGGTCTGCACCATGGGAAGGGCAACCAGGGGCCATTCAGAGCTGTTCCTGTGCATTCAGTTCATAGAGCAGTGAGTCAAGGAAACACTTTGCCTGAGGACTGGGGGGCAGAGGGGGAAGGGGCGGTTGGAGAAACCCTGAGCTTTTAGGATCTTGTGCACATTCAGCCTGTCAGTAATTTATACTCCATTAATTTGGAATCTGCAATGGAATCAGGAGCTGATGTACTAATTCTGCCCTCCCCCAACACATATGCCCTCAAGCAAACACACACCCACACACACACCCACACACGCACGCGCACACACACACACACACACGCACGCGCACACACACACACACATGCACACACACACACACATGCACGCACGCACGGATGCACGCACACACGACCATGGCTGCTACATAAGCAATCTGATAGGATAAAAGATTTGTAAAAAAGCAGGCTTCAGGTAGGAACCCTATCAATTCCGGCACTCCTGTCAATGGATTTCTTTCTCCCAGTTTATCAAACTCTGTTCATCCACCAGGTCCTGAGCCCAGGTCCGGAGCACCTAGATACATTCTATGCAATTCCCTGCGAAAGAGCCCTGGAGAATTTCCCAGCTGGGGTCCCTGCCATCCCTGTCTCAGTACAGCCTTGCAGGAGGCTGGAGCCCCGCTGCCTGCACAGCGTCTTGCAGCCTGTCTGCAGCAGAGGCATCTCTTGGCCTCCCTCCCAATCCCAGTGCCTGCACCCAGAGCCCTGCGGATGATGGAGAACTGAATCCTCTGACAACGCCCTTTCCACTCTTCTGTGACCAGAGGGACCCCAGGGTGCCCCGTAGCTCAGGGGAAGCTGGACTCACCTGGCCATGGTTTCTGTTCCATCCTCTATTCTGCCTGCATGTCAGGCTCCACTGGGCCCAGGTTCAGCCATGCTGCTCTACTGGCCTGTCCACCCCCCAGCCGCCTCTTCAGTCTGGGGTCCTGGAAGGGCTCTCAGCCCTCTCTGGGCTATGCTGCCCTCCCCTCGGCTAATTCTGATTATTTCTCTTTCTCCTTGCTCTCTTGGGTGCCTTTATTTTCCTGACCATGCATTTTCTCTGGACTCAGGATTAAAAAAAAAAAACCTACACTGCTAATATGTTGGTCAGCCTTTTCCTGAATCATCACCGCATAGCACCGGGGAGCCACGGGCCAGCGCCCACTGACCAGCAGACTCTGATCCAGGACCTTCTCATCTTTGGGGTCCTGAAGCCCCTTGTCTGGATTTCTTTGCTCCTGGAAATGGACACTCAAGCCCCTTGAGAAATGTCCAGCTGGAGGCAGCAGTCGGCGGAGCACTGAGAATCAGGCCGAGGCCCTCTCCGCTCGCAGGTGACTGCTCTCAAGTGCTTTAGATTTTTCTAAAGTTCAAAGGGCTTTCCTCTACACCGTCTCGTTTGCTGCGGTGACCCCTGTTTTCTAGATGAGTGCACTGGACTTCGGTGGGTTTGGTGATCTTCTTGAGGCGTCATAGCTGCAAGGAGTCTCTATGTGCATAACCAAGGTAGGGGGAAGGGCAGGGGGGAAAAATGCCGCACAAGCTTGTCCCAAGTCACACAGGCCACCAAGTGGGATTCAGGCAGGCCAGAGACGCAAAGCTGAACCCAGCTGTCCACAGCAGCCTGGGCAGGAATCTGTCCTCCCGTGCTGTGCAGGAAAAATGAGGTTTATTCTGCAGAGAGAAAACAGAAGGTGTTTGAGGTCCCCAAGCCCAGAAGTTAGAGGGGGCTGGAGGAGTTGACGGAGGGGAGCTGACTGTTTTCATTTCCTCATGAGTGTGAAGTTTGGTGCCTAAATTCTGACTCAGGCTGGGTCCACTAGAGACATCAAGAGGGAGGTTCTGTTTTACAAATGTCCCCCACTTCCCCCAACCCCCTAGGCTTGGTCTCCTTAGCTCACAGCCCCTGCCTTTCGGAATGATTATGGTTCTACAGATACGACCCACTGTTGGCTGCTCTAGTGACCCTCCACATCAGTACCCTCATGGAGGCCGAGATGCCTCCTCTAACCCCACAAAATGTGCCCCCCACAGTATATAGATGCCGACAGATGTCAACCATACTTCTGTCCCCACCCACCCACATCTTCAGATGACACTAACTCCATAGAGACCCATGCCTGTTCATAGACATAGTTTGTCTGCACACACACACACACACACACACACACACACACACACACACACACACACACGAAGGCCCTTTAGAGACAATGAGAGAATATGTGAATATGTTTGGGGCTATGAACATCTGGAAGCTTCTTTCAGGATATGTGTATCTCTCACCCCAGGTATTTTGAGTCCTCCCTAGACCTAAAGATGGAGCTCTCTGACCTGTGGGGACAAAGACGTTGTCCTGTTCAGGTAAGCTCGCTAGGTCCTAACACTGGGGACTTGTTTCCAAATTAACAGCTCTTCCAGCCAGGGCTCCTCTTGGCCTCTTTTTTTCCCTTTTCTTCCTGCAGACAGCTCAGGCGTGACTATCTCTGGGAAGAATCTGCCCACATTGCACGCAGATAGAACGCCTCATGTGGGTCCCCGGCCCTGTCACACCACCCGGTGCCACCTTGGCGCTTTCTCAGTGACGTCCCAAGGTCATCTGCTGCTCCATCAGCACTTCCTCTCTAGTCCCTTACCATGCTTGGCTTCCTCTCGTGCTCCTCCTTCCTTACCTGCCCCGGGAGCCAGTGGTCCCATGGATTAGCAATGGCAAAGAGGAAAGAGCATCCAGGGACCCTGCTATACACTTTAGCTTGTCTCCTGCCACAAAAATACTATGAATCCCAGGAGTAGTCACGGGGACAGCGTATATTCCCAGGGTCTGAGGGGCTTGGGTTTAAACCCTAGCTCAGCCCCTTCTCAGATATGTCACTGTGAATAGTCACTTGGCCTCTGTATCCCTCAGTTTCTGTTTCTGTAAAGTGGGTATAATAATCTGAATTTTGTAGCGTTGCTGAATGGTTAGATGAGGTTAAACTCCACTCATGAAAAGGACTTATAGGACAGAGTGCACTAAAATTATTGGCAAATAAGATTAACATTATGAAACTACATACCCCTGATCTTTATGACCTCTGACATCGGGCAGGGTCTACGCATAGGCTCAGAAGTGGCTCAGAAGTGGCTCAGCCTCCATTGTCCAGCAAGAGAGAGATGGTAGAGGCTTCTAAGTAAAGAAGTGGTTCAGTGGTTTATTTGTGGGCTATCTTGGGCTACTGGACGCCAGTCAGGTTGTTCCCTGCAAGAACCTGGAGATCCCCTCTTTCTTTAGGAACCTGGAAGGGAGAGAAGATTCACAGACAGAGACCCCTACTGGATAAGGGCCACATCTGTTTTGGTAAGTGTCATACGTAATCTCAAAGCGATACCTGGAGATGCTAAGTTCAGAAAGATAACCCTGCTTCTAAGCAACTGAGTTGGGACTTGAACCCTCAGTTTCTGATTTCACATGCCAGGCCTCCTGGCTACCGAGAACAAATGGCAGAAAAGGAGAACCAGATTGGAGAGACAAAGTCAGTCCCTGGTTCTCAGAGGTAAGAAGCTGAATAAATGTATCCTGTAAGCACTTCGTATTGTGAATCTTATGCCACAGAACACTCCAGACAAAGCCCTGGTTTCTACGGCTGAATATGAAGTATAGCTCGTGTCTCAGAACATTTGTATAGAAAGACTATTTCTTTTACTGTCGCAGTTGCAAAACCACTTCGGTTGGAATCTTGCCTTCATCTCTAAGGACAGGATAGCTAGCTGATCTGGAAGGCACAAGACTGGAGGAATCTTTCACAAGACTGGGAGCCTTCTGGTAAGTCCTGTTCTCCTTCAGAGCCTCAATTTCCCCATCTCTATAAGGTTGTGGCTTTCTGGATAAATCAGAGTCATTTAGAATTCCTTTCAAACCCTGGCTACATTCTCCAGGGTGAAACTCATGTGAGAGCCACAAAATAATTTCCGACTTGCAAATATTCCTAGTGGAAAATTTTGATGAAGTCAACCCCTTAGACAGCACGTGGCTGATGCATTTTAGAATATGTAAGAACAAATTCATGATGCCAAAGTGGGAGTGATTGTCCTGGTCTGATTTTGTGACTGTCTGAAGTCTGTTTACCTGCTGCTGATGCAAGTCCTGGTTTGTCATGGCTTAGCAGTTGCTGGTCGGAGGTGTACAATCCACCTTTGCCCCCGTCCAAGGTGACAGAGAACTTTCGCAGAATGTGGTGCAGGTGTGTGTGTGTGTGTATGTGTGTGTGTGTGTTCTTGCTGAGGAACACACCCCACCCTCACCTCCACCCCCAGAGCATTTTCTGGGCTGGAAACACATCCGATCTGCTTTCTACCACCAACAAATCGATGGGTTGACGGAGGCGCTCTCTGCGTGCGTCCATTTAAACACCCGTCCCCCACATGGGCTGACCCACTTCCGTTTGCCAAATGCAAATGCATTAACCTTCCAATTGGGTAATCTAATAAAAAGGATCAATGGTGTGATTCGGCGCTTATGAAGTCATTTACTGCAAGCAAGAGCGATTTAGCCGGGACCCAGATGGGCCGCTTGAGTGTGGGGTGTGTATGTGGGGATATGCCTAGAGGACCACTGGCTTCAGCCTCCGCGGTCCTCACTGGACTGAGGATGCCCAGAGAGGCTGGACAGAGCGGATCCGGAATGAGGAGGTGTCCTTCATTCATTACTGCCAATTTCCTCACTTAGAGGTTCAATTAAGTATAAATCATTACTGGTATTTCAAGTTACTCTATCCAGGCCCGAGCCGAACACACTTGACTGGCGGTGGAGAGCTCTCCGCGACTAGATTTAGCGTGCGACTGAGCAAAGCAGTCATAGGGGCTTTTCTGCTATGAAATTGATAAATGAAGCGGGCATTCGAGGTACAGCAGTAATTTCTGCGACGCAGTCAAGTGGTCGCTCCCTTGTCTCCGCCAGCAATGAGGGCATGAGCCCCTTTAAACACAGGCTTTCCCCAGGGGGTGCAAAGGCCAGGCTAGGCCTCGGGCTCAGGTTGATTTCCTTGCAGAAGTTCCCAGAGCAGGTTTTGCTATGCTAGGGAGGGGGGAGAAAGGCCCAAGAAAGGAAAAAGAAAGGTTCCCTCATGCTCATTTACCAATGCCCTGGCTGCCAAGAATTTTTGTGTGTGTGTGTGTGTGTGTGTGTGTGTGTGCAAGAACAGGGAGCAGGCGGGTTGCAACAGCTCTGCCACTTTGGGGTCTCTGTTCCCAGGGACACAGTTGTCCACTAGGTCCAGACATCCCTGTCTGTAGAGCATATTTTCTCCTAATCGGTTTTACAGCTCTTTTAAAGTAATATGTCAGATCATTTTCCCCATATACATAGTTAATGAAAGTAACCCTACAAATTCATTTTAAATAGATGGAAGTTGTTATAACCCTGATCCAGAATTTATTACGTTCATTACAATCTTGCTGAAGTAGGTAATGTAATGGACTATTACTTTTATTATCTTTTTAATCCCTCAAAATTATTAGGAACTGACTAATATTTGGCATCACCCTGTTAATGTTTAAACAGAAATTGATACTTTAATTTGTCTAATAAATGACTGGTGGGGGGGCACTTTGAGTAGAAACAAAAGTCTGATCGAGATAGATCTTGATCAGTCCCAGAGACTTTTAAGTGTGACTCAGGGGTCTGGATGTAATTATTTCTAGGCAGGGTATCTTCGAGGGGACAGAGGTGGCCCTTGTGCCCAGAGAGTCCCCAGACAGGATGACAAGACAGAAAAGTGAAAGGGAGAGAAATCCCACCCGTACATCCAATTTCTGTTTCTGATAAACCAGCACAGTGGCCCAAGCCCTGCTTACATAGTCTTTTCTTCCTGCTCTTCGTCTTTCTCCTCCCCCCTTCAGATCAAAAAGATTTTTTCTTTATAACCCTCTCTGTTGGTAATCAGCTTTTAGCGCTAAACATTCTCAAGTGCTCTACAATGTGTGCGTTCGCAGAAACAAATGATTGGTCACCTTCTCTCAGCAAAGACTGGAGACCCTCGCTTGCTCCTTGGGAAGTGGTGGCTGCTTGATTTGTAAATTACCAAATCTTACTGTGCAATGGTTGGGGGATGGTCCTGTATGGTGGTTGGGGAGGAGGGGAATAGTCCTGTCTCTTCCCAAGAGGGTGTATTTACCCTCCTGAGCTAACCAGGCAGGTGGCAGGTAGCATTTGGGAAAACTTGATCTTTGTATTTTCTGGTTCTTAGCAGGTAAAATGCAACACTAGTCAGTTAGAGGCAATAATAAAGCTAATAATAGTAATAATAATAATAAACGCTGTTCGTTCTAGCAGTGCAAGAGGTGCAAAGTCCTTTGCTTTCTGGCTGGAGGACAAAAAAAGTAAGGAGATCCAGCCAGGGAGAAGAGAAAGCTGGCATTTCGTGTTACTCCTAGGCAAGGGTGTGTTTCCTAACAAAGAGAGCTTCCAGTTAGCAAAGTCACTAATTAGTGCGGAGGAGCTCATTAGAAATTAAAGCTGCTTTTCTGTGTAATGTGGCTTTACTCTTGCCAAACACTCTGAGTTTCCAAAGTCAAAGAAATATTGATCAAATTGACTGGGCCCTTCTGCTGCTGACCCACAAAGGGGTGGGCCCCTGGTTTTCAGGGCAGAAGAGCCTGCCAGATGTCCCATAGGTTAAGCACGGGCGACGGGCAGGCTGGGGACAGTGCCCAACCTCCCTCCATGTTTTATGGAGTCAAGGGGCTTCTGCTGATCTGTCACTGGCATGAAACCCACTTTGATCAATGGAGGGGAACAGAGTCTCCCCCACGTGTGTTCTCGGCTCCTTGCAAATTGTCATGGCAGCTCTCGTCCTTACCACTTTGACAAGGGCCACATGTCTTTTGGGGTTTGATAAAGTGCTAAAAGACAGCTTCTCAGCATGTTTATTTTTAATAGACATAAAAAATGAAAACCAAAAACAGGCTTTCTCATGCCTTGAAACCCCGTTGACAGAAAAGTCTTGCCTATTCAGAAGTAGTGAAATATGAAAGGAGATCTTTGGGCAGGAAAGGTTTTTTGTTGTTGTTGTTGTTGTTTTACAAAATATCCTTACAAATTAAGGAAGCGTGAGTTCCCAGAGGCTCCATGATTTTCTTCTCTGGGACAAAATGCCACATGGTATGTTTGAGCATAAGTGTCACCATATATAGCTGTGGGTTGGCTTGCGGATTTTCCTCTGCTGGGGATGCAGTATTGTGGATCTGAGGTACATCACTGGACCATTGAAAACCCTCATCTTTTTCTAATTCTGACTGATAGGCATAGTTCCTCTCCACAGTCCTACCGTCAGATATGGATGGTCCCCAAATAATTTCATGGCAACCAATGAGATGGAGAGACTGTATCTTTAAAAGTCAATTAAAAAATATTCACAGTACATGTGACAAAAAGCAGATGTCTTTCTTGTAAGAACTCTTTCAAATGAACAACAAAGCTGTTAGGCTCCTAATAAAAAAGACTGGGTTTATAGCTCAGTGACAGGACACTTACATAGCAAGTATGAAGACCTGAGTTCAATGAACAAAAAAAAAAATTAACATTAAAAAAACTCTTTCGGGGCTGGAGAGGTGGCTCAGAGGTTAAGCCTCTGCCTTGCAGGTGGAAGGTCCTGAGTTCGGATCCTAGACCCCACGTATAGACGCCGGGCGGAAGCGGGGGCGGCCTGCATTTCTGGTCCTGGTAGGGCGGAGCCTGTGAATCCCTGGGGAGAGTAAACAAGGAGGTGGAGGTGGTCCATGGTGGTTCCCGAATTCGCCCGTGGTTCTACTCACACACGTACACACACACGCATGCAGGCACAATTGAATAAAAAAAAAAAAAAACTACAAGTTCCCATCATAGAAACTAGGAAAGAGTATGAAAGAGAATTTACAAAGAAAAAATTTAAGTAGCTAATATTGGTTGAATGCTATATAGGCAATGTAATTTACATGAAACCTAGAATATTCTTTACTAGGACTTTGTGTATTACTAGCCTTATCCCTGGTAAAATAAAATTATGGAGAAGAAGATTTTTGAGAAATGCAATGATTACCCAAGATCATATATATTAGAATCAGGGAGCCAGAATTCAAAATAAGGTAACATGATCTGGCTTGACATGACTACACTGTAAATGTCCTAAGAATTACAGACACAATCATGAAATCAGGTTGGAAAAAGCCCTCATGCTGACTAGTAGCAAAGAAAGCTTAATTTAAACAATCAGAGAAGTTTTCCTTGTCCAATTAACAGAGGATTTTAAAATGTTACTGTTCCATCTTGGAAATGAGAGGTTTAAACATTGTTAAATATGAATTATAATTCAGTAACTACTGAGAGTCTTAAAATGTTTAAGTCACTTGATACAGTAATGCTACTGTAAATAATTTATTTCAAGGAAATATAAATGTAAGCAAAGTTTTAGACATGAAAGTCTCCACCAGGACTTTCGAACCACTAAATGTCTTACACTTAAGAGGAGCATTAGGTGCATCATGATTCACTGGTGACATAAAAATCTGTCAGAGAGTTCCTGATCATGTGGGAAAATGCTTATGCTGAGTAAAAGCAAAAAGCAGGTTATAAAATTGCATCTAGAGATCAGCTGTGAAATATGCACAGAAATAAGAATTGAAGAAAAACAAAATGTGTGACCGGTGGAGTTTATTAGTTCAGTTTTTGTTGTCGTTATTGTTGCTGTTACTGCAATGAGATACCAGAGTCAAGCTATCTTTATACAGAAAAGAGGGTGATCAACTCCTGATTTTGGAGGTTCAAGGCACTGGTGAGGATTTCATAGGGACAGCATGAGTTCTTCAGGGCATGCAAGGAGAAGCTGCCAAGAGACTGGAGTCCCAGCCCTTTCCAAAGACACACCCCCAATTGACCTAAGGACCTCCCACTATTTCTACTTTTTAAAACTTTATGGATTAATTGTGCTCTTTGACAATTTTATCTATTTGCATCAAGGGTTCTAATTGTTGCCACCCCCATCTTCTCTTGTCTCCCTCACCCCAGTCCCACTCCTTCTGCTCTGCAGATCCCTTTTCTGAATTCACGCTGTGGTGGTGGTGGTGGTGGTGGTGGTGGTGGTGTGTGTGTGTGTGTGTGTCCCACTGAGTTTAACCAGGGTTCTCTGCGTGACCACAGAGTTTGAGCTACCCATTTGGAGTCTGGTAGGTCTCTGACTGAAGACAGAGACTCTCTGTCTCCGAGAATCTATCAGCAGTCAATATTTCAGCAGGTAGAGATACGGCTCCGTAAGTCCCACGCTTTCCCATCAATGACTGACTGTTGACAGGGTCAATCTTGTACAGGCCCCGTGCAGGTACCTGTAGCTTCTGGGAGTTCCCCCTGTCTTCTGACAATCCATGCCCCTCTTCCACAATGTTCCCTGAACCTTTGAGGGGTGATATAATATAGGTTCATCTTGTAAAGGCTTCATACAATCCTCACCATACCAAAAGTCAAGCATTTACTTTAAACCATATCCATCACAGCAGAGGACATTCTTAGTGCAGCGGGTTATGTGAGTCCCTGTTTTCTCTTTGTCAATATTTTTCAAAACAAATTTTATAGAAGATATGTTTTATTTATTGCATTAGTGGTGGTGGAGAGAGAGAGGACTTTTCTTATGACTTAAAAGTTAACTTCGGAGCTGGAGAGGTGGCTCGGGGGTTAAGCCTCTGCCTTGCAGGCAGAAGGTCCTGAGTTCGGATCTTAGACCCCACATATAGATGCCAGGTGGAAGCGGGGGCGGCCTGCGTTTCTGGTCCTGGTAGGGCGGAGCCTGTGAATCTGGGGGCAGAGTAAACAAGGAGGAGGTGGAGGCGTCCATGGTGGTTCCCGAATTCGACCATGGTTCTACACACACACATATACATACACACACGCACATACACACACACACACACATACACACGCACACACGCACAATTGAATAAAAAATTTTAAAAAAGTTAACTTAAATCTCAGACATCATGGGGATGCTTCAATTGGCAACCCACTGACTTAAAACACTGGGTCCGTTTGTCTTTGGATGGATAACCATGTGTGTTCTCCACTTTCTGGGCCTTCTTGAGATATAAATAGCAATAATAACATCAGTGACTCACTGTGGCGTCTCAGCTTTTGCTTTATTAGTGGAAAGGAAGGCGGGGCATCCAGCAGGTATTAGGAGGTGTGTATAGAATTGGTTTACCCTGAGTCATGGCTGAAGGCATCTTCTACTGGTGCCTGAAGTTCCAGTGTCAACTTTGGGATCTTGGTGGCACTCGCATCTTGGATGGGTCACAACAGAGGCAAAACTGACTCTGTCTTAGGTGTGCTGGAGACGCATGTGTAGACCCTCAGTCACCAGATCTGGGTCACCTTCTTGGGGGCCTGTTGAACCTGTTTGTCCATGGATTTTCTGAGCCATGGGGTGGAGAAACAGATTCCCAGAATCTCTGCTTTATGACCCCCACCCCCAGTCACCATCCTGGGTCCCAAAGCACTCAGCAGCAAAGACTCCAGAGGCCCCGTAGAAGATGGGCAGTGATGGCCGAGGGCACGTGCTCTGGAGGCAGAACACTTCAGGGCTTTGATTTCTAGATGACTCTGAGGAAGCCGCAAAGGTACCTCAGTTTGCACATCTGCAAGTTGGAGCTATGGAGCTTGAAAGTGGGTGTGATTTTTTTTTTCTTTATGAAATGCTATAGAAAACTGAACAATGAAATTGAGATCAACAGTTTCTCCTCACTGGACCTTTAATTTGTGTTTATTTGGATTTCTGACATAAGGCCTTTGTACCGACATAGAAAGCGAAATGGGGCTAAGGGAGTCCTCAGGCATCTTCATATTTGGAGACTGACTCAGTGTCATGGCTGTCCATTTTCTCAATACCCTCCTTTTACTGCGTGCAGGATTCTATGCCAGCAACCAACTCTGCTAGATGTGATGTAGATCCCAACTCTGAAGGCTACATTAGAACTGGATCACAGCAAGGGGAAAGGCACCTCCTTTCAGAGACCTTATGACAGGCAAGAAAGTTGCTCTCTTAGAACAGATAAGCCACCTGATGAGGTGGTTAGGCGGTTAAGCAAGGTAATTCTGGAAAAGGATGACAAGTCAATAATGTTCAGTGTCAACATAGCTACCACCTCTACTTTCACCTTCTATTCCTCCATCTCACCTCCTCCTCCTCTAACTCCTCCTCTTCCACTTCCTCCTCTACTTTTTCCACCTCTACCTTCACCTCCCCCTCCCCCTCCTCCCTCTCCACTAGAAGGACCACCACTGTCACCCCCCCACCCTTCACCTCTACCGCCACCACCTCCAGCATTGCTCTTCTGTCTGCTCTGCTGCAAGGATCTTGGCTCACAGGATGTGCCTTGGGATTCCAGGCTAACACACAACATGGAGAGCCACTGTGCCCTGGGTTCTAGCTTGTCCTAATTCCTTCTCCTTTCTCCACTTGCTCTCTGACTTTCCCTCCTTCTGGTTACCTATCCCCTTGTAGCCCCTCTGCTGTGTCCCTTTCCTTTGCCTGCCCCGCACCCCCAGCTCTTCTGTAAATAAATGGCCCTGTCACTCCTGCTCTCTGCCGGGTTCCTGGCGAATGGAAGTGTCTTTTTGAGAAGCTTATCCTGTTTGAGCGGCTCAGGAGCAAGTCCTTTGCCCTGTCCTCTCCTTTGCTCACTTGGTTAATGATTAGTAGGGCTGCCCTCAGGCTCTGTGTGCTCCAGCCACAGCCCCCCCCTTCTGCAGCTGGGGCGGTGCCCCCCCACAGGAGGTCTGTGGCCGGATCCAGAAGGGTTGTTGGTCCAGCCCCTGGCAGCTATAGGAAGACCAGCTAGGGCTTGTCTGAAGAGAAGCTGTGCGGTTCCATTTATGATTCTTCTAAAAAAGAACTTCCCCGCGTTTATATGAGGCTCGCGCACGCATTTAACGACACTAAAGTATTTGATTATGCACATTAAGGAGAGGTCTGAGAGCTCACTGCTGTCCTTAGTTTTAAGAGGAGTTTTAACTGCCGACCATGAAAGGAACAAGACGAAAAGTGAACTGTGGCAGTCGCCCCATAACTCCTCCGCCATAACCGACTCATTTTGCTGCCCCAAGACAGGGAGTGTCCTGGGGAAGAGGCATGGTGGGGGTCTCTGCTCCCAGGTCTGCGTAGGGCAGGGAAAGCCAAACCAACCACTTCTGTAGCCTTTTCTCTTCAGTTAGCATGTAGTACAGATGCTCAGAGAACGGGACTGGTTCGAGTTGATTTGCTTTGCATCTTGCGCTGCCCTGGCCTTCTTCCCCATATGAGCATATTTATCATTGTAGACGTATCCTCCATCCTTTTTCCAGATAGAGAAACTAAGGGTTGGAAAATAAAGCGACTCACTCTAAGTTGGCCCATATGGAGAGGCTTCCTCTGAAGCTAAGTCTCTGTGATTCTAAGGTGTCCTATCTGCTGTGGGCGAGGGGTTGAGCTGAGAACGACATCCACTTGGGGCCTGGTGAGTGGAGGAAGAGGAGGAGGAGGAGGGATTAGGTATGGAGGCCAAGGTAGCAGAGACTTGCAGAGAGGAGCAACTTCCTTCCGCCCTCTGGCCGGGAGCCCCTGAGGAGGTGTGTGCATCATGCTGGAAACGGAATGGGGACAGAAAAAGCCACTTGAAATGAACTGCACCCAGACAGGCCGCCATGGTGGTGTGATTGATACTGGAGCATGTAGGTGTAATGAAACTGAGGCCGGCCTCTCCGCACCTGTGATTTATTGAGGACAAATTTAAGATGAGAAAGGGCCCCATACCAGGAGCTGCATCTTCCCCTCCTAGGGAGGATGGTCATCCATCACCAGCCATTGCAAGAGCCCCTTGCAAGCGGCTCATCAGATGAGCCAATAGTCTCTTTGTTGGGATTCCTAACAAGTGTTGGATCAGCAAAAGTCTATTTATGCTGGTGGACCTTTCAGGACCAATTTGTAGTGGGTCACCGATTCTGCTGGGGTATTATCTTCTTTACTACTCGGGCCGGTTGGGGAAGGCGGCAAAGATTAATGGTTTTGGCTGCCGGACTGGCCGGCGCAATCTACTGCTTCTGGACCAAAGATTAAGTTTTTTTGTGTTTTTTTTTTTTAACCAGAAAAGGACCTACCTTGGGTGTAAGCTGTGCTCTGGTTTACTGACTCACTGTGGAGAAAAGACTCGCGGAAAGGTAGCGGATGACTGTTTAAGGCCTGGCATCCGTGAGGTCCAGGGCAGGGAACTGGTCAATTCTGGTGTCATGGCATAAATCCTGCCAGTCCTGGGGGCGGCAGAGCTGAAGGAGTGCCTCCCCCCTTCACAGAATGTCAGAGCTTTGGGTTGTCATTCAGCACTCAGCTCTGGAACTCAGAGAGGCAGGAAAAAGCTCCCAACTTCATTTCATGTATTCAAAACTGCTATTGTGTAAAATAGTTATGGGTTTTTCCGGTTAGCTGGAGTAGTGTCTGTCTTTTCATATCTTCTGGAGGAAAAAAAATTCAGAGTAAAGAAAGTCACACGGAAGCTGACTGTACAACACGATGTGACTGCTAGTATTTTAGGTTACATTTTCATTCAGAACTTTTGCTGTATGTCTGCATCTTAGTTTGCATGACTAAATGCATACTGGATTTGATGCGTGTGTTTCTTCTATGTTGTTTTATGGTCTATTTTTACAATGAACAGTACCCCATAAGCATTTCTCCCACCTCTTTTTTTGATAATCTCTCTGTCTCTGTCTCTGTCTCTCTCTCAAGCCAGGCTTGTAACATCCCCAATGTCTGTTTTTTCATTCAGTAAAGCACTTGCTTTGTACTCTGAGCCAGTCAGCTGTGTCCCAGAGCCTAGTCAGGCTTCCTTGAAATCAAGGAATTAGGATCAGTTTCCAGGGTCACAGGTGTGCTGTTGTGGGGTGCTTCCTCATACCCATCTCTCAGGAGGGCCTAGACTGCTTCCTGCGATTTGGAAGCTAGGACCTGTCGCTCCTGACCTCTTCCATGTCTCTGTAGAACGAAGGTTCCAGAAAAGGAAACAGGTTTCTAGTTCTTCAGAAGAGGAGCCTGCTACTAGCCACGCCAGCTGGCTTCCTGCCCTCTTTTAGTTTTGGAGAGTGAATCAGAACTGGAGTCTCTCCTCTCCTCTCCCAGCACAGGTGGGGCATCGACAGACATTCCAGGCTTGGAAAACTGCAGAAAGAGCCCCAAGGACGTAGGGCCATAGCAGCCGCTTCTGGAATGTTCAGAGAGTCGCTCAGATATGGCATTGGAATGTGACAACAGAAGACTGAAAACTCTGAGCTGTTGACCTGGACGAGTCCTCTCCAAGATCTTCATTTTCTTTATCAGGAAAAACTGGGGTTTATGCTCCCCATACCTGGTCTCTTGTGCCCATTCACCACATGAGGAGATGCCAGTGTAGAGCAGTCTCAGGCCAAGCCCACTCTGCCCCAGGCCCGTTTCCTGGATGCTGGACTGACTCTAGTAGATGGATGGGCTCTAAGTGTTGGGACAACACATCTGACTGTGCGGGTCCTTTCCTTAGGAGCCTTTGTTTCGGGGCCATAAATCACTGGTCAACTGTGTGTCCCCACCATTGGCTGGGGTGTCCTGCCCCTCAGGAGAGGCGAGCCCGGCTTGTTTCCACCAGTGGTTTTATACCTCTCATGGGGAGTACTACTTACTCAGCAGTTCTCCCACTTGTTCTCTGTCCAGGGAGGCTTCCTTTCCACCCTGCCCCCAAATTAAAATTCCTGAAGGAAGTGGAGTATTTCCTGTAGATGACACGCGCCATGCTGAGATTCTATACTCATGTTAAATGATGTTTGGCAGCCTCTAGGCGTCTGTCTATGCACCACGTTTCTGTTTATGCAGGAGGACTTACTGTCTGTCCCAGGGCAATGGTTCACAGTGCCAGAAGCCCCCTTATCTGCAGGGCCCCTCCTTCATGCTTTCGTGGTTGCTCCCCTCTTTACCTTCCCCTCAATCCCTTGCTTCTGCCCCAGGACATTTGCTCTTATGGTTCCCTTTCCCTCAGTGCACTCCCATAGACTCTTCCCCAGTTCTCTGCTTAAACATCACAGAGAAAGCATCACCCGTCCTCCTGCAAGGCAGACCGAGATTGTCCCTCTACATGAGATTCCTTGGCAATATGTGGTCTTCCTTCTTCAGACATTGTGATTTGAGGAGGTGCGTTTGTGTAACTGGTGTAGTCAGGAAGCACTCGACCGTCCCCTCCACCCTATCAGTGCCACACGGCTGTGACAGAAAGCTCTGCATGTATGATATTTTCCTGGTGTCTGGCATGTTATATAGGCTCTCAATAAACAGGTGTGTTGGCTGTCCAAGTGAAAGATGGGTGGGTGAGTTGGAGAGTGACTGAGCAATGGGTGAATCCCAGGGTGGTGTGCAAAAGCTGTTTCTCCGGAGCGCCTGAGAATAGGTGAGGGACCTGCTGCTTCTTCCAGCCCAGGTGCTGCAAAGCCTTCTGGGCCCCTCCCATCTCAAGGGACCAGACTGTGTTCACCCAATGCTTCTAAAGCTGGCATTTGTAGCCTATCCTGCATGCTAATCTGACTTTGCCTTCTGCTCTCTTTTAAACATTTTATTAGTAACTTTAATGGTTTCACATTTATTTAATGAGTGCGTGTGTTCATGTGTGTGTGTTCCACAGCTTGTGTGTACAAGTCAGAGGACAACTGGTGGAGTCAATTTTGTTCTCCCACTATGTAGGTTCCACTATGAAGACTTACATCTTCAGACTTAGCAGCAAGCGCTTTTACCTGCTGAGCCATCTTGCCACCTCCTTCCTGTATTTTTGAAACATATAAAAGAAGGGAGAATTTACAAGAATTCCCCCCATTACTCTTCCCTATTTTTCCTTCGTTGTAGTATTTAAAACAAATCAGGCTACCAGCTCATTTTAGATCGAAATTCTTTAGAATAGCTAATAGATCATGTCTTAAAAAATGCAGAGTGTTAGTACAGCAGCACTGAAAACCCCAACATAACCTTAATATCATGATACAATGAACAAAATTTTATTTTCAGAGCAGTTCCTTTTATAGTGAGTACTTGGTTGGTACTCAGGTATCTCTGCTTGTTTGAAAAATAGGTGTTTGCATTTAGTCTGTTTGGGTCAGACTATTAGCAGTTGGCTGAGCGCTGGATCTCTTAGCGTTCTTTCATGGTCCTCCCATTTCTCATCACTAGTGTCAGTTTTCTCTCCGCCTATCTGTTTCTCTTTCTTTCTTTCTCCTACCATGTTTCCCCTTTCTCTTTATCTCTCTTCTGCTTTCTCTGTCTCTCTCTCCTGTTCTTTCTCTCTCTTTCCTGCCATATGTTGTCTTTATCTCTCTTATTCTCTTTCCTGCCACGTGTTCTCTTTCTCTCTCTTTCTCTCTCTCTCTCTCTCTCTCTCTCTCTCTCTCTCTCTCTCTCTCTCGATGCTCCTGGGTGGCTGTGGATCTGGTGCCCTGCAGCAAACTGTCTCACCTGGCAGGCGTGGCCAGCAGCCTCTGTGCTTCCCGGAATGAAAAGCAGTAGCTAGAACTCCGGGCCCGGGCAGAGCCCCATTCGATCTTTGGCTGGAAGCCTTAGTCAATGGTGTTGCGTTCTACTTGTCGGATCACATCCTCACGTCTAGTCGTCTCTCCTCTAACGACGTTAGGATCGATCCGTGGCTCGCCCTGCCCTTAATTAACTCTACTCCCGTCTCTGTTTCCATTGCTATATGAACTTGTTTTGCAAAACAAGTCAGTGGAGAACATTGATCATACGCAGCAGAAGTGGGAGCTGCAGGGGCTGGTAGCTGGGCAGTAGGCCCAGGTGAGAGGTTTGATCTCTCAGCTCCGCAGAGTGTTAGAACAGCAGCACAGAGAACCAAGATAGGGAAGTGCTTGGTGGGAAATCACTCACTCAATCCCATCAACGTCTGATGAAGCCGTTTAAAAAAAATTTTTTTTTAGATAAGGAAAGAAGAGAAGATACAAACAGTATAACAGCTTGTTCAAGGCCACCAAGCTCTTTCTTTTTTTGCATGTGTAGATGTGTAGGTGTGCTTATCAGAGGTCACTGAGTGTGCCTGTGGAGGCCCAAGGGTGACTTCGGGATCATCCTGGATTTTTCTGCTTCTTTAGTGCTTCACTCTGGGGTTTCCCAGGCTCTGCTTTCCTGGGCCAGAAGTACAGACTGCCAACATTTCCACCTAGCGTTTTTACGTGGGATCTGGGATCAGAACTCAGATCTTTCTGCTTGCAGGGCAAAGAGTTTAACTCTTGAGCCATCTCTTAAAGGCAGGACCAAGCTTTGAACTCAGGAATCAGATTCAGAGCTTGTACTTAGACAGTGCTGAACACCCCACAACCAGTCAAGGTTTTCTGAATCATCTCCTTCATCGTGGGTAGTTTGTTGAGCCATTACCAGGAATAGGCACCTGCTAGTCCCGCCCTGAGGTGTGCGCAGGGTGGACCAAGACAGCCCCCAGTGGCCAGAGCAGGTACTGTGCTTTTCCTCTGGGCGTACACTGGTATCCACTGATGTCCGAGCTGATAGAGGAGGTTTCTGGAGAACCTGAAGTCCCATCTTCATTCAGGTATGATTTTTATTTCTCCTTGAAAACGACTCTAGTCCCAGAGAGGTTAAGTCACGTGCCCAATATTGCACAGTAAGTTTGCTGCTGAGGCTGAGATCAGAACCCCAAATTCTTCCCCAGTCTTGCCTCTGGATCTGTGGGTCCTTCCTCCTCCTGGTGGAGTAGACCATCTCCCTGCCTCTACATCCTTGAGTCATGTCCGTGTTGACCAGCAACCCAGTGTCAGGGAGACGGTCAAATCAGCTGCCAGAGGAGTGGATTTAGCCTCAGTATCTGCCTAGCCTGTCTCGGTTTTCATCATCGAAGTGGACGTTGGAACTTGGCGCGTTCACCTCCAGGCAGTCAGACCTGACCTTGCCGGCCTCCTGGCTCGACCCTCTTCTCTAGCCTCCTCCGGGGAGAGCCAGGGGGTCAACGTGTGGCCCAAGCCCCTGCTCTGACTACAGCTCTATCTTCCAGGATCAGAGGGGTCTGCACTTTAAGAAGCCGGTAAATCTCAGTGGCAGTGTGGGCTGCTATACAGGGGCTTCGGGGGGGGGGGTACAGCCTATGAACTCAGAGGAGCTTGGTGGGGAGAGGCACCTGAGGGTTGTTCATTTAGGGGCATGGCTGGTGGTCCACAGTCTGGTTTGTCTGGTGACAAAAGCCAAGATAATAAAGGAAAGGTGGCTTTGGGTTCCCGGGGCCGCCTCTGGCGCCTAAACCTGGGGGGTTGTGTTGGCGCCTTGTGCCCTGGGCATTTGCTAATGGACTATGGCTGATCCCAGGTCTGATTGGCAGCCCGCCCTGCCGTCCTCTGGGAGATCCTGGAAACGTCTCCAATCCGGAGACACTGTCCCTTCTGGAAGCCCCCACTAGGGAAGGGGGAGGTGATGGAGTGTGAGTTGGTCCCAGGCAGGAGAGATTCTGAATCCTCCCCCCTCCCGGGTGTGAGGAGGTTTTATGCACTAAATCCTGTCTCTGTTGAGCTCCCAAACGGGGAGTTCCAACAAGCTGTCTAAATGCCAACTTCCTGCTTTCCTTCTGCCTGCCTGCCCTGCTGCCTGGGGCTGTCTGGTACCATGTCCCTCCACTCTGCCAGGATGGCTATAGGGCCAGATCAAATCACTGTGGGATGCCAGGTCACCTCAACTTCAAGAACAGGACAGGAGGAATGAGCCCTTTTGAGACCCCTCCTGAGAGCTGGTCCTTCGACGTTAACAAGGGATTCCTGGTCTAGCGCACTCACCCCACAAGCAAAATCTGGATGGGGGAGCAGAGTGTGCGGGGGCAGACTGTGAATACCAAACACAAGTCTTGGACCCACAGGGCTGGCCACAGAGAGCCACTGGAGGGTTCAAAAGGAGAGCAGAGGAGAAGTACCCCAGGCGGGCCCACAGTGAGGCAAGCTGAGAAAAAGACACCACGTAGAGCGAGCGAGCTGACCTTTTCTCTAGGACATTCAGTCTTCAGGCACTTCGCGCAGCACCCAAGTCTCCTTGGCCGCATCGCCCGAATTTTACTCGTTTACTAAAAAAGTGAGAAGAAAAAAAAAAACAAAAAACAAAAAACGGCGCTTTAGGAAACCGCTATAAATCCAGCGCTAGTCACCATGGTAACCTGATTAGCAGCTAAATTAAGTTCATGATTAAGAAGAAATAAATAAAAATAACTCTCTTCCTTGGCTGGGGCTGCCCACTGGGCCACTGGCAGCTGAGCAGATGTTGAGGCTTGGGAAAGCTGGGGAGGAAGTCTGGGCTTGGGCTCCTGCAGGGGATTATGGGGCAGGAAGGATCCGGACTTGGATCGTGGACGAACCAACCAGCCGGCCTCCTAGCACCGCCTGGGGGCGGCGGAGCCCCTGGCGGCCAGACGTGGTACTGCGGGTAATGCTTCCACAAGCCAGAGACACAATTTTCTCCGCCAGGGTCCCGTGGCCCCCAACCATGTCATTTTGGTGTCCTTGACCAGCCTTCCCGTGTGTGAGCATTCTGTCCGTGGATTGCCACTGCCAAGCTTGGAGTGGCAGGGACCTGGTAGGTTTCAGTCCTAGAGAGTCTGTGTGTAGCATAGGGCAGAGACATCATGGATGCTTTGGGGGGTGTGAGGGATTCTGGAAACGTGGATGTGGCCTACAAATTCATGGCCAAAATTGCTTAAGAGGGAACAAAGTGTTTTGTTTTCTCTTGCGATAGTTCGTTTACAGTTTCTTGTCCAGTTTGGCAGGAGAGCCCACATTATAACCAAAGGCAGAGGGAACTGGCCAGCCACATCATAGCCATATATACACAGGACTGCTCAGAGAGACAATCCTTACTTGCCAGACCAGCGCATATTGGCCAAGTCTACAGAAGGATGCCAACTTCCTCATCCATCTTATTCACCTGCCAGGGACTAGGTCCCTCCATCTTATTCACCTGCTAGGGACTAGTCCCACCCACTATGAGCCGGATCTTTTCCATCAATTAGACAATATCCTGAAGGCTTACTTAGCGCTTCACTCGATTACTAATTTCTCACAAGTATGCCCAGAACTCAGAGCCTTCAACTGTCAAGCTGACACTGGAGTTTAACTATGACATTGGGCAAGCTGGAGTGGGGGTGGGGAACTTCCTGGAAGAGGAAGAACTCATGAACAAGACAGACATGTGCACATGCTGGAGCGTGCCTACTTCCAGTGAGCATTCTGGGCCTTCTGCTTAGAGCTGGTCAGCAGGCCGACCAAATGAGTATAGTCTGGCCCCAATGAGACCTGAAGGGTCTTCTTGGGGGAGAGATGGGTATACAGAGACAAAGAAACCTCCCGAGTTTTATCTCTGGATCCCTTTTTAGCCAACGTCTCAAGCAATGGCTGGATCCAGAGCACGTGTGTGTGTATGTGCGCACGCGCATGTGTGTGCGATCTGCTCTGAGACTGGGTGTCTTTGCTACTGTGCAAACCTGGGTAGCTGGCCCACCCCAGAACTCGCCTGTCTCCGCCTCCTGTTTCTAGCAGGCTTGCTGGGATTACAGACTTTTGCACTGCTTGAGATCTGGGAATCTGGACCCAGGTGGTTAGGATTGTGTGGTAATACCCAGTTACCCAGTTTCGAATTCACTCTAGCTAGCTGTGGCTTCTGGCAAGTGGTTGAACTTGTATGTGCCTCAGACTTTTGCCTGTCCAGTGAGGGGGACCGTGACACTGGTACTTATCCAAGAGGATTATGGGAGACAAGAAACACCCACTGCAGCTCAGTCCCTCACCACAAACAGGCCCACTGCTGTTAAGATCACTATCCTGGGAAGTCCACCTTGAGGGGGTTGAGGGTGGGCGCGTGGCCACTCAGTGCCTGGGTGAGGTCTCTCTTTCCAGAGACAGTCCCTGCCAGGACTTCACTTCCCGTTGCTCCCAACCCACAGAGCCCCAGTCTTCCCTAGACACGAGACTCTTAAGGGCCACGTTTGCTCAGGGATCACCTGGGAGTCTTTCGTATTTTCCCCAGCACTTCCTACAGCCAGAGCCCCTTCCTTTCCAAGTCCTCCCTCTCCTTCCTGTTCCTTATGTGGGTGTCTGTGGTCTTCCCCCCCCCCATCTTTCCCAGCTAGCACTTCCCTAGTACATTTCTGGCAGAGCAAGTCATTATTCTGGCTTTTACCTCTTAGAAAACAGAAAACAACTCAGAGTGTCTAAGAGGGAAGTCCCACAGTTGAGGACTGAGAATTGGCAGTGGATGCTTATAGGCGGGCGTTGGCCTTTTCCTATGAGGTTGAGAAAGAAGCGTCTGTCTCTCCCTGGTCCTGTTCCAAGGTGTGGACCTGCATGTGTTGCCTGTGTCCACAGAGTCCTGAAGGTGCAATGATTACTACTTTAAAAAAGATATTTTATTCCTTTGCATTAGCAAAGACAAAAAATACCCCTACTTACTGGCCAGTCCATTCCGTGCTTATCCCTGCAAACACCTATGAGCACCACAGAAACGCCATCAAAACTCACACAAAACTGACCCCTGCTGGGATCGTGTATCTACCTTAAGTTTTTCTTTGGGGCGATTTTATTTTCTTTCTCTGGTGTTTGGAATTGCATCCTCTTGGGTCACTGAGGCCTTGTGGCCCTGTGTTTGTGACAGAGATATGTGTCTTCAGTCACAGGAGGGGGGCAGCAGCCTTGCTTCAGGTCCTTCTGCCTGGTCTTTGCTGAGCTGTCTGGGTGGCGTCTGTAGGCTGAGAGGGACCCAGGCAGGCTGCTCGTTTGGGGTTTCAGAGTCCTCCCCTCCTCCCTCTCTCTCTTCCTTTGAGACCGTCTCCCCCTCCCCTAATCTCCCCCTTCTTGCTTGGGCGGGGGAAATCGGGGAGGCTGCAAACCCAACCCTTACATCAAAAGGGAACTTGAAAAATACTTGGAGCAAAATTTGCTAAGTGTGCATCCTTGCTCCGAGCCGGGCCGATATTAAATCAGGAAATGGCACTGAACAGCCGCTCCAAACACAGAAACAGCGATTGTCAACATAGAGACCCAAAGCAATCTCTAACAGGCAGAGGTGAAAGGGACCCGGGGTGGGAGGTGGGGGGAGAGAGGCCAAAATGGGGGGAAGGGCTGAAGCCCAGGCAAGGGTTCCTGAGCTGATCTTGTTTAGCTGTCTCTCTATCAGCATGGAGTTGGATTCTTAGTTCTTGACATTGAGAGATGGAAGAAAATGAAGTATAGGGGCCTCCTTTTCCTTTCCATAAATATTTGCTGAGCACCAACTATGTGTCTGCACCTACTATGTGCGTCCCAGTGGATCACAAGCATGCCTGCCCAGTGGGGATGCTTTCCTGGTCTTTGGGACAGAGCTCCATTGTTTTTATTGTGTTCCCTCAAGTGTTAGCTGCTGTAGAAATCTGTAGCTCTGCCACCCCTCATCTTTCCCTTCTCCTCTCCTTCTTCTCCCCTCCCCCTGCTCCCTGGAGCAGCCCTTGGGGGCCCTTGGGGGCTGAAAGGCCTAGCCTTTGCTTGGATTCCTTTGACCACTGCATCTCCAGACATCTGCATTTTTGACTCAGCCTTCAAAGCCTCAGGCATCTCTGCAATCGTACCTCCCACTACTATGTCCCCCTTGTCCAATAGTCATTTGCTCAGGACCCACCAGCCTTGTGGTCACACTGACCCTGTAGCCCCTTTTCTGCTACAGTGCTGCAATTTCCTGCATGGAGCTCTCTTCTCCCGGTAGCACGTATAGAGTGGACATAAAATAATAATAATAAAAACAACTTGATAAACATCCATTGTTGATGGATTAGCTTCCTAGGTTCCAGATGGGAAATTACATAGGCGCAACCTTGTCAGAGGCTAATTTGACAGTATTAACACTGATAATGTGCGTATCAGTCAACTTAGGAGCTCTTCTGCTGGCTCTGAAGAGGGGCGCCTGCCTCAAGGAGCAAGCAGAGGCTGTCAGCTGTGGCATTGCTTGCAACAGGGGAAGCTTAGAAATGGCTTAGATGTCCATCAATATGGGACTGGATTTCAAACAAACACCCGACATGCTGTCTGTTGGATAGGACGGGGCAAATCTGTTAAAATGAAAGGAGGAGACCTGTGTGTCCAACTCAAGGTTGCTGAGTGGCAATGAAAAGCTGGCTGTAGCTCTAGACACAGATGCGGCTCACTCGGCCGCATTTTTTATTCTGAGAGACTGGCGATGTGCGTCTGTCTCCTGGATTTCATTTTGTAAAGAAAGGAAAGGAGGGAACTGGAGTGGCCACAGCAGCAGTGACTGGAGAGCAGTGCCCAGGGGGATCATTCCATCAGCCCCAGGCGGAGAATGATGCTCATTTCCTGGGTGCCTAAATGTTGGCTCCCCAGACTGGGTTGAGCAAGAAGTGGGGCTCTGAAAGGGCATCCAGGCAAAGGAGGAAGAAACCAAGAAGGCTAGTAATGATCCTTGCTCCTTGAGTTAGCCCTGGGTTTGAGAGGAGGCAGGAGTGGGACTTGATCCAGCAATGAATGCTAGTGAGGGACGACAAGATACTGCAGCAGATTGTGTTGTATAGTATGTATAGTGTGTGTAGCATATATAGTTGTGTGTATGTATAGTGTGTGTAGCATATATAATGTGTGTATGGCATGTATAATGTGTGTGTGGCATGTATAGCACATGCGTGCTCGTGCGCATACACACACACACATGCACACACACACACACTTGCATGAGTGCAAAAGAGGCCTGAACACTTTGAGACACTGCATGGTAAGGAGGCCTCTAAGTTTGTCTGGTTGGTGACTTCATTCATTCACTCCCTCATTCATTCACCCCTTATCCGTGATGGAATCCCTCCTGCTTGGGACACTGGGGACCTGTCCTCTAGGAGCTCAAGGCCGTGCTGTTTAGTTTTTCAGACTCTGTGTGCAATAATTACCTAGGAAACGAACTGAAATGGAATCTCCTGGCCCTACAGGGCTAGGAACCAGACTCTCACCCGGGAATCTGTGCTGTGCTTTCAATCCCTTTTCTTGAGTGAAAAACATTTGGAGTAGCTGATCAAACTATCATCTTTGAACTCCCGGTGTTAAACTGAAGGTCACCTTGTTCCAGCAGGAAGGAGGAAAGGATAGAGGTGTAAGCCTTCCATTATGACATCCTGGTGTGTAGTTTTCATAGGATGACAAGACTCCCCTCCCCTTTGAAAGACAAACAATTGACTGATTCTAGGCAAGGGTTGGTGTCATGAGCAAAGGCCCCATGACAGAACACAGTTTAGTCTGTGGAAGGATTTAAAGAATCAGTGTGTCTGAAGCATTACTAGGCGAGAATAAATACAAGTATGATGAGGTGGGAGAAGTTGTTCAGTGCAGCTCCTTCAGGCCCGTAGGTTATGTTAAGATGTGCAATTCTTTTCTAATTTCCTACTTTTAAGTGAGGGGATGAAGGGGTAGAGATAGAGAGATCCATTCTATAGGCTAATGTAATATTATGACTGGCTCCACATAAAACACAAAGCATGAGACCCTCATAAAGCCTCTGTTGCCACCTAAGCCACAGAGAAGGGTGGATTGGAGGAACCAGGGGGCCCCCAAGGCAGAGGGAAACAGCTGTGATGGTGGGACTTTGGGAGGTGGCAGCTAGGCTGAAAGATGAGGATTCAGAATCTCCAATGGTGGCCTTGTCAGTTGCTAGGTGATATCTCACCTAAGTGTGGCTTTGAGCTGTGTCAGCTTCCTGTCACCAAGGAGCTGTCACCCCCTCCCTTTCTTCTCCACCCTCCTCTCTTTTTTCCCTTCCTCTCCTCTTCCTTTTCTTTTCCCTTTCCACTGCTTCTATATTGGAGAGATAGAATAATTGGTGTTGAAGCTCAAACATAAGCCAGAGAGACAGGACCAGGGATCAAGGGCAAAAATCAGTGCCTGGGCTCTGAGCTAAAAAATCAGAGGTCGGTTGAGGTCAAGGGGGGAAAACAGGAAACTCTGCAAATGCTTTCAGCTGTAAAAAAAACTTACACCCTGCTTTGGTTTCTGGTCAGCCCCACACAGTCATGGAGGAGAAAGGATGCTTATGGTGTCCATGAGAATTAAACACTTCCCTTAGAATTAGGAAGAGCCTATCAGTGACTTGGGTGGTCTTGGGTTCCACAAAAGAGCTGGTAACCTCTATCCAGACAGCAGCTGGAGAAGACTGGCGCAGACCACCTGCAGCCCACACCTCATAGGGTTTTGAGTCCTGGAATTGGGGCCAGAAGTTCCATGTCACAGAAAGCTCTTAGGACACGGTGGCATAACCCCCATCTCCCTACTTGTAAAGTAGTAACACCAATAGATGAGGCCTGTGGGAGTTGTGAGAATGGAGAGGCAAAGTGAATAATAAAGGACCTTGCAAATTCCTGTACGAAGGGAAGTGACTATGGTGGAAAATCAGCGCCTCTCTCTGAAGCCATTGTGCCCAGCGGTTACTGCTCAAGAGCTGCGTGCAAAATCTAAAACTTTCTCCCAGTCGCATTAACATAAAGTCAGTATTAACAAATCTTCGCAGCCCCTGTAACTTTAGCCGCTGCAAGATCAGATCACCAGAACCCTCAATCACCTTTTTGGAAATGCTGGTTTAGAATCCCATGGTGGTTGGGTGAGGCAGGGCAAAGTGGAAGCCCCAGCCGCCTTTGGGAGGGAGAAAGAGGAAGAAGAGCAGAAAACTCCTGCTTCTCAGAAGCCATGAACTTCCTGACAGTGCAAGCTAACAAGAGAAGAGCTTCCGGCTGGGTCCTGTGGGAAAGGCTTCTTGCAAGAGACAGGTGATTCCACACTTAGACGGTCCTGGGGAACGAAGGTCCTGGGACCCGTGGGATCAATAGCTCGTGCTGGGCAAGCTTTCCAGCCTTTGCATCCAGAGTGCTGCAGTTCCCCCACCCAACACGCATAAACACACACACACACACACACACACACACACACACACACACACACACACACACACTCCTTCCTTGCGCTCACTTCTACGTGCACCAGCCGCCTACGGCTCAGCTGAACACCTGCTAGCCTTCCGAGAAGCCTCCGAGAACGGCGCGCCCTGGGGCTGCACGCAGGTGCCGAGGCGCCGCCCTTGTCTGGAGTGAGGGAGGAAAGTACCGCCCGACCCAGCCCAGCCTCGGTCAGGTCACCCGGTCGGCGGGACAGGAGTGGCTGGAGATGAGGGGCACCGCCGGGAATCTCATGCTTATACGCTGTCGGCGGGTTAGAGGTCTTTTAGGGAGGCACATCTTCTGCCACAACTAACCAGAGTGTCCGGAAGTCCTCCGGTCCTGCACGTCTTTCTATCACTGCCTGTGGCTAAAAAGTCTTGGGACGAATGATCTACAGCTCAACTTGAGGTGGGCAAGGATCGGGGTTCGACTGAACTAAGTTTGGGAGCCTAGATGCCCGCTGTTCACTAGAGGGGCTCTGGCGGCCGCCAATCCCCCAGGCGTTTGGCTCTCCGGGCTCGAGACTGCCCGCTCAGCTCCTGGGTCTCCCGGCCTCCTCCCTCTAGCTTCTCCGACTCGCCCCGTCTCCCACCTTCCTTTCTGGTTCTTACAGCGAACTGGACTCCCAGTCAGCGGGCGCACTGTACCTCTCCATCCCGCTTGTTTTTTAGGGCTGAGTTGTAGCTCCCGGTCCCATAGGAACCCCGCGTGCGTATTCGGAGCCCGCGGTGATTGTCCCCGAGAGAAAGGTCATTAGCCTCAAGTGTTCGCGGCCCTATAGATTTGGGGGAACTGGGCCGTGGGGTCAGATGGGCTGTTAGCAACGGGTGTTCGCTTTGGGGCACCCAGAACCTGGGAGGAGTAGTCTCTCTCTCTTTCTCTCTCTCTCTCTCTCTCTCTCTCTCTCTCTCTCTCTGGATGGGGGAAAGGGAGGGGCTAGTTGGGGCACAAGTGGTGAGGTGAATCTAGGGACTGACAGAGATATCTTCGTGGAAGCCCAGAGGAAGGGAGTGACCACGACCTAAACAGAGCCGACCACAGGGACAAAGGCCTGGAAGTGGGGGTCAATCACTGGTTTGGGGCCACAGGCGAGTCCTCAAAGACCCAGATCCTTGTGACATGGGTTCCAGTCTTCCATGCGGACGGTTAGGCAGACCCAAGGACACCCAGTTGAGAGCGAGCACATATGCCACTATGTTCCTTGGTACCCGATGGGGGAACACTCTGGAAGCGCGGGGCTCAGAAGACAGACGGGGGAGCTACCCTCTAGCGTCCAGTGGATATTAGAAGAGTCATGGTGTGTTGGTTCAGGTTGGTGCCGAGGTCTGCAGAGACCCGAGAGTGGAGGCCCAGGGTGGCCTTGGAACGTTCCCCACTGTGCAGAAATCGGAACGCGCGCTCGCCACGTGCATCCAGGAAAGGGAAACTTACAGAGCGGATTCGTGTCCTTAGAGCCCAGCATCGGGCCAGGAAGGCGCCCCGGAACGGTCCCAGGCTTTTCGCCTGGGCGGCGGAAACATCTCTGAGAAGGCGACGCTTCTTAAAGAGGGTTGACGAGATTCTCCCGACAGTGCATAGATCTAAAGCGATTAGTCCAAGTTTTAGTTAAAATACGTTCCCTGAGTTAAAAAAATTAGGTGACCAAGACCACGCCCTACCCCACCTTCCCCAAAGACTCAAAAGAAAAAAAAGGTTTCAGATTTATTGGAGGTGATTTTTTTGTCCCTTTCTAACAGTTTTTCTTTTTTTTTTTTTTAAGTCTGGTTGCGATTTCGCTAACACCGGCCATTGGCTCCCTGCACGCGGGGTCAGTTGGGCCGGTCCGGCGCGGAGCGCAGGGGGTGAACACGACTCACCCAGCGATCGGTCCCGCCGCACTCTACGCGTTCGAACAGCGGAAGGCGACGCGGGAGGCGGGTCCGGTCTCCGGATCCAGCGAATTCGCGGTTTTCTTTGCTCTGAGCGTCCGGGTCGGGGGTCTTAAGGAAGTCCCACGTCTCAGATTATCCTGACCAAGGACAGAGGAGGGTGCACGGGGCCCAAGAGCCAAATCTGAGCGCCGGGTGCGTTGCGTTCGCGCTTTCCCATCTGCGCTCCTGAGGACGCTTCTCACCCGATTGTCCCGAGCCCTTTCCTTGCGACGTCCTCACTTTAGGCTCCCGGACCCTCCCCAGCTCCGGACCCTCCCTACCTGGGAGCAGCCTATCAATACCCCGAAGTCCAGGGCCAGAGATTTCAGCGAGGGCGACCGGCCTGGGACGCGTGGCTGAGTTCGAAGATAGAATTGGAGGACCCATGCGCAGTTCCAGGGGAACGAGTTCTAGATTCTCGTGCACACACAGCCGGCCTCCCAGGGCCGACTTGATTGGGTCTAGTAGAGAGACCCACTTGGGTCCAAGGCGCCGTCCAAGCCTTTAGGTTACCGGCCGGGCGGTTTGGGGCGCCTTTGCGGACCGTGGCCACTTGGGGTCGCACTTTATGCCTATTTGAACCTCTCCGCGGCACGCAGAAGCCGGGATCAGCTTAATCCTTACAAAAACGTTCAGACAAAAAAAAAAAAAAAAAAAAAAAAAAAAGAGTCGGTTCCCCAGCAGCCTAGAGCCCTTCGGTGCACCTCCCGCTGCTGGCTTCGGCCCTGAACCCCAAATCGCTCAGGTCCGTGCATCTGACCGGCCGAAGGGATTCCGAGCCTCTGGGACATTTTTTTTTTTTTCCGCGGTTACCTTTATCGGGTGCATTAGGGGGTGGGTGAGTGCGAGGAACCGCGAAGCCACCGGAGTCGTGTCTCAGAGCGCGGTCCGTCACTGAACCCGCCGGGAGGGGGCCGCTTGTTTTGGCCCGAGGAAGCTCTCCGGGGGGTTGAGTTAGATCTGAGCACAACTCTTGGAACCCCAACAACACAAAAGTACGTGCAAACCTTTAGAAACACAGGCACGCACCGGGTACATTCTCTCGGCCCGCGGCTGCGAGGACACACCGAGCGTCGCCCACTGGGCGGGGGCCGCTTGGGAACAAAGGGCCCGGGAAGCGCCATCCCCCGCGCTCATCCCGAGCCTCTTAGAGGGTGACAAGGGTTGGGGGCGGGCTAGGGGCGGGAGTGCAAAGGGTATGGGGGAGAAGTGAGCGAGCGGGAGAGGAGGGTGGTGGAAGCGGCGACTTAGTCCAGAAGTGGGGTGAACAGCGGAGGAGAGCTCGTTGGGGACCCGGTCCCGGAGGCTGTGGGGGGCTGGGCGCAGGCCGGGCGTCCCACTCGGTTCCAGCCTTCTCCCAGGCCTCGGCGGTTCCTCCCGCGGCTCCGGCCGCCAGTCAGCTGATGCGGGGGGCGGGGGAGCTGTCAGGCACGCCCCGCCCAGCGCCGCTGGGCCGCGGGGGCCGCGCAGCCATTGGCCAGCACGCCGGGCCGCCCGGGCCCCCGCACCCCTGTGACATCAGGAAGGCCATAAAAGGCGGCGGCGGCGCCGAATCCTGCACAGCTGCACGGCCGGGCTGCGAGCGGCTGCTAGCGAGAAAGCCCTAGAGCCAGACAGCCGGAGAGCGAGCGGCGGGCGCTCGCCCCGCGCCTCCCCTCCGCCCCATCGCGCACCTCGCGCACCGCGCCTGCTTCTCCACCCCGCCTGACTTGACCCCCTAATCGGTTCCCGGCGCGGCCACAGCCCCGAGCTCTAGGGGGGAGGCCAGCGCAGGCAGACTCGGGACTCTCCAGCGCGCCGCCGCGTCCCCAGACAAAGGCTTGGCCGGCGGCCCCGGCCCGCTGCGCCCTCGGCTCCCCGCCTCCCGGTTGCCGCTCTTCGCCCCCGCGCTTGGCTCGGCTCGCCCCGGCCGGCCGCAAAGTTTCCCCCGCGGCAGCGGCGGCTGAGCCTCGCGTCGGCGATGGCCGCGGAGCTGAGCATGGGGCCAGAGCTGCCCACCAGCCCGCTGGCCATGGAGTATGTGAACGACTTCGACCTGCTCAAGTTCGACGTGAAGAAGGAGCCGCTGGGGCGCGCGGAGCGTCCGGGCCGGCCCTGCACGCGCCTGCAGCCCGCCGGCTCGGTGTCCTCTACCCCGCTCAGCACGCCGTGCAGCTCGGTGCCTTCTTCGCCCAGCTTCAGTCCGACCGAACAGAAGACCCACCTGGAGGACCTGTACTGGATGGCGAGCAACTACCAGCAGATGAACCCGGAGGCGCTCAACCTGACGCCCGAGGACGCGGTGGAGGCGCTCATCGGCTCGCACCCGGTGCCCCAGCCGCTGCAGAGCTTCGACGGCTTCCGTGGCGCGCACCACCACCACCACCACCACCACCCGCACCCGCACCACGGCTACCCGGGCGCCGGCGTGGCCCACGAGGAGCTGGGTCCGCACGCGCACCCGCACCATCACCACCATCACCAAGCGTCGCCGCCGCCGTCCAGCGCGGCCAGTCCGGCGCAACAACTGCCCACCAGTCACCCGGGGCCCGGGCCGCACGCCTCGGCCGCGGCCACGGCGGCGGGGGCCAACGGCAGCGTGGAGGACCGCTTCTCCGACGATCAGCTGGTGTCCATGTCCGTGCGTGAGCTGAACCGCCATCTACGGGGCTTCACCAAGGACGAGGTGATCCGCCTGAAGCAGAAGCGACGGACCCTGAAGAATCGGGGCTACGCCCAGTCGTGCAGGTACAAACGCGTCCAGCAGAAGCACCACCTGGAGAACGAGAAGACGCAGCTCATTCAGCAGGTGGAGCAACTGAAGCAGGAGGTGTCTCGGCTGGCCCGCGAGAGAGACGCCTACAAGGTCAAGTGCGAGAAACTCGCCAACTCCGGCTTCAGGGAGGCGGGCTCCACCAGCGACAGCCCCTCCTCTCCCGAGTTCTTTCTGTGAGTCGTGGCGGGCCCCCCACCCCCTCCCATCCCGCGCCCTGGCCCTGACCCGGACTCCCTGTCCCGTGTCCCCAAGCCCCGGACTCCCTGTCCCTGCCATCGCCCCAGCCTTGACCTATGTGACTCCGGCCAGAGGGAGGAAGGACGCGCGGGCCGCGGGGCGACCGGGCGGGAGCGCGGGCGGGCAAGGGGACCTTGGCTAAGGCAAGAGGAGCACACGCCAGCGCCGCCTCCTAGACTCCGGGCAGAGCCAGAGACCAGAGGGGGGAGATGGGGGCGGGAGGTCCCCCAGCAACTTTCTTTGCGGGCTGGAAGGCCTCGAGGCATTCCAAGGAGTCGCCAAGGCCGTCCGGAGACTCCTGGCTCTGTGAACTTTGTGGGTGCCAGAGCGCTGCTTTGCAGTCCAGAGCTCCGTGCGCCCCAGGAAGAGAGAGCAGAGGAGGAGCGGGAGCCCGAGGTTCCCGCAAGCTTCAGGCGAGGCTGAGGAGAGGAAGAACAGACGGACCCGTCTGTCCAGAGGCCCCCCCACGCACCCCCGGAGAACACTGGCTCTTAGCCGGGATAACGCGGGCCTCAGTTAGGACGTTCGGCACCCGCAAATCTCATCAGTTTTATTGCCTGCTCAATTATATAGAAAAATACGAAAATCTGCATTAAAAATATTAATCCTGCATGCTGGACATGTATGGTAATAATTTCTATTTTGTACCATTTTTTTTTCTTGTTTAACTTTAGCATGTTGTCGATCATGGCCCCCTTGTTTCTTTGGGTGAGAAGGGTTCGCAGTTCTGAGAAACTCCTGCGGCTTCCAAGGGAGTTTCAGTGGCCCGCCGGCTTGTAAATACTGGCTGGGCCAAACCCCATTGAGTACGTGTAGCAAGCTGAGTGTCTTTGTTTGGGTTTATTATTACGACATTTTTGTTTGAATTAAAAGGAAAAAAAAGAAACATTCTGGGCATTTAGCATCACACAACTTTGTCCTGGGGTGCCCTTGGAAGTGACAGGTTTTCTTCCCTTCCTGGTTCCTTCCGTAGTCTATTCTCTTTTCCTTCCGACTTCGGTTTTTAATTTGGGGGGGGGCGGTGGTGGAAAGAGGCAGGGGGAAATATCAGTAAAAGACGGCTGTAGAGTTCCACACCAGAAAGGGGGAGGACTTGTCTTCCATCCTTGCCTAGTCCTGTGGCCAAACTGAAACCCCTAATAAAAAGAAAAGAAAGCGTACCCTCTTCTCTGCTTTGCATCAAGAGAAACCCCAGGACCCCTTTGCAGTCCAAGAAGGCTTTAATTGCCTGGAGCCCCAGCGCTTAAGGTAAAACCTTCATCCTCTTGATGGTGACCAGCACTTCATCAAACCAACTGCCCCTGCTCAGAATGTGCCAGAAACCCAAACATTGGCAAGTAATTCTGCAACTTTCGAGTGCGCTCTTTAGACCAAGGCACTCTTTTCCTGCTTTTGAGACAGCGGGAAGCGTTTACCAGTGGTGTCTCTCCCTCCCCCTTCGGTTGTACAGTAGTTCTAGGGAAGGTCTGGGTGTTTTTCTTTATTATTTCTTTTATTTCTGCAGGTCAGTAAAAAGAATTTAAGTTGCACTGACAAAATAAAAAAAAAAACCAAAATGAAAGTGTATTTTTTAGTTCCCATTTGCAATTGCTGGCGCTGCTGGCTGGATGCATTTATTTTTTGAGTTTGTATTAGTTGATAAATTAACAGTAATAACAAGATTGTATGAACCGCATGGTGCTTGCAGTTTTAAATATTGTGGATATTCGTCCTGCATCAGAAACAAGCTTTGGTTTTTACCGATTCAACTGTGTTGAAATCAAATTTGCCGCAAACAGAAATTGTTTTTATTTCATGTAAAATAAGGGATCAATTTCAAACCCTGCTTATGATATGAAAATATTAAAACCTAGTATATTGTAGTTTTAATTCAGACTGGTTTCTGTTTTTTGGTTATTAAAATGGTTTCCTATTTTGCTTATTAAAACCATGGAAATGGTGTTTATTTAGAGGACTCCGTGTTTGCATGACATTAACTCTTTTGCTTTTTCAAGAATTGTACCAAGTTTGGAGCATTCTCTGGTGTGGAACCACAAGCCCAATGCGGCCGGATGGCACCCTCAGTGTGTATTTGTGAGCCTCAAATATATTCTCTGCTTCTCACTTTAGGTGCATATCCCAATCAAGAAGTCTGTCTGTGAGTCAAGAGAGCACAGGTCTGAAAGACACAGGTCATTTCTTCGATGATTTCAGTCTCAGTGACCAGGACTGGCCAGCTAGCCCACCTGCCCTGAGATAGCAGAGACCAAGAAGCCAAGAGTTGCCACCAGATGGGGGAAAGCCAAGTCTTTGGGGCGATCATGTCCAGCTAGTCTGCAACTCTTGCCTTTCTGTCTAGTTTCAGGTCTCTTGATTTTCTTCTGTCCTTCAAGAACACCAGAGCCACTTAGACTCAGGCCCCCAATCTGAGTGGAGACCTGTCCCCCACTTTCCCCCCCGCTGAAGAAAGCAGGTGAAACCTGGCCTTAGATCTTAGGGTGTAAGATCTTCCTGGCAGGAATCCCCTCCTCTGGGAGTTATTTTTTCTTGGGGTAGTATTCTCAGAGCACTCGGGTCCCCAGGTCTGTGGAAGGGCACTGCAAGGCGACTTGGATTTCAGAAGTTCCTCAAATTAGGGGGTGGAAAGGCTTAGATCATTCTGGTGCCACAGCTCCAACTGGGCCCTTAAGACTATGGAGGGCAGTGACCCCAGATCCTTTCCTGAAACAGTCCCCACCTGGATAGCCCCAAACTCCTGCCACTCACCTTGGAATCCTCACTGGGATACAGGCTTGGTCTTAGATACCTCAGGAAGGTGGAGTGGAACTTCTGAACCTTCGAAGAGGTTTGCCATCTTGGAAGTAGTTGACTCTGGTCACTTTCAGTCTTCGTGGAGACTCGGTATTCACCCCAAAGTCCTCTGGCCCATAGTGCCTAGCAAGAAATCTCAGGACCTACATGGGGAAGTGCAGTGAGCCCAAGTGGTGCTGCCCCAGCCGGGAACCTGTGCAAGGCAGCATGCCCAGGAGAGGAAAGAGGGTGAAGCTGCTGGGGAACAGATTTTGGCCTGGATCTCCTGAGACCGGGCTCTTGATTAGGGTCTAGGGAAGCCACCCGGGGGCTCAAAATGTGAAACAATGAACAGGAATAACACAGTGTGCCTAGACACGGTGCTTCAGCATTGTTTAGCCGGAGAGCAGCTCAGGAACTCAATTCCCAAGCTCATCCCAGTGTGTCCCGGAAGGATTTGGCCACTGTCTGGGAAGGGAAGCCAGTAAGAGCCCGTTTCGTTGTAACTGTTGGCTGTCTCCAGGGTTGGTAACTTTGCCTGCATTGCGCCCTGCAGGACTGGTAATTGAGTGTGCAAGCATCTTTCTGTGCAGCTGTATCCCCTTTAGGGAGAAAAGTCTACCAGGGTCCCGTGGGGCGTCTGAAGGGGCTCCGTGGTGTGACTTGCGGTGACCGATGGAGCTGGGGATGCCAGGTCCTTTCGAAGTCACCGCAGCAGACAGGCATTGTGTAATCACCTAGATTTTTCAGAAAAGGTTCCGCTATAGGTGGCTCTGGCCTTACTTAGAGCACAGTGACACTTAGACGAAGGAACCTAGAAGGGACACTATCATGGTGCCTCCAGAAAAGACGAGGTGTTGCAGCCGGTGCAGAGTGACCAACTGTGCCTGGGAGAAGACAGCCAGGACACAGTCCTAGTGACACACTAGGGGACAGAGATCACCCCGACACCCACATGTACCCACACAAGCACTCGAAGTCCCAGAGCTAATCCATACGCTGAGCACTAACCGGCCCCGGGCACACATGGGCAACAGCTGGGCAGAGCCGGCTGCAACCGCCCGTTTGGAAGAGACCCGGGTGTGCGGAGACAGGAGGCAAACCCGGGCGGCGGCTCCACTCCGCAGCAGCCTGTCGCCCCTGCCCGCCCACCCGGATGCCCATAAGATCGGGAAAACTGCACTGGGTCGCCAGGACCTTCGGCGCCTCGCATCGGGGCAGCGCTCCGAAACTTCCACCCTCGGGTTCTGTCTCCATCTCTCCCAGAGGCTCCGGGACACCTCGGGCTCTTCCACATCTCCGGAGGTAGGGCGGGGGCGAGAGAAATCGTCCCAGCACCGAAATCTTCCAGGCCAGCACTGATCCCACGTAGACAGGCTGGCGCCTGCAGCCAGAGACGCACGCAGAGGCAGACGCACACACAGAGACGCCGGGACGCTCACAGCGGCACCCGCAGGTCTCTGGGCTGGGACTCCGACCCGGGATCCTGTCCCTGGGGTCACTGTTTCTACCTCCAGCCATCAGGGTGGCAGGGCAGGAACGGCACTGGGATGGTTTCTGCACAGTCTGGTGTGTGTGGGAGTCATGCCTAATGCCCACTTTCCTTAATGTCCTGATGCCTGCCTCCCTCCCTCCGTCCCTCTCTCCTTCCCTCTCTCCCTCCCTCCTTTCCTCCCTCCCTCCCTCCCTTCCTTCTTTCTTCCCTCCCTCTCTCCTTTCTTCCCTCTTTTTCTCTTTGTCCCTCTCTCTTTCCTTAGTACTCTTCTCCCACTTCCACCCCGGGTCTCTTTCAGAACACTTTCCTCTGTTTTTTTCCTGTCAGGCAGCATGACATCTCAGCAGCGGCACAACAGAGCTGTGCACAGCTTTGCTCCAGGTCTGGACTCCAGCAGGCAAGTTCTTCAGACTTCCACTCCCCTAGGGCTCACTAAGGTTGGCTGGGGACTAACTAGAGTAGTCCCAAGTAAGGTGGGTGCTCCCAGGCTGCCCCCACTCACGCATCCCCACAGTTCCATTCACTTTTGTGTGGAAGGACCTTGGAAACTCTACAGTTTCAAGTCTGGGGCGGAGACGATTCCTTTGCAGGCTTTCAAATGCAAAACCCGCACAAATACCTAGGTCCTTCCTTTTTTTTTGCCTTTCTGAAAAGAAAAGCACCCCCCCCACACACACACACTGACTTCTTGCATAACCGTCACCCTTCCCTCCACCTCCCTGCCTGCAGTCTGAAGGTCTGGCCTCTCAATGAAGAGATAGCTTAAATTTATTAAATAAGGAACCCTTCTCCCCTCACCAAAATAAGGCTTTTTGATGGCACAACCAGTAGGCAGCTTCTCTCCAGCGGCTGCCCCCAGGAGAAGAGAAATCAGTTTGACTAAAGAGTTACTTGGTGCTGCTGGCTAGCACTAGTGCTGGGAAGGCAATTCAGATGCAGTGAAGGGCGGGCCCGTGGCTTTGAAGCACCCAGTCCAGAGTGGCCTGCTACCCACTGCAACTGCAGGCCGGGGCTTTCCTGGATCAGACGTCTAGTCCTTTTTGAGAGAAGGCAGCAGTAGTGGCTGCTGGTAGGATTTCCTCCTTCCCACAGTTCCTGACCGGGTGCCGTGTCTTTCAGCTGCAGAGCAACTACGCATCCCCTGTCCCAGCTCCTCAGCATCCCGTACATCTTCCCACTGGGCACCTAACAACCATCCCTTGTTCTGCACGAACCCCACGTCTTCCATCTCTTAATAGTCCTCTCCCTGTTCTCCTACACGTGTTCTCTTAAATGTTGCATTTAGATTAAGAAGATCAGAGCTAACTGTTCTCGCTTGGAAGAAATTAGCTATCAGAGAAAAGTTGTGGCTCCAATACAGAAAGCCACCTAAATTAATAATAAGGATTTGTTTCGAAGCCACGTTCAGTTTCGGCAGCCCCTCGGCGTTCTTTGCATGTGAAGTTACTTTTATGTAAAACGGCAGCCGTTCATTACATATTCTGTTTTATTTGTCTCAAAAAAAAAATTGGATGCTGTCTTTGGGCTGGAGGGGGTGGCTAGAGAGGCAGTGGGGAGAGGCTTGGAACTTTCTGGAAGCAGCAAGCTACTTTGGGCGTGAAAGGCACATAAGGTTCAGGAATCCAGGATCTGTATTCTTCTGCTTTCCTTTTGGAACTCCGTGCATCTTATCCGAGCTTGGTTGGAGTTCCTCCGCTAAGTGCACAGGGGTGGGTGGACACTAGAGGGGGCCCATTTCAGGGTTTAGGTCGTGAGGTGGTCACTGGTTGCTGCCTGTGATACCATCAGATTCAGGAACTGAAGCTGCACTTGGCTTGCACTTCCATTTTCCTTGTTTCTGTCGTCTTTGCTGTCCCGAGTCTGATTTCCCTGAGCCCTCCTTAGATTAAGCTCTGCTTGCCTGGAATGACAGAACAGGGCTGCCCTTCAGCATACAGGCCTGTCTCTGCCCTTGCCTCAACCTCCCCCGCTTCCCCGGAACTGCAGAGCCTGCTTCACAAGTCCGTTTCCTCAGGCCACAGGAAGAGACGGGCTCAGCACGGAGTCAGTCCCCAGGCACATCACTTAACTTTGGAGTGTGGGCTGCTGTTATCCACAGATCAAGGGGGCAGAAGGACGAGACCTCCATAGTCATCTTTGACTCAGGGCCACCAGGGAAGGATCTGGAACCCAAACCCCCACCACCTACTGGCACTGAAATGTAGTTTTGTCATCAGATCTCATTACTCCTTTCATAGATTTTTTTCCATTTTTAATTTTTTTTCCTAGTTTTGTAAGTATATTAAACATGTATCCCTGCCTCCCTCCTTCCCCTCTTTTTTCCTTCCCTCTTCTTCTCCTTCCCCTCCCTTCATCAATCCATTTTACTCCTTCCCACCCTCCTTCCTGTTCACTTCTATGGGCCCCAGGGTTCCCTCTGGCTTGTCTACTCTTGTGGGAGATCAGGCCTCTGTGGCATACCAAAGGAGGGGTGGGAGCCAGTCTTCTTTCAGGGAGCAGTCATTTCTCAGGGGATGCTTCATCCTCTCCATCCACAAATCTCCCTCTTCAGCAGAAGACAGGAACCCCAAAGACGCAATGTGTCAATGGGGAGATCAGGGCACAGCCGAAGGAAGTTGTAGTCGGCACGGATCTCACTCTGATAGAGGAGGATGTCGTAGCAAGGCTGTGGGTTGGGGTGGGCTTTGTTGTCTGGCAACATCAGTGCTGCTTATAATTAGCTGACAGTCCTCCCGCCCTTCGTCATCTGCTTTTGACCGGCCTTTGCATCGCATGGATCACAATGGCAGAACGAGAGTCGCCTCTATATGAAGCAATTGGGATGCAGTCATCCACATGTTAACAAAAGCTGTTCTCTGGGAGATACTGAAGCTTTGGACCCTGCCCATGGGCATGCTTCTGTTTGCAGGACAGGTCCATGCATGAACGCCTCCATGCAGATGCTCATGGTTGCATACACAGAGACAGAAGCTGCATGTTCACATGCTCTCATAGTCACAACATACATTCATACCCACAATGCAAGTACCCCTGCCCTGTGCATGCTTGGCCCAGTACTCACACACCTACATTTACAATGTGCAGACAGGGCTTAGAATTAGGCACACAGCCATATGCATTATACCTGCAGGAGACACAACTGACTGCACATACATGTGTGCTCTCACAAAATGTGTAGCACTCTAATGCATCCTTACAGGGACACACACGCATACACACGTGTGCGCGCACACACATGTAAAAGAGAATCTGGCCTTCATACTTATCTACACACAGGCACTGTGTAGCAAGGGAAACACGGCACTGGTGGGGTTAATGGAGGCTCCAGACTCCTATAAATATTTATAGGAAGCACTCAAGCTCTCAAAGTGGGAGACGAAGCCTCTCCCCATGAGTCCCTGTAAATCACGCGATGGCTGCGTGTTACCTGTCAGACTTGGGGCTGTGCGGTTCGGAACTCACTCCACGAAGGCGACACGTGCCCAAGTGCAAGGTGCTCCACTCCTGATGCCTGAGTCAGGCATCCAGCCAATGTCTCAGTGCAAGGGTGAGGGAGGTGGGGGGACCTATGCTGCAAGCAGAAAAGGAAGTCTCAGCGCTGCGGAAGGGCCAGGCTGCCTGAGAGAGAGGCACTTTGTGATTGCCAGAGACACGACTGCCCAGTGGAGGGGCAGCCCCGGAGGCTGAGCAAAAGGGTGGGTGCCCTGGGAGAGTCGAGGCTTTGCGCAGTGAGGGCTTCCGCTCTTGAAGTTTCTCTCACCAGCTTAGCTCCCGGGGACCTGCTGGAACACACAGCTGCTGCTGTGAGTGTGTTTGGTGACAACTCTGTGTCCAGTTCTGCCTCCTGAAACCGATCATGTGCATGTTGGACAAGGATCTAGGTGTTGATAACACAAGAATGACCAAAAGCAGGAAGTATCTGGAAGGAGAGCAGAGACGTCTTCAGATGCCACTCACAAGAACACAGTGTCCAAGGAGACCTCTGCTGTGGAGGACAGTAGCCCAACCCTCAAAGGCGTCAATGAAGGTGACCCATAGCCAAAGAGCAGCCAGGAAGGGTTTCCTGAAAGTGGCAAGGCTTGAAAGGATATCTGAAATCTGATACTGGTGACCCAGGAGTCAAATTGATAGAACACTTTGGATCCTCCTGTCCCAAGGACGTCTCTGTAACAACAAACAGGACTTTTCTGTTTTTGTTGTTTGACAAGATTCCCCTTAGGCAAGGCCGAGATGGAACTTTTGAAAGTGGTTCATGTAGCTGAGAGTCTGAATTTGTGTGCATGTGTGATCTTGATGTGCATGTGTGCTCGTGGTATGTGCACAAGTGTGCAGCCACATATGCAGGCCTGTGAGCCTGTGGGTGGAGGCCTGAGGTTGACATCGAGCATCTTCCTCGATGAGTCGCCATTTTTCTCTCCAATACGAGATGGCTACTGAATCTGGAACTTGCTCATTTGACTAAACTGGCCAGGACATCCCCAGCATTCTCTCTCGGCGTTGTCTTGTCACTGGGGTAACAGGTGTGTGTGTGAAAATAATGCTCCAGCCCCCGTGCTTGTGCACCAAGCACTTTTCTGGCCAAGCCACGTGCCCTCCCCAGAATGTGTTATTTTACATAGGGTTTCAATTTTTCTTGTTTTGAAATAAACACTCAGGACTTGTCTCCAGAGGTTTCTGATTTCCTATCCCTCTCCCTGGATGTTTCTGGAGAAGGCAGTTGCTGCCCTGGCTGGGCATTTGTTCCTTCTGTCTCAGCTGCCATCACCTAAAAGTTCTGCTACCTCTCCGCCCCCACCCCCCTGGCCCCCAGACTGGTTCTTGGTAGGCTGCAGTCTGTCCCTGGAGGCTTGTCTGGACACCTGCTCCTAGCCTGCCTCCCTGCCTCTGACACAATGGAGCTGACCGGGTCTTCTCTGGTTCCTCTCTCTCTCTCTCACTTTATTTTTCTCTTTCCCTCTTTCCCTCTCTCTTTCCTCTCTCTCTTTCTCTCTCTTTATCTTTCTTTCCCTCTTTCTCTCTCTCTCTCTTTCTCTCTCTTCCTTCCTTCCTTCTTCTCTCTCTCTCTTTCTTTCCTTTCTCTCTTTCTCTCCTTCTCTCTTCCTGTAGCTCTAAATCCTTAGAATACTGGATTCCTTATTATTTTCCTGCTTGTCTTCTGCCTCTGCCTGTTGCACACTGCTCTGGGTTCAGCGTCTGATGCTTCCTTTGTGGTGTTTCTAAGCACATGAGTAGTATCAGATACTTTTAGGACCCCAAGGACCCTATACCTTGAAATGTCTTGAGCAAAAAGAACTTGGAGAAGGGAAGAGTGACATGTGAGAGTGTGAAAGTAAGGTCCTGACTACTGTTTATCTATCGTTCATCTATCTTCTATCAAACATTTGTCTTCTACACACCTATCATCTATTAGTCATCTATATGTCATCTGTCTACAAATCATCTATCATCTATATATGCTATGTATCTGTCATCTATCCATCACTATCCATCACTATCCATCTGTTATCTACTGATTATTTATCAATATCTATCTATCTACCTACCTATCTATTGGTAATCTATCCTCTCTATTGATAATCTACCAATCATCTATCAGTCATCTATTATTTACTGATAATATCTCAATGATAATATCTCTATTACCTATCACCTATCTCTCTGTTATCAATCATCCAACTCTCTCCATCACCATCACCTGCTATCCATCTATCTTCTTTACCTCTGTGTGTTTTCTAGAATTCTTTAAAATACACAAGGATGTTACAATTCCTTAGACATTGCCTCTGTGTGCTGGTGTATGGCACGCAAGTCCACGAGGGTGACCAGAGAGGTGTTTCTTAGAGCTCAGGGCTTGCAGTTCAGCAGCACTCTAGTGACTTTTCCTCTCTCTCAATTTGTCCCCTCCCTATCTCCAACCTCATGAAAAAGAACAACTCTCCAAATCAACTGCTCCCCCACATTGCCTTCTGAGCTGAAAAGAAAGCCTTTGAAATTCGTTTCTTTGACAAGCCACTTTCCAAAAGAAATAACAGGTCTACATCCAACGTTAATGAAGCTGCTTCTCTTAAAAGAAAACACTTGCCCAATGAAAGGAGACCCTCGTTGCTGGGGTTTGGAGAGCTGTTCTGTGGTCCACACACGTTGCGGAGTCCAGAAGGAAGTCTCTAAGGTCCCGGCTGTCCTTTCTGAGCTCCTGCTTGGGGTTTCATTGCACAGAGGGAAGCTCTGGGGAAGAAACCTGGGTGAAGGGGCGGGGCTTTGTGGGCAGAACTTAGGAATCAGTGAGGGGAGGGCCCAAGTCTGATATAGGTCCTGGTATTTGCTAGAATCTAGGATTTGCTCTTTCCTTTGCATGGGTGGTACCCATCCTACATGTCCATTTCACAGATGGACCAAGAGAATCAGGGAACTCTAGTCAGCAAACAGAGCTGGACAGAATTTTCTCTGGAGCCTGCTAAAACCACCTGGCCTGGCAAAATCTCCCAGTCCTTGCTTTGAATCTTGACCTCTTGGGAACAAATCCTCTCTGTAGGCCCCCATCCTGGGAGATCCCTGCTCTTTCCTGGTCAGTTCCCAGATCTAATATTCTTCCTCCAGGCCCGTCCTATCTCTCTGGCACTGTCTGGGTCTGTTTTCAAAAGCTTCCCCCTGACCACCCCATGGCTTGCTGGCAAATCCAACAAGTTTGACTTGGTCCCAATAGTCAGCAAGGTCCTCAATTCCAGTCCTTTCAGAACTGTAGCCTTTGGGACTCCAGGATGCCAAGTGAAGAATCTAAAGGTATCTGGGGGAGGTCAAAGAGCAGAGATCCTTTAGCATCCTACTACCCAGCTCTGAACTTCTGAAGAGGACCCAGTTCGTGGCTTGTCCAGACTCTGTCTGCTTTAAGATCAACAGAGTGACCTTGGAGTTCATGCTTTTCTACAGTGTGAAAATGACATGTCACCTGGTACCACGTGTTGAAAAATCTTTCTTTCTCTTGAGGTCTCTTTAAAGGAGACTCTAGGGGCAGGTGAGATGACTCGGGAGTTAAAGTCTTTGCCTCCCAAGCAAAAGGACCTCAGTTGCAATTCTGGCCCTGGAAAGCAGCCTAGGAAACAAACCCTAGGGCAAAGCAGTAAGGAGGTGGAACAATTCAGAATGATTCCTGATGTCACCTTTGGGTTTCCACAGGCACATACACTCAAGTGCACATGCCCCCCCCCATACACGGGCTCTACTGCATTTGTGGGTATCACTCTCTTCTCTCTCAGAATGCATGAAGAAGTATGCACCTCTTGTGGCTGGAGAAGTGGCTCAGAGGCTAAAAGCCTTTGCCTCACAAGCCGAAGGACCTGAGTTTGGATCCCAGATCCCACATGAAAACGCTGGCTGGAAATGGTGATGGCGTACAGTTCCAGCCCTAGAACACAACACCTACCTGGGAAACTCCGGAGCGAAGCAATAAGGAGGTGGAACAATCCAGGATGATTCTTGATGGCACCTTTGGGCCTCCACAATACCGCCCCCCCTCACTCCTCCCACATACATCTCCCACTTACATCTCCTCTCACATTCACATACACTCACCCCCATCTCCCCCACAGTCTGAAACTTGCAGACATGTGACTGAAAGGATGGTGTATAGGAAGCCAAGACACTGAGAGCTGCTAATGGGCCACTGGGAGGGATCACCCCGCATCAGACTGTTCCTGCATTCATCTTCAGTAGACCAGGCACTGTGAGTTCAGAGACCCTGATCTGACAAACCCATTCCACTGTTAAATGTTGTATAACATTCCAGCTACCCTAGGAGCTAGGGAAAGATTACTCCATGGTCTACATGAAGAAGCAATCACAGAGAAGTTAAGCAACATGCCCAAAGATGCACAGCTAGTGAGTGGCAGTGCTGGAATTCAAACCTAAGTGGACAGAGATTGGAGTGCCTGTCTTCAACCAGGACCCTGGGCAGCTGGATGATGGGTAAATTCCTAACCAACTAGAAAAAGATTCCAGCACTATGGAATCTGAGAAGAGCGCCCCCTTCAGGCCACTGTGCACTCTCCTCCTAACCACCAGTACTTCTTGAGCGACATTGTTTTCAAATCATTTTTTTTTTTAAAGCATTTTGACCTTTTTGGTAACGAAACCTGCATGGAAACTATTTGGGGTTCCCCAATGCTTTCAGGGCGTCCCTGTCTTCTACCCTTCAAGATCATGCAACCAGAATTCCATTCTTCATTCCTTTGCTTGTGATGTGTACCTTCCCAAGGACTGCTTTTCTACAAAGTTCTCTGATACACATAGTTCTGGGCTCTTTAGGTTCCTGCCTTCAGCCAGCAGTCCAGCGGGACAGTTTCTTCCTCTCCTTTCAGTCCTGGAGCTAGAATGGTGTAATAATAGATATCTATAGATATCAACTTGATGATAATGGAAGGCTCAAGCTCTGGGTACACGTGTAAAGAATTAGTAGTTAAGCCCTGAGCAAACCTGCAGGAGATTGTCTAATTGACGGGGGAAGACCCAGCCCATGGTGGGTGGGACTATTCCCTAGGCAGGTAGATAAGATAGGGGAAGCTGGTTTAGTAACTCTGACATTCTTCAGGAGCAGACTGGGACTGCTGAGATGTCCAGCACCTGACCTGGGCTGGTGAGACCAGTGAGTTCCATGAGAATGAACCCACCACTGTCCTTTTTTTTTTAAAGTTGGCTCAGTGAATTGGCATTCTTTGGTATACCTGGACAGGCGTGCTGTCTGGAGAGTGGGTTTGCCCTTCTTTCAGTGTGACCAGTTCTCTGGGCTCTTGGAGCTGGTCTCTTGTTCCTGGCACATTTGGCACTCAGACCTGCCTTGGTAGTGAAGTCCATGTTGTTGAGCCGACACATAGCTTCCCTCAGTTCCTGGTGTTGACACGAGCACTCCTGGCAAGCTGGATTAAGAGTTATAACTGGACAATAGTCCACCGGAATAAAGCCCATTGTTCCCCCCTTAAACCGCTCGATTGTGAATTCATTGTTAACATGTAGGCACACTTTGACAGATGGAACCTCAAGAGGAACTTAGTTGGTAAAGTCAGGTAAGGCCAACTAGCTTTAATCCCTCTTCCCCACTAACTGTGGAGACCTGGGCAGCTTTGTCTCTCAGCCTGTCCACATCGGGATTCTGTAAGGAGCTTGTCAAGGATGCCTGGTATATATGTGCATGTGTGTGGCAGGGTGGTTAGATATATAGGTGTTAACTTGACCGTGGGAGGCTGAACTCTGAGCAAATTTGTAAAGAGTTGATAGGTAAGCCCTGAGCAAGGCTTTAGAAACACATGTGATTCTGTAGGAAAACCCAACTCATGGTGGGTAGGCCCATTCCCTGGCAGGTAGATAAGGACCCGGTTCAGTACTTTGGCATACTACGACAGTCTTGTTGTGAGGAAAGTGAGGTTTGCCCCCCTCTCAACAATCCTGTGGATGTGGTGTGGCCAGTTCCTGCGGCTACTGATGTCAATAGCTCTCCTACCAAGTTGGACTAAGAACCATAACGGGGAGAATCGTAAGAGAGACTAAAACCCCCTAGTTTTTCTAAGCTCGTGAATTTGTTGACAACATGCAAGCAACTGCAATGGTGGTCACCGCTGACTTGGCTGGGTGTGTCCCTGTCTCCACAGGCACCGGTAAGTCTTTGCATCATCTGGCCATCTCTGGTCCCTTGTAGTGTCCCTGGCTGGGTGTGACAGAGGAGCAGCACCTCAGGAAATGCTCCTAGAGGTGGCTGTAGGGACCCGTCTGGCAGGTCCAACTGGTTCTCCTCTGGCAGGTTCAATTCATCTGCAAGTGATTGGCAGAGCCTGCCTGGGTGTGCACGCCCCAGGAGGAGTCTGAAGTGGGGACTTCCAGCTGCAGAGCACAGACACAAAGCCTGGGGTTCCAGGTCCTGAGTGTGGATGTGCTCACCCCCACATGCTCATCCCCATGGGCTTTGTGCAGATGCTCGGACCTGCCACAAGCTTTGACCCCGGGCTCTTTCTCAGGGAGAGACGTTTCCTTGGCTGTGACGCAGCCTTGTTGCTGCTCATCTCCTAGAACCACACTGTAAAGAATTTAGAGCTTTGGGTGGGGTCCCTGATTTTACGATAGTCTAGTTGGTTTGTAACATTTCTGTTTCTGGGAACTGATGTGTGACGAGTGTTCTGGTACACACGTGTGCACGTGCATAGGAGTTTGTGGAGACTGCGCGTGCATGCCTGTGAGGAGTCACAGAAAAGCAGCGCTTTTCACAGTGAGGACTGCAGGTTACAGGCAGGTTGAGTGGAGTTATTGCTCATCAGGTCCTGGTGCTCCAGAAAACCAGGAGGACACAGGCAGTTGTGTAGTCTACTCCCTAGCAGCCCAGAGGGGAGGGTGTACATGAGTTAATGAGCATTTGGGGAGCAGCAGACACCAATCTGCTCAATCACTTCATATTTGACACCTGCTCCATGCTCAGTCCTTCCTCCCTGGTCCTCCCTGGTTCGCCCTGGTCCTCCTTGGTGACTTCTACTGCAATCAGACACTCTCAGAGACAGATTTGCCTGAGTCCTCCCTAGTGTTAGGACTAGAACTCAGATCTGCAAACCCCAAGGCGCCTAGTGTTGGTTTATGTGCTACTGTGCCCTGATCCCTGGAGGCATGAGAGACTTTGGGGTGCATGGCCGGGAAGGTAGATGGATGACCTGTAATGGGAGCTAACAGAAAAGGGTGGTGGACAAGCTCAGGGGTGGGGGCAACTTTGGGGTGAACCCCCATGTAAGTAAGGCACACAAAGCAGGAGGAGGTGACGTGCTCAGGGGTAGAGTGACTCTGGGGGAAGCCCAGTGGGCTAGAGGGGGCACTTGTAGAAAAGCAAGTGGGCCAGCCAAATGTTCTGGGGTGCAGAAGGATGTCTAAGCCCAGAAAGAAGGGATCCGTGCGCAGTCCTCAGGGGCCTTGGATGCCAGGCAGAGTTTGGCATCACCTCGTACTGAGGGCATCTTGGACCCAGTCCACCACACAGCTGCCTGGACTGAGTGGTGCAGCTAGTATTTTCCTGGGAGACTGGGGTTTGGATTCTGGGGGATGCAGAATAGATGATGTGGGAGGGTGAGGATGGAGAGCAGGTGGAGAGGGGGGAGGGGGGAGAGCTTCTTCCAAGCCTCAGGGGTGAGGGGACAGCCAGAGGATAGGACGGACGCATGGAGGGCACTATGGGAGCCGGATATAATAGGGTGAGTCAGACCATTCTGGAAATGAGCAGGAACAAGCAAACAAAACACCCTCCACTCCCTTCCCCCTCCCCCCAAAAAAAGGTGCATTGAGGGGGAGGGAATAAAAACAAGGCAGATGAGTGAAATCAAGCAGAAAGTGACAAGATAATATAAAAGTCTATACTGAGATGAGCCAGGAGTTGCCTTTGAGCCCCCTTAGAGCCAATGGGAAGAGGGAAAAACAATTCAAGTGTTAGATCTTAAGCGTTTCTCAAGGTAAAGCCTGCTGCTCTGGAGAGACACAAGTATTGTTGGTTCTGGGGCAGAAGAGAGAAAGCTTTTGGTAGATAAGTATCTGAAGTGACTTTTGGCCCCAGAGGAGAGGGTGTTAGGGAGCAGGAGTCAGGAGACTGCTTCCAACTTCACGTGTGATCTTGAGAGGTTGCTTCACCTGTCCTGAGTTTTTGTCCAGAGTCCTTGCTCTGAAGCCCGCAGCAGCCTTCGGACGGACGGGAGACTGTGGAAGCACTAGAAGCTCAGCAGCTGATCAGTAAAGCTGGCCGGACTCTTCTCCCAGCTTCCAAAAGTTGCCTCCCTTTAATTAAGATTTTTATTGCCCTTTTGCCCTCTCCTGCCTTGGGCCAGCTCCTCCCACTGCCTCTGGGAGCAGGGCACAGGCAGACAGCTGGCAAGGTGCCCGCTGAAATCAGCTGGACCTGTGTCCGCAGCTGACCTGCTCAATGGGACCAGGTTGGACCGGCCCACGGTCAGCCAAGGCCCCGGCAGGCGGCACTGCCCAGTCAGATGCCAGCAGGAGCTTCCTTTGTACCCTCTGCATCTTCCCTCACCCCGAATCCCAGAACAGATAAATAATTGTCCATGCAACCGGTTATATTAGCATCCGTTTCATGGCAGGAATGCGTGTGCTCCAGGGGTTCTGCCCTTCACCTTTGTCACTGTCACGCTGGCCTGCAGGCTCCGCTGGACACCTGCTGTGGAGCCCCAAGTTGCAAGGAGCAGGGAAGGACCCAGGTGATGGGGAGGGGGGAGGAAGGTGGGAGGGGGAGGGAGGGGAGAACAAAAAAGGAGGGGGAAGGGAGGAAAAAGAAAGGGGGGGGGAAGGAGGGCAGGAATAGAGGAGGGAGGGGAGAGAGGATAGAGGGTGGAAGAGAAGGGAGAAGAGGGATGGTATGGGAGGGAGGCGGTGAGGGAGGGAGGGAGGGAGGGAGGGAGGGAGGTGAGGGAGGGAGGGAGGGAGGGAGGGCGATGGGGAGGGAGGGAGGGAGGAGGGGAGAGGGAGGCAAGACTAGTGAGAAAGAGGAAAGAGAGAATAGAAAGCCAGGTGGAAAGATGGGAGAGGGACAGGCAAAGGAGACGGTTATAGAGGACGTGGAAGTACGATAGGAAAGGGAAAAAGTGTATGGTAAGCGACTGGTATGAAGTGACGGATCGCAGAGAAAAGGAGGTAGAAAGAATAGGAAAAGGAAGACGCAAGAAAGCAAACGGAAGCGGGATACGGACCAGACCAGACAAAGGAAAGGGAGCGAGATAGAAAAGACACGAATCCACTCCTAACTGGACAACGGGCATCCTCTCCGCGCCTCTTCCCTCTTCCCCTTACCGCCCCTCCTTATTCTTCTTGAAGCCCAGACTGTTCTCAAACTTGCAGGAAGCTAAGGATGATCATGAGAGCTCCTGCTTCTGCTGCCTCCATTTCCTGTGCTACCTCGACAGGTTTGTGTGGTGCTGGGACCCATACCTAGGGCATCAAGCTTGCTAGGCAAGTGCTCTGTGCACTGGAACTCAGTTTCTCTGTTTTACTCTTTTCAATTTATGCTCATCATTCAACTTCATTCACAAATAGAACTTAGGTGGCACGGGGCTGGAGAGGTGGCTCATGGGTTAAGCCTCCGCCTTGCAGGCAGAAGGTCCTGAGTTCGGATCCCAGATCCCACGTATAGACGCCAGGCGGAAGCGGGGGCGGCCTGCGCTTCTAATCCTGGTAGGGCGGAGCCTGTGAATCCTGGGGCAGAAGGAGGTGGAGGCGTCCATGGTGGTTTGCGAATTCGTCCGTGGTTCTACACATACGCAGACACACACATACACACGCACATGCACACAGTTGAATAAATAATAATAATAATAAATTAAAAAAAAACTAAAAAAAAAAAAAGAACTTAGGTGGCACTTAAAGCGCCTCAACTCTCCCTATTCTTCACCCCCACTTTCCATGGTGGGCTCGGATTCTCTTCACCTGTGTCCATTTGCTGGGATGTTCCTTTGATTACTTTTGGGATACTCTTTTAAAAAAATATTTAAAAATATTATTTATTTGTGACTGGAAGAGAGAGAGAGAGAGAGAGAGAGAGAGAAGAGAATGCACACCATGACACACTGGTGGAAATCAGTTCTCTCTCTCTATTCTGCCATTTCTATCAGGGGTTGGACTCAGGTCTCAGATTAGTGAGCAGGCGCCTTATCCTCTGCTGCGCCATCTTCTCAGGTCTTCAGGATCCTCCTAACTTTGAATTCCCCTAGCTGGGTAATTTGTAGGGCCCCTTGCAAAATGCAAAAAAACATTTCTTGTTTATGAGTTAATGAGGCCAAGGTATGGCCATGCAAATTAATAATGCAGCACTCAGGAGACTCAGTGGGAACATGGGGAAAGTTTGAAGCAGCCTGGGCTATGTAATGAGTTTGAAGCAGCCTGGGCTATGTTATGAGTTTGAACCAGCCTGCGCTATGTAATGCAGTGAATTTTGTGAGACCAGCTGCAGAGAGAGACACTGACTCAGAAGTTCCCTTGCTTCTTAAATTGAGGTAAAGACAACAGCAACAGAGCCTTCCAGTGGCCACTACCTTTCCAACACAGCAGGCACATAGTAGGGTGTACTGAAGGTCTCCTGCTTCACCCCCTACTGAGTGCCTGGTCCGAATTAGCATCTCATGTAAATATCAAATGAATGGATGGAAGCAGATGAGTCAGTAGACATTGGGTAGTCTCTCTGAGCTTCAGTTCTCCCATCAACCAGCTGACAGGAATGTCTGTCTGCCTTCCTTCCCAGACAGGCCGCAAGGACTCCATGAGCAGGGCCACTAGACCATGGGGCACATGTCCTAGAGCTTGTCAGTTCCAGGTGGCCAGAGACCAGAGACCAGTCCTGCGTGGGGGCAGAGTGCGGCTGACTGGTAAGGCAGATGGACTTTGCTCCCTCCAGATAGCCAGCTTGCCTCTGATGACGTAAGTCTGTCTGGTGGGAGCCCAGAGGCAGGGGAGGAGCTGTGGGTCTCCTCTCCTTTTTGAACCCCGTCTGTCAGGTGACCGCCACAGCTGCACCCCCAGCTAGGTACTTTATATGAGTCAATCACATTCACCTTTATTTTGCATCTGGAGAGTGACAGGTCAGAGACTGAACACGGCGGGTCCCTCCAAGGTTCAGGGTTGATCAGCCATCAGGGCAGAGGCGGCAAGCACACCACATCAGTTGTTGCCTGAGATGGCGATCGAGCCTGCTGAGAGCGACAAATGCATTGAGCGTGGAGGGTGTCCGGAGAACTCTGCATGTCCTGTGCTCATGTATCTGCGTAGGACTGCAAAAGCCATTGCACACATTGGCTTAGATACTGTTGTGCAATGTCTGTCTACCTGGCAGGCCTAATATATTCCCAAGGCTGCAGCGAGCAGGGATTTCTGACCCTCCTTGGCCAGGTCTGGGGTATCAGGCACCCCTGGACATCCAAACTCTGAGACAAACATTATCCATTTGTCTGGGCTACCGTTCTTACATACATATTGGCATGTTTTTACCTTTATGATTATGATTCATGGTAACTTTTTGATTAGGGAACTCATAGCTGGTTGGCTTAAAAAGGCACTAAGATCAAAACCGATATAAGGTTACTTTGAAAAAAAATTAAGAGATTGCACAATATAAACCAGAAAAATAAAATAAAAGGAAATGGGACCCTTGAAACACTTCTCTATCACTGTAAAATCACGACGAGTGTACGCACACATCACATGGCCCCCAGATGTAACAGAGACCACACACACAGACATTGTATCATCATATGCATACATGCATGCACACATACATACTCCACAGTACATGTGCATGCAGCCATATACACATACACACACCACAGTATACATGCATGCAGCCACATACACACATTACCGCAGTACACAGACATGCATGCATGTATGCAGACAGACAGACAGACACACACACACACACAATTAGTTCTAACATGTTTTCCTCCTCCTGCTTTCCTGCAATCCCCTGCCAACCTACCCACTCAGAAAGTCCTGAGAAGACCAGGTAGGTGGAGGTGAGTCTGGAAACTGACTTCATTTGGATTTCCACTGTTGGGGCTTGTCAAAGCTTCCAATGATGAATCCATCAAGGAAAAAAAAGTGGCCCTTTTTTTCATCGAATTTCGCATCTCCTTTAATAAAGCTTCACTCACTTCTACCAGATGATTGGCTGGAGGTGTAATCAACATGGTGAGTCACACTTGGCACAAGGCTTCTGACTTGTCCAAGGCAGATGTGGAGACCTCCTCTCTTGGCCTGCTCCTGGACTGCAGCAGGGTGTCATAGATGGGCTGGATCTTGGGGGTCTCCTGCCCTGCCCCCGCTACTGACCTGATAGCTGGGCCAGCCTGGAGGTCAGGGACTGCATGCAGGGTCTGTACTCTGTTTTGAAAGACCTAGCAGTGGGGATTCACACCCTCCCCTTTACCTGCCTAGGGAAAGGGCTGGGCCAGGCCACAGGAACCTGTTGGGCTAGTTTGGGAGTAGTGGTTGCTGGCTCTCAGGGAAAGATGAGGACCCTGGGGAGGAAGGGCGCGTGGGGGAGGGTCAGATGGGATGGGGGATGGAGTGGAGAAGGGACCCATCTGAGTGTAGTGGGTGAAACAGTTGGAAAGGAGGCAGAAGAGCTGGTCTTTGGCCCTGCTTATTTCAAGCTTGCCCAGCCTGCTCCGGGCTCCCTGACTCCCTGACTCCTTGCACTTCCCACAGAGGATCCCGTGTCACCGCAGGACTTGAATAAGGAGGAAGCATCCTTTGAGCTGCCTTGAGTCAGAAACCAACACAGTGGAGTGTCTATCCCATTCTGCTGCCCCAGGCTCCTTCCTGGTTCCAGTGAAGGAGGTTGGGGCTCCTGTCAAGGTGTCGGAGGGAGAAGGGGGTTCACTGGGGACAGCGGTGGGCTGTGTCTACACAGCTGGGCGTGTCTACACAGCTGGGCCTCCAAACGTCTCCCTCCTGCACACAGGCATCTTGAGACTCATCAGCCAAGTAACTGAAGCCTTCATCTCTTTTCATGTTGCCCTGCACTATCCCACCCATGTCACTCCCACCTGCCTTCCAGCCCGTGTGAGCGTGTGCCCTTCCTCTTGTCTCCTTCCTGAACCTACCTGGTGATGGGGGTGGGGACCAGTGGAGAGCATGCCGCCACTCAGAGCACTGTCTGGTGCCGCAGGCCCTAGGACCCAGTTAGGAAATCCGGATGGGCCACAACCTAGGAGCTGCCTTGGTGGGACTAAGATCCAATAGTCAGGACTGACTCAAAGCCTCACCCCCATCTGCTCAAGCACTTTTCCCTCAAAGCATTCCAGCCCAAGGTGTGGTCACTTGGCAGCTGGGGCCAGGCACTGTATGGGAGTCCACTGGACATTTGTGTGACCGTGTTGGGTGGGGGCTGGAAGATCTGGTTGAGACAGCACTTGCAAGGCCTCAGCCAAGAGATGAAAGGAAGACATTTTGAGGATTTTCTTAGTAAAGCGACTGGGACCTGAGATGCAGGATGATCTGGTGCTAAGCTTGGTACTTCACCACAGAACATTGGGTTTGAATCCTGACACAGTAACTTGCTGCTGTGTGTCTGATCGGGAGCAAGTTTTTTGGCCTCATGTGGCTGCTCCATGAACCATAGAGAAGTATTGGTTTTCGGAGCTATCTGAACCCCGAGATAGTGTCAGAGACAAATGCTTGGTAAGGGTTAGAAACATCCATGCTTTCTTTTAGAGAACCAACAGCAGAGCTTCTATGTGGTTAGGAAGCCCCCAAGAAAGAGGACAGTGCCCACCGTCCTTGCCCTGAGTTCCTGAGTGACAGGGGGAGGAGAAGGATGGAGCAGTTCCAAAGGTCACTCTGGAGGCTGACTCTGTCCGGAAGCAGGTTAGGTGACTGGACTGACTGCTCTGGGGCAGGGCAGATGACTGCAGCCTCTGTCCATCTGCAGGACTGGACAGGGCTGGTGCAGGCAGGCTGCCTTTTCCTGCTGCGTCCCTGTGTGCGTGAACTTGGAACTGACTGGGTCTCGGAGAACCAGGCCTGTCTGCCTCTGCCTGTTCAGTTGCCCAGTGCAGGAGCTGAAAGGATCTCAAGAGGTTCCCGTGGGCTGGAGGTCTGGCCTGCTGGAGTCCCTGGGGGGCTGGCCTGCTGGAATCCCCAGGATATGCTGCAGAATGCTCTCTGGTTTGCTGGGTAGTCAGTGCCCAAGGGCTCTGGTTAGTTGGGAGGAAGACAGATTATGTGTGTGTGTATGTGTGTGTACGTGTGTGTGGAAGCCAGAGGTCAATTCAAGTGTCTTTCCCTATCACTCATCTTATGTGTGGTGTGCTTGTATACATGTGTGTGCAGGCCTGTGTACAAGACAACACTTGAGTGTATGTGCCTGTGGAGTTCCAAGACTCACATCAGGCTCATCCTGGATTGCTCTACCTCCTTATTGCTTTGCTCTGGGGTTTCCCATATTCTGCTCACCTGGGCTGGAATTACAGACTGCCGCTATTTCTGCTCAGCATTTTTATATGGCGTAGCAGGTCACCTGCATGGTTGCTGATAAAAGCATCGTCAAACGGCTTAAGGGAATAAGGGATTTATTCTCTTAGGATAGTCTGATTACAATTCTTAAGTCCAGCTTGACAGTAGAGCTCACACAATCATCAAAGGATCGAGAAAACTGGCCATATCCATATCCATATCCATGTAGCAACTGAGAGAGGGACAGTCCTCACCTGTCAGCTCAGCATGTCTGGCCAAGTGTACACAAGGACGCCAACTTCCTCAACCAGCTCCCTGTATTTTATTCATCTGTCCAGGGCCTAGTCCCACCCACCATGGGCTGAGTCTGCTCCATTCACTAGACCATCTCCTACAAGTTCATTCTGGTCTTAACTGCCAATTATCTGCAAATGTACCCAGAGCTCAAATCCTCAACCATCAAGTTGACACCTGTACCTAACTATGACACATGGGATCTGGAGAGCTGAACTGATACTGTTTGCTTGCAAGGTAAAGGCTTTAACCTTGAGCCATCTCCCCAGCCTCACCATCTCGTCTTTGAGACACAGCCTGGAGCCCTTGGATCATGCATCCCCCTCCCTTTCTTCCCCTCGCCCCCTTTCCCCAGGCACTGGGTTGCAGACATGTTCCGCTGAGCTCAGCTTTTGCTTTGCATCCTCACTTGCCACTGGACACTTGGAATCAGCTTCCCAGTTGGCCAGGCAGCTGAACCTGAGCCTACTAGTGAGACTCAGTTATCACAGTCTCACCTTTGGTGCCCGAGTGGGTCCTGTTTGAACCCTAGTCCCATGGCTCTTCCTTGTCTGTAGAGATGCATCCAAATGCAGCAGCCAGGAGCTAGCTGGCTTCTTTCATATTCCTCCAGCAATCTGCAGAAACACGGGCCAGGTGACCTCCCATTTGAAATGTTGACAGGCTCTGATTCCTAATAAAATAAAAGCCTGTTTTCTATCTTTTTTTTCCTGCCAAAGGCATCAAGGATGATTGATTGATTGATTGATTTAAAGAAATTAAAACATGTCACATATTTTATAAGCAACTTAACTACCCATGCTGGAGCCTGGGTACCTGACATAAAGATGCTGGCTTTAAATGTGGAAATAAATATTTTTTTAATGCCCAAATCAATATCAGATGTGAAGAAATGAATAATGAACAAACATAATTGCTTTTTCCCTAAGTGGCACTAAAAGTGCATGCTCTGGAACCCCAGATTTTCCAGGCTTGTAGTAATGGCTTCAGATAGGAGAAATGATCTGGGGAGATGTCTCAGTGGGTAAAGGGCTTGCTGCTTAACATGGGGACCTGAGTGCAAATCCCCAACCCCTTGCAGTCAGGTGCAGTGGATACTTTGTAATCCCAGTGCTTCTATGGTGAGATAGGAGGTAGAGAGAGGAGAATCCTTAGAAGCTCATGGTCATCTAACTTGGTGTATGCAGCATAGAAGCATCAAACAAAAAGACAGGGTCTGAAGTAGAGCAGCAGGAGAGGATTGACACCCGGATTGTCTTCTGACTATCCAGCAGTAGCATGCATACTTCTGCGCATATGTACACACACCATAATACACAAACATATGCACCATTCATACACAAACACACAACACATATACACATCTCATATATACACTCACACATCATACATGCTACATATATATGTACATACATACAGTACATATACACCCACTATATGTATACAGTGTGCATACTATACATACCTCCCATGCGCGCACACAGACACATAGACACACACAGACACACGTACAATGTATACACATGCACACAATTTTTTAAAAAAGCTCAGAATGAAGGCTAGAGAGATGGCTCAGGAGTTAATACTCTGTTTCACAAGCAGGAGGTCCTGAGTTCAGATCTCAGGTCTCACGTAAAAATGCCAGGCTGAATCAGCAATGGTGGTGGCCTTCACTTCTGGCCCTGCTGGGCAGAGTCTAGGAAATCCCAGAGTGAAGCAAGAAAGAGGTAGAGGCAATCCAGGATGATTCCCGAAGTCACCCTTAGTCCTCTACAGGGACACCCTGTGCCCTCTGATACACACACACACACACACACACACACACACACACACACACACAAGCTCAGAATGCCTTTGTTTTGCAGATGTCAACACACAGCACTGAGGGAAGAAGGAGGAACTACAGTGCCAGTCTTGAGGGAGAGTAAGGATGGCAAAAGGAGCAGAGAAAATTTTATCAGGTTTTGATGTGTAAGTAGGAGCATTCTGAGTGACCGTCCAGCCTCCAGATGCTCAGAGGCACCTGCTGGATGTGTGATGCTGCACCAGAGGATCTGTCTGTGAAGAGCATAAGATTCCTACCCTCCTGGCATGCCCTCCAGAAGACCTGGAGGAACTGATATTTCCAGTAGAGGGGAGAGCAGAGAGGTGAATTCAGAGCCAAGAATGTAGGGATCATTGGTGAGGTGTGGGCGATAGGCGAGCCAGGAAGATGACCGTGGAGACGTGCATGGAGGGCCCTGAGCTCCAAGAATGGTGGGAAGATTCGCTGGTGTGTATCAAGAGGAGATCACGTTCTACCTCCAAACCACAAACTTTGGCTACATCCACCACGAGGTTTCATGCTTAATTGTTTCTTCTACTGGAGCGGGTTATGGTGTGTATGTATATGTGTGTATGTGTAGGGTGTATGCATAGTGTATCCGAAAAGTGTATGTATATGTATGCGTGTATAGTATGTATGTGTGAATACATACTATACACGCATGTGTGTGTATGGTATGTATGTGTATGCATAGTGTGCATATGTGTGAAATATGTATGTGTGTATATAGTATGTGCTTATGTGTGCATGCATATGTGTATACGGCTGTGGGTATGTGTTTGCATGTGCATTTCTGTGTGTACATGCATGCATGTGTACGTGTGGGCACATGTGTGCGTGTATATGTGCATGTGCATCTCTGTGTGTGAGTGTGTGCGTGCTTGTGCGTGCATTCATGTGTGGATCAGAGGACAACTTTCTGCCACCTTCCACCTTGTTGGAGGCAGGTTTCTCCTGCTTACTGCTGTGGACTCCAAGAATAGCCGGTCTGTAGGCTTCCAGAGGAATCTATTGCCTCCATTTCCCAGTCCCCCCACCCCTATCTCACTGTGGGCTTGCTGGAATTATTGACGAATCCCACTTTAGCTAGCTTTAACATGGGTTAAGTGGTCGTCTCAGGTCTTAGTTGTATAACAAGTGCTTCTTCTACCCACTGAGCCCCATTTTGGCTTTTGGAGTTATCAGATTCGGGATGCCATCCTGTTTCTGACCATTTGTTCATTCATTCATTCATTTGTTCATTTATTCATTCACTTCTTCAGTAAAGATTTACTGAGCATCTGCCCCCATCCCATCATGACAATCACTGGGAATTAAGTGGTCGGCAAAGGCAGATTGATACCTGCTTCTCCTGGAGCTTCGCCAGTGCTCCCCAGCTAGTCATCAGCTGTGACGTGGGCAACGCCCCTTCCTTGTGGGGCCACTTTGAAGCACTTGGTGCCTGCTGGTGCTCAGTGGACTCCACCCCATCCTCAGCTTCCTCCATGGACTTTGAGCTTCTTCTGGGGCCAGGGGGAGGGTTCTGTTTCTTCTCTCTTCCCTTGGGCACAAAGGAGATGGCCACTGATGTCAGTCAGCTGTCTCAGGGTGGCACAGCAAGTCTGCACACCTGTCTCCTTGTGCCTCTTCCTGGAACACATGTGCACACAATACACACATGCACGAACATGTGCACATACACATGCTTGTGGTCAGATGTGGCTCAGCTTGACCACACAGGCTTTCCAAGAGCCAGAATCACCATTCCCTTGGAGTGGGTCACGGCTAGGACAAACAGGAATGCAAGAAGCCCCCACAACTCCTGGGTCTGGGGTAGAGTGCCTGGTCTCTGACCCAAGGCAACAGAGGCCCACTTTATCCAGTTCCCCGAATCGCTGGAGGAGGGTGTGAGTGGAGGAGGGAACAGGTTAAAGAAACATCCTCACCTGCCCCCGTGTTGGAGCCTCTGTTCAGCCATTCATGCTTGGATGCCCACCGTGGTTGACCTTAGCTCTCCTGCCTGTCATCTGCAGCCTAAGGGTCAGACACAGCCTTGGATGTCTACTCTGTCCCAACCTCAGGCAAGGTCTGGCACGTGGGCCTCAGTTTCCCTCTCTGTACTAGGGTCTGACTGGCTGTTAGGAACAGCGAGTGTTAGAGCTGTTTTAATGCCTTTTTTTTTTCCTATGGAGTTCTTGGGACTGGGGGAGAAAGAAATAGATGGGCCTTTCAGATTTGGATTCTGTATGTGTTATTAATGCGCCAACCACTCTCTATCCTCAGCAATCCCTGGAATTGATCTTCACTGCATTCTGAGTTTCCACATAAGCTACCTGCCTTCCCTCCCAGTTCCCTTAGGACTTCAGGGCTCTTGGGGACCCCCTTTCCCAATTCATGGGGAAGAGTCTGAACACATGAGAGCAGAAAAGAACAAAGCAAAGCAGCAAATCCAAGACTCCCTAAGAAATGGGCTCTCCAAGTCTCTGCAGTTGCAGGTTGTAATGGCGCCTATTACATAATCTAATTGACATTACAGCATTGGATAACATTTAAGAATGACAACCTCGGAAGTTAGCAAGTGTGGAGCCTCGCTTTGCAGACAAGATTTCTTCAAAGAGCTCATCGGTAAGTGGAACCATTGAAATGGGTGATGTGGGGTCATTTTTTAAAGTCAAACATGGGCGTCTTTTGCAATTTCCTGTCTGCTTCTAGTGTGGGGTTATGTGAGAGACCGGGACAAGGGAAAGCTGCTATTTGGTGAGGCTGGGAAGGCTCACATCTTAATGAGGACTGGGGAGACAGAGGAGGTAGTTGAGAGACAGAGAAAGGTCATCTGAGTTGGATCTGGAGAACAGAGCTCCAGGAAGGGACTCGATCCACAGGTTGGGTGGGGCTTGGTGTGGGAGGAAGACCTGGGTTGGGGTGATCTACCATTGAGCTTCTGCCCAGTGTGCCTTCTTGCCCTCTGTCTCTGGGCTTTTCTCAGGCCACAATAGACACCTGTGTGTGGTGCCCTTAAGTGTCCCTTGGGCTCTCCTGGGTGAGCCTTGTTCAAGGAGCTTCCTCTACCCTCAACAATCTATCGTTGCCTCTTTCTCTGCTCAGCAAGACAGTGACTCACACGGTCGTAAGCTGTCTTGCTATGCTAAGTTTTTTCCTCCCCCTTGGTGCCCTGATGCTTGTGTCTCCATTTCTAACTTGTCTGGACCCTGAGCTGAGGACAAGGCCTGTCTCAACTTTGGTCATTGTCGTCACCTGTTGTCTACACAGGGACAGGCATCGCTACTGAGGGGCTGATAAACAGCTGCCAATAGTCACGTCTCTCACAATTCTGGCTTCGTACTCAGCCAAAATCCTGGGCCAGACAAGGACTTTGCCATGGTCCACAGGGAGCTTCTGGCTGTGGAAATCAGTGTGCATGTCCAACGGTCAGGTCCAAAACATTGGGAAACAAGAGTCCATGTTGTCAACAGAAGGCGTTCTGATGACGTAGGTGTGGTTCTTATATAAGGAGCTTCGATGGTTTGCTCACAGCTCTGTGTTAGCAAAGAGCCAAGCACCCAGAGGGGGCAGCTGCTGTCTGCTCAGGAGTATTCAGGGTCTCAGCTGCAAGACCCCCAATGTCGGAATTGGGAATCCACTTCTGAGATGCTTCCTAACTCTCCAATCTGGTCTCCCTGGACTGCTTTCTAAAGCACCTTCACTCAACTGTACTGTCCCAGCCTCGGGGCACTTGGAAAGTAGGATTTCTTCTTCTTTTTCATTAATATAACTTTTCTATTATTCAACACTTTTATCTGTGGATACAATATGTTTTTACCCCTACTACTCAATCCCATCCCCCCTTGAGCTCTATTTCCTAATTTCTTCCTTTCAGGCCCATCCCCTTCTTATGTGCACGTCTTTTTGTACGTATGGCCCACTGGATTTCATCTGTATTGGCACTGTTGCCTGGGCACTTGCTGGAGCGTGGATGATCTATTAATGGGTCAATCATCAAGGAAAATAATGCCCCTTCTTCTGTTTGGCACTGACCTTCAATACTCTCTCAGGTAGGTATGGTACTCTTGAGATTTTCCCCCATTCCATGATGAAATGTTGGTAGGCCAAATCTTGTACAGGTCTTATGGAACTAGACATCACTGCAAGGAGTTCTTGGGTGTGTAGCACCTCTGTCATGACCCCCCTCCCGAGGTTCTTATATTCTTACCATCCCTCCTTCTGAACCTTGGGATGGGGGTGGCGATTAATCTCCTGCCTACCGCCAAACAGTCCAAAGTCACTTATTCTTTGCACTTTGTATAGCTGTGATTCTCTATATCACACATCTTCCATTGCAAAAGGATGCCTCTAGGTCAAGGGCTGAGAACTGGTCTAATCTACGGATATAATGATGGCAGCTTGATATCAAGAACAGGAAACAGGATTTCTTAATGGTGGCTTACAACTCTAAGTGGAAGTCATGTTATGTGCTGTGACACAGTGTAGCTCTGGGTTCTGGTGATAGTGAAGTCACAAGTCCTTCTGATCAAAGCAGAGAGACCCCAGACCCCAGGCTATGAACCGGATGAACAAATTCATCTCTTACTCAGCTTTTTTATATAGGAAAAGAACAAGAAAATCAGCTGGGTAGAAGAGAGACAGTGCTCATGGAGTTTCAAGGTCCTGGGTTCAAATCCCGGGGTTATGACTCTATAAGACTCCATATGTCGTGCGTGGATCTTGGGCAAGTTACTTAAGCGGAATTCAGTTTCCTCATGGGAAGACTGGAGGCTGGTGTTGGAGTGACAGGTTTAGTGAGCTACTGGGGAGGGCCTAGCGATTGGCCAGTGCAGGCCCCTTCTGTGTGTGTATTCATGCTCTTTCATGTAGAATGAGAGTGTGTGTACACACCTCCCAGATAGTCGTCCTGGATTCACGCTAGCCCCGGATAGATTTACATCCTCAAGCCACTTACTAAGTAAGGGTCTGGAGACTCAGAGAGGACCCCACAGAGCTGCTGACCTTGAAGACATCTACACCCAGTGCTCAGGGGAGGTGAAGGGAGGCAGTTGGTACAGAGCACTCGTGGGAGTAGTGATCCTGGGCCACGGAGCTGTCTATGTCTGTGCCCAGTAGGCCAAGGGGTTTTCTCTGGTCTGCTCTTAGTCACTATATCTGTATTGATTCACTTTAATTCTGACAGTTTGCTGACTTTGGAAGGACCAAAGAAAGGAAGAACCATCAGTAAACAAGACAGCAGCAAACCTTTTAGCTGACTCCCACTATGACCCAAGGCTTATTTGGTACAGTGTTAAGTACTTTTGTATAGAATCCCATTTAATCCCATGAATAGCTTTATGAGCTAGGTCCTTGCATTGTCTCTACTTTAAGGTTAGTCACCAAGAAGCCCAGGGCCACACGCGTATGTTGGCTGCCAAGGTGCTAGAAGCTCCTGACTGTGTGCTAGAAGCAAAGCATCTCAAACGGAAAGAGAGGCCTATCATGCTCTGTGCTGCTTGGATCACCTTAAGGGAGGTTCTCATCTAGTTCAGACTTGAACTCCATCCAGAGGAGGAAGGAACAAGAACTTGAAGACAGAGGGCCTCAAAACCGTGGTGTAGGTAAAGATACTGCTTTGACATGGGAGCAGAAGATGATGGAAGAGGGCTACATTCTCGTGTTTCTAGGGAGCTATGGTGGGTCAACTTCATGCTGACTGAGAGACAGTCCATGTATCAGCCAGTTGAAACCTGTGGGATGTGTGCACCCCCTTTCACTGGGGTGGAGGGGGAAAGTAAGACTACGTGGGACCTGCTGTTCTAGGCATGTGTTTTCACCAGCCACTACCTACCTTCATTCCATCCCTCCTCATCCATTTTCCTCTCCAGCTAGTTTTCCCCTCTCTCCCATGTCTCCCTGACTATCGGATCCATTGGATCCCATCTAGGATGGCTGCACTAGTTAGTGCCTAGATGCTCGTCAGGGAGCGTATGGTCCACCGGTGGGTAAACTGTGAGGTAGAGGGGCTCCTTCTTGTCCAGCACTAGTCCCACATTGCTACCTTCAAGGTAGCGTTGTGTCTTATGGGATCTTCCCTGTTCCGCAGTGAGATGTTGACAGGCCAGCTATTGTGGAAGTAGGCACTGCTACACTGCAGACATGGCAGCCTTAATATGAATATAGGTGACTGTCTGAGACATTACCTCCTCTCATCCTCTATTTCTTACGTTCTTACCACCTCCTCTGTCTTCTACAAAGTCCCCTGAGCCTTGAGATTGGGGGTAGGACCTAGTGGCCCATAGTCATTTTTACTTTGTTCTTTGGCCAGTTGTGATTCTCTGCATTGCACATCTTCCATTGCACAGGTAAGGATTTTTTAAATGATGACCATTATTTTGATGATTTCATTGCATGTGTGATTTACATGTGTGCAAGAGACAGTAAGCATGTGCATGCATTGTGTTGTATGTATGTGTGGCACTGTGCATGTCTGTGTTTTGCTCCTAGAGGCCAGAAGAAGACATCGGGTGTTCTGCTCTATCACTAGCTGCTGTATTCCTTTGAGACAGAACGTCTCCTTGAACCTGGAACTAGGTTGGCACAGAGCCATCTCATAAGCCCCTGTGGCTTTATTTAAAATTTGCAACAGTGGTAATAATTGTGGACACCTAACGGCTATAGTTGAAGAAAACTGTACCACAGTGACTGAAGAGGAGATGGCTCATCTTATGAGATGGCTCCGTAGTTAAGAGAGCTTGCTACATGAGCACAAAGACCTGAGTTCAGATCCCAGCACATGTAAAAAGTCAGGGTTGGCTGCACGCATGCCAGCATGGACGGGGTGCTCAGCAGCCTGAAGTCACAGGATGTGTGAGGTCTAGGGAAGACGAACAGGGCATCCTCATTCCCTCTGTCCATCGCAGCCCAGAGCCCCCCATGTGCTCTGGCCACTCCCTACCTCTTCTGAAGACTGCCATCTGCCAGGAATGGCCCCTGGTCTGTAAGCGACAGCATTGAAGGAGACTCAGGCGTGGGTTCTGCCCCAAATCCTCACTTTCTCAGCACAGCGCCTCCCGATGTCCATAGCAGGAACTTTCCACATGCATTTTCCTTGTGGATCTGCTTGGTGGCAGGGATTCAGAGGGTGAGACCCAAGGCAAACAGAATCTGCGTGCCCACCGGGATGGTGGACTAGATCTCCAGGATCCGAAGGAAGACTTCAGGACAAGTGGGAGTCAGCCAGCTCAAGGGAAATGAAGGAGATCGCTAGAGAACGAGGAGGAGGTTGGAGGCCAGATCTGAGGCTGCTCAGAGGGCTGAACACACAGGCGAAAGGTGGGGCGGGAGGTTGTGAGAAGTGAGGCTGACCCTGGAGGCCATGGAGGAGAGGACACCATCCCGTGGGCCTTGGGCAGCAGCGACAGAAGTTTGTTGGCAGGAAAGCTCAAGGAACCCCCAGAAGCTAAGAGGAGGGGGGTCTGCTCTCCAAGCCCCACATAGGGAGGAAGGAAGAGGCTGTGATGGGGAGACTCTTGGATTGCCTTCCAGGGACTTCCTCTTGCTGCCTGCCCCCCTCTTGGGAGCCCATAAAGCCGGGTACTGTGGGTAATTATAGGCTTAGAGAGGCCCAGGGAAGGGAGGCTGGGGACATGGGGGTGGGGTGGGGTACTGTGGACAGGAGCAATCAAGCTGCCTGGTAGTGAGGGAATATGCAGACACCAGGGGCCCCCCATAAAGTCTCTGAGACCAGGGTTTTTTTTTTTTTTTTAATAGCATTCGAGACCAGAGGATGATGACAGCACTACAAGCCAATCAGCCCCCTTCCCCCAGTTCTTTTGTATCTTTATTGGGGGGGGGGGTTCTGTTTCTGTAGGTGCCCAGGATTCTTAAATTCTTGGAGCTTTCTTTTGGGGGAGCTTGTACCGAGAGTGAGCCAAGTCCTGAGCCTGGCATGTTCTCCCAGACATTGTAATGTAATGCACAGGTGACCCGGAGTTTCCTTCCAGCCCCGGTTTCCACTGTCTTCCAATGAATCATCTCTTAACATGTATCCATTTGAGAAAAAAAAAAATCTCATGTGACTTTTAAGTCACAGAACAGCAGAGATGAGAGCTGGAAAGATGTGGAGTTGAATCTGCACCCTAGTCCCTACCATGGAAGGGGTGTTACTGTTGGATGAGTTGCTGTTGCTTTGGAACTTTAGTTTTCCCATCCATGAAATGGTCTGAGAACACCTCACTCTGTGGGTAAATGGGAGGACTGGACTTACTGGATAAGTCTCTGACAGCCGTTGACTAGTATTTTGGCAAAGCTGTTCTTCAGTCTAGCACTTGTTTTAAAGACACACAGAGTCTTCCCAAGTCTACTTCCCACACTCTATTTATGGGGTAGATGATCTTAAAGAAGACGGAAATGAGGCCCAGACAGACTGAGGGTCTTGTGCAAGCGGCTCTGGCTAATTAAGCTGTTTGTAGCTCTTTGGTGTAACACCATCATTTGTTAGCCCCAGTTAAAAGAAACTATAAAACCAATATAGAGCTCAGAGGGAAGTTTAGCCAACAAGAGGGAAAGAGGGAGCCTTTCCTCACGAGGCTGCCAGCTAGCTGGTGTAGTAACTTTTATGTCAAGACCTAGTTGGTACATGCTGGTCTTGACCATAAACTTGAAAGTGCCAGCATCCCTGTAACAGATGTGCACATTATCGTATTAACGGTGGCCTGTGACTTCATCAACTTGATATTGAATTTTACTTTCAATTTTTCCCTTCTTAATTCTTTTACACTTAAGCGTATGTCTGTGTCATGTGTGTACGTACATGTGTGTGCGTGCATACGTGCGTCTGTGCATATGTATGCCATGTAAGTCATTTGGAGGTCAGAGGGCACCCTGTGGGAGTCAGCTCTCTCCTATTATGTGAGTTTCCGGGATTGAACTCAGGCCATCCAGCTGAGTGGCAAGCACCTTACTCTACAGGGCTATCTCTCAGGCCCCTCCCCTATTTTAAATAGTGCTCTAGTAGATACTATTCTCTGTCCACAGAGGGTTCCTCTTATTCATTTCATTTCCTTGGGATAAATTTCCAGCAGTGGAATCAGTGGTGTCAGGGGAAGAGCATTTTTGTGGTTTGTGATACATATTTTCCAATTTCCATAAGAGGGTTTGCTTACTTTCCCTCCAGCAGAGATTGCCTGGTTAGCAATTTCAGGGCAACCTTGCCAGCATTGGGTATTATGACTGCTTAGTTTGCTACTAGATAAACTGTTATTTCTCTTCCATTTCATTTCAGCTTACCTCTCTTTGTTTACTTGTAGATTCAAACATATGTTTATATACATGTTACGCGTACTAATGGATTTATATTCTTGTTTGAATGTGATTTGACATTTCTGGTGATATCGAGGAAGGCAGGTCTTTTGCAACAAAATGCAAAAACATCGTGGCTCTGTGTTTGTAAAAGGCAAGCATATTGTCTCCCCTACCAGACAGTAATAACTGTTATAAGTGGGACTATTGCCAAGGTTGAAATAAACAAGTGATTAGAGGACACAATGGGAGCCCAGACTGGACCCTGACGAATGAGTTGCTCACGTGCCTTTGCGGGTGGATGTCGGCCAAGGGTTTTCCCCGTGACTTACAGTAGGTCCCGGTGACAGCTGTAGTGTAGGAGGCTAAGGGATGTGGGCAGGGCTGGAGTGGGGGTGTGCTTTGTGTGTGTGTGTGTGTGTGTGTGTGTGTGTGTGTGTGTGTGTGTGTAGTCTGATTTGTGTGGTTGCAAGATTGATTCAGAAGAACTTCACCAGTGGAGGGATTGGCATGGGGTGCAGGTGAGAACATTCCAGAGTGTCTAAGGTAAGGACGCAACTGAGGTTCCTAAATACAGGCCCAGAGCCTAGCTCAGAACTGAGAACTCTGGGTAGGTCTGGCATAGCATGTGAGTGTCAGGAACAGTGAGACCTGGATTCCGGCCGTGGCCGTAGCCAATGAGATCTTTGAAAGCTGTTCCTGTGGACTGAGTCAGCCAGGAGCCTGGGCTTGTCCCGCCCTCCTTTGTTTCTGACCTTGTCCAGACCTGGTCTTTTCCTCCTTCTTCTTCTCAAGCTGACCTTGCGGATGCTCTGATTTCTGTCCTTAGTCTGCAATAGGGGAAAAGGAAACTTTGCTAGTAGTGTCCCTTCTCATGGTCCTGAAGGCACATTGCATTCCACGTTGGAGAATAAGCCCCTTGCTCAGACTTGAAAGGCGAAGGAAGGCTGGGGCCAAGATCCATGTGCCCGCAATGGGGATATCCTCTTACGGGCCGGGGCCCTGTGTGCCCACAATGTGTGTGGCCTCCCTGGGCCGAGTTCCATGTGCTCATGATGTGGACAGCCTGCTGTGGGCTGGGTCCCTGTGTATTCACAATGTGGACGGCCTGCTGTGTGCTAGGGCTCTATGGGCTCATGATGTGGACAGCCTGCTGTGGGCTGGGGCTCTGTGTGTGTCCATAATGTGGATGGCCTCCCCGGATCAGGCTCCGTGTACTCATGATATAGACAGACTATTGTGGGCCAGGGGCTCTGCTTGTCCACGCCATGAACTCAAGTCTCATGGAAGACAGACAGAACTGTCATTCTTTAGCGCTATCATGGGTTCTTAACCAAGGGGAGCTGGAAACCCAATTCTAGCAATGATCTACATCCTCAGTGTATTCATTTTCATTGCTTGTGTATTGTTTTATATTCTAGGTCAGTTTTTTCTCTTACTATTATTTTTTCTACTTTTACAAGGATATTGAGTATTCATCCCAGCTTCCCTCCCTCCCTTTTCCTTCTTATCCTCTCCCTTCTCTTCACTATTCCTTCACGCTCCCTCCCATCCTTCTGCCTGCATGCCTCAATGGACCGCAGGGTTCACTCTGGTTTGTCTACTCCTGTGGGGATTCAGGCCTCTGTAGTGTAACAAGTTACCTCTCTTCAGGCCACCCCACGGATATATGCATTTCCCTTCACTCATCCAGCATTAGACCCAAAGGTTTCCAGTGTGAGTTCCCATTCTATGGGTATAATAACAGCTGCCTACAGAGCACTTTGATGTACTGTCTTCTTACCTATAGTTTTATTGGATATTTTCCCTGTTGATCTATTTCCTCCCCTTTTTAGGTCTTGTTCTAGTTTACAGTTATAGGGATGGGTGCCATTCTGACAAGCAGGTCTTGAGTCCAATCAGAGAATGTCTAGGGAGAGTGGAAAGGAGAAAGGGGTAGCTATGATCAAAATTCATTGTATGCATGTCTGAGATTGCAAAATAATAAAAACATTGTTTAAAAAAAGGTGAAGCCTTAGTGACTGCTCACCTTTACTCTAGTGCTAACCCCTCCTCTTCTTTCTCTCCCTCCCCACCCCCCTGCATTCCCCTTCCACCACCAAGTAGCATTCCATGAACTCTCCAGTTGGCAAATGACTCTTCTTCTGCTTAAGCTTTATTGCTGTTCTAACAACATCTGGCTGGCAATCGGTCCATTTCCAGGGTGATGCCCACCTCTCTGGCCATACCTGTGTCTCCCTTGCCTCACCCTCTTGTGGGATAACCTCATCTCTTGCCCTGGCATCGGCATGCTGAAGACTCTCAAAGGAGCATTTGCTGAGCGAGTGGGTGATGAAGTGCTCCCTTGCCCCCGCCCCCATGAAATGCTCCTACTACACTCAGTACAAGCTCACAAGAGTGACAGATGGCTTGCCGTCAGAGCTACTTTGAAGAAGACAATAACGACACTCTTTGCAAGTCTCTGGATCCCAGTCTCAGTGGGTGGTCAGCGCGTGACAAGAAATATCTCCTGCAGTGCCACAATGCAATGAGATGGGTGCCCTCAACATCCCCAGCCCACCAGGATGAGTCCAGTGCTTGCCGAAGACAGGTGACTGGCCATGGTTGCCAGAAAGGGACACATGTGGGTTCTTTGTGTTGCTAAAGTTACTGCTCGGTCACAGCCCTTCCTAAGAATATCACCTGTCCCGTTTCTACATCTGGACTTTGGGCTCTGAAGAGAGAGGTCAGTTCTTACACACCCTGGCACCTCCAGAGCCGAGCTCAGGGTTGGGTACAGGCAGGTGACGCGAAATGTTGACGTAAGGGATGGCTGGCAGGACAGCCAGCTGGTCGTCTGTCTCTGCTCTGTAGCAAGTGTGGCGTTTCTGCTATTGTGCAGCTGGGAGTGGAGTTTAACTTGGGGCTGATCTTGTACCTGAATCGCCCTAGTTGTAAAACACAAGGCGTTGTCCTCATGGGGACCCAGCGAGTAAGGTACCTGCCTGGCAGTGCATCAGATATGTCTTGCCAAATACAAGGTGAAATGAAATGTTCTGAGAGAGCAAACGGCTGCCTCCCTCCTGGGCCAGTCCAGCAGGATCATTGGCTCCTCCTGCACACTCCTCGAGTCACTGATGATGTCCCCGAGAGATAATATGTCCAGCGTGTGCCCCTGTGGGCATGCAGGGACAGGGGGGGTTGAGGTGGGGGGAGAGAAAGCAGTGACCGTGGCTGTGCTGGGTGCTGTGGGGTCCTGAGCATCCATCTAGGGAGCAGACTCTCAAAAAGGGTGAGGATGCCTCAGCCCAGGATTCCAGTGTCGGGGGGAAGGGGTCTGACCAAGCTGGTGTTTGCTCCTTACCCACTATTGTGCATCCTGAGTGTATGGCCCATGCACTCCAGCCATTGATCCTTCAGCTCTATGCTCAGCATGTGGGGCCAACTGGCTTATGTGGACCTTAACTGTTAATCCACCCCCAAGGTTTGAGTGCAAAATGTGAGCACGTGGGTTCATGTGTCTCTCATCCAGCTTTCCCATTAGGCTACACAACCTTCTTCATGACGCCGCTTTCTATAGATTCGGTGCAAAGTCACAGCAAAGAGAATGAATGGCTCCTATGGGTTGACTTTGCTCTGAGCTCAGTCTTTTATTTGGAGAATCTCCTTCAGGCTGCTGATAGCTCCAAGCAGCTAGCCACACGGCCCTTTAGAGTCAACAGAACCTGGGATGAGAATCTAACTGTTCTCCTAACTGTGCTGGGTGTGTCACAGGTCAGTGGGGAGCTACCTGCCTAAGATGCAACTTGAGACAAGGCTGCCATCCCATACCATCCCTGAGACCCAAGGCTCTGAAATCTAAGGTATTTCAGCACTTTCTAAGCACTTCCACCAGCTGTTAGATGTGGCTAATGTGTATGCTATATGTAGTGTATGAGTTGGTAAATGTAAATATGCACACGATCTAGCATGTACGGTGTGTGTAGTGAATATAGATGGTCAAGAGGGAGGCACGGCCAGTGGACTGTGAGAGTGTGGTTGACATCTGACGATGTGTGTAAACAAGGGCCGCCCGAGTGTGTGCTGAGTGTGAGACTCGGTGTGAAGTCTGTCTCTGACAAGGTATATGTGAACATCTGTGAGGGGGAGGGGAAATGTGAATGTTGCCTCTGCCGTGAGGCTCTGGATGTGTGTTATGTGAGAAACTCGTGTGAGCGCACTGAGTGTGGAGAGCCACTGCTGGGCTTTGTGTGCGGTTATGTCCACGTGAGTCTGTTCATGCTTATATGGAGACAAATGTGCAGATGTGTGACCCTATGTGGGTCCACGGGAGGCAGGAAGCTCACTTGGTGGAATTTGGCCTGTGCATGTGTTGTGAACAGGTGCTACCTGGTTGTGCTGGTGAGGATGTGTGTGTATATGTATGTATGTATGTGTGTGTGTGTATGTGTGTATGTATACATGTGTGTATGTGTATGTATGTATATATGTGTGTATGTGTGTGTATGTGTGTGTGTGTGTGTGTGTGTGTGTGTGTGTGTGTGTGTGTGTGTGTGTGTAGCACAAATCCTGGTGGGGAGGCGCCTATGGCTGGAGATGAGATCAGTTTGGTTTTGTTGAGAAATCTATGTGGACCAATGGCTACACGCCTCCTTGGCAGAACCTTGCTGCTTATTTGCTTCTTCTCTGTCCCCCAAGGCTGGTGCCAGAGAAGTTCCAGGATTGCATGGGCAACATCAAGGAGCAGGACCTGGGAGAGCAGGCATGAGGAGGAGGGTTGGGCTGGTGCAGGCAGAAGAAATCCCTGCTCTTCCCCTCACCCCACAACCCCATCACCAGCCACAGCCTCGCTTGTTGTAGCCCAGGCTGCTGCATCTGACTTCATCTCGCTCCTCTTCCCAGCCAGGCTTCTCCATATTCTCTGAGCCATTGCACAAATGCTGTTGGAAGATACAAGACAAAAGCTGATTGCCTCTTTCCCTTAACCATATTCAGACAGTGTGGATGTCTCTTGTCTCTATCACCTGATGAGTTTTCTTCCTTCAGAAAAAAAGAAACGTTTGTTGAATGAATTAGTGACATGTAAGAATGTTTACAGCTGCCCGTAGAAGGTGCCATATGGAATGCGTTCATTCCATGCCACACGCTGGCTGGAGTGTGTATCCACGCGTGGGTATGAAAGGTGCAAGGGAAGAATCAGGATACGGTTTCCCTCTAGACACAGCTGTTCTTTGAGCTGAAGTTTCCCAGGCTGGTCTTCAACCTTCTGGCAATTAGGGGGATGGGGTGAGGTGACAGGGGAGCATTGGACTAGGGTTTCTGTTTTTCTGGGAGGGGTACCCACCTTCCTGGGGGGATTTGTACCAGCAGCTAAGCAGATAATTGCTTGTCAGGTTGATTGAAGCCTTTTCAAAATGTCTTTTCCATAAAACATTCTCCCCTCCCCCCACAAGCAGATCATTTGAGTTGGAACTGTTTCCCCTCTGCGCTTTCTCTTCTCTTCTCAGAGTAGTAATTACTGCCCGGAGTAGCCCTCTGTGGTGTTTCCTGTCATTTGGAGGCTGAAGCCAGCGGCTGTTTCCTCTGCTGGGTGAACGACAAGCAAGGGCAATTAGAGGAACACCCCACTCCCAGCCTGGCCCTGAGCCCCAGGGGCTCCTGATGTCCTCCTTTGGGGGCCTAAGAGCTGGTGACCCAACTTCTCCAGTGGGGATGGAGCCCACTGGCTGACCACTGGTAGCCTCTGGCTCTCTGCTGAATCCTGGGCTCTCTCTCTCTCTCTCTCTCTCTCTCTCTCTGCCACACAAGGTTCTTTGGCCTCCATAAAACACCCATGTTCTGGGTTACTGGCAGTGTTTTCTCTCTTGAGCTATGAAGACTCTGGGTATCTGCCCCCCTGAAGTGGATCACAGCTCAAGATGGGAAACAAAGCAAGTGTTTTGGAAGGCTAATCGCCAAAGCGGTGGGATGGCTTGTGTGTGGCCCCCATATTTTTGCTTTGCTGTGTTTCTAAACTGTTCATTCATAGCAGGGGAGCATACTTGGTGAGGTCACGCTGCACACCCTGCTACCCACCCAACCCAGGCTCAGGATGCATCATGGCCAGTGGGCTTGTGGTTTTTCATTTTTTCCTTCTCTTCCTTTTTCTCCTCTTCCTTTCCACCTCTTCTTCTGACTTCCTCCTCTAACACTTCTTCCTCTCCCTTCTCTAACACCTCTTCCTCTTCTTCCTCTGCTTTCTCCTATTCCACCTTTTCCTCTTTCTCCTTTTCCTCCTCCTCTTCCTCCCTTTCCACCTCTTCCTCTTTCTCCTCTGCTTCTTTCTATTCTATCTCTTCTTCTTCGTTCTTCTTTTCCACCTCTTCCTCTCCCTCCTCCTCTTCTTCTTCCTTTTTTCCCTTTCTGTCTTTTTTTCACTTCTTCTCCATCTTCACCTCTTTCACCGAGATGTTCCCGTCAGTCACAGAGTCTGAACTTGAGCGGATGCAGACCAAGGCGACAGAAAGAGCTGAGGTTCCTGAGTTGAGACAGCTTGGCCTGGTGAGCAACCTGACCACTCCGTGCCTCAGTTGACTCATCTGTGAAGTGAGGCTAAGAACAATCGAGCCTTGAAGAACTTCAGTGAGGGTGGAGGGAGAGAATGCACGTACAGACCCTCGTCTGGGCCTGTTTGGCAAACAGATAATAAAACAGACTTCACAAGGGCATGTGTGCCACAGAGAAATGAGGGCATGTGCCAGAGAGGATAAAGGCAGGAGATGCATGTCTGGGGGACTCTGGGGACCCAGTGTGTCTGGACTGCAGTCCAATGGAAAGATGACTGTGGCCCTGGATGTGGTTGGGTGGTTAAGAGCTGGAAGAGTCTGCTAGCTCTTGGTCAGGTGTCAAGACCTGTAGGAAACATTCTTGGTACCAGTGTTCATATGAGCAGGTTTGCCTGGGTATCCATTATATTATGCCTAATGGGACCAGTGACTCTTGTCTGTTCTCCAGTGATTCTCTGGCTCCCCGGACCAGCCTACGCCCAAGTGTCTTGAATGAATGAATGAATGAATGAATGAATGAATGAATTGTTTAAGGAAAGGACACTCACTAGGCAAATAGACTCTACTAACCAGTCAACAGAGGCTGGAGCTGGCGGTCCATGAACTGCTTAATTCCTGTCATTGTTACTTCTCTCTGGGGTCACTTCCATGCCCTCACCGGGAACCAGATGGGTCAGCAAGAGTTAAAGGAACAGCAGCAGGCAGTTGCTGGCTCAGTGAGCTCCTCAAGGCCACTCCAAGTGTTGGAAGCTGATGGAACAGGGCAGGAAAGTTGTCAGCAGCCTTCAGATAAGAGGACATTCGACCTTGGCTGAGCCCAGGGTCCTCCCCTGGAGGCTCCCAGCATGCCAGCACAGCCCCAGGGGAAGCCAAGGAAACGGCTTGGACTGCATTGCAGCAACCCGGCTCTGCTGGGGTTGGACACACAGCTTCTCCTTATCTCGTCATGTCACACACAGGCCAGGCGTGCAGGGCACACAGGACTTGGCCGGTCTTCAGGAAGCTGGAGGAGTTTCTGTCCCTCTGGGGTCAGAGGTGACTGGAATTTGGCAGCCAGGAACCTGGGAACTTCCTGTGGTCCTCCCGACCAAAGACTGGCAGCAGGAACTAAGCAGAGCTGGTGGGTGAGACATGCCCAAAAGATGATTTGTGTGGCTGCTTCCTCCTGCAAGACAAACAGCAGATTGGCATATATGTGGAGCAGACACATGGACATGCATGTACATAGCATGTTCATGCACATGTGCACCCATGCATGTGTCTGTGTAGGAGGGAGGCAAGAATTTAGGATTTGTGCATAGTTATCTGGATGTGTGCCTGTGCTCATTTTCTTTTCTTTTTTCTTTTTTTGCTAGAGGCAGATGCTCCTTGCAATTGGTGAAGTCGAGATGCGAAGTGTGGCCATGTGTGTGCTTATGCATGTAAGTATACATCTGACCGGGGTATTGGTGAGCCAGTGTGTTTGAACGCATGTGTATGAATGCATAAAGGGGCATAACTTCAATGTGTGCTTGTGTGTATGTGTGTGCTTGTGTGTGCGTGTATGTGTGTGTATGTGTTGCATGTCCTGCAAAACTATCTCAGAACCCAGCAGGCTGAAGCCACTGGGGGAAGGGTTAAAAAGTCAAGGTGCTGAAAACATCTGGCTCTTCAGGTGGCCTTGAGGGTCTCCCAGGGAGGATTTCATGTTTCCTTTGCCAGCAAATGTGATGTTTCTCACTCAGATGCACATTTGCCTGATACTCTATCAAATATGATGTCTGGTCCAGCTCACCTGGGGCTATTAATCAGAGGGTCACCTGGAAGGACAGGTGGGGGAGCATCTCTGGCGTTGAGGGGCTCCAGGCCTGATGGGGAGCAAAGGCATCCAGCCCTGTCTACTCCTATTGATGAGGACCACTTTCACAGAGACGCTATGGAGAGGTAGGTAGATGAAGGACAGAGGCAAATCTGTGGGGGATAAAAGACAAGAGGGGCGAGGAGGCTTTTATAGTGTGTCCATGTCCATATAGAAAAGTTTTTGATAATTTACTGACATTTTGGGCACTTTGGAAGTTCAGAGGTCTGGGGACTTCTTGGTTAAAATTTGACTGCTACATTCATGTCCAGGGAACACAGGAGGTAAACCTTTCTCCTCCTCTTTCTTCTCCTCTTTCCCCTCCTCTCTTTCTTTCTTTCACCTCCACAGATTCAACCTTGTCCTCAGTACACCTACCAATGAGGCAAGTGAACCATGGAGGGTAGGATTGGGGCAGCATCAACCATGGGTCTTGAGGACTGTATTTGGAAAATGATTCTTGACTTGAAAGTGAGGCCTGAACCCTGGGGCTTTCAGAATCAGCAAGGGTCCCCGATGGAAGATCCTCTGGAAAGGAGGACTTTGAGCAAAATGGTCACTTTCTTTCATAGCACTTAAGAAAGACAGGGCATGTGGCTCAGTATTAAAGTGTGATCCGGACAGTCAAAGAATAAGAAAAGGTTCATTATTTGCCATTCCTCATTGGTGTGCTATTTGTTCAACATCTGTTTCTAACAATAGACAAGGAGTATGACCCATTACCTGTTTTTATAGATAAAGTTTTATTGGAACATAGTCTTAAACACACACGTTTATATGTTTATGTATTTTCTGTGGTTACTTTCATGTTACAATGGCAGAGCTGAATAGTTGTGACACAGTCTATGGCTCTTAAGGCCCCAGAGAAATGTGGTATACTCCTGCACTGAAGGGTCATTTCCACAGAGTGTGGAATGCTCAGCTCCACGAATAGCAAATGCTTAACAATGAGCGAACAAATGGGGTTGGGGAGATGGCTCAGGGGTTAAACTCTTTGCCTTGCAAGCAGATTCCACTTAAAAATTGCTAAGCTGATATGGTGGTGGCCTGTACTCTGCCTCCGAAAGGTGGAGCCTGTGAAACCCCAGAGCAAAGTAATAAGGAGGGAGAGCAATCCAGGATGATTCTGGATGTCACCCTTGGGCTTCCATATGTACACACGTGCACTCAAGTGCACTCTTATACACACACACACACACACATGCATACACATAAAATAAATGAAAAACAACTAGTGAATAAATGAATGACATGGTTAGTTTGGGAGGATGATTTTGTTGGAATTTCAGGCAGAGAAAGTAATGTACACAAGGCACAGGGCCAGGAATCAATACTGGGTATCTTTTATCACTTAGCCTCATGCCCTGTCCTTTTTTCATGCATTGTGCATGCATGTGAGTGTGTGTGTGTGCACGTGCGCGCGCGTGTGACTATGTTTATATATATCAGAGGGCACTGTGTGTCCCTGTGGAGGCCCAAGGGGGACTTCAGGAATCATTCTGGATTGCTCTACCTCCTTTATACTTTGCTCTGGAGTTTCCCAGGCTGAACCTTACAGGACCAGAAGCGCAGGCCACTGGTGTTTCCTCCTGGCATTTTTACAGTGGAATCTGGGATCTGAACTAAGGTCCTTCTGCTTTGAGAGACAGAATCTTAATCCCTGAGACACCTCTCCAACCTTGCCCTGTCTTCCTTTAGTACTATGAAAGTCTTCTTCCCAGTGGACAGAGTACAGAGCAGACACCCCCCCCCCCCCACAGACACTGTGGTGGCTCAGAAGTTAGCACAGCAGACATGGTATTTGTGGAGAAAAGGCTGCTCTGTGGAGCAGACATCGAACCTGCAGACTCGCAAATATTTTCTGGGTGAAGTCCAATGATGTGGAACCACATTCTGGGTGGAGGGATCACCAGAGACAGAGACTGGAAGGCCTGGGAAAGTTAGAGGGATACTGGACACTGCTGACCATGTTGAGCCTCTGTGGACGAGTGTCAAGGGGCAAGTTGGGAGAGGTTTAGTGTTAGCTTCGTGGGGACCTGGAAGGGATGCCATCAAGGAGTTTGGATTTTACTTTCTGGGTACTGGGGAATCAGTGTGTGTGTGTGTGTGTGTGTGTGTGTGTGTGTGTGTGTGTGCACGTGTGCGTATGAAAGATTCAGATAGGCCCTGGAAGACTAGACAGGCAAGATTCTGGGCAGGCTACCGACCTCCTCTGGACTGTTGTCTCAGTAGCAAAATGGGACTCATAGCCCCTGCCTCCCAGGCTGGGCTAAGATGACCTGAGTTTGGGGTCTGTGTGATCTTTAGGTATGCATAGCCCAGAGTGGCTGATGAGCCAACCTGCTGAATGAATGAGACACAGCCTGGAACTTCAGAGAAAACACAGACCACGCTTTAATGTAAGTGCCCCCCAATGTTGCATGGGACACACTTAAAAGATAGTTCATGATTTTTCTGGTATTAAATCTGGCTACCTGTCTTATGTTTTCATTTGCTAATTCAGAATCCAATTGTTTTAGGGCGAGATCTGGCTGAGCCCAGCTCTTGGTTGGAGGTTTCAAGGCCCCTAACACAATCTGCAAAGCAAGAACGACAGGTTGCGTGGCTGGACACTGGTGAACTCCATGGACCCCAGGGCTCTTGATTTATAGTGATGAAAACAAAGGCTGAGAGAGGGTCAGACCTAGCTCTAGGCCACCAGCAAAGTGTGGACCCAGGATTCTGCTTTTCTCACTGGATGCTTGACGTGGAACTCTGGTTTTAGGGCAAGATGGATGACCCTGAGAAAGTGGCGAAGCCAGCCTAGAGCTCTGAGTTTTGGGGCTTCTGGAACCTTCAGAGCCAACCGTGTCCCAGCAGGAGATGGAACGTGTGATCTCGGCCACATCCCTTGCTCCTTCTGTGCCTCAATTCATCCAGCTATAAAATGGGACTAATTACACCCACCTTGCAGGTGAGTTGTGAGGATTAATTACTGTTTGTAAGGGCTTTGTGATCCTCGGATGAAAGACGCTCCTTACATATAAAGGGTCATTATTTTTATTATTATTATACAAGTGCCAAGTATTATTACCTTAATTAGCTTTTCTAGATATCAAAAGCAATTAGACAGGATCACTTGCTGAGCACCACTTTAGAAATCCCAGTCATAGAAACGCATAAATTGTTTGCCAATTCAATTTCTGGCATAGACCACAAGGGAAGGCTGAGATTTTTCAGAATATCTATATATGCTTTGACTATGTCTTATGCTATGTCACAATTTGTGCAGGCACTTAAAATTCATTGAAAATGGAGTGGGCTTTTTTGTGTATGTGTGTGCAAATGTTGATACAAAGAGATTTGCAAGGTAGCGTTTAGTTTTTAGGTACCTTGTCCTCTTTATACATACAGAACATCAGTCTTTCGGCTCTAGGCACAGTTGATGGGAGCTCCCGTGGGTCAGGTTCTATCCTGAAAAGCGTGGGTTATTATCACACTCTTGTGTGGTCAACAGGAGTTGGTGACTCTCATTTTGTAAATGACACCCCGTGGTTGTGAAAGTGGGAAGATCAAGAGGAGGACAGGAATGTAAGTCCACATCTGACGTCATCCCCTGGCCCAGGTCTCCTGGGGCCCACGAGGGCTTATTGTTAGTGGGGCGTCTACAAGGCACCCTAGAAGGCTGTCTAGCTCATCTGCAGGCTGATAAATCTTCTCGGGTCTTGGTCCAATGTGGCTTTGCTTCTCTAGAGTCTTTGGAGCTGGCTCAGAACTCTGGGGTGCAATGAGGAGGAGACTGTGCTCAGAATGTGCCCATTAGGGCAGACCGGACAGGCCAGGGCAGAATCAGCGGGGCGAGGCTTCCTCCGCACTGTCCAGTTAGCTGGAAGGTGCAGAGTTGGCTGTAATTATCTTTACCAGCGTCCTTAGCAGAGGTGAGGGGACCTTTCACCCACTTCCCCTTCTACTTTGCCCAGTTTCTTTCTTGCCCTCGCAGACTCTCCCAAAGCTGTGACCAGACCAGAGAGCACCAACCAAGCTGACTTTCATGTCTAATAGGTTCCAAACCAAGTCTTATAGCTCAGGTCTACAAACCCATTTTCTTATTACTGAATCTCCCTGAGGGTTGGGCCGGGGCCAATGTTGAAGTCACTGGGTGCATTAAGAAGTAGATGGAGTGTCGAGGACTTGATGGATGGAGGGAGTAAATTGTTCATAGCATGGGGAGAGGTGGGCGTGTTGATGGATGGATGGATAGATAAGTCAGTGGGTGGGGTAGGTATTGGTAGATTAGACATGGGTGCATGATTGTATATATACCCATGACTGGAGGGAGGCATGGACCACTGAGTGGAAAGGTTGGTGGTTGGAGTATATGAGTTGACAGTTGACAGGGGGGGGGTAGAGAAGGGAAGGGGGAGATATACAAGATGGTTGGATAGGAACATATGTATTGATGGGTGGTGAATTTGGAAAGGATAGAAGGACTGGCTGGTGAGCAGTGGGAGTAAGGAATATGAATAGGAGAAGTTGTCAGAGGGACAGAGGGAGTGGTGGATGGAGGGAGGCATTCAGAAGACGAGTGGAGAGTGGCGCATGGCTAGAGAGAATGTGAGATGGAAATGGGTTTAAGATGGGGCGACCGGCAAATGGAAGGGTTGGGGAGGAAGCGGTTAAGGCTGACGGTTCTGAGGGAGCTGTAGGAATGTTGGGAGGGTAGGAGAGTTTGGAGACAGAAGTGGGGTTGGTGCTAGGTAGAGGTGCTGGTAGACAGATGGGGGAACAGACCGACTCACGGACCTCTGATGGGCGAGAGAAGGTGGTCAACGGAAGGCAGCAGCAGGCCAGCGGCGGAGGCGGCGGATGTGGGAGGGTATTGCCAGGTGTGAGGACCGGTTGGCAAGAGGCTCGAGGAGATTCAAATGGGCAAAGCTTTCACTAGGAAGAGCTAGGGGCTGGCGGGGGTGGGGGACGAAGGGGGGGGTCTGGTGAGAGGGCAGAAAGCTTGACTGAATGATGGAGAAGTTGGACAGGTAATGGTGCATGCCCCACGGATGGCTGTGATCTGCCTCTCCTTGTGTCCTCTCCCCTCCACAGTCAGGCTCTCTCTGAACTCATAAATCTCCCGTCCAGCAGGCTTTCTGTAATTATTCCTAGAACAGTAGCCCAAGAGGTGGGGCGGGCGGGGCCTGAAGAAAAGGAGCTGACTCAGAGGCAGATGTTGGTCTTAGGAGCCCTGTCAAATGTGACTTGTGGTCAGCCAGCTAGGCCAATGCCCAAGGGTCCTTCTCCCTGCCTGGCTTTCCTGGGCTCCACTCTGATTATCCACAAAGACTATGAGACCAGAAAGAAGGGTACATTAAGTTAGAACCTGCCCAGCCCACCCCCCATCTGTCCATCTCCTTTGGTCCCCCTGCCTCCCAGTCCTTCTATCCTCCTTCCTGTCTTCCGTCCGTTCTCCTTTCTGTCTTCCATCCGTTCTGCTGCTGCTTGTTTCTGTCAGATTCTTTTTCTCTCTTCACGCCATGTTCTTTTCTCTCCCCCTTCCCTCTCTAGGTGGTTTTTCTCTTGCTGTCTTCCTTTCCTCTTTCCCTTTCCTGTCATCTTCTTTGATCTAGTCAGTTTCCTTTTCTGCCTCTGCCCTTTGCCTCTCTCCGCACCTCGCAGTCGAGTCCTGTAGCCACGTGTCTTCATGTGAGAGCAACCCAGGCTCTCTTCTGGGGTTTGGATTAGGCCTGGAAACTTCTGAGAAAGCATTTCCCCCTTCTCTTATTGATTCATGAATAAAAAAGCTATCATTAATCCACTGGGACCTGCTGATCAATTCCATCCTTTTCATGTAACTACTAGGTGCTGTGGAGGAAGACCTTTCTACGTGAAGTAGTGCAGAAACCGTAGAGGGATGCCAGGGGCAGGGGCCTAGCACAGACACAGGCGAAACCTGGTATTGAGCTGACCATCTGGTGGAGCCTGGTGTCCTTCTCAAACTTACGTCATAGATAAGAATACATTGGGGTTTGAGAAGCCTGGGTTCTAATCCTAGTCCAGGCAATACTCACTAGCCATGGGATCTTGGATAACAGACTTAACCTGTCTGATCCTTGCTTTGCTCATGGATAAAGTGGGTAGGTCTCTACCGAAGACCTTCTTTGGGGGGTGGTTTGGAATTAATTGACAAGACTGGAAAGAACGCTCCTGTATCCATCAGAATTGACCCGGAACAGCTGCAAACCAGTACACAGTAAAGGCCCTTTGGGGACTTTGGTTATGTGCAATGTGGGGAATGGTCAAGCCATCCGTAGGAGGCTATTGCTTTTGTGTTTTGGGGGCAGAGCCAACAGGGTACGTGTTCTGGAAGGAAAGGCAGGGTTTAGAGAGCAAAGGCAAATAGCCATCCTGGCTGGAGCATGCAAGGACGTTGACTTCTCATCCCCCGTACATCTTTATCTTTCAATATGTCTGCGACCTGTCGGCAAAGCGGAGGCCCTTGTTCACGTCATTCTAAGGGCTCCTGGCTCAGGGTTGAGGAAACACCAGGAGGGATCGTGACAAGAACTGAAGACACTGCAGGCCCAGGGTTGCCCTGAACCAACCTGAGGGGTTTGCAGATGAGCAAGAGATATGTCACAGCAGCCCCATGCGTGCACACATGAGCACATGTGTTGATGGAGATGTGTGTAGACAGGCGTGTGTTGATGTGCATGTGTTCGGACATGAGTGTATATGCTGACTTGCCTGTGCGTGTGCACCCTGTGTACCCTGGAGTGTAAAAGAAACCTGACTCCACTTGTTCAGGAACACACCTCTTGGAACCCAGGCTGAGTCAGAGCCATGTACGGAAGGGAAATTGCTTTTAGATAAGCTGTAATGGCTGAGTACAAAGACAGCATAATATCCTTATCAACTGGGTTACTGGGCTTTAACATCTTTTCTCTTTGTGTCTCTGTGAAAGACAAGAATGCATGCCTCTTCTTCCTAGAAATCTTTAAGAACAATTCATTTATTTTAATTAATAAAGATAATCTATATCATATTCGATGTATTGCTTTGAAGTCCGTGTATATCGTGGGATGACTAAGTTGAACTAATTAGCATATGCATTGCTTCACGTACTTTATTTTTGTGGTGAGAACACAGAATCTACGCTCCTAGCAATTTCCAAGAATACAGTGCTTGTTATTAGCGATGGTTACCATGTGGCATAACAGGATTCTTGAATGTATCTTTCTTTTTAATTGCCTAGCGTGAATTCTGGCCATGGAATTAGCCTGCTTTGTGGCTGGAAGCTTTAGGGTGAACACAGTATTGTTAAATAAACGCTTTTGTGTGTTTTTAAAGTTAGTACTATGTAATGGTCGTGGAAGTTGTTAGTTCCTACAGGAATCTGATTGGGGTAATGGATGAGCTAATGCACTTCCAAGTGGTCAGGCTAAGGATGTGGAGAAGCTGGAGGACATGTCATGTGTGGCAGTGGTACTGTGGGCATGTCATGAGGGGTCGCTGGCCTAACACTAGAGATCTTTGCTTCCTTTGTATGTCTAGGAAGAAGCAGCTTACCATGGGAAAGGGATTTCCCACTTCAGGAGTGTGTTTCCCTTTGCACAGGGCAAGGTCTGTGCATGTCAGTAGAAGGGCTACAAGGAAGTTAAGAAAGAAGTAGGATTTTCCTGCCTGCCTATTCACGTGGTCCTGGGCCCTGAAGTCACTTGCTGATTGAGGCAGGGTCTCTGCTAGCTTGGACCCCAGGAACTAAGGACAGGAGACTCTCACATGTCACCAGCAGGGAGCTGCTGGGTTGGACGGTTGACTTGAGTGGAATTCAGTTTTCACCTTGACAAGTCACCTGAGTCCATCTGTGTGGCAACACCCTAACCCCATAACACTCAAATCCTGGCCCCTGCACCAAGGTCACCAGCCTCCCCTAGGGATTTGTTAGAATGGCAGATTCTCGGGTGCCATCAGGCATGCACTGAGTCTAAAAACTCAGGGCTGAGACCCAGTCATGAAAACTACAACAAGCCTCCAGAAAACCCCCAGTTTTCACTTCACTTAGAAATTCCCTGCCCAAGACTAGTCCCTGTTTTATTCATAGCTCCTGAGTGGAGAGCTAGACCCAGGGTTTGCCATCTGCCTTCCTACCCTCCCCCAATGCCGCACTCACCTCTAGCTCCACCTTTACCTCACCAGGTTCTCTTGCAGATGACAGCAGAGAAATTTCCTCTAATTCTTTAAAATTTTTTAAAATTTTAGTTTTAGTGTGAGCATGTGTATGCACATGTGTGCCTGTGTGTGTGTGTGTGTGTGTGTGTGTGTGTGTGTGTGCGTGTATGTGTGTGTGTTAGAGGGCACTGTGTGTGCCCATGGAGGCCTAGGGGTGACTTTGGGAATCATTCTGGGTTGCTCCACTTCCTGTTCGTGCTGTCTGGGTTTCTCAGTCTCTGCCTTCCAGGTCTGGAAGTCAGGCTGCCGCAGTTTCTGCCTGGAGAGGTGCATGAGGTGGGGGTTCAGAATCCACAGCCAATTCTCTCTGTTTCTGTCTCCCATACTGCAATCTTCTCACTTTTCTGCTGGCACCTCCAGGTGATCTGCTCTTTGCAGACATAATTTAGAAACTGTCTTAGTTGCTCTGTTTCTGTTGTCATAATGAATTCACGTTCCCCCTCCCCCCTTACATTTTTCAGGTTTTGGTACATTATGATAGCTGGAGATTTCATAACATATTAAATGCTGACGGAAGTGGTTGCACCATATCCATGGGAATGCCTGAGAGAGGGGCAAACTTTCTTTTCTTATTATTTTTCTACTTTTACAAGCATATTGAATATTCATCCCAGCTTCCTCCCTGCTCTGTCCCTCCCATCCCCTCTCTTCCCTTCACCATTCCCTCCCACTCCTACTCATCTTCTACCTGTATAAGCTTCTATGGATGCTGGGGTTCACTGTAGCTTGTCTACTCCTGTGGGGGCTCAGGCCTCTGTGGTAGGCCACCCCACTGATATGTGCATTTCTCTTCATTCATCCGGCTTTAGACCCAAAGGTTTCCACTGTGAGTTCCCATTCTATAACAACTACCTACTTTGATGTACTGTGTTGCTACCTATAGGTTTATTGGCTGTCTTCCCTATTGATCTATTTCCTTCCCTTTTTAGATTCTTGTTCTAGTTTACAGTAACAGGGATGGGTGCCATTCTGACAAGCAGGTCTTGAGTCTAATCAGAAAGTTATTGGTTGTCTCCTTGGTACTTATGCCACTATTACACTGGTGGTCACCTGTGGCCATGGTGATTTATATTGCAACTTATAGATCTTATGCCACTGATGGGGCTTGTGATTATTTCTCTCCCCCAGCAGCTTCTACAGTACTGTGTAAGCTCTCTAGCAAGGAGAAAGTCCTCAGACCAGTTCCAGTTGATGTATTTTCCTCATGTTCTGTGATTCATTTGTGTTGCATCTTCAGTAATAGGGTCTTACTGAGAGTTTTTGGAGAGCAACCAAGAGCAATGGCAAAAGCCTATAATGTCTTAAAGGCCTCTTTGACCAACTTTTTATCAGGAAGTGTCAACATTCCTGTTACTTCTAGTATAATTTTTTCCCTGGCTTCTAATTGGATCAGCTCAAGGCCATCCCCCCAGCCCTCTGATTCCTGTTTTCCTCACTCTATGCTCCTCTGCATAGGGGCTGCCCATTCTTGTTCCTTTCTTTAAAAGATTTTTTTTGATATATTACTAGCATAGGATGTTCCTTTGGGGTTACTTCCCATAATCTTAGGGTTTTCCTGTAAATCTCTATGTTGAGAGGGGCATACATTCTAGCTTGCCTATCTGCCAAAATACTGAACTAGAGGGTCTCTCTTTTATCTACTTGCCCAGGGAATAGTTCCACCCACTATGGGCTGTTATCAGTTAAATAGGCTTTTTTAAAGGCTTGCCCTAATAATTCTCTCTAGGTGTTCCTAAAGGTTCAGCTCTCAGCTATCAGATTACATCCGTAACTGACTTCCACACTGGTTCTAACCTTTTGCCCCCCTCCTCCCTGTGGAAGACATTAGGCATCCAGGCCATTCAGGGAAAGTTTGCTTGTTCTATTTTTCTGGATATATTAGACACTGGCTGTGATGGTTTATTACAGGTATCAAATTGACAGTTGCAGGCTGAGCTTTGGGCACAGCTGTGGAGAATCAATAGCAAGGCAAGCTCTTGAGCAAACATGCCAGAGATTGACTAATTGATGTGGAAGACCCAGACACCCGTAGTGGGTGATACCTTCCAGCTGGGGACCAATAAAGGGAGTGCCAGAGGGAAGAGTCTGAACCCACCTTTTCTTGTCCTGTGCCGGCTAGCTCATTGTTCCTTGCGGCCATTTATTTTTTTGCTCCTGAGCTGTTGTAGTTTTTTTTTGCTGTTGCTATTTTTTGATGATATCAGAGCTCAGCCTTTTCAGTTATCCAATGTGACTGAGATTTGAGGACTCTCCAGGAATCCTCTGGCCTTAGCACCAGACCAGGACTTCTGAGCCATTTGGCTCTTGAACTGAGTAGCCAAGGGCAGCTGTTGTTGGACTACTCAGATTTTATCTTGTAAGTCAACCTAATAAATTCCCTTTTTTACATGTGCATTCATTTTATCGGTTCTGTTCATCTACAGAACTGACTAAAACACTGATAAAATCTTTGATTTCAGGGCTAGAGAGATGCTCAGAAGTTAACATTCTGCCTTGGAAGCAGAAGGTCCTGAGCTCAGATCCCAGGTCCCATGTAAAAAACTCTAGGCAGAAATGGAATTGGGCTACCTTTCTGGCCCTGGTAGGTGGAACCTGGGAAATCCTAGAGTGAAGCAAAATGGGTTATAAGCAATCAAGGATTAATCCTGAAGTTATCGTTGGTCCTCCATTGAGACACAGAGTGTCCTCTGATACATGCACACATGTGTGTGCATGCATGTACACATGCAAAATAAATTTAAAAAATTTAATCTTTGATTTATGTATGTGACTTTGAATTCCAATACGAGTGAGGTAATTAATGAATTAGGTGTATGGCTTATTTACACACTTCAGTTTCACATTGTCTCTCTGGACACTGCTTGGATTCCTTCAGGGAGAAGAAATTGCCTTTGACAAAGGAGCCGGCTCCCCCTGGAAGCTGCTGCAATTGGATGTAGAGGATAAACAGGTGCCCATGGTGTTCCTGGGCTGGGAATGGCATGGGGGCAAGCTGGGGCAGAGGTTCTTAAACTCAGACATGTGCTAGAATCACCAGCAGGTCTATGAAAGCTCCCCACGACCCACCCCCAGAAATGCTCATTTAATGAGTCTGCAATGGGACCAAACTTTGTGCATTTGGACCAGTTCTCTTGATATGATCCACCCAGGAAGTGCACTTGGAGATGCACTAGAGGAGGACGACACAGGACAAGCCCTCAGCTGCCAATGGTGTAATGCGTAGAAGGGATGGGAAAAGAGCCTTTGAGAGGATGTGTCCCAACAATCGGCAGAATCAGGGGTGCATGGACCCATCTGTCTGCTGAGAAAAGTCATTTGTCAAATCATTGATTATCGCTTGATCCCATTTTGGAAAACCCAGACTGAAGTAAAATATCATCTTTCTTCAAACCTTGAATTCCATATCTGTTTTTTTTTCTCCTTCCCCTTCCCATCTGTTTTGTAAATATGGTAAGTAGTATATAATGCCATATCTGGCTGTCAACATACCTCTGGAGGTTAAGGGAGAATATCAAATTTCTGTCATCATTCCTGCATTACGTATGCATGTGAGATGACTATGGAAGTGTAGGAAATAATGACTAGTCAGCTTGTGAAAGGTCGCCTCTGAGTCCACTTTGTTTTTCCACTGTGGGATATGGGTGGCATTTTTTTCTGTCCACAGGGCACATGTTAGACTCCAGTTGTTTCAGTTGCACAAAGGAATGACGTGTAGGTGGCCAATGTGGACTCCTAGAAGCTTGCTTTTTGGGACTTGGTTAAGGCCGTGGGAATGAGGTTCCAAATAGGAAGAGGGCAGGTTCTCCTTGGTCCTCTATGATGCCTTTGGCTGCAGGCAAGTGCATATTGTACCAACACAATCTTCCCTTCGTGGCCCTAGGTAAGGTGGATTGCAGTAGTTCATTTCTGAGACTGAATGGTGAATTACAGGGGTGTTAAGTGCCGATGGGCAAGGAAGTGTTTTTCCCAGAGAGAAGTAGATGAGACCTATCAGATGTCAAGATCAGCATCCTTGGACCCCAAAGTATTGGACCCAAATGAATCAGGCCAGGATTCGAGTCTCCAAACCCACAGACCTTCTTCTTCCTTGATGGTGGTGGGTCTGGCCTGAGCAGGAACATTGGGAGACTTGGCTCCTTCAGGTTGGGGATACAGGCAGCCGACTTCAGACGGGCAGAGTTGAATTTAAATTTTGCTTGGTTGGACTTCTGGCTGGCTTCGGCGGCATCTAGACATGAAGACCTGGGCCCTGTGCTGAGGTCTCTGTTATCCTTCTGGGGTGCTGAGAATCAGGAAAGCCTCGGTTTTATGTCACAGCTGTGACATCTGATCCTTTGTGGGAACTGAGGGAAAACCTAGCTTGATAACCAGCAGCACTTCCCAGTAGGCTGAGTTCTAAAAATTATTAGAAGGAGTGTATTTGTGCTTTTAGTAACTGGATGTGCATCTGTGTTTTCCTGTGTGTGCTGGAACCAAAATCAGTTCTGTGTGAGCGAGACAGAGGTGAGAGAAAAGAGAATTTCTAGTGGGGCTCTTCAGAAAAAGAATTTAGGCACAAAGTTGGAACAAGAATCCTTTTCTTGGGAATCTGATGGTATTTACATTTTGATGAAACCATTGAGGATTCCTTTACTGTTTTCCTCTCTCCTTCTGCCTCTCCATCTTTCTTCTTTCTCTTCTCCTCTCTCCCTTTCCCTGTGTCTGTATTCCTTCCAATAATGTTTTTGAACTTGTCAATATTATTTTATTAATATAGTACTTAAGATATTTTATGATCAAGAAAATAATCAGTAGTGATAGCTTTAAACTGTGTTCATTTTCTTTTACACCTAAAATTGTCATATGATCTTTGCGCAGGATCATTTACCTCTCTAAAGAGATATATATACCTCATGTGATCCCCATGTGAGTAATGTTGGATGTGAGCTTCAGGAACCTAAGATTTTGGTTCCAGCACACATAGGAAAACACAGATGCACATCTAATTACTAAAAGCACAAATACACTCTTTCTAATAAATTTTAAATCACTTTCAATGGTGAGTAAAGCAGTTTTAGCAAATGATTGCATTTTGGGAACTTAAAAGCCCATCTCTGAATAACTCCTGACTCAAATGATCAGGCATAAACTATGTTGTATAGCAAAGCTCTAGAACAGAATAGCAATGAAAGTTCTACCTATAAGAATTCATAGAAAAGCACTTAAAGTGGTTTCTGAAATGGTATTTATAGCCTTAAGCATTTATGAAGAATTTAAGATTATAAGAAAAGAAAAATAGATTAACAGCTCAAAAGGGTGACTGGTAGAGAATAATCAAATAAGAGCAAATTTGATAATATAAACGTAAAATCTGTTATGGAAGACCAACAAATCAAGAGCAGACTGTCTGGAAATGCAAAGAGTGAAAAGTTGGGTCCCACAGTTGATGGACATTTCAAATCAGCTTCCTGGCCATAGCATAATTTACAAAAAAAAAAAAAAAAAAAAAAAAAAAACCGGCCTAAGGGGAGGCAGTTGGGGAGAATTCCAGGGGCCAGGGAGATGGCTCAGTGGATAACATGCTTGCTATACAAGCATGAGAACCAGAGTTAGGGTCCCCCAAACCCACATGAAAGCCAGGGCTTCCCCAGCAAGCTGATGAATTAGTGAACTCCCGGTTCGGCAAGAGACCCTGCCTCCATAAATAAGCCGAGATTGATGTGGAAAGCAGCCAATGTCAGCCTCTGCATGCGCGTGCTTGCACGCGCACGTGCACACACACACACGCACACACAACTGATGTATATATACATATACCTGCACACATGGGAACACACTTACATGCTTGCACACCACAAACACATGCAAAAAATAAACAGCTGGGTTTATAGGCCTCATTGTACTGCCTCAGATTAAATCTACAACCCCGATTTTACGATTAAGGGACGGAGGCTCAGAGACAGGAAGAACATTGTCCCATTGACTAGTTAAATAAGTGGTCCACCTGACATCTGAAGACGGCTCTGGCCTATCTGTGGAGAGTTAGTTGTTAAGGCAAGTCCTGAGCAAGCCTGCAGGAGATTGTTTGATTGATATGGGAAGATCCAGCCCATGGTGGGTGGGACTATTCTCTGGGCAGGGGGACAAATGGGGGGAAGCTGGGCTAGTAAGTTAGTATTCTTCACCACACGTTGGCAGTCTTCCTGTCTGGCAAGTGAGATTTTTTTTTCCTTTCCTCTCTTTCAGGGATCCCTCTGGATGGGGTGTGCCCAGTTCCCTCAGTTCCTGGTGTGGATATGAGCTCTCCCGACAAGCTGGACTAAGACCTCTAATTGAGAATCACAAGAAAGACTAAAACGTCCTGTTCCCCTAAGCTCTTGGGTTGTGAATTACTGGCAGTACACGGGCACCCATGGCAACAGCATGTGGGCACAGGGTGACAGCCACCGTCTGTAGGTTGGGAGGGGTGGAGGTAAACCCGGGCGTGTCTGAATGTGAGGATTCTCCCTCGCATGGGGCGGGAGCTGCTGTAATGAGGCCTCTGCCGGGAAATTCCCCCGATAGTTGCTATTGGGTTGCTCAATTACCAGACACGTTTAATGCACCTCTAGGAGAGGCATTTGGCACCTGAATTTCCCCCTGAATATTTCACCATCGTGTCTGCAATTACTGCACATGTAGGCTGCTTGGCTCCGCCCAGAGAGCTTTCAGTGCCGTCCATCGGAGAGGAGCAGGCTGAGTGGGCGAGCCTTGGCCTGGGGCCTTTTGACTCAGCAGTGTGCTGGTGCTGTAACACCCAGTGCCAGCCTCGGTTGGTACCCTCGGATGCAGCCCAGAACCACCAAGGCAGGTCTCCTCTCACAGGCACGCGGGAGGAGATAGAACCCTACAGTCTGAGGCCTCCAAGAAGCCCATGTGCTACAGATGGGAAATGAGATGTGAGACAGGAATTGTGACTCTGAGAGGGTGCTGGTGCTAGCTTGGATAAGTATCCCCCCAAAATCCAGGTGCTAAAGGCTTGATCCTTACGTTTGGGAGGGGGTTGAGCTTGGGGGGGGATTAGTTATTGCAGCCCTGGAAGGGAAATATAGGACCCTATCACGCTCCTTTACTTCCCAGCCTGTGATAAGGAGAGTGTTTTCACTCTGCTTTTGTATCCCTAACCATATGCTCCCCATCCCCACAATGCACCACAGGACTGAAGCAGACAGGGTCGACCAAGCATGAGCGGGAACTTCCAAAACTGTGAACCAAAATCAATCATTTTGCCTCGTAAATTGATTATGTCAAGCATTTTGTTATAATGATAGGAAGCTGACTTATGTGATTGAGAACCCAATCTTGACCTTGGCCCTTGACCTTGGCTATCCTTGCCAAGGGGCAGCCTTGGGCTCTATTTGCTTTGTGGTCTTCAGACCGGTCTCTTGGGACCATCACCTCATCCTGCCTTCCCTCCTTGGGGTGGTGATGGGGTTGCCATCCACAGATCCTATAGTCTCATGCCATGGGACGCAGGTCAGCGAGAGCCCTTCTCTCAATTGCGATATGTAGGTTCTTTTTTCCGTTGGGTTGGCTAAACATGAATGAAGCAAGCCTGAGGTTTTTTTTGGGGGGGGCATGCCCATTGTCCTCTGCATTATGGCAGCATGGGAAATGGTGGGGGGAAGCAGGGGAGACATACACAGAAGCAAACCAAACCCTGACAACGGTTGAGACACCTGGCAATTCTACTTGAGCTCCTGGATCCAGTTGTACCTGAGGCCTACTTCTTCCTCGTCTTTTAGAGAGTAGGAACCAATAGCCTACCTTTGTTCTTAACTGTGTTTGAATTGGACTTTTGTCTCTTGAAACCCAAAGAGCCCTGACTAACACAGTTTGTCTTGGCTTTTCTCTCTCTGTGTCCCTTCTGGGAGTGACTCATTTCCCCAACACCTTGTAGCTCCTCCCCCCATACCCCAATCCCCTCTGCTCCCCCAAGTCCTTCTCTTTCAAGCAGAGTGCAGCACAATCAACCTACTGATTCCCATGGAATAGTTAGTTGGCTCTGAATATTTTAATGGCTGTGTAATGATAAGGGACCGTGAAAGAGACCCTGCCAAGGCAGGAATTCAATAAAACCTATCTGCTTAGGGAAGGCACCAGGCAAAAAATAAAATACGATGATAATAATAATACTAACCACAGCTACCATTGCATCAGGAGCTGTGCCACGGGCCTGATTCAGGCTACACCCTCACCCTCTGCAGCCCCTACAATGCTTCCTTTTTTTACAGATGAGAAGACTGAGGTTGGTCACAGAGCTTGGAAGTGGAGAAGCCACGCTCTGAGCCACTTTATGAACAAGTGATTTAAGTCAGTGCAGCACAGCTGATGGGTGAGAGGCAGTTTTGGTCCCTTTCCAAAATTACCTTTAGACCTTAACTTAAAAGTCCTTAAAAAATAATTTGTGTGTGTGTGTGTGTGTGTGTGTGCGCGCGCGTGTGTGTGTGTGTGTGTAAGGGGATAGATAGAGTGGGGGAGGGAGAAATGAATTTTATGAATTCAAAAGAAGACAGTAAAATAAACAAACAATAAATCCCCACAACTCTAGTTGCAAGAATGATAACCCTAAAACGACAATGCTGTTCTCTCTGTAAGAGGGTAGGCTGTCTGTCAGACTTCGTCTTTTCCTGGAAACTTAAGCCACATTATTTTCCCTGATTTTCCAAGCCCTTCACAGCCTGGTCCTAACTACTTGCTCCAGGTGCTCAGGGTATCTCTTTCCTCCAGGGGGCTTTGCAGCTCATCGGGGTTGAACCTGGGACCTGTCTGTGGGTCCTCGTGGTGTGGACCCCTGGCCACAGGTTTCTGCAAAGTTTGCACAAATAAGACATTGAAGCGGAGAGAGGTTCAAACCACTCTGTCCCCATGGTCCCAAGGACTTGACGGGGTGAGTCTGCATCAGAAGTTAACTTGGGGCTACGCTTAGGTTAGGCTTCTAGTGATGTGGTTTGGACTTGCTCCTGTGCCTGGTTAACTAATTGCTAGTCATCGCCGTGTGGAAATCGCTTCCACGAACACTGGCACTGCCTACTGTGCCGACTCATGTGTGGCAAGGGACTGTTGTGACATGAAAGCTTGAGGCCAGAGGCCAAGTCACGACAGGGACGTGCTGTGCGGTGCCCAGACAATGGTGGGGAGACCAAGCTTGAGGTGTATGGAGATAGAAGCTAGTCTCTCTCTCTCTCCCTTGCTTAGTGCCTTTTGGAATTCCCAAAATATGCATCCTTGTCTAAAGTATGATAAACTTGGGCTTCTGCCCCTCATGGTACTCCAAGTCTGGAGTCCATGAGTTCCGTTCTTTCTTTTAATAAACTCTACCTTAATCCTCAAAAACGAAAAGAAAAACAAACAAACGTTACAGATTTTTGTCATAGCTCTTGGTTGCTCTCCAAAAACTCTCAGTAAGGCCCTATTACTAAAGATGCAACACAAATTGATTACAGCACATAGACGAAGTGTGTCAGCTGGAACTGGTCTGAGGACTTTCTCCTTGCTGAATAGCTTATACAGTATCAAGCAATACTGTAGAAGCTGCTGGGGAAGAGAAATAATCACAAGCCTCATCAGTGGCATGAGATCTGTAAGTTGTACTATAGATCACCATGGCAACATGTGACCACTGGTGTAATAGTGGCATGAGTACCAAGGAGACAACCAACAGCTTTCTGATTGGACTTAAGACCCGCTTGTCAGAATGGCACCCATCCCTGTTACTATAAACTAGAACAAGAACCTAAAAAAGGGAAGGGAATAGATCAATAAGGAAAGAAAGCCAATAAACATATAGGTAGAAACACAGTACATCAAAGTGCTCTGTAGTCAACTATAATTATACCCATAGAATGGGAACTCACAGTGGAAACCTTTGGGTCTAAAGCTGGATGAGTGAAGGGAAACACACACATTAGTGGGGTGGTTGAAAAAGAGGTAACATGTTACACTATGGAGACCTGAATCCACAGGAGTGGACAAACTAGAGTGAACCCTGAGATCCACTGAGGCATGCGAATGGAAGGGTGGGAGGGAGTAGGAGGGGATGAGAGGGAATAGTGAAGGGAAGGGAGGGGATAGGAGGAAGAAGGGAAGCTGGGGTGAATATTCAATATGCTTGTAAAAGTAGAAAAACATAAAATGAAAAAGGAATGATAACCTTTATAACCCCTGATAGACTGTAACACATTTATAATTCCAAGGTCTATTTCCTCCTGTGCCAGTTAAGGAATTCAGGAGCTGAGGTCTCTTGGCATGAGTGGTCAGAATTGAGTTTTTTTTCCTGTCTATCAAGAACTGGGTATTGTCCCTTGCTATATTTATCAGTTTTGTGGGTAAAAGTCAAGTAGGCATGGCAGAACCTAGCTGTGATTTGATCCCAGCACTTGTAGAGCTCTGCAGGAGGATCACGTGTGCCCTGGATACCTGATAAGATCTTATGAGAAGTAAAAAAAAAAAAAAGAGTGGAAGGGTGAGGGAGGTGGCTCAGGGGTCAAATCTTTGTCCCATAAGCCAAAGAATATGAGTTTGGATCCCCAGATCTCACTTACAAATGCTCAGCAGAAATGGTGGTGACCTGAAATTCCACCACTGGAAGGCAAAACCTGGGAAAACACAGTGCAAAGCAATAAGGAGGTAGAACAATCCAGGATGATTCCTGATGTCACCCTCAGGCTTCCACAGGTATACATGCTCAAGTTTTGGCCTCTTGTAGACACACATGCAGCAAACATATATCCACACAAATGTGCATGCAAGAAAGAAAGTAAAAAATGGAGGGAATGGAAGAAAGAAAGAAAAGAAAAATGGTATCTTCTTACGAGTTTTTTTTTTAGCATCTATGTATGTATGCATACATAGATGCATGGGTATGTGTGTGCATGCATGTGTGTGCCTGCTATGGCACATGTGTGGAAGTCACAGGGGGACTTATGGGAGCTGGTTCTCTGGTTTGGTCATGCGGTTTCTGGACATCAAACTCAGGTCTTCAGGCTTCGCAACAATTACCTCTACCCTCTGAGGCATCTCACGGATCTGAAAATGGCATCTCTTTACTTTGGATCATTTTTTTTTACTCCTTCAATTACTTCGAAATTCTTTTTTAAACATTCATTTAAGGGGCTGGAGAGGTGGCTCAGGGGTTAAGCGTCCGCCTTGCAGGCGAAAGGTCCTGAGTTCGGATCCCAGATCCCACATATAGACGCCAGGCGGAAGCGGGGGCGGCCTGCGTTTCTGGCCCTGGTAGGGCGGAGCCTGTGAATCTCGGGGCAGAAGGAGGTGGAGGCGTCCATGGAGGTTCGCGAATTCGTCCGTGGTTCTACACATACACAGACACACACGCGCGCACATACATACGCACATGCGCACAGTTGAATAAATAATAATAAAAAAATTAAAAAAAATAAACATTCATTTAAAAAAGAGGCGGTCCTACCTCCTGCTATCCAGATAGTCCAAAATACCCCCCAGCCTTCTGGGGTTCTGACTCCTGCAGACAAATCTGTGGTCCCAGCATCCTCTCCCTTCCCAAGATGAATTCCAGGAATTTTTTTTTATTTATTCAATTGTGTGTGTGTGCGCATATGTATGTATGTGTGCGCTTGCGTGTGTCTGTGTGTGTGTAGAACCACAGACGAATTCGGGAACCACCATGGACGCCTTTGCTTCCTCTGCCCCGGGATTCACAGGCTCCGCCCTACCAGGACCAGAAACGCAGGCCGCCCCCGCTTCCGCCTGGCGTCTATACGTGGGATCTGGGATCCGAACTCAGGACCTTCCACCTGCAAGGCAGAGGCTTAACCCCTGAGCCACCTCTCCAGCCCCGAATTCCAGGAATATTTGTGTAACAAAAATTCTCTACTTTAAAGGTAGGAAAGTGTTAGGTAAAAGAGAGGAAAAGAAACAACTTGGACACTTGGTTCATTCACTGCTTTTGGGTGTTACACCAAACCTGTAAGCATCCGATTCAGAATAGTCCCAAGCCTGGGCAGAGTCTTTTGTCCTTGCTGAGTTCGGCACCACATACCTCCCAACTGACTTGCAAGTTCAGAGGTGATACCACAAAGCTTCATGCTCCCACCGACTAAGGCTCGATTACACTTTGACGTCTCTTGGATGAGTGTCATTAAATGTGTCTACTATTTGTGCTGGTCTGGACCCTTCCCAGTGATTTGTCTCTGGCTCATGGGTGAGGGTCCCTATGAGCCCACAGGGCTACCCTGAGCCTGGGATTCTCCATAGCATCCACTCCCCTCCCCTTCCCAGGCCTGTAATACTAACTAGCTAGTCGTCACCCTTGTGTAAGGAGCACAGAGCTCACCTTAAAGAGTGTTGCAGTTTGTCTGCATAGTTGCTGATAAATGACCATCGAATGGCTTAAGGGAACAAGGGTTTATTTTCTCTTACGATTCCTGGTTACAGTTCTCAGTCCAGCTTGACAGGAGAGCACACGCCAACACCAGAACCAAGAGAAATGGCCACACCATCACCACATAACAGCTGAGAGAGGGACAATCCTTACTTGCCAAACCAGCATGTCTGGCCAAGTATACAGAAGGATGTCGCCTTCCTCAACCAGCTTTCAGTATTTTATTCACCTGTTCAGGGCCTAGTCCCACCCACCCATCATGGACTGGGCCTTCCCCACCAGCTAGACAATCTCTTGCAGGTGTGTTCTGGGCTTATCCCAACCACTAATTCTCCACAAATGTGCCCAGAGCTCAAACCCTCAACCATCAAGTTGACACCTGTGCCTAACTATGACAGAGAAGCTGTTCAGTATCTGGAGAAAGGAGCCCTGGGCTGTCAGGATGCTCTCCACAGGTCGGTGGGCTGCTGGTGCTCTCCCTAAGGTATCCATGCTCAGCGGCTCATGACTGTAGATACCATGCTGCTAGCCCGCTCTGCCAGGGCTCCTGTGCCATTTCTGGATATCACTCTCACCTCCCTGAGTCTCATCTGTATAGCAAATATGATTGCCATTATGTCTTATCCCATTTCATAAGACTGTTTGATCTAGTTTATTATAGCTCTGTAGTGCTCACTTACTATACAATCTTCAGCGCATTACCGGCCACACATGGAGTTCTGGGTCCAAGCGCACTAGTCTAGGTCAAGTTCCATTATCGTTCAGATTCTTACGTCACACATGACAGACGTCATGGTCGAAGGGTTGACTGCAAGCATTCAAGTCTGTTTCACAGCCTGGCTTCAGGGACAGGTGCGTTCTTAAAGAACATTTTGGTTCTCTGGGACCACTGTCTTTCTGTCCCTCATCTGTTTGAATGTTTACACCTCTTCTTCTTTCTCAGGCCAGAATTTTTGCCTTCTTGTCTAAGGTTGGATGAGTCCACACTATGCAGGGTCTTTGTCCTTCCAGGGGCCAGTTTCCAGTGCACGGGAATTCCATTTGCCTGCGGGAAATGTGAATGGGCTGGTTTGAGACAGCTGTGGACTTGTGTTTTAACCAGCTGCAATATCTAATAGATAGAATAAGATAATACCAGCATGGCTGACTTTGGGTATTTAAATTGTGGGGACATGACTGGTGTCTGTCATTGGCAACAAGTGTTAATTATAGACTGTGATGGCTAACCTTGATTGTCAATATGAGACTTAGAATCACCATGGAAACAAGTCTCTTTGCCTGTCTGGAAGGGATTCTCTAGATTAGATTAGCCGAAGTAGAAATACCCACTCTAACGGTGTGGTAGACAGCACTCTATTGAATGGTGGGCAAGTACTAGTCTGAATAAAAAGATGAAAGCAAACCTAGACTTAACCATTCCTTTCTTTCTTTTCCATGTATCGGCTGCTACCTGATACTTCTGAATGAAGCCCCACCATGGTGGACTGTACCTTCGAACTGTGAGCCAAAAGAATCCCTTCCTTTCTCAAATTGCTTCCGACAGGTATTTTTTTTTTTTCAATCACGGTAAAAAGACAAGTAACTAATACGCAGATTCAAGGAAAAGGCTTTGCTTTTAGCATTTTATATAGCAGGTGATGTTAATTGAGAAAAGATTATTAGAAGAAAGTTCAGGCCTGGGAAATCTCTACTTTTAAAAATGGCAGCCATAATGGACATGGAGTGCATTTTGTGCCACATTTATCCAGAAGAAATACCTAATACATAGAAGGGCAAGATGAACTCAACTTCCTGAACAAGATGTTTGTACTGAGGTCACTGAGGTAAAAACAGAGGTCAACAGGCTTAGTAAAGAGCAAGAAAGTGCATGGGCTGTGTGCAGGAGAGAGAGAAGATTAAAATAGGATGTGAAGGCAATTTACTCAGAGCAAAAGGAAGATAACTCAAGTCATGGATCACTCAGGGTAACATTGAGCTTGCATCTTAGCAGACTCACTTCTGTCATTCCCTCATTGGGTGGTTTGATTGCTTGTTACCTATTTTTTTAAAATTCTATTTATTGATTGACTACCGTGCATGGGGGTGTGTGGATTTCCTTGCCCTGGGATGCAGAGATCAAAGGACAACTCTCCCTCTCTTTCTCAGGAGTTGGTTCTTTTCTGCCACCTTGTGGGATCAGGACTTGAACTCAGGTGTAATCAAGAAAAAAAGATTCGTCCTAAAAATGGGTGGTACCATTTCATGAGCTGGGGTCCCAGACTGAAAAAAAAGCAAAGCCAAGGACAGCAGATGAGTACCAGCACCCATTCCTCTCATTTCCTGACTGTGGATGCGACGTGACTGACTGTATCATGCTCCTAGCACAATAAACTGTACCCCCCTCAAACCTTGAGCTCAAATAGATCCTTTCTTTCTGAAGTTGCTTGTGTCAGGTATTTTGTCACAGTACCATGAAAAAGTAAATAATAAGATGCTGAATGCATCTTATGCACATATCATGTGTGATTACTGTCATGTTACCAAACAGGTATGCATCTAGAGAACAAAGCAATGTGGGTATTAAAAAAATCAGTTAGATAAATATCAGTTAAAAGTGGCATCTGATTAGCTGTGGCTGTCACTGACAGAGCCCCTCTTGGTTTCCAACGACCTCTTTAGTGTCTTAAATTCTTTGTAGCTCCAACATAGACGGTCTGTTCTTTCCTGACTTTGATTATTACCTAGACTATTCTTGTGGCGGGAAGTGGTATCTCTGTGGTTTTGATTTGCATTTCTCTCGTGACTAATGCTGCAAAGCATCTTTCCTTGTGTCACTTGCAGATCTTCTTTGGAGAAAGGCTTATTCTGATCCCTGGATGATTTTTTTAATTGGATGATATGTCTGTTACTTTAAGATTGTAAGACATCCTTATGTGTTCCAGTCCAAGTCTCTTATCAGATACATAATTTACAAGTATCTTCTCTTACTCTGTAAGTCTTTTTACATTCTTGATAGTGTCTTTTGAAGTACACGTGTCTTCATTTTCTTAAACTTTAATTTATTATTTATCTATTTGTGTGTGTGTGTGCGTGCGTGTGTGTGTGTGTGTATGTATAAAACAGAGGGCACTTCGTGTCCCTGTGTAGGATCAAGTGTGACTTTGGAAATCATCCTGGATTACATTCCACCTGCTTTTTGCTTCATTCTGGGATTTCCCAGGCTTTGCCCACCAGGGCCAGAAGTGTAGGCTGCCATTTCCACGTGGCGTTTTTCCATGGGACCTGGGATCTGAATTCAGGAACTTCTGTTTTTGAGTCTTAACCCCTGAGCCATCTCTTCAGTCCCACATTTCTAATTTGGATGACGCAAATTCACGTACATCTTCTTTTGTTTTTCATACTTTCCATGTGAATTCTAAGTTGTCGTTAACAAATACCAGGCAATGAAGATTTATCTCTAGCCTTTTTTTATGTTTATAGTTTTAGCCCCTGTGTTTAGATCTCAAGTCTATTTTGGATGCATTGACATATGTGCTATGAATTAAGGGTTTATTTATGTTCTTCTACTTGTGGCTGTGCAGTCAACCCAACTTTGTTTGTTCAAACAATCGTTCTTATTCCATTGAACACCCTTGGAACCCATCGGTTGACCAAAGATACATGGGTTTCATACTCTACTTCCAACTCCATTCTATGGATAAAGTTTCTATTCTTATAACACAGTCACACTGCCTTGGTTACTGTTGCTTGGTAGTTTTGAAATTGAGAAGTATGAATCTGACTTGTCTTCAAGACTGGTTTGGCTTTGCTGGGACACTTGTAATTACATATGTATTTGAAAATTGGTTCTTCTAGAGATGTACTGAATTTTAAAACAGCTGCCATCTGAATAATATTCAGTGCCCCCCACACCTTGAGTTCTATGTGTCTTCTTTCATTTCTTTAGCAGTGATTTGTAGCGTGAAGAGTGTAAGCTTTAAACTTGTTAGATTTATTCCTAAATATGCTATTTTTGATGCTCTTTAAAGTTGAATTATTTTATTAATTTTATTCCTGCATTATTCGCCAGAAATGTGAAGAAGTAGAATTGACTTTTGTACATGGAGTCTATATCATGCAACTGTGCTAATGAGCTTGTGGGCTTGTTTGATTTATTTTTGGCGAGTTCCTTGGCATTTCCTGTGTATAAGGTCATGCCTATCGACAGTAGAGGAAGTTTTTTTTTTCTTTTCAACATCAATGCTTCCAGTTCTTTTTCTTTTCCATCTTTTTTTGTTTTGCCTATAACCTCAAGGAAAATTGTGAATAGAAGTGTTGCAGGTAGCCTCCTCGCTGTGGTTCTGACCTTGGGAGAGTACATCAGTCCTTCACCATTGAGTATGTTGTTAGATGTGGGGTTCACCACTAGCTGTGGGGTTCTCATAAACACCCTTCATTAGATAGAAAACATGTCCCTCTAGCCCTTCTGTTTTGTGCTTTTCAAAAAAATATGAAAAAAAGGTGGTAAATGTTGTCAGATGTCTTTTCTGTATCTCTTGAGATGATCTTTGTGGTTTTATGTCTTTTATTTTATTGTGTTTGTTTCTCCACACATGCATTATTACATTAATTGGCATCCAGGTGTGATTAGAACAGTTGTGTACATATTAAGCTATATCTGGAAATGAACTTGAATTTACGGTGTGGGCTGTGGATACAGGTTGTGGTGCGGCTGTTTTCTGAGGAATCCCTATCCTATCCTGGTCTCTAACTGCTTTTTTTTTTCTTCCCTGGGTCTGTTTTCAGTGCCAACATAGTTCTTTACCCCAGTCAAGTCCAAACTCACACCTCTAGCCAGAGAGACGTGTTTCAGGTTAATTAGGGGCCTCGGTCAATTTAGTTCATGGACTGTAATTACAAGCACCTAAGACCTGCAATTTCTGTTTTAATTAAAATAAACAATGTGGAGGGGCTGACATCACACCAGGGCAACTGGTGTGCAAGGGCTTGGTAATTACACCCAAGTAGAGACTCTTGCTGCGAGGTAGTCTGTTGGGATCTGCAGTGGAGCACTGGGCATGGCTGTTCTGGCAAATGCTAATTACCCACTGCCAGCCACAGCTCAAACCAGACTGGTTGGTTAGTTGTAGTGATGGCATTTGAACATGCTTCTTTCAAGTTGGAACTGAGTTATGACCTTTGGGCCACATGCGTGTTTACATATATGATGTCTCTGTAAATGTATTTAGCTATGACATGCTTCCATGCACACACGAGATGGTAGCAAGCCATTCTTATTTTTAACTGATGGTTTTAAGGATCCTCTTAGAGCAGAGAGTTTCCCATGCTTAGGAAAACAGTCATAGTTCACTTGGAAAAGTAAGTGGTCAATCTTAGGAATAAGAATATGGGGCTGGGGTAGAGCAGTGAAAGAAATGTCAAGAAGGGTTCAGACTGAAGATGGCAGGCAGGTGATGGGTCCCCAAGATGGATAAAAACATGGTCTTTAATCTTCCTCCCTCCCTCCCTCCCGGCCTCCCTCCCTCCCGGCCTCCCTCCCTCCCTGCCTCCTTTCCTCCCTGCCTCCCTCCCTCCCTTCTTTCCTCCCTTAACTTATTTATTGTATGTATGTGCCCCTGTGGAGGATCAAGGGTAACTTTGGAATTTATCCTGGATTTCTTCTGCTTCCTTTTTGCTTCACTCTGGGACTTCCCAGGCATCACCCACCAGGACAGGAAGTGCAAGCCTCTGCTATTTCCATCTGGCATTTTTATGTGGTACCAGGATCTGAACTCAGGACCTTCTGCTTATGAAGCAGAGTTTTAGCCCCTGAACCATCTCTCCAGCCTACAACTGTTTGTTTTCTATGCTGTTAACATCCTCTGGAATCTTCTGAAACAGTCATTAGCATGGACATGGTTTGCTTGCATGATTGGTTTTGACTGGCTGTGTGCTACTGATCCAGCTGGGGTTTGGATGTACATTTGAGTAGGAGTGTAGAAGATCATACAGAAACAAGACAGTGGAGACAGGGAACAGAAGTCTTGGGTACCTTTTGGAAATTGTGAGCAGTGAGTAGATTCCCCCCAAGATGAGAGAGAGGGTCCACATTTGTTATGGGAGATGAACCTCGAGGTGGCACTCTGCTACCTGGAACTTTACATTAGTCAGCTCCTCCCCCCCACACACTTGCATATCACCATGACGAATACTTGTTTATATAGAAGATATAACTGGTTGAACAAATACCCTCAAAGACCTTCTAATCCCTGAAACCTGTAAATACTGCTGTTGTTTTTCTTTGGGGGCAAAAAAAGAGTCTTGCAGATAGGGTTAAGATATGGGAGATTATCCTGGATTATCTGCATTAGTCGTAAATGCTACCACTTGTCTCTTGGTGCCACACAGAGAGAACAGGCAGAAAGGGAGAAGCCATGTCCCATATGGGCAGAGGCCAAAGCTATGCCATTGAGACCCAGGAAAGCGAAGAAAGGTTCTCCTCTAGGACCCCTGCAGGAAGTGTAATCCAGTTGAAACCACGCTATCGACCCATTGGAACTGTGATATTTTTATCTCTGGAACTTTGAGAACATAGATTCCTACTGTTTTTTTTTTATTAAAAATTTAATTATACATTTTAAAATTTTTTACCAGTTCCCTCCCTCCCCCCTCCTCCCCCTCCCCTTCCCCCAGTGCCTCCCCCCCAATTCCCAGAGAGTCCTTTATTGTATACGCCTAACTCTCCATTGGGTCCTCCTCTCCGATGACATATAAGGACCCAGTGGCATTTCCATAAGCCCTTTCTCTTGTTCCCCTTAAGCTTAAGATCACTACTATGGCTGTCAATCCCTTGCCTCCAGGGGTCTCGGTGCCCTTAACAGATGCTAGACTTTATGAGGGCAACAGTGCGCTGGACATTGCGCAGGGCATGCAAAGTCCCATTACGATTGCTTTGGCCCCAACTATTGTTGAGAATCTTGCAAATCGTTGCTCCTCCCATCCTTTTGCTCTTACAATCTTACCGCCCCCTCTTCCGCAAATGTCCCTGAGCTCCAGGATGGGGAGAGATTAGTCTGTCCTAGTTCTATGTGATTGATATAGTCTCTGAAGTTCTGGATTGTGGTTTGTTGATTTTCTTTTGCAGTTTTGCTGCTCCTGCAATTCCCTTCACTCCATTCTGCTGGGCACTGTATGTCACCCCCTGGCCAGAGACAAAAAGCTGTTAAACTGGAGTCTTGTTGTAATAGCACATTCAAGGGTAGATGTAATAAGAGTAGGAAACCTCCCTGAGGGAGGGGTCCATCACCCATTTGCAAAATGATTACTTTTTATCTGCTAGACTATATGCCCTCCCCTTCTGGTGAGATCAGGAAAGAACGTCTGTGAACTTAACCAGGTTTCTCATTACTTACTTGCAGACCTTGATGGAGGCCTATTTTCTCTGCTGTAACATGGTCTCCTCTCTCCTTGTTAAGCCACCAGGTTTGACAAGCTGTAATGGATGGCTTCACCAGACCTTTAGAACTGGCTACTGCCTTCTCTCCAGCTGTACAGCTTTGTCTCCCATCCAACATCTGGAACATTCTACTGGTCTCTAGTAGTGCTGAGAGATGCTGTGAACTAGCCCAGCTTCTGGACAAGGAAACAGAATGTGTGGGATTTGGGGAGGAGAGGAGGGGACAGTAGGCACACTCCTCAGAACCCAGCCCAGCTCCTCCCCCTAGCATCATCTCAGGCCGAGGCCCACCCCTGGGCCTAGGGCTCCCTGGCTCAGTCTCAAGACAAGGAAAGTTCAGCCGCAGACCCTTTTTGGATACAGCAAAATAGACACAGGCTTTGCTGTTGAATGCGGGCCAGGAGCTTGCCTTTACTGCTTCTATGCTGTGTGACTTTGTGTTTTTAACTGTCCAGTTCCCTATAAATGGGCTCTCGGGAACTGTGATGCATTTGACACGAAATGCTTCCTAGGTGCGGAAAGCCCAAATCCTAATGATTTTACTTTGAATAGCAAGGACAGACAAATGAGACCTCCAAGAAGATCCCCTTTCTCTTGCTAGCTCCACATCGACTCAGCTTTTCTTTTTTGGGAAAGCCGTGTCCAGTTCACTTCTGTAGCCAAAAAGAAATTTTTTTGGGGGGGCAGTTTGGTCCTAGAGGGGATCCTTGTGCAGGGTGAGGACTGCACATGCGCTCAGTCTTGGATGGTGCCGTGTGTCAGACCGCAGACCCTCACACAGGGCTTCCAGGTATGGTGGACGTGGACAGGGGGCTTTAGTGAGTCAGCTCTGCCTGATTTTCCTGGAGCCACAGTGTCTATCTGGGGATCTCAAGGCAGGAAACAGATATGAGTTCTACTGGGCATGTTCATGTGCAAATGCACGTACACACATAGACGTACACAGACATGCATAAACGCACACAGATTCACACACACACTCACAGGCACACAAACACAGATAGCATACACATACAGACACACATACATAAGATACACATAAGACACATACACACATAGATACACACACAAATACACACACATACAATACATCACATTTAAATATACAATCACATACACATGCACGCACAAGCGCACCATCACACAGACACACACGCACTATCGCTCACTTGTACCTCAGAACCTCACAGCATCTTTGCAGGAAGCAGGCTTCTAAGGGTGGTGGGCAGCTAGGGACAGTGAGGAGCTTTTGGTTCCATTCTGAGCACAGATTCCAGTCAATCCTGTCCCTGCTGCATTTTCATTATGTGACCTTGAGCAGCAGCCACTTCAGCCTCTTGCATCTCAGTTTCCCCATCTATAAAATGGTAGGATAAGAGAACTCTATGGACCTGGCAGGTAGTGCACATTAAGGCAGCTAGTTGAGTTAAGGCTCAGGGCATCTTGGCACCACACGGTAAGTGCCTAATGAATATTGTCATGCTTACAGTGCCTCAAACCTGTTCGAAGCCCTGAATGCATGCAGTCACGTCTGCAGTAGGGAGAGGGCTGAGACAGTGCTTCAAATGCCGACCTAAGGGAAGAGACAATATACCATTCAAAGGCTGGAGCTCTGGAAGAGACTAAGAGAAGCCCAAGGCAGAGCCCCATCCTGGCACTCCAGGGCTCCCCACAGGGGAGGTGACTGGGATGACTATTCAGCGCCAGTTTGGGTGACTTTGAGGTCAGAAAGAAGAGGTTCCGCTGTGCGGAGACTCTTTCTAAGACCCGTAAGCCTGTGTCTGGCTCACCAGCTACACGCATCTGGGCAGGAGGCCTGAGGGGCGAGCTTCCTGCTCCCACCAGGGACAGGAGGGGCCATCCTCGATCCTCTCATCCCACAGAACAGCACAAGCTGCTACAAGCTCAGAGAGGGCAGGAGACAGTAGCGCTCCAGACGTTTCTGTGGTCTGTCTGTCTGAACCCCCCCCCCACCTGGGCTGAGCTGTCTGTTCCCGGAGGCTGCCTCTCAATATGAGGATCCAGAATCTTAGTGCTTTGAGCATCCTGTCCTCTATCCTGTCTTACCCTTCCCCCACCTCCTCCTACTCCAGAGCCATGCTGCCATACTCTGGTGGCACCTGAAATTCCTTCCCCCTACACACACACCTGCCACCTCACTGTGCCATTATTAGGATGAAGTCAGAGAATGCATGAAACATACCAGTTCTGGCATACAATAGGCGCCCCATAAATGCAGCAGCAATTATTATCATCACTATGACTGTTGTCCTCTCCCACATGATCCTCATTATTGGATAATGCAGGCTGGGATTAGAACCTGTTGCTGGCCCGTATGACATCAGGCAAGTAACTGCTCTAGGCCTCAGTTTCCTGTCATGCACACCGCTGGCTCTTTTCCAAGCCTCTTCTCTCTGGTCTCAAAGTCCCCCAAACTGGTGCTGAACAGTCTGTCATAGCCACCACCCCTGTGGCAAGTTAAGCAAGTGAACCTCAGTTTCCCGGTCAAAAGGATGGAACAAAGGTAGTAACTTTCATCATGGTGTAATTAACAGACAGTGGATGGGAAATACCCTGCTCCCTGCCTGGTCCACAGCACTGCCTCTGGACAAGTCATGTCTTCTATGACAAACAGATCGACGTGGCTACTGGGAGAGAGTTTGGGTCCAAGCACTATGGAAGCCACAGGAGTTCTTGGTCCACAAGCTCAGTCCTTCAAATCCGGTCCTTCTTTCTTCCAATCTATTTATTCTTAATCTTTGAGATACAGTGGACTCACAGTACAGCCTAGGCTGGCCTTGAACTTGCGATTCTCCTGCCTCCACCTCCTGGGTCCTGGGATTATGGGTGTGTGCCACCACCATGCCCAGCTTTCTGTACTATTCGGAATTCCAGTCTTTATCATCTATTCTTTACTCTGAGAAATTTCTTCTGTCTGCAAATCCTGTTTAACTTATTTCTCTAGCTTACCCACGGATCAACATCGGCTGTCTGGGCTTTTCTCTTGGACTTTGAATCTAAATACCCAACTTGCCACTGAAAATGTGTGTTTGGGTGTTCCAAAGGAAACCCAAATCCGCCCCTTCCAGTCTGACTCATCATCTTTGTCTTTTGTGACTCAGCAATAGCACTACCAGCTCCAAATGTGTCTTGGAATTCTATGTCTCATCCATCCTTGACTCTAATAATCTCCCCTTCCCTCTTTCCCTCCCTCCCTTTCCACGTAACAAGTATTCAGTATTTATCAAGGACACATCAGTCACTGTACTAAGTTTTAGATCACTAGTCCAGTAAATCTTAGCATAGCCCCTAAAAGTCTAGGAACTGTACAGTCTAGTTTCTCAATTGCAAGTGAAAAGAAGACATTTAGCAAAATATATTGTGCACAGTATGAGGAATGAAGAAGAGAAAAATTGGCCTGAGGCCAGTTGTTCTAGGAACATCACGGATGGCCTTTCATGTCGGGCTCCTGATGAAACTGTGGCTGCTGTTGCTGAAGCTGCCCTGAAGCCTTGAAGCCCCAGAATCCTGCTTTATCGCAAAGCACTGTTGAGTCCACCATGGCTCAGGATCAGCAATTTGACTTGGAAGCTAAACTTTCAGGAAGCCAAAGGTGTTGGTTGTTTCCAATCCTGGTTACATAGACCACGAGCGAGCTCCAAAGAACCAGTGACCCCCATGGGGCTCTTCCCTGCTGGAGCGTCTCACTGATGAAGGCTGGTCCTGTGTTTTCGATATGGTGGGAAGGGGACCTGGGAAGGGTTTGAGCTCTGGTGGCTACAGCAGAGACTGTAGCCATCACGCCACACTTCATCCAAATTGCAAAAGGCTGCTATGAAAGTAAAAAGACAGCCACTCAGATAACAACCAACATCTAGTTTAGGATTGAGAGTGTTGATGACCAAGACCCGCCTCCTCATCCCGTGAGGTTTTGAGTTTAACCTGGTCTCACTCCAGTGCTGAAGCAGCTCATCTAAGGCACATGCCTGTCACTGGCTGCCCAGTGTCTGTGGCACCACTGATCCTCGGATCTCAGCCATCCAATGTGACCTTCACCATCTCTGTGTGTTTTTGCCTCATGCTTCATGTCCCTCCTTCCTTCCTTCTTCCAGAAGAAATAAAGACCACAGAGGCAGCTCATTGGGTGGTCATTGCCCAAAGGCCTTTTGAGGAAGGCGAGATAATCTCCTTTCAAGGACCCGGCATTGAGTCTAAGCAGAGGCCAGGTAGATTCCGTTGACTGGAGGTGCATTCGGGGCGTGCTCTGTGCTTGTCTTGGGGACTGCTGAAGTATTGGCCTTCCGATATATTTATCACTGGATGAAAAGCCTTACTAGGAGGACTGACGATCTATATAGGGGTCCTTTAAGTGATTACCTATTGGCCTCCCATACCTGAGACTTTGAGGGAGAGCTTTCTAAATCTGTCTCTGTCTGCCTGCTTCCTTTCTTCTCTGCCTCTCTTTGACTTCTCCACCTTCACTCTTGTCCCCTCCTCTCTCGCCTTTCTTAGCCAGATGCCATTGGACTTGACAAAGCCAGAAAGACAGTCAACCGGGGAGAATGGAAGAGGAGGGGCAGAAGGAGGTGTGGGGGGGACAGAAAGAGGTGGGAGGGGGGATAGAACTCCTCACTTGGCAAGCATAGGCCACTATCCTTGGCAACCCAGGGTGAATGATTGTTTCAGGACCAAAGTCATGGTGACAGGGTGTGAGCTCACCCTGTGGAACTCACAGTCAGGGAAGGAGGGACCTTTCCAAGGAGAATCTTTCCTGGGGATAAAAAAGAAAGAATGGAAAGGTTGAGGCAGCTCTGCACAAACTCACCAGTCTGCTGTGAGTGACAGATCTCTGACTGACTGGCATGGGGACAGCCACACTGGTCAACCCAACCTTTGTAGACTGCTCTCCTTACCCTCCCCTCCTTCAGTCCTTTCCGACCTTTGAGCCACGTAGGAAGTGCTTTAGAAACCTTATATGTATAGAAACCTAGATAGGGATGGCTCTTGAGGACTCAGGCCAGGAGTGGGTTCCGCTCACGTGCTCCATGCTTTTAGCCTGTGTCGACATTTTTAATCCACCTCAGCTTTGACAGCTCTCCATTGGCTGGCCACTGTGATGAAATCTACCCCATCCAGCCGTGGTGGTCCTGATACTTTCTTTGGGTGCTGGATGTGCTGTCCTGCAAGTTAAAAAGGTGCTCCATGTGCCAGATACCTTGACCATCCCACGTGAATTTTAAGTATCACTTCTGTAAATAACAGCATTTAAGGACATTATCAGCAGCTGCTATTTATTGAGTGATAACTACATGTGTGCACACAGAGGGTTTCCTCTGTGCCCCTGAGGCAGATGCTTAGAGGCAGCACCTGGGTACTGATCCTGGGTTTGGCCATCAGTGATGGAAGTTTGCACATATGTCTCTTCAATCTTCTATGAGTCCATTCTCTCCACTGAGGAGTGGGGATAATGTGATATATGCTCATCAGGATTGAGGAGAGGATTAAAAGGGACATAACAGGCTTAGCACCATTCCGCGTCATCACGATAAGAATCAAGCTCATAGCCTTCATCATTTGCTTGTGTTTTGTAACATTCTTTTCATTAACCATTTAAGGTTGAAGTATTAACTAGCTAAACCTTTTCCTATTAAATGACCCATCCAATGCTGCATCCATTAACCTACCACTGTCAACATGTAGAACACTCACGGGGGGGTGGGGGTGGAAATCCCTGGCTCCTCCCACTTTCATTCCCAGACAGCTAGCTGCTGCTTTGCTGTCACTTTAGATCAAACTGATCCTTTTGTGGCATTTACCCCTGTTTTACTTCCTTGTAGTGTGGAGTATGACGTCACTGGATGGACTGTACCACAGTTTGTATCAATCGGAGAGGACACAAGTTGTTTCCAGTTTGGAGTTACTATCAAGTTGTTTGTGAGTAAATGCCTAGTAGTGACATTTCTGAGTATATACAGTGTAGGAACTTTGTAAGAACCACAAGACTATTTTCTGAAATGGTTGAATTATTTATATTCATATATATTTATATTTGTAGCTCCTTGTCAACACTTAGCATTGATAGTCCTTTTGATTTTAGCAGTTCTGATCGATATGCATGTCACCTCATTTTGTTTCTTACTTGTATTCCCAGTGCATAATGATCTATAATCATGTGCATATGAATTATCCTGGCATTTCTATGTGAGATCTGGATCTGAACTCAGGTCCTTTTGCTTGCTAGGCAGAGGCTTAATCCCTGAACCGTCTCGATCCAGTCCAGATCTTCTGTTGCTTACAGTTCAACTTTTAAAGTTAGACCTGTGATCATGTTCTGTGTCAATTTTTACATGTGGTGTATATCTCCTACATATTATTCTTTTCTAACTACTGTAGCACCATTTATAGAAAAAGCTGTTCCAACCCCATTTGAATTCCTTGGCAATTTTGTCTAAATTGAGCTGGTCATATATGTTTGGGCTTATTTCTCAACCCTTTGCCCTGTGCCTCTGCTCTCTGAGCAGCTGGGGCTCAGTAACTTCCCTGTAAATCTGAGATCGAATAGTCCTTTATCATAAAAGCATTTGGATCTTCTTAGTCTTTGATATTTTCACACACATTGCATGTGTTTCAGAACCAATTCATCAAATCCTTTAAAGATACTGCATTTATTTATTCAACTGAGGAGAGAGAAAGAGAAAGAAGGAGAGCACGAGAGAGAACTCACGTATGCTAGGCACATGAGTAGAAGTCAGAGGACAATTTTCATAAGTTAGTTCTTTCCTTGTACCATTTGGGTTCTGGGGATTGAACTCAGGTCACCAGGTTTGTCAGCAGGCCTTACTCTCTGGCTCTAGTTTGTTAAATTTTTTTAAAAAAGCTATTGTATTTTGATTGGGATTTCATTGAAACTGCAAGTCAATTGAGGGTAAGTTTTTGTTTTGACAATCTTCCTGTCTGTGACTACAACATATCCTTCCATTTATTTAAATCTGGTTCTCTGCAAATCAGAACTTTAAACTTTGATTTTTATAGTTTTTGTTTATATTTTGTTTAATTTACTCCTAAGCATTTCTTAGTTTAAATATACATGATCCACAAGATTCCAGACTTATAACTGCAGATGTTACTCAGTGGTAGAACCCTTGCTTCACTGAGTTTTCACCCTCAGGACAGAAAAAAAAAACCCTCATAAATGACACTCTCAATTTCAATCTCCAATGATATGATGCTAGCATATAGTATACAGACACAGTTGATTTCTGCATGTTGACTGTGTGTGCTGTGATCTTGCTTGACTTGGTTCTGCTAGCAATATGGCAGATTCGGTAGAATCTTCTGTTTATCTATAACACAGGCATAGGGTGAGCACTCTTCCTCAGAAGGACACTGAGAAGGCAAACTAGGAAGCAGACCTGAAGATATACCCTGGCTCCTGGAAAACGTTAAAATAATTGTAATCAACCATCTTTCCTTCAGGCAGACTTTACTGGTACTCTTAGAAGTGTGGAGAGTGGTATTCTTGGGAAGCAATCATAAGCAGAATGGTATAAGATAGGACCTTTTGAGATGCTAAGAATGCTTTGCATCTTGGGTTGACTATGGGTGTTCAGCTTGTGAAAACCTGTGGTACCTGCAGGATGTTTTTTGGTATGTTCGTGATGTCAATTCAAAGCAAGCTAAAGACGAACCACTAATGTCCTTTGAGAGGTTGCTGTCTCATTGGCCCTGGTACATTTTCCTGTGGCTCATGTCCTTTTACTGGGTGAACTGGTAGTACTGTCTTCCCTATATCACAGGGAGACATCACTGAGGTGCCAATAGATGGAACTGCCATCTAAGTTCACAGAGCAAGTGAGTAGTGAGAATCACTGTTGCTGCAAGTCTTGGGTGCCTAGTCAATTCTTCAGAGTCTGGAAAGCATGCACGATCCTTGGTTCCAGGAATTAGATGCGTGCTAGGAGATTAGGCCTTCTTGAGGTAGATGGGACCCCTTTAGAGAGGACAGCCTGGTGAGGGAGTCAAGGGGGGGAGAGGCCAGAGAGGGCCTGGGAAGGCCCAGCTGGGCCACCTGTGTGGCCTTGCGGCATCACTCCTGTCTGCCAGCAACAATTCTCAAGACACACAAACACTGTAATTGCCTGGCCTGGTCTGGTGAACAGGGAGTGAGTGGGAAGATGCTTATTTTTCATTAAAAGATCCAAATGAGATTGTGGGGGGGGGAACTCAGCAGGGGGAGTCACCTCACAAAATGCGCTGACCACTCTGACCTTACCAGCCCTCAACACAAGTTTCAGCATCACTTTCTTCATCTAAAGGTATTAACATGGTCCACCTTATGGGGGCTCTCAGGACGCTTGGATGAGATCAGCCTTATGGGGAAGGGAAAGAAAACAGGAGACCCAGGTTTAAGTTCTGCACCATTGGTATTTTCTTTTCCTCTCAGGCCACCAAATCCAGGGCATGAGACCTCCTGTTTCTTATGTTGCCGATGTCTGGTGGTACCTAAGATGAATGAATACCCCATAATCCAATGTTTGCTTTCACATGCTGGCTCTGAGGCGCCCAGCTTGGGTCTCCTTAAGGAGTAACTAAAGAGCCTTCATAATATGAAACTTCATGAAGACAGCAACCATGCGAATGGACCATGCTAAGCCTGTACTGTGGGGTGAGTAACTCAGCTGGGTAAACAGACAACACCAAAATAGATTAACCCTCTGCAACATGTGACGGTGCTCTTGTTAAGTTTGCCCTTCACCATCCTTGCTGTGCACCTAAAACCAAGGCCAGGCAGAGCCAAGAGAATGCGCATGGTCCAGCTCTCTATGCAGACTCTTTTCCTGGAGATACCTTGCACCTATCGCCTACATATGTTGGGCTTCATGTTGTTGCCTGCAGGAAGTCCCAGCAGCTGCCTGTGTTCTTGACCAAGCTTATAGACTATCGATGATGCTCCTAAATATTCCTAAGGAGTGTTGTTGTCTTTAATGGACTCAGCGTGTTAGTTAAATATGTAGGCATCAACTTGACCAAGGAAGGCTGAGCTCTGGGCACATCTGGGAAGAGTCGATAGAGCCCTAAGCAAGCGTGTGGGAAGAACTCCAGTGCACTTCCTGGGCAAGCAGATAAGAGGGGAAGTTAGTTTATAAACTGGCATCCTTTAGTACACTTTGGCAGCGTTGCTTGCCCCTCTCTCAGAATCCTGTGGATATGGTGTGGTCAGTTCCCTCAGCTCTTGCCATTGGCATGAGCTCCCCTGCTAAGCTGGGCTAAGAACTGTAAAGAAGAACTGTGAGCAAGACTAACACCCCTTACTCCTCTAAGCTCCTAGGTTGTGCATTTATCGGCAACATGAAGGCAGACTGTAACACTGTGTAAGTGGCTGCCCCAAGCTTTGTACTCATTGACTGGCCGAGCACCCCTGTACTGTGTGCTGAGCCACATTTGTGATTCATGATTTTGACTTCTGAAGTCCCCTCCTGGTCCATCCACTACAGTTTGGGAACTTGACAGAGGATGTTTCCTAGTGTGCCGCTGCTTCCATAGGAAAAACAACTTCTTGAGTTTGATTTGAGCTTAAAATGGATTCCCCACTGGGCTGATACAGACACCTCAGGATTTCATGTCAATACTGCTCTCTGTCCCCACTTCGGCACTAACACGGAGTCTCAGTCTGCATCAGTCACGGCTGCCCTCAGCCTTTCTCTTTCTTGTGGCAGACAGTTGGATTGCCTCATAGGCTTTCAGTTCACCATCCTAACCATTTTTGACTATGTCTTTGACTATGTGTTTAGGGATGACAAGGGAAGACACTATTGACTCCACTTGAGGAATTCAAAGTCTAGATATGAAATGTATAAATGGGAAAGAATAAATGGGAACTATTTTTCTTGAATGCAAATAATGATAGCACTCCAGGGAGCATGCACAAAGGCCTCGGGGCAGAAAAATTTCTTTTGTGGCCAGGAATCTGGAAGATATTCAGAGGGACATATGAGTGTCTCTCTGTCATGGTTGGAAGGTAGCAGGATCAGGCTGCATTCAGGGTCTTGAACATGCCGATGAGCTGTGTCTAGGTAGAAGGGCATCTTGAGTACCCCCAAGCAGGGTATGAAATTGTCAGGCACATGCTTCATAAAGATCCCTGTAGCAATTGTGCAGGTAAAGGTCTGAAGGAAAGTAAGAACTGAGGCAGGAGTGGGATGTCACGGAGGGAGCCGTGCAAATGCTCGCCATGCGCAACTGTTTCCAGGGAAGAGAATTCTCACAAGCTAGTGTCCAGAAAGATCCATTTGCAAGAAAGACTTGGTTTCTCTCCCTAGGTTCTCTGTGATCATTGAATGACATCAAAGAACTTGCTGAGGACAAATGGGGACCCTCATGGCGCCCCAGGGAGGAAGGGGGCATGGCAACTGAAGTCTGTGGCTGGCTGTGAAGGGAGATGACTTCCACTTTTCCTCTACCACCTCACATCCTGCCAACATTGTGTTTTATTCCATGATCTTCTGAATAGGCTAGAACAATGACAGCCCCATTGGCTTCTAGATGAGGTCTGAGGTGCCTGGTTGCAATGGCAATTCTGGGAATATTCTGCCTTCTTAAGACATTTTAATCAAGCCCAGAAAATATAGTCTCACTGTTCAACTGGTGACAGTATTGCTCTTGAATGAAATCTTTCTAGACTCTTTGAAACTGAAGGAGATGGAAATGAACCTATGGTTTATCCTTCTCTGTTTACCTAAACCTCTAAGCTTGAGGCCCCTGGATTCCCTCCCTTTCAAAGATGGCCTCATGACCAGTGTCTTGGCAATGTCCCATTGAAAGTGTATGCAATGCTCTTGAAGTCGACATCTTACAAATCTAACAACTTCCATTTGTTGACTGAAGAGGACACTTGTGTTGGACTCCAGACAGGTTTTGCCTTTTGTGAATCCAGCAAGGATGCACATTATGCTTTTAGTCACTGTTGAAGAAGAAAGGAGGTCGTTTGGGTGTGTGTAAATAGCAAGCTGCCTATGAAGACGTGGCCAAGGAATTTCCAGTTCTTGAAGATATACTTCATCCCTGACTTTTAGTTCTTGAGTTTTGTTTTATAACTAAATTTCATAGTTTCTCAGATTCTCTTCCGAGTTTTCTTCTTCTCATTCCATAATCTTCTCTGTGGGCTCATGGAAAACTTTGTGTCTGACTGTAAAGTTCTCCCCATCTTCTGGGAATCTCTTTTCTGTCTTGCAGATGTTTTAGCCTAGCAAGTCCCAGCCTGCACTGGGCCTCTTTCTTGCCAGACTTGCTCCTCCTTGCTGTTCCAGGTTTCAGGAATGACACCATTCTCCATCCAGTCACCATGGGTAAAACTTGGGAATTATCCAAGGCTCCTCCCTGGTCCTCACCCTGACATCCATCAATCACAACATTCTGCCTGAACAGCTTCTGAAATGTGCCTGGAGTCTAACAGGCTCTTCCCAACAACTCCTTCCCCAAGTTCATTTCTAATTCTCCACATTGCCTATTGTGGGATTGAAATAATCTCTTCCTATTGGTTTCCCTCATCATCTCTCCCTTTTCCAGTCTGAATTTGTCTCTCCTTCTTCTGTGACTTTCTTTTTAAAAATTTATTTATTTTGCACGCGCATGTGTGTGTGTGTATTAGAGAGCACTGTATGTCACTGTGGAGGACCAAGGGTGACCTCAGGAATCATCCTGGATTGCTTCTACCTCCTTCTTGCTTTGCTTTGGGATTTCCCAGGCCCTGCCCACCACTGCTGGAAGTGGAGGCTGTCGCCATTTCCACCTGGCATTTTTAAGTGGGAACTGGGATCCGAACTCAGGACCTTCTGCTTGGGAGGCTGAGTCTCCTGTGACTTTCTTAAAACCCTAGTGCCTGTTTTCCACTGAAGAAACTCCATGAGATCTGATGGCTTCTGAAGCTCCAGTTCCCTAGCTCGACATGTAGCCAATGAAATCTGACTTTCTCTTGTGCGCAGGTTCCTATCCTGACCTCCCACAGCTGTATGTGATTTCAGCAACAAGGTAGCACTTGATTTTTTTTTATGTACCTTCTCTCATTCTTGATTTGTCCAACTTCCTGACTCCCTGCTCCTTGACTCTTCTGGTCTATGGAAGACCTTGCCATCTGGCCTTTCCTTGGTTCAACCCTTGCTGCTGGCACCTGAGGTGGCTACCACACCTTTTGAACTGGGTCAGATGTCCTCCCGTATCCCCCGGAGCTGGTTGTGGTTGTCTCCTCCAAAGGCTATGGAGCCGGCCAATGAACATTCTTACCACTATTCTCTTTGTGTCTGGCGGAGGTGCTGCACATGCTCCTCATTTGGCTATCATTCGCATGGACGAAGACTAGACACTTCCTTGCAAATGGGCCATTTTTTTTTTTTTAACAACCACGGACTCCTTGCTACTCTCCCTGCTGATACCTGTGAGCAGAAGTCAGTGGCCAACATTGAAAGAAATCACTTTCTAGAAATAGTGATTTTGGCAGAAGCAGTTTTAAATGGGATTGAAATGCAGGCTTTTCTATAGGTGGGTTATGTTGTTCTCAGTGGTAAACTTACCTGAACTAGAAAATGCACTATTTTCTTACTTATTCTTTGTAAGGCTTGCACTTGGTCTTTATCCATGGAACTTTGAAAGAACAATTTGAGTCACTGGGAAATGGTACTCATTGAGGGCAGGTGACTTGGTCTCCCGAGTAAGAGATTTACTAGAATTGAAAAGCTGCTGCTGAGACGTACAGATACGAAGACCTAAGCTGCTTCCAAATAAGCAGATTCACAGATGCCTTTTAAAACGAGCATTAGTCCGTATGACTGCGGATGCCCAGATGTCTGCTGGCTGCAAGTTGGAGATTGGGGTAGAGGCAGGGGGGGGGCATGGGAGGCTGAAGGTTGAACCCCAAAGTAACATCTGAAGATCGTAAGAGCCCAGTCCAAGGGCAAGAGGAGACTGATATCCCATGAATTTGCTAGACGGGGAGGAAAAGGGTAGATTTCTCTTCCTTCCAGCTTTTTGATCTATTCGCATCATTAAAAGGGTTGGATGGTGTCCAAGGTGGCCAATGGAGAGGGCACCTGTGGATACCACAGGATGGTTCCTAGACATGAACAGGAAGAGCTGGTACCAGGTTATATGAAGACAGTGAGCTAGCTGTTAGTGTTTCGTCATGACCCAATGGTGAGTCACTCTGCTTCATGTGGAATCATGAATTTTATACCATGTTCCTAAATTGCATCCATTATTTGATGAGGCCCCACCAACACAATGTTCTCAAGGCCATACATGTCCCAGGGACAACTCAGGTCTGGAGGACAAGTTTATATACATCTATCTATCTATCTATCTATCTATCTATCTATCTATCTATCTATCTATCTATCTATCTATCTGTCTGTCTGTCTGTCTGTCTGTCTGTCTGTCTGTCTGTCTGTCTGTCTGTCTATCTGTCGATCTATTGATCTATCGATCTATCTATCAATCAAATATCTATCATCTATCTATATGGCTATCATCTCATCATCCTTCTATCTATATGCTATAATATCCCTTGGATCTCTAAAAAGACCATTATCCGTGCTATATAGCCTTTATTTCATGTTGGGTTACCTAAAAAATCCCTTTCAAAATCGATGGGTAGATGTCCATCTGTTTTTTGTGCATGTGCATATGTAGTGTTATGGGAATGTATTGTGTGCGGGAGTGTACACATATTTTTAGGTGACTTTTTGCATTGCTCTCCACCTTATTCTCCAGATTCTCTCACTGAGTTTGTAGCTGGATGTTGCAGCCAGGATGACTGTGATCTGCCTGTCTTGTCCCAGAATGCTGGGGTTATAGGCATGGGAGCCATGCCTCCTTGCCTTTTTTTTTTGTTTGTTTGTTTGTTTTTACAAGGGTGCTTGGGATTTAAATTCAGGTCCTTCATTCTTGTACAGGTGCTTTTACCCACTGAACTGTCTCTCCAGCCTCTGTCTTTTTTATTCTTTTTCTTTTATTCTAAAAATTTTAAAACTGTATTTATTTTGTGCATGCACGTGTGTGTGTGTGCGTGTGTGCGTGTGTGTGTGTGTGTGTGTGTGTGTGTGTGTGTATCAGAGGGCACTATATGTCCCTGTGGAGGAACAAGGTGATTTTGGGAATCATCCTGGATTACTTCTACCTCTTTTTTGTTTTGCTCGGGATTTCCCAGGCTCCACCCACCAGGGCTGGATGTGTAGGATGCCACCATTTCTACCTTTTTGACTCCTGAGCCATCTCTCCAGCTTCTGTCTATCTGTTTTTAATGGATCTAAGATCAGGAATTCAAATACCCAAAAGTCTGTTTAATCATGGGAAAGTGTAAAGAAATTTAATTTATGAAAGCATGTCCTGAAAGGACAGCTACAAGGTACCTAGATGCAAAACTCTGTGATCACGTGATTGCCCTAGTTTAGGCAGCTCATGTTGCTAGTACAAGATGTAGTTAAGATCCAGATCCCTGAGCCACACCAGAAACAAGGAGAGAAGTGACCATGTTACAGTAGAGAAAATAGGCCTCCATCAAGGACTGCAAGTAAGTAATGTGACACCTGGTTAAGTTCACAGACGTTCGTTCCTGATCATTTACAACTAAGGGGGTAGGATCTCAACAGAAGGGGAGGGCATATAGTCTGGCAGATAAAAAGTAACCATTTTGCAAATGGATGATTGACCCCTCCCTCACTGAGGTTTCCTACTTTTATTACATCTACCCTTGAATGTGCTCTTATAATAAGACTCCAGTTTAACAGCTTTTTGTCTCTGGCCAGGGGGTGACATACAGTGCCCAGCAGGATGGAGTGAAGGGCATTGCAGGAGCAGCAAAACTGCAAAAGAAAATCAACAAACCACAATCCAGAACTTCAGAGACTCTATATCAACCACCTAGAACTAGGCCAGACTAATCTCTCCCCATCCTGAAGCTCAAGGACATTTGCGGAAGAGGGGGGCGGTAAGAGTGTAAGAGCAAAAGGATGGGAGGAGCAATGATTTGCAAGATACTCCACACAAGTTAGGGTCGAAGCAATCATAATTGGACTTTGCATGCCCTGCGCAATGTCCAACACACTATTGACCTCACAAAGTGTAGCATCTGCTAAAGGCACCAAGATCCTTGGAGGCAAGGGATTGGCAGCCACAGTAGTATTCCTATGCTTAAGGGGAACATGGGAAAGGGTTCAGGGAAATGCCACTGGGTCCTTGTACGTCATCGGAGAGGAGGGCCCAGAGGAGAGTCAGGCATGCACAAGAAAGGACTCTCTGGGAATTGGGGCGGGAGGCACTGGGGGATGGGGAGGGAGGGGTGAGGGGAGGGGGAGCAGGGGGTTCGGGGGGAGGAGGAGGGAGGGAGGGAACTGGTGTACCTATTAAGTTTGTATGAGCTGAAATAATAATAAAAATATATTAAATAAAAAATAATTAAAGATGGAAAAAAAGAGATCCAGATCCCTGAATCTGATGGTGACGTGTTCTATGTTCTTCCCATTCTACAATTCTGATTGAGTGAACTAGAAGTTAATGTAACTGCATAGCATCTGTGAGTCAACCGAATGCTTTCCATACAAACATGAGCACCTAAGCTTGGATCCTAAGAACCCATGTAAAGATCTGGGTGTAGTGGTGCACACTTGTAACCTCAACATTGGGAAACACAGCCAGGTGGATCCGTGGAGGTAATTGGCCAGCCAGACTAGCCAATCAGTGAGCACTAGGTTTAGTGAGAATTGCTGTCTCAAAAAATCAGGTGGAGAGCTGACCTCTGGCTTCCACGTGCACACTCACACATGAGCACATGTACTTGCATGCGTGTGTACAAATACTCATGTAAGCACGTGCACACTCACACACCCTGTGATAAAAAAGAAAAAAATAAGAAGAGAATAGTTTAAAAATGAAAAATAAAATAAAGCACGAACAAACATTAGGGAAAATGACCCATATCCATGAGTACTGTATCAGAAAGGCTAAGGAGTTTGAAGAGGTAAGAAGGCGTTTAAAGAACGACTGAAATGAAAATGAAGGTTTCCTTATGCTGTTTGGAGGTAGACCATGGGGAAAGACCGAGGGTCCACAACAGGAGACTGATGGTAAATGTTGACAGTCACTGGAGAGAACGCCAAGTCGCTCAACTCATCAAAGGAAAGACTTAATCTAGAAAGATCAAAACTAAAGATAGGGCACAGGAGAAAGGCGGCAGACACACCTCAGTGCTCTTAATTAATTCAGGTTCCCAATCTCTCATGAATTATAGCCCAGGGTCCTGAAAGGACTTGCACAAGTCTTTGTAGAATCTGTCAGTTTTATTTGAAACAGACTTGGAGGGAGAGGGATGCCAGAGAGTTGGGGATGGGCACATCTTATCTTGATTTTCAAAACCTCAGTTCTAGAAATTATGGGCTCAAGGCCAGTCTCTGGCAATGAGCTAGAAATAGTCATTTAAATAATGCAGGATTATGTGCACTTAGAAAGAAAGGAATTAGTTTAGAGGTCCATTAAGAATGGATAATTAAAATATCCCTATTCTTCTTAAAAATAAGCTTCTTAGACTGATGCATAGATATTAGTCATTTTTATATGCTCCCTGCCGTTTGGACTATTTTTGGGGGGGAGGGAGTGGATTCTCTTCATTATGTATTTTCTGTTATAAAACTGAAGCAGTACAATTTCAATTTCCCAGATTCCCTAGCAGCAGGGGACTCCAGATTTGATCCACCAGAGACAGTCACTTGTGGCTTCAATATTACAAGATGGTACAGATAGTGAGTGCGGAGTGAATCCTGTTGGTTGAGTTTCTGGGAGTAGGAGTGGGTCCAACATTCTAGAACCCTGTGTTCATGCTGGTTGGATTGCAGAGGCAGTAGTTATTATTTCTATCCAGGTCAGTTGTACTGTATGATGTATGTGTGTGTGTGTGTGTGTGTGTGTGTGTGTGTGTGTGTGCTTGAGGTGGGGTGTGTGGAGGGGAAGGGGGTCATTCCTGGCTGCTTGATTTCTGACCAGTTCTCCATCACTCCAAAGGATTTGGAAGCTTCCAATTCAACTTGAAGCAAATGCCTTCCTTCTAAGCTACAATTAACCAGAAGCATTTTCTATTGCTTGAAAGAAGTAAGGCCGAAAGTATGGCCCTATCTGGGATGTCTGAGTGATTTCACCGTGCATCTGAACTGAGAAAGGAATGTCGAAAATTCACATGTGGAAATTTAGACCAATGTGGGGAAGTAATGAGAAGCTAGATATTATAGTAAGGGAATAGAATGTTTCTGATTTATTCAGGCTGGTCTCCAAGGAGGCTGCTAGCAGAGAAATAAATGATCATCCATAGATGTTTATGATGTCCTAATGCCTGGGATGTGCGAACATGTTATGTCCGGTTTATGGTCGTGGGGGAACTGTGGTTGTAGAGGGAATTAAGTTGCTAACATTTTTACCAATGCCTGCATTCTTTGTCTGTGTGTATGTGGTACATGCGTGTACAGGCATATTTACATGCATGCAGTGCATATATAATGTGGTGCATGTCTTTGTATGTACACACACATGTGTGGAACCATGAAGCTGATTGTCTTCCTTGGTTGCTCTTCACATGGTCTTATAACCGAACCCAGAGCTTTGCCGTTCAGCAAGTCTAGCCAGCCAGCTCACCCTGGGTATACCTGGTCTCCATCTCTCAGGTACTGGGGTCACAGTTGCTTACCTGGCTTTTACGTGATTTCTGAAGATTTGAATTCCACTCTTCTTGTTTATGTGGCAAGTGCCTTATCCACTGAGCCATCTCTTCTCTTCTCTTCTCTTCTCTTCTCTTCTCTTCTCTTCTCTTCTCTTCTCTTCTCTTCTCTTCTCTTCTCTTCTCTTCTCTTCTCTTCTCTTCTCTTCTCTTCTTCCTTTCCTTTCCTTTCCTTTCCTTTCCTTTCCTTTCCTTTCCTTTCCTTTCCTTTCCTTTCCTTTCCTTTCCTTTCCTTTCCTTTCCTTTCCTTTCCTTTCCTTTCCTTTCCTTTCCTTTCCTCTCCTCTCCTCTCCTCTCCTCTCCTCTCCTCTCCTCTCCTCTCCTCTCCTCTCCTCTCCTCTCCTTTCCTCTCCATCTTTCCTTTTTTCTTTTCATTTCTGATGCTTGGGACCAAACCTTGCACTTGCTAGGCTAGTGCTTTGCCATTAATCTCCAACCCCCTTATATGAATTCTTATAAGGGAGGCAGGAGAGAATGAGAGAAAGGAATATGATGATAGAAGCAGTGGAAGAGAGGCACCATTATTGACTTTGGAAATGGGAAAGGAACCATGAGCGAAGGAATATGGGTAGTGTCTCAGAGCTAGATGAAACTAAGAAGCAGGGTCTTCATGGTATTTTCTAGAAGGAACCTTGCTTTGCTGTCACTGTGACTTTAGACTAGTGAAATCTGCATTGAGGGCTGCAGCAGAGGTAGACCATTGTCTAGCATGTACCAGGGCTTGCATTCAACCATTAGCATTTTGGAGGATCGAAATATCTGTGTTGAATGCCTGACCTGCAGAACTACAAATGATTAAGTTTTTATTTTTTAAGTTACTAAGTTTTCTATAGCAACAAAGGAAACTAACACACATTCTATGTGTTTAGCAGAGCATTTCAATTGTTACATGGATAGCTTCTAAAAGACGCCAGGGAGAGAGATCTCCTATTCCAGTGGAGCATCTCAAGGGTTGGAGGTGTGTGATGGGGGAAGAGGAGGCAAGAAAGGAACAAGCAAAAGCCATGGGACTCTGAGATCTTCCCTCACATTGTGACACAGAACAACACAATTTTGATCTATTTTACAATGCAGGATTTGAGGATGCATGTTTGGAAGTCCATTATTGACATCATAAATAAAGATATTGACCATCATAATAAGAGATGATTTCACTTGAGCGTTTATATGTACTCAACACTTTGCTCAGCAGTTTATATACATTATCTTATTTAATCCTTCCAATAGCTCTAGGAGACCATCTTTACAGACAGGGAAAATGAGCCTTAGAGATTTTTAAGTAACTCAACCAAGGCCCCACAACTTGTGAGTATCATGGGTGGTATTTTAACTCCAGCAGCCAGGCTCTAGGGCCTGTACTCTTATGCTTATGTTTGATCAAACTTTAGATTGGATAGAACTGGTGATACAATTCCATACACAAACTTAATAGATAATAAACCAAATAGAAACTTAACGTGCTTTATGCAGTAGAAGATATTTATTTGGGAAAGAGACAGAAACCTACATTTGGGTTCAAAATCATCATTGTATCAAAGAATAGATATTCCTAGGGATTCAAAGTATTTGTTGGCTTATTGCAAAGAGTTATTTCTATTGAGTGATAGATCACCACCTTATGGGTGTGTTACAAGTCTGAGATTCTTTGATAAGAAAGTACTTCACATACATAATGGCCTGCCTCAAGATGTTGGGAGTTTCCTGGAATTGGTAGCAAGTCAAGAAAAAAACTAATCTTGGTACAGAGGAGATGATTTAAGGCTCTCTTTAGATATATGATTCTAAGACAAAGTCAGACATTTCTATGTTCAAGATGATTAAGTTTGAGCAACTTCATCTTTTCTAGATTCATCCTGCAGAGGAAATCCTTGCCTGGCAGATTCACTGTCAAGGTGAAACACCTGGCCTCTGGGATTTAGTTTATCCTAAAGAAAATTGGGATTATTCATTTATTTTTTTCAACAAGCATTCGAGCAACAATCTCATATGATAGGATTGTTGAGTATTTTAGAGCCTAGGTTGGAGCAGGACTGGCACTCATTACAAAGATCCAAGGGTAAGAGACCCATTACTAGACGGGAGCAGCAGACAGAGCCAGGAAACTTAGGCTAGGTGAGAAGAAGAGAAGAGGGCAGAATCCAGACAACACCCAGTGAGGGCTCAGAGGGTGGAGCTGTCCAGAAGGGGTGGTGTCGGTATGAGCAGGCACAGGAACACCAAGACACAAGAAGGTCCATGAGGAATCATGTCTGGGGAGGAGCCCTGTGGGAAGTGGGTTATATTCTTGGATGACTCCACAGATGGGTTAGTCAGAAATGGGTCAGGAGCTGGAGGTCAGGCATCCAGACGGGTGATGTCCCATAATCAATCCCTACCCCACCTGTGATTTAGGGACCAGGTGAAGACAGAAGTGAATTTGGCCACGGTATGAGTATGGTCTAAGAGTGGGTGTATTAGAAGGGAGGGAGGGAGAGGAAAGGAGGAATAAAGAGAATGAGAGAGCAAGAGCAAAAGCAAGACCAAGTGTGTGTGTGTGTGTGTGTGTGTGTGTGTGTGTGTGTGTGTGTGTGTGAGAATGTGTGTGTGTGTGTGAGAGAGAGAGAGAGAGAGAGAGAGAGAGAGAGAGAGAGAGATATTACCTGACCATGAATCACCAGGAAACACAGAACTATTTTTATGCCATTCTTTATCCACCTGATGAGTTCATATTAACCAAAGATGAAGGAAAAGATGCAGTTATGAGAAATAATCTCTTTTCCTAGACAGTCTTTATTGGCCACCATCTCCCTCTGGGCCTTCAAACTATACTACCTCACTATTTCTAATTTAGTCACATTTACCTATTCCTGCAGGACAATAGTGAACTCCCCAGTAGCATGTTGATCTATTAGTCTTTTAACTGAGGCTGCAGTTCTTCTTTCTTGCAGAGAAAACAGTCTGAGCTTCAGTTTCATTATCTGCAAAGTAAAGGCAATAGACACGGACATTACTGTACTAGCAACTGAGAATGAAATCCGTAGCACACAGTAGGTGCTTCACATTAGTTGTTGTCAAGGAGTCGATACTAAACCAAACAAACTGTCATGACGTCAGAGTATTCTGGATGGTGTTGATAAAGTATGGCCAGACTTTGTGGGGACTCGAAGAGGGAGAAGACGGGGAATAAACAGGGAACAAGACTAGACGAACAGGGGAAGAGTCAAAGGGGAATGAGACGATACTTTAAAGTGTGCCAGTGCCTGAGGGCACAGGGCAGCCAATGACTGCAGTATTCAGACATATGTGCTCATGATTTTATTCAGTCTCTGAGTTTGATTCCCAGGCAACCTACTCATGCTGGGTGCAGGACGGAGTTCCCTTCATACGTGTATAACTACATATATTGCAATCACTTGCAGAGTCTGATGAAACTTGTTCCATTTCTAGATTTTTCCATTTATACACGGTCTCATTTTACACAACCTGCTTCCTTTCTCTCTGTGCAATACCTTTAGGCATGAAAAAAGGTGGGTCAAACTGTCTTAACAGTCCCTCCTCCTCCCCATTGATGTAGAGCAAAGGCATTCTGTTTTAGCATTTGTCCTTCTCCTTCCCAAATCAGTTGAACCAAATGGTAATTTTAGATGACCTTTATTGGAGGCCTGTGATGTCTCAGGTCATGGTCATTGTTATCTAGATCCAAAAACACACTTGATCTTTACAGTACGTCTATGACAAAGGAGATCAACAGCACCAAACTATCTCCACTGTCTGTATCTTTTCACATCCTATTGCATTGGCTGAATGCTGATATCTTCTCTGTGCTCTCGAAGCTTCTCAGTACAGATTCCTATTCTTTCTTAGCCTCAAATCGCTTCCAGAAATTCATCCTTATTCTTTTGTCTTCTTCTAGTTTTTTTCTTATGATATTCTGTAGCAGGAGAGGGACAGATCATATCTGTTCATTATGGCAGGCAAAAGATTTGTGTCTAAACCTTGTTAAGCTATTGATGGTACTCTAACTCCATGCACCTTGAGCAAGGACTCCGATGGTGTAGAGGAAATTGGGATTGGGGAGTAACCGTTAACACACAGAACTGAAAAGGTTTGGTCAAGGTCAGAGACTTCTTGGCAGGCTGATTTCCAGTTGCCAATAGTAGTAATGGTTAGCATCCATTAAATATTTATAGTTCTCATGGCAGTACATTAAAACACTGACTTGTAAGCAGAAGACTTGTTAGGGGACACCTAGTTGTCATAAATAAAGGGGAGGTTGGCTATAGGGCTGAGAAGATGGAGGCCAGAGATCCTACTGTTATGTAATGCCCAGGATAGCCCACGGAACGTGTTCTTTTGCCCCCTGGACCAAAATGTCAATAACATTAAGAATCTTCGAGTTAGACATCCTGGGTTTTCCATTTACTCATAAAACCAATCCTGTTAAGCAGCTGGGACTACTACTGTAACTATTATGCAAATTTTATAGAAAAACTGAGGATTAGGTATATTAAGCAATTAAGTCAAGATTACAAGGCCAGAAGATGATAGAACTTGGCTTCAACTCTAAGTCTGGTCAGTTCTTAAGCCTATGCACTTGGTCAGTTTGCTGGAATCTAAAAGGTTGGACAGGCTGTACAGGTAGATGGGGACAAGGAGTAGGTCCTGGAGAGATCACAGACACATCAGCGGGGATCAGGACTCCCTGTGATCCAGTAGCCATTAGTCACACTCCACTGCAAGAGGACAGACAAGCTTAGTCCTCCTTGCTGGAAGAGGCTCCAATGGGGATCCTTGGATTGACCTGGGAATTGACCTTCAAATTTGCTTATTATTTATTTATTTATTTATGCATGCATGTATGCATTCACGTGCGGGTGTTCATGTATGGTGTGTGTACAAAAGGTCACTTGAGCATGTGTGCCTATGGAGACCCAAGGGTGACACTGGGGATCCTCCTGGATTGCTTTACCTTCCTATTGCTTTGCTATGGACTTTCCCAGGCACTACCTTTCAGGACTGGAATGGCAGGTCATTGTCATTTCTGCCCTGCATTTCTACCTGGTACCTGGGAATCCAAACTCAGGTCCTTCGGCTTTTGAGGCAAAGGCTTTCATCATTGACCCATCTCCGCATTTTTCTCAGCTGAGCTGATCTGGGAACGTAGGGCGCCCTCTTGGTGACTTTAGCATCACAGTTCTGTGACTCTGATTTTGGCAGCATTGGAGGAAGGAGGCTGGCTGACGACTGGAGGTAACACTTCCAGTCAAGTGTGTGGATGCTCCATCTGGCCACGAGTCAGCTCTCCTCCTTTGATGTTACATGCAATTAAGCTCAGAATTTCAGCCCCATGGAGAGTTGACAGGTGTGTGGATAGAGGCTACACACACTACGCACACACAGTAGGCCCAATGAAGATTGCGTAATTCAAGTGGGTAGATAAATGTTTCTTTCTTGAGTCTGAACTTTGGAGCATATGAAAGAGTTGGGCCATGGATCAGAGAGAAAGGCAAGGATGTGCCAATGAGTGAGAATCTGAGGGTTTGGGGTAGAACAAGTTGTCAAGCCAGGTGGGCAGGGCAGCCCTTGGAGCTGCATCTCAGAACACAAGCCACGGAGGCTGCAGGGAGGTGAGGCTTCGAGCACCTTGGGAGCCAACTGATTTTTGGACTGCATCCTTGGAATGCATTGGCAGCCAGCCTTTAAACTCAGTGACCTCGAGCCCCAGGAGCAACAGAGCTGGAACTTTCCTCACTGGGACCTCCTCTGGGTCAGGGTCCAGGCTGTGAGTGGATTCAGGAGTTCAGTTTACTATTCTTGAGGTGGGACTAATTCTCCCTATTCTGGTTTCCCCTTCCCAGACCCTTTTAAAGACTCTATTGATACAGAAAAACTGGAATTCAAAGTGACTAGCAAAAGCTACATGCCTTTGAGATTCCTGTTGTTTTTACTCCTTTGTAGAGGAAAGGGGAGGGAGGGGTAAGGGCAGGCAGAGAGAGAACTGAAATTCACTGAGGTTTATTTTGGGTTGAGAGATTTTCATGGAGCACCCTGCCTCGTGACGTGGTGTTAGACATGGGCAGGTCACCACTGACCTAGGCATGTGTCCTAAACTGCCCAAACCTCAGTTTACTCATTTGTAACAAGAGGTATTAATTACACCTTCTAGCGTTGTAGTGTAGATTTAAGGAGCTAATGACCCAACTATACTTAGTCTAGCAGCCAGCACAAAGTAAGTGACCAGCAAAAGTCAGCAGGCACCAGAACTATTTTCAATAGTCCCCACCACTCTGGGAGGTGGGACTCATTCATATTTGAGGAAGTCGAGGTATGGAGGGGTCATTGTGAAGCAGCTTTGCTCTCAGTTCCTCTGACGAGTCTCCACTGGCCTCCAGACCAGGTCTGGTGCCCTTCTCCGGCTGCCTAGGCCCCCCGCACTTCCCTCTTGGCTTGGACAGAAGTACAGTGTCCCGTTCAGATTCTCAGTGGCACTACACTGCAAATCCACAGGCTTGGACCCAGAAGATCAGATGTGGTATTCCAAGCACCAAGCAGAATACACAGCACAGGGGCAAGCTGACGGTGCATCAGCTGGTGGAAAGGTCATGCAGGACCCATGGACTCAGTGATCTGAATGATGCTTTTGCAAAGTGATTGTGTGTGTGTGTGTGTGTGTGTGTGTGTGTGTGTGTGTGTGTGTGTTTCTTGAGAAGCGATGATGGCAAACCCAGCTGTGATGGTTGTTACTGTCAACCTGTCACCAGACAAGTCTCTGGGCAAATCTTAAAGGGATCTAGATTAGGTCAATGAAGATGGAAAAAGGCCCACCTTAAATTCCAAGGGCTGGGGTCCTGGGCTGCAGGAGAAAGCCAGGTAAGCACCTGCACTCATCATTCTCTGCTGCTATGTGACTAACTGTCTCATGTGCCTGTTGACTTGCCATCTCCACCATGATGGACTCTACCCTGGAACTGTGAGTGAAAGCGAACCCTTCCTTTCTTGAGTTGATTTTGTGCCAGGATTGAGGAGAATAAACTAAGACACCAGGCTCTTCTCTCTCTCCACGGTGCTCTCCTTCCTCCTCCCATTTCTAAGGAATCTAGAACACAATCTAAGTGTCCCAAATGGAGAAGTTAAATGCGTATCATCTATTTAGACGGGGAAGGGAGTCAGCTACACACTTCCTTGGTGCAGAAATATGTAAGTTAAAATAGGTCCCAGTAGGTTATATGGAGAGGATAGTTGGTTTCAGCACAGGGCTCTTTGTCTTTCAACAACTGCTTATTCCTTCCACTTTTCATTCCTCGCTCAGCCAGTTCTCTCATCTCTCATGAGGATTGCTAAATATGAAGCCTTGACCAATCTCCACAGTAGAGCTCATTGAGTCATCAATCCGTTTGATGCTTTGGGCATGCCAGGCCCTCGCAGGACAGCACAGAGGGAGACATGGCTCTGCCCTGTGATGAAAGACATTTATGCAGTCACACCAGCAAATCCATAATTATAGGTCGACGTAAGTGCTTGGGAGGGAAACGCAAAGTTCTTGGAGGATTTGATCTGAGGTAGATGGATGCACTTTTCATGGAGCACTTTCCTGTGGAAGTGAAACTGACCCAGGAGTCTGAAGAATGGGTAGGATATAGCTAGTGGTTTTTGGTGGGAGAATGCTTAAAATAGAGACCAATGTATGCAATGATTTGGTAGAGATTAGAACTCAAAGAATGTCATCCAGGAAGAGTATGGATGCTAGTGGCCCATTAGATGCAAGACAGACCGGAAGGATGGTCAGTGGTAGACTGTATAAAACCTTGCAGATGCTAATACGGATCTCATTTCTATTCTAAAAAAGGAAAAAAGAAAAGGGTTTAGAGACATTGTGAAACACAGATGGTTTATTTTTTGGTGAGAGTATCATTCTACTTGCTATGGGGAGAATGAAGCATGCCTGAGTATATGTGTGGAGACCAGCCATGAAACACACATGTATATCCAAGGAGAGATACTCAGTGTTTGGATTAAATGGGGGGGAGGGTTGGAGATGGGTACAAGGAGCTGCACTTTTTTGGGGGGAGGGGGAGCATCAGGAGGACGTGGGGGTTGAGACACAAAACATTGTCAATGGCCATGTCTACAGTAAATGCTGTCACTGGAGACTCTGGTTTGAAAACTGGAAGGAAGGAGACTGCCTTATAGGTATCAAGAAGCTGATAAAAACAGATTGAATGGGTGGAAGAAAACAGGTGATGACTATAGGCTTGGACTCCATGAACTCCATGACCCATGAACGTCAAGGGCAGATAGATGCTAGCGTGTACGCCCACTTTGAAGACTCAAAGAACCAGTTCTGTGCTCCTTCGATTGTTTCCCAGTTTAATTTCTTTATTTTGGTTGGGCTGAAGCCAAGTCATGGGCTTTCCTTTTTTGGAGTGGACAATGTGGCTACTCCAATAAGAGGTGAACCTGGTTTTGTTGATCACTGTTGCTAAAGAGCTATCATAAGATGCCAACTTGAAAAGGCTTCATGGGAGCCCAAGGCAATGTCTCCTCTCGTAGGAGCCATTATGCCTGGATGCAGGAAGACTTCTTGCACTTTGATGGGAAGTGGTCACCAAGCTCAAAGCATCATCTGTCTTTACTCTGATCAGATCCGTACTTTGTATCATTCTTTATAATTTTTGGTCAATTTTTTAAAAATTGAAAATAAGTGTTTGGATGCTAAATATGCCAAGACAACATGACAGAGGGTTGCTAGGGAAGATGGATTAGTGGGTAAAGTGTTTGCTGTACAAGCATGAAAATCTGAGTTCATATTCCAGTACCCACATAAAAAGCTGAGCATGATAGTATATGCCTGAAACCCCAAAACTGGGGATAAGACAAACAGATCCTATGGCCCCACTGATTAGACAGTCTAGCTAAAATGGGAGTTCCAGGTTCAATGATAGATCCTGTCTCAAAAGATAAGATGGAGGAACAACTGAGGAAGACATCTCTAAGTCTACCTCTGGTATTTACATGTTCCTGCCTCAGTGAATGTATCCATCCACACGTATGTGCACATGCATGCAGCACATATGTGCGTGCACACACACACACACACACACACACACACACACACACACACACATGACAGCTGAGGTTACAAATTTCATGGCACCATTACTCTGTTTGGAAAAACAAGAAAATAAAGGGTAACAAACTTGTAGGCTAAGTTATTCTTGATAACATTATAAAATGTCTCTCTAAGGAGTACATTTGGGGAGGAGATGGATTAACTAGCTATGCAGAGGTAAGATGGAAATCAGGAGACATTGTGGCATTAGTCCTGTATGACTCCTGAGGATGCGTTTTGAGGACTAGAAAGAAGGGTGATGACTCAAAAACCAAGGGGAGAGTGACAGGAGATAAGGTTGTAGAGGCCAGAGAGGCTGAGCCAAGAAGGACTTGGTAGAGGATAGTAGAGTTTGCTCTAAGTGCATTGGGAAGCTACCATACATTTATTTATTTAATTAATTGATTTTGTATATATGTGTCTCTCTCTCTCTCTATCACTTTGGGTGTATATGTGTATATCAGAGGCACTGTGTATGCCTGGCCAAGGGTGACTTCTGGAATCAGTCTGGATTGCTTCTACCTATTATTTGCTTTGTTCTGGAGTTTCCCAGACTCTGCCTATCAGGACCGGGAGTACAGTTCACTACCATTTTCGCCTGGCATTTCTATGTGGGATCTGAGATCTGAGCTCAAGATCTTTTGCTTATGAGGCAAAAGCTTAACCCCTGAGCCACCTCTCCAAACCAATTTGTATTTATCTTAAAGTAAGGAAATGGTTTATTTTCACTGGTTCCCTATAAAGATGGACTGTCACTGCGGGGTGGGGGCAGACCAATGGCAGGTGAAGAGAAGGAGCAAGAAGTGCAGCGAGGGGAGTGTTTGGGGTGCTCATGGGATGGGAACTGAGTGAGGCCTGGCCACAGTCAAGTGGTCGCAATCAGCTTCCGAGTCTTTCTGTGGGTTCCAGGGGATGACAAACACTTCATGCCCAGGGAGCTCCTGTAACTACTTCTGCTATCCGTTCCTCTCTATTACCATGACAGCTGTTTTCCAGTGCTAAGAGGAGCAAATAGATGATTTCTTTCCATTCAACAATCTGAACATTTAAATTTCTCTTATTACCATCATTGCTATTGGTGTGTTTGCACTGACTAATGAATGGTTTGTGTTGTCCTTTGAGAAACCTAACGACATGACTAGATGGATATACACATCAACAGTCCTCTGGATGTACAGGTGAGTTGAAGATGTCTAACAGATATTTAGGTTTGGGGGAACATTTCCAGGAATTTCACTGAATTTCCCAAAGCATGGAATGGTGTGCTTCTAAAAGGAAAATCAAACAGTTCACTATGCCTAGAACATATTTTATTTCATTTTATCTTTCTTTGTGCGTGTGTGTGTGTGTGTGTGTGTGTGTGTGTGTGTGTGTGTGTATCAGAGGGCACTGTATGTCCCTGTGGAGGACCAAGGATGACTTTGGGGATCCTCTAGATTATTTTTACCTCCTTTTTGCTTTGCTCTGGGGTTTCCCAGGCTCCTCTCACCATGGCTGGAAGTCTAGGCCACCTCTGCTTCTACCTGGTGTTTTTTTTTTCATATGGGACCTGGGATCCGAACTCAGATCCTTCTGCTTGCAAGGCAGAGTTTTAACCACTGAGCCATCTCTCCACCCTATAGAACATATTTAAAGTGCTAGAGAAGTGAAACAGTAGAAGGAAGTTGAGTGATAATCATAAAAGGATTTTGATCAATTGGTTGTGGCTGTAGCACAGAGCTAAATAAGACTTTGGTGCAAGGAAGAACATATTCAAGTTTGTGCTCCTGGCCTAGGGGGAGGATGGTGGTCTACAGATGGTGGGATAGAGGCTATCATAATAACCTCAAGAAACACTGATCAGTTCTTGGAATTAGGCCCAGAAGTGGGAATCAAGAGGAAGGGAAAACATGGTGGATATTTAGAGTAGTGGTTGAAGATTCTGATGGTTGGTTGGATGTAGAGGTATCAAAAGAGAGACCAAATGAGGTAGGGAGAATTCCAGAGTTCTGGCTTGAGTGACTGGAGAATATCAGTATGGTAATAGATAACTATGGCTATTTAATACTTTACTTGTATATTTCATGAAATGAAGTGGGGAGAGATAGTTTATCAACTAAAACCCAGATTCATCTCTACACTTACTCTTCTATCTTTAGCCCTGTTTAAATGTATCTTTGAAGCTCTGGTATCAATAGACAGAGTCAAGATCTTCATACACCTTGAATCTGGACTGGCTGATAGCTAACTTTCTGGTCAGTAGGATGTGGTAGAAGTGATGTTAGACCAGCTTGGACTCTAGGTCTCAACAGTCCTAACGGGCTGCTTCTCTCTTCTAGAAGCATGCCTAGCTGTCACGTGCTCAAGGTATCCTGCTGGTTGCTGAAAGATCACGCAGTATTAAAATACACATTTTGTTTTATTTTTTTATTTATATTTTCTTAGGGCTTTACACATGTATTCATGTCAGTTTTGGCCTTTGTGATTCAATCTAAATCCCCATTTTTCCCCCCACTACAAATTTTCTTCAAAGTCACCCATCTCCCTTCCACCCCCACGTCATTGTGCATATATAGCTGACTAAGTCTCAGCTGAGTTACTGTTAATGACACGTGTCTGGGCACTTGCTGGAGCAAGGACAAGACAAGTGGGCATTGCACTAGAGAGACTTGCTTCCTTTCTCTCCCCCCAAACTTAACCCTGGTTGGTCTCTGAGGGAAGTGCGGCACCTCTTTCACCTTTCATGATGCAATTTAGATAGACCAAATCTTGTGGTCTCATAAAACTAGACAGAGCTGAAGTGAGTTCATCATTGTAGATGTCTGGTCCTGTGGAGATGATACCATCTGGCCACACCCTTCTCTTCCCAAATGCTCCTGAAACATAGGGTGGGGGTGAGGGGTTAGATGTCCTGTTTAGAACCCAACAGTCTGCAGTCACTTATTTTCTGCAGTCCAGCCAGTTTGAAGCACATCTTTCTAGCTGGGGCCATGTTCTCTCAGTCAGGTCCACCAGATGGCTGAGTGGCTGAAGATCTGTGGCAATATGTAACCAAGGACGTTCTGGTGAAGGCTGTCACATACTGCTGATCCAAGAATCATAAGCCACACAAATGATGCTGTCTAAATCACTAAGCACATGCACAGCCTGCAGGAGAGCAAAACTGATAGGAGACAGACGTTTGAGAAACAGATGCAAAATTGATAGCAATCTAGAGAGGATGTGCTGATGCCATCCTAGTATCCAAGCTTTATTGGATGCTGGGGGTGCTGGTGGAGGGCTGAATTAGAGTAAGAAGTGCCGTGATTTGTCATGCTCCAAAAGTCTCAGGCTATTTTGACTTATGAATTGATCATCCTGTAGTATTCCAGACAATGCATTTTGCTCCTTTGATGGCCTGGTCCTTATCCCCATTATGATGGGATGGCACCAGATTTGGAAGAAAAAGTTGCCTCACGCTCCTAGTTTGCCCAATGTGCTCTTAAAAGTCCTACATCCCAGAGAAAGCTGTCAGTTCGGAGAAATCCAGACAGCGGATGTCGTGGTTACTCTTTCCTGTTGCTGTGAGATAACACTCACACTCAAGCAACTTAAGAGGGGAAAGCAGGGAGAAAATACAGTTTATTATGAAAGAAAGCAGAGGGAAAATACAGTTTATTATGAGAGAAAAGGCTTAGTGGGTGGCAGAAGCTAGAGGAGGCTCTGGTCATGTCCATCACAGAGGCAGAGAGAACAAACAGCAAACTCAAGAATAGACTGTTAGTAGAAACAGGGCAGGGATATCCAACCTCAGGACCCACATCCTGACATGCCTTCCTCCAGCAAGGAAGGCTCTACCTTTTAAAGGTGCCATGACCATCCCAAGCATTAACATTAGCTAAAGGTGGAAACACACAAGTTTATAGGAGGCAACTCATATTCAAACCATGACAGCGTGTCACCTTGTATCTCCTCTGCATTTTTCTGTTTGCATCCACATCTATTTCTTGGTGTCAGAAAGCAAGGGAAGCTGGAGGCTGCCTGTTTTATGGATAATAAAGTTGAGATCTAGCAATTTCAAGTGCTTACTCCAGATTAGCAGGTAGAAAGTACAGGAGAGAGGTATTGAACCCGAGTTAGCCTGATTCTTATTCCTGAGTTGGCTCCTCTCCACCTACTGCTTCCGGGGTGGTACACAATATGAGAGTTGCTGCTGTCAGATATGCTTCCCAGAGGAGCAAACCTTCCCATCCAGATGAGTTACAGACACATCTGGTTAAGTTTGCACATCAAGACAGAGAGCCCTCCACTTGCTCCATAGCTCCCTTTGCAGAGATGACCTGGGCTCCTTGCAACTTGATTTCACTATCTGAGACCAAAGAGTCACTACCTTGGACCTCAAAGAATCCATAGGACTGGGGCTTGGCTCCAGAGATAGAACTCAAAGAATCCAGAGCAAGATGAGCTGGGGGGAGGGGGCAGAAAGGATGGGAATAGAGAGCTGGTTTCATCCCTTTTCAGGAATCTTGTTGATTCTTTGTCGTGAACTCTTTGTTTGGGGAAAAAAATCCATTCTTCATACATTCAAAATTCCAAGCTGTTGAAAATTTCCTTCTGTGATGAGACACATTCAGAACAAAACGTGCGGCTTGATTTGTCTTTCCCTGAAATCAGAGGCAGTATTCTCAAGAGACTGCGCTTGCCACACAAAGGTGGCAGATGTTTGCCAAGATTATAGCTGCACAAGCATTCTGCACGTTCAATCTCGGGAGCGTTTCAGTTTTTGAAAAGAGAAACGGTTTCGTCTCATTTCTGGATGCCTGGCAAGCTCCTGGTACCACCAGTAGGGAGCTTGGACTCACAGAGGGTTTTGAAGAAAGTGGGTGTGCCTCCCTGTGCTTCTGTCCTTTGGATGTTAGAGACCATGGTTTCTGAGTGTGGCTGGGGTTATTTCCCCTCTGGTGTTAGCGAATGATTCTCTGGCTTCATACTGCCAAACACATGCTTTGCTACCAAGACAGGTACCCCCTAGGTAATTTCTGAACAAAGATGAACTATAGCCCTGTGTAGGTGGAACAGCTCAAGGCAACTTCCTTTAGCACTAGACCGGTGTTGGAGTCTCTCAGTGAGCATATAGTGCCTTCAAAAGCTCTGGTCTCAACTCTTGCTCTCATGAATTTAGAAGTCTAGACTCCACATATTCAGAAAGCTGATTCCAGAGCTGAGCTAGCGTTTAATTTCCCAAACATTTAGTTTCTTTCCTTCCGTCTTGTGATCTCCTATGCTGGATGTCCACTAGACTCCTGGATTTCTCCCCTGCCATCGCCCCTGAGATACGATCAGTCACACAAACTTGTGCATTTTATCTACAGACACACAATGAGAATTCATTCTTTTTTCCTACCTGTAGCATAGAGGCTCTTCCTTCTCCTCCTCCTCTTTCTTCTTCTTCCTTTTCTTATTCTTGTCATCATCATCTCCATCTGGTAAGAATGTCCCCACCTCTGGACATACCTGTTACAGCTTCACAATGATCTGCTCATAACTCTGCCACCTAATGATACTGGAAGCTGCCAGACATCAGATAAGCTTTTTGTTCTCATAGCTCATGCATATTGGCATCTACTTGGGATCCACTGACTTCTTGGAATGACATAAACATACCTTTGAATAGTAGCCTGTCTACCTTATATACCTCTCTGTCTGTCTGCTGGTGCGTGATTCCATTTCCTTTCTTTTTAAATCAAGACCGAATCCTATTCACCCTTCAAGATGACTCCTCCAGGAAACTTTCCCTGATACCTTCAGCCCATGTTACTGCTTCACAGTTCCTCCCTGATTCCACTCTGTCAGAGTTAGACATAGTTGTCAACTTAGCAGTGGAAGAAGACTTGAGATCTTCATACAGTTGTGAAGTGTTAACAGTTGAGTTGAGTCCTGAGCAAGCTTGCAGGAGATTGTCTGATTGCTGGGAAAGACCCAGCCCATGGTGGGCAGGACAAGTCCTTGGGCTTGTGAATAAGACAGAGGGAGCGAGTTAGGAAGCTGGTACTTTTCGGCATACTTAGCCAGATATGCTGGTCTGGTGCCTGAGGACTGTCACTTTCTCAGTGGGCCTGTGGATATGATGTGGCCAGTTCCCTAAGCTCTTGTTGCTAATATGAGCTCTCCTGCCAAGCTGGACAGGCAATTGTAACGAAAACTTGTAAGAGAGAATAAGGCTTCTTATTTCCTCCTAAGCTGTTTGGTTATGAATTTATCTGCAACACATAAAGTAACTGTGACACTTTGGATACTATGGTAAGGTTACTTGTGTAAGCATGGGTGTGGGGGTTATATAGTGGAACATGAATAACTTACCAATGGCTAAACCAATGAAGAAAATGACTCTTCCTCCCCTCAGCTCTGGCTTCCATATGTGATTGGCAGAAAAGGAAGTTCTTTCTTTTCATAGCCAAGATTGACAGAAAAGGAAGTTCTTTGTTTTCATAGCCTGTTCCTTGCCAGGAAAGATACCAGATTTGATGTATGGTACTCTAAGAATTAAGGGTGTGTATTTTTAGTACGGAAAGATTGGGATATGGTAATTTTGGATCAGTCACTCATCCTCCTAAAATTCTGCTTTCCGTTAGTTTTACAGAGGATAGTAAATGCTAACCTTTGTGGGATTCCTGCTGCATGCCAGGTTTAGAATTTATTAATTTTTGGTTGTGGTAAGAACACATAATCTGAAACCTATCATCTTAATCATTTCAAGTGTTCTGTTCAGTACCATTGAATACATTCACATCATTTTGTAACAGATCTCAAGCACCTTTATAATTTCACAAAATGGAAACGCTGTATCCATTAGACAACTTCCCATTCTCCCCTTTCCCCAGCCCCTGGTAGCCACCATTCCATTCTGTCTTTGTGAATTTGGCTACATTAGGCTGCTTTACATAAGTAGAACCATGCAGTATTTGTTTTATTGTGATTGGCTCATTTCATTCAGTACGATGTCTTTAAGGTTCAGCCACGGCATGGCATGTATCAGAATTTCCTTCCCGTTAAAGACTAATATTTTACTTTTTGCATAGATTCATGTGCTAATGGACACTTACACTGTGTATACGTCTAGGCTGTTGTGAATCATGCTGCTTTGAACATAGGTGTGCAAATACATCTGCAGAATATTGCTGTTAACTCCTTTGGATATACACCCAATAGTGGGTTTGGTAGGTCTTAGGGAATCCTAATGTTATTTTTTGAGGTAGCCATACTGTCTTAGCTTTAGCAGTCATTTTTATATTCCCACCAACTGTGCACAAAGATTCCAACAGGCCCATGTCTACTTATATAAGGGTAAAGTATAAACATGGGCATGTTAGTGTGGAAGCTGGAAGTGGTGTTTCTTCAGTTCCACCTACCTTATTTATGGAGACAGAGTCTCTCACTGATCCCAAAGCACGGTGGTTTGGCCAGAGCAGCTGGCCAGTAAGTCCCAGGGATCCTCTTGTGTGTACCCAGTGCTAGGATTACAAGCACTCAGATTTTTTGCATGGGTTTTGGGATTGAATTTAGGTTTTCATGCTTGTACAGCAAGCCCTTTTAATTTGGCCACACACTCACTTACTTATTTTTGACTGTGCTTTAGACGTTGTATTAGAAATTATGGAAATCAAAAGAAAAAAATCATGAAAATCATTGTCAAGACCAGCGTTATGGAGTTCCACCAGGTTTCCATTTAGAAATCTCGGATCCTGTATTTGGTCTTCCACTATTTTTTTAAATAATTAATTTGTGAGAAAAAGAGAGAGAAGGAGAAAGAGTAGGAGAGAAAATGGAAGAGAGAGGAAGAGAGAGAGAGAGCACATAGAGGACATGTAGTCCATATGTAGAGGTCAGAGAACAACTCTCAGAAATTAGCTCTTTCCTTCCTCCACATGGGTTATGGGGGATGGAACTCAGGTCACCAGGTTATGAGCAAGTACCTTACCTCCTGAGCCATCTCATCCATTCCTCCAACCCATTTTTTGGTGTTAATTTTTGTCCATCATGTACTATATAGGTCCAACTTCATTTTTCCATATGGGTGTTTGATTTTCCTAATGTCATAAAAGAGCTTTCTCATTCTCTTTTTGTATACTTTGAATGTCCTTGTCAAAGATATTTGATGACACAAAAGGACTTATTTCCAGGGACTTTATCTTACTTCATTGATCTACATGCCAATATCATCCTGTTTTGGTTACTGGACCTTTTATCATTAATTTTTGAGTCAGGAAATATTAAACCCCAAACTTAGTTCTTTGGTAAGTCACTTGAGTTTCTATATGAATTTTAGGAAGAAGGTTTCTACTCTATTGACATTTTGTGAGGGTCTAAATCAAATCTAAGGGTTATTTTGGCAGTACTGATGTTAATCACGTTAGATCTTCTAGTGCATGAGCACATGGAGGCTTGTCATTTATTTTTTCTAGTGTTTAGATTTCCTGACTCGCTCTCAAGCATTTTATTCTTTTTGGTGCCATTGTAAATAGAATTGCTTTTCTCTTTTCTTTTCAGACTGTTCACTGTTCGTTGGTAGAGATTCAGCTGATTCGTGCATGTTGATCTCGTATGCTGCAACTTGGCTGAGTCTATTAAGTGATTTCAATGTGTTACTTGTGTTATCTCATCTGATCTTCCTAGCCGCCCAGCGAGACGGGCATCATCAGTACTGTCTTCTCGAAGATGAGGAAACCAAACCTCAGAGGGTGTGGATAATATGCTCAAGGTCACCCAGCTGGAGAGAACCCAAGTCTGGGTGGAAAGTCAGCAGACTTACTCCACGGCCATTTTGGAGATGTTGTAATCATTTTCTGATAAAGAGTTTTGTAAGGTTTACAGGAGGGGTTAAAGATGATTATGTTCTAGTCATCAATAATGAACAGTTTTAAAATATATATATATAATTAATGAAAATGTCAATGATCACATGAAAATGGAAGGACATGTGACATTCTGAGTGAAAAGAAAGCATTAAAGAGACTTTCATTTAAAATACACTCTAGGCTGTATTCTCAGGGGTTAAGACTGTTTTACAAACAGAAGGTCCTGTAGAAATGCCAGGTGGAAAAGATAGTGACCTGCACTTCCGTCCCTGGTGGACAGAACTTGGGAAATCTCAGAAAGATGCAAAAAGGTGGAAGCAATCCAGAATGATTCCTGAAGTCAACCTTGGACCTTCACAGGGACACACAGTGCCCTCTGACACGTACATATTCACACACACACACTAAATAAATAAAATTTAAAAAATAAATATAATGGACTCTAGCAAAAAAAATCATGTACAAGGGCTATTTATTTATTTATTTGTAATACTGGTAATTGAACTAGGGGCCTATGCATGCTAGCAAGTACTCTATCCCTGAGCTATATTTCTAGTTCTTTCCTAATTTATTTGATTATATATTATTTTTATGAGATAGGGTCTCACTAAGTTTTTTTTAGGTGAACTTCAATTACTTTTATATTATGATGACTAAGGAAGGAACCAAAGGGACACCTTACAAAGAATTTCTCTTCTTTGTATAGAGTTCAATTAGATGTCTAAAGACCTTCCCCTTGCCCTCCCAAATGGAAGAGCCTTTGGGAGGGCTTGAATGGAAGAGGATGGGATCTAAGAACTTTGAAGATATTTTGGTAAAAGGAAGCAGTATTGTCAGCGCTCTCAGGACCAAACTAGACTTAAACTAGAGAGGCAGGATGAGTCCACATTAAGAATGAAACTGAGGGCTGGAGAGATGGCTCAGGGGTTAAGACTCTGCCTTGCAAGCAGTAGGTACTGAGTTCTGATCTCAGGTCCCATGTAAAATCACCAGGCAGAAATGGCAAAGCCTGCAATTCTGACCCTGATGAGTAGAACCTAGGAAATCCCACAGCAAAGCAAAGAAAGAAGGTAGAAGCAATCCAGGATAATTCCTGAAGTCACCCTTGATCCTCCACAGGGATACACAGTGCTCTCTGATACATCACACACACACACACACACACACACACACACACATACACACACACAATGAATGAATGAATGAATGAGTAAAGTTTAAGAAATAAAAAAGAATGAGATGGGAGAATATTTGCATGTGTGTACATTTTGCATATAGTTGATTGTGCATGTGTGCATATGGATATTTATGTAAAAAGGCATTTGTGTGTATGTGTGTGTGTGTGTGTGTGTGTGTGTGTGCTTGTAGAGGTATGAGGGTGACATCAGCAATCATCCTGGCTTGCTCTAACTTTGCTTTGCTCTGGGGTTTCTCAAGCTCTGCCTTCCAGGGCAGGAATTGCAGACGTCACCCTGTCAGCCTAGTCTTTTTATGTACCATCTGGGGGGTTTGAATTCAGGTCCTTTTGCTTATGAGGCAAAGTCTTTAACCTCTGAACCATCTCCTTAGCCTGAGATCGGGGAACTCTTTTATGAAGAAAGCATGTGACTCTTCTCTGAGCAAACTTAGACTCCCCCAGACTCAGAAAACCAGATGGGGGCTCTATCATCTCCTAACCTTACGCCCTTGCTTGAGCTGCGTATGGACGCTTTCCTCAGGCACCCCTGGGACCAAGAAATCTATTTCCCTATTTGTATCTGTTCCTCACATCATGGCATTCTGGAAATTTGCCCTCAGCACAGCCTAAGTAGCAGCTCAGGATTCCCTCTTGTTGGGTGCTGATGTAAGACTCCCACTAAGTTCTTACAGACAAATGCTCCCCACCCACGAATCCCTCAGCCACAGCAGGACGGAGGCTGACGGTGTCTCTAGACCTCAGCGGCCGCATCCTCTGCCTGCTGCTGGGATATTGTGTGGTGACTCCAGCATACTTCTGTGCAGAACTAGGGTCAAGCTGATCCCTGTAAGGTTGTACTAGATGGCAGGGACCTTGTCTTGTTGGGTTGTGCCTGACCCCAGACCTTTCTCCTTGCCTGGTGCTTTTCTTTAGGGAAGTCCCTCAGATCCTGGGTTAGAAAACCAAGAATGAGTGAGTCTTCCTCTTTCAAGATAAGCCTTTTGAGGAGCCCCAAAGGCCTAAGCAACGGGAAAGGCTGTGGCAGAAAAGGCCCTGACATGCCACACGCATGGTCTGTTCTTGCTTTTTATAGCAGAGGAACGCTTTCCCATGGTTAGGGGAGAAGTCAGACTTTCCTGTTCCTCTTGGGCCAGGCATGAAGCAATTTTCAGTCCTGATGTTGACACCAGGTCAAAGCCTCAGACTCTCTTCCTGGGCAAGGCTCCTGGGACTTCTGAGCTCTGATCTGTCTCAACAGGAGAGTGAGCGATGGAATCTGGCTGCAAGAAGTGTGCATGGCCTTGGTGGGGACGATGAGGGGAACAGAGGCAGGGACCAAGATGCTACAGCCACCCGAGTGGGGTTGACTACCAGCCTCACTGCTTAATGGTTGGAAGCATTAGGTCAGTTATGTGTCTTTTCTGAATCTTGTTCTCTCCATCATGAAGTGGGGCTTTGACATTTATGAATAAGGTGTAGGAAAAGGTGAGTAAACCTTTGTGGTCTATGGCAAGCATTCTATAGACCTTAATTATTCTTGGGGTTATTAATGTTGCATCCAAATTAGTTTTTTCTTTCTTGGATTGGGGAGGATCAAATCCAGGGCATTGCATTGAGTTACCTCCTCCATCTCTTTTTTAAAAATGTTCATTTTGAGACAGGTTCTTGCTAAGGGACTCAGGCTGGCCTTGCACTTACTGTTAAAGTAGGCCATGATTTGTGATATTCCTGCCTTGGTCTCCCAAACATCTGGAACTAAGACTTATAACGATCTGGCCCAGCTTGTATTTTTAGTCTGAACAGTCATATAAATGCACGGTCATGTAAGGCAGGATTGTGTGCCTAGAGAGGATGATTCTGACCTCAAGGAGAAAGCTGAGTTCAAATCTCAGCTTTCTCTTTCTTTTTCTTTCAAATCTATGATCAAAAAACTGAATGAGTTTTGACAAGTGAATGCTCTTGTTTTTTTTTTTTTTGAGCTTGATTTTTTTGTCTGTCACTTTCCCTGCCTGGTTCTTATGATGAGGTGGCAGTTGGGAGACATGTAAGTTACTTCAGTGCCTTTTGTGGCAGTTAGTTACAGGTGTCAACTTGGCAATTGAGAGTCTTTGGGAGCATTTATGAGCAATGAACTAGTTAGGACAAGCCTGTAGGAGATTATCCAGCCCATGGTGGGTGGGGCCTTTGCTGGGTAGCTGTAAGAAGATAGAGAACCTGTTAGAATTTGGCAGAACAGCAGACTGGAGAAGTTGGCGACAAGCTGATAAACACTGGGTCCTGCCTCGTCTACCCTTGCTGTGGATATGGTGTGCCATTTCTTTCACTCTGATGCTGGTACGCTCTCCTACCATGATAATCTGCTATAGCCCAGGACCGTGAACACGAACGAACTCTTTGTTCCCCTGAATTGTTTGGGTCATGTATTCATGACAGTAATGGAAACATGAAACTAAAATAGTCACCATGATATGTTGTGAAACACCTGACAGACTCAACTTCTGGTGGGGACGCTTTTGAGGGTCTCAAGTTCATCCTCATAGTGACTGGAGTTTGTAGCAGTGGCCATTCGCAGTGTAACAGACTAGACATGAGAACTGGTAGCAAAGGGTCACCCGTCATAAATGACTTCACCCCTAAGCCACACTTCCCGAAGGTTCCTTGGCCTCCCTCCCCAAGTGGAGCCACCAGTTGAGAATAAGCATTCGAAATGCAAGCCTGCTGTCTATGGGGAGCATTTCAGATGTATGTCATAGCACATTTGCTGACATGATGCAGGTATGTCTGTGCCAGGCACATGGTAGATCTGTAGCACTACACCTGTAACTACTAAGGAACTAAGTCAAATCATTCAACAAAAGGTCAGAACCTTCGCAGGTCTGCCTATCAGAAAACATATGAAGGTGGCCAGACCTCTAGCCTTGTGTGTGTGTTTGTGTGTTTGTGTGTGTGTGTGTGTGCAGAGAGAGAGAAGGAGAGAAAAAAGAAAAAGAGAATCAAAAGATCAAGTGGTTTTTATAATTCAATCACTCAAACCTTCCCTCCCCCTCCCCCCCCAGCATAGTACTAAGCTTATTTGAGGCTTCTGATACATGTCTGTCAGATTTGAGAAATATCTGTTAAAACCAATGTAGCTTTGTGTAGCAGGATTGATTTCCTGGGCAAGGACAGGGTTCCAAGGCAGGACCCCATATTGAGAAAGGTCCCAGTTCATCACGCAACTTTTAATGTCCTTTCCATTTCACGCTGTTGCCTATGCATCATGTAGAGGGTCTTGTGCACAGGTGAATAAACGTTGGGCGAAGGTAAAGAGGGTCGCTGTTTCTTTGGTTAAATTCTTTGCCAACTAGAAGAAAGATGCAGCTCCTTCAAGTTACTCAGTGGTACTTCCTGATCTTGCTGGCCATGCACCCCCACCTTCCTGAGCTCCGGCTTCCCATACCTGTCCCTGTAACAGGCCCCCCTCTGCCCACTCATGCCCCCATCTCATGATTGTCTCTGCCACCATTCCTGAATTTGTTGTCAACTGGACAGCAGATGGGCAAGTCCAAAGGCATGGCTGGTGAGGAGGATTATTTGGGTGAAAGCATACCTGCAGAGCCTCTGAGCATGTCTACAGAGGATTGTCTTGATTGCATTGTTTGATGGGCGCAGACCCAGTCTGAACGCGGGCGGCACCATTTCTGAGCTTGGGATCCTGTACTGAATAAAGCTGGGCACATGCATTCAAGTTCTCTGCTCTCCAGCTGTGGATGTGATATGACCAACTGTGTCAAGTTTCTGCTGCCCTGACTTCCCACCATGATGGACTGTAACCCGGTACCTATCAGAACAAACTCTTCTCCCTTATGTCTTTTTTTTTTTTTTTGGTCAGTGTATTTTGTTTCAGCCACTGAGTTGGTGGTGGTGGTGGTGGTGGGGACAAATTCCAATCCAAATACCAAAGCTGCCTTTGCTATGAGCAGTCCTTAACTACTCTGTCTTCTTAGCCTCTGTTACGTTCCACACAGCTGCAGAACTTTCTAGAAGGAGCTTCTTTGCTTATTTATGGACTTTCATCTTCTGTTTCATCAATAGACTGGAGTGGATGAAGACAGCCATCTTCTCATCTTTTCCCTTGGTCCATTTCCAAAGCATGGCACAACCTTTGATGCATAGTAGATACTCAGTACATCTTAAAGGACCAAAGAAGGAATCAATTTGGTGGGCGTTAGGAGCTTCATGTCCAAATGCTGATCTCTTGGGGCTCTCTCCAGTGGGAAGGAGAGATCACAGTTGGTCCAGTGCATGATGGGTGGAGGTAAGAATAACCTTACAGTCCAAAGCCTTGCAGGTGAGCAAGATGGCCGCCATTCTCAGTGTTTCCAGACCATAGAAGCTGTGAGGGCGAGACATGGGACTGGGCTTCTCAGCCCAGTCTCCCGTGTCAGGTCTTTGCATTGGAATCTGTGCTGTGGCTGAGATGTAGAAAACTCTGGAAGCTGGTATGAACCAAGAGGTAAGCAGAGAGAAGTCCGTAGTAATGGAAAGAATGGATTGATTAGAGGCCACTTGACTCAAGGCCCCGTTTAGAGAAAAGAATATTCGAGGGAGTCAGAGAAAGAGAGAACCTGATTCCTTAGCAAAACTAATAATAACAAAACTAACAAATTAAACTAGAGCAATGAAATAGAAGAAAAAATAATACTGCAAGAGTCAGACATCTACATAGTATGGTTCTGAGTAAATGAATATTCATAAAGTGCTGGAGACAGTTTCTGGCACAAAGAAATTGCCGCATACATATTCACACGTCAAAGAATGTCTTGAGCTGTTCTGCTATTCCAGAGAACTTGCTGGTTCTTTCCTTGGACCCTTTCACTTCACCCAGCCTCTGGTGAAGCTCCAATGACTTATCCCCATTTTACAGATGAGGAAATGAAGGTCCAAGGTGGAAACTGGCAGAGTTGGGATGTGGCTCCAGTCTGGTTGAGTGTGTGACTGGGTTCTTGGCTACCATCCTGGGTGGCAGTCAGAGGCAGAGCTGGCCTGGCATCTCTGGGCTCTTGCCTGGTGCCAGGCCCGGGCCTGGTCTGAGTGGGAAATGCTGTGATTCACATTCGCTTTGCTGGGAACTGCCTTACTCACTGGCTCCCTCATGCCACAAGCATGCCATGCATCTCCCCCACGCAGGCACTGGACTGCGTGCTGCAAGACAGGCAGGTAAAATGAGGTCCATAGCCATGGAAGTTAGTGGGTATTAAAGCGGCAGGTGGAGAGGGTGGGGGGTTGCTGGAGGAGGACGAGACCCACTCCTGAGAACTGATGAGCTCCAGTTCCTCTGGGTGCTGACTGTCCCTACAAGGGAGGGTGCAGCTTGCCTGGGGGTCATGCATGGCTAAGATCCCAGACACGTCAGAGCAGACGGAGCAAAACCTTGGCACAAAGGTGGTGGCCTGCTCATCTCGACCCACGCAAGGACTTCATAAAGAGGGCTTCACCAGAGGATTCTCCTATCTCTGCAAGTGTCTGAGAGCCATACTTATTTGACAGACATGGCCCAAGTAGCTTAAAAGAACCTTCAGTGATAATTCCAGATGCATCTTCTCTACCTCTGCCTGGCTTCGCTAACTTGAATCCTCCGGGCCTGTCCTGCTCCTTGTAACTCCTCCGTATGTCCTGTGGGTTACACCCACTTGTGGGATTCCAGGTGGGTCACTCGAGGCAAGTGTTTCCTCTTGCATCTCAGCAGAGGCGCCCAGCCCCATGACACTCGTTGACCTCACTCACCTATTCACGCATGCCTTCCCGCATGGGCACATTCATCCAGCAAACGTTCATTAAACTTCTACTGTGGGCTAGGCGGGGTCATGGGCTCTAAGGGTACACTGAAAATGAACCAGTTGCAGCTTCCAGCACCAGTAGACCCACCTTCCAGAGGGGCTGGCATGCAGCGAGCCAGCAGGGAAAAGAATTACAGATTTTAAGAACTGCACCGAGGGGAAAAGCATAGTAATAGGAATTGCAGCTGACTCATGAGAGGCTCTTCAAGTTTCAGGGTTTTTTTTTTAAAACCATTTTAGGACACATTTAATACCTTTACTTAACGAGAGTAGTCATAACACAATTAAGAATACACAAACATAAAACCTGGGAAAGGTTAATATCTTTAACAATTCTATTTTGGAGAACTATCTTAGTATTTTCTTAAGCATTGTGTCTTGAAAGGCTTATCTAATACACCTATAAAACAGCCATTGACAATTTGCATCATTACATAGATGAACTACACCGAAGCATCAGGGATTATTCTTGTGAAGCTGTTGTTAAATATGCCCATTATGAAAAAAAAGTTATATAAATTTATAATTGAATACATTGGACTGAAATCAACATAGAAGCCAGAGGACCCCTGCTTTATTGTTTTGCTGCTTATGCCCTGGAGGTTACTAGCTCCTCACTGTCTATGTACCATGGAAATAGCATAATAGCGTGTGACTGGGTTTCCTCATCCAGCTCCATGTTCTGACCTCATGTTGTTAATTTGATATTGACCATGGTGAGAATGTTCACGCCAAGAAAACAGGCAAATACAATAATCAGGGCTTTTGTTTTTCTCTGAGAGCCGGTTGTTAACATTTCCCAGCAGGCAACTGTGATCTGAGACAGGATCCCAGTGGGTTTGACCTCAGGTAAATCAGCATGAAAGTGCTCTCCAAGCCAGGTTGGGGGCGGAGGAGGGAAGAGGATTTACTTTTGCTAAGGCTATGAGAAGGAGATGCCCAGGTGTGCTGGATAGTCTCAGTTGGTCAATTTGAATTATCTGTGAAGGTGGCCTTTGGGCAGGGTGTCCATCATGTTAACTGAGATGGGAATACTAGCCCATTGTGAATGGCACCATTCCTGGAGGGGGCAGGGAGGTTCTTGTGTGAATAAGGAGAAAGCAAGCTGAGCATTAGCATGCATTCATCTATTGCTCTCTGCTCTTTGACTGTGCATGCGATGTGATCAGCTATTTCATGCTCCCGCCTCCTTGACTTCCCCACAATGATGGACTGCAACTTCCAATTGTCTCAGAAGAAACATGTTTTCCTGTAAGTTGCTTCATTGAAGTGTTTTTTTTTTTTTTTTTATCAGAGTAACAGAAAAGAAACTAACACACCATGCAGCCAGAGGCACTGATTTTCCTATATAGGGATCATCAAGAACCAAAACCTGACAGTCAGGTTATTTCTTGGAATGGGAAAGAAACGAAAAGGGCCGCTTATGGGAACTTGGAGCGTGACGTGTGAGGACGAATGGGATGGGAGATGAAGTTGGAAGAGTAGGTAGGGCTTGACCATACCGTGTCATCTGGGCCAGATGAAGGAGTTTCCACCTTACTGAAGTCTAGTCAGAGACCACTGAGGCTGCAGCAGGTCCCTTGGGTGACAGTGGTGTCCGGCTGCTGGAGGACCACACTGCCTTACTCCCATGCACGTGATTCTGTATCTGTTCTCATTCTGCCCCATAGCTTTCTCCGGAGCTACACAGAAGGTAGGAGGCAGGAAAGGAAGTCTTGGAGACACCTTCCACCCAGAGGACCTGCCTCCAGCTTTCCTTGCTTCAGATGGAAAGCTCTGGGTGGCCTCTGTATTCTTCCCTTCTTTGTCTTCATCTTCTGCCTGTCATGGGGACCTTGGTGAGGGCCTTGTATGTTGGTCGCTCAGCTTTCTTGGTCTCCCTCCTGTTCCTTTGCTCAAGCTTCCTGTGGCGATCACTACTCAAGCCAGCTGTTTGCCCCAAGGACTAGCCTCAGCTCTGCTCTTGAGGGAATTATAGTTTAGACTGGGAGTCAAACGAGGGCAATGGCAGCACAGAGAATTTGGAACCTGCAGACGAGGGACTGGGCCGAAGGAGACATTTCCCTCAGTTTCCTCTGACTGTGGTTGGGTCCCTGCGACCTGCCTTCAGGTACCCCCCCTTCCCACTCCAGGAGTCAGTACTAAGGACCGTGTGGTTTCTTCTGTGAGTGCTGCTGGCTAGGAGTAAATCAAATCCAGCATCTCACCGCGGGGAACCCTGCAGAGGCTGCTCAGCATCTGTTAGGACACGCGATTCCCATCCCTCCTGGGAAGCCTGACTCTTGATACACATCTTCCCAGGCTGGCCCCTCCCCTGCGGGCCTGTCTCCTCCTGAGTCCTCACCTCGTTCTGTTCCTCAGTTCTGCTGACAGCTGTCACTTGTATGCGCTGGTCCCGTGAGCGCTCTGCAGTTTCGAGAATCCCACACAGTGGGCTAGCTGGTTCCTAGCACTGACCATGTGCCTGCATGAGATCTGACCACAGAGATTGATGTTCTGTAGGGAACTGACCTCATCTGTCCTTTCCTGACCAGACAGGACACCCTGGCCTCCTCCTCACCTTCCCCATACATCCCACTCTTTGACGGGCAAGATTGCTGCAGAGGAAGGTCTGAGACTGGTCCTTCACAGACACTAACCATGGGAGACTTGTGTCTGCAGAGACCCTGACCTCCACATCCCATCTGAAACCTTACCCACTTGCCTTCCACCCCAAGACCTCTTTCCACTTTGCACACTTGGGTGCAGACTGTCCTTCGGGACACAGTTGCTGAAGCAGTGCACTCCTTTCCTTTCAGTACATTCTTCCCTGACTCCATGTCTGGGAAGCTGCCCGTTTTCTCTTCTTCTCTTTCCCTGGGGGTCTGGCTCCCTTCCCCACCACCAGCCCCTCCTGCTGTTCCCTTCTGAAGTGCCCCAGAGCGTTGTGACTCATCCCCTGATTCAGTGGAGTCTATATCTGCTCTAACATCCTGCTTACTGATGGGCTGGAGATCATGACCAACACCCCTGTACATGCATGTGACCAAGTGTGGTGTAAGTATGCGTGCATGGGTGTGCAAAGGCATGCGTATGTCTGTGTATGCATATGTGTGTGCCTGTGCATATATGTGTGCTTGTGTGTATATGCCTTGGTATGCATGCGTATGCTCATGTTGTATACATGTGTAGGCATGTCTCCTCCAGACTGCTAGGGAGAATGTTTCTCTTATCTTTTCAGTAGCTTGCATGTTTACCTCTTAGGAGCAGTATGTCCTCCAGGCTCCAAGGGGTGAACCTAGGCATTTGCTGTAGGAGACCCCATATTGATCTCCCGAAGATGGTTGTCTTATCCAGTGTGACTCTGAGCAAAGCGAGTCCAGCTAACTTTCACCAAGCTTAACTGGGAAACATCCACATCTTAGAGCTGAGAGGAGCCTGGGGGCTGAGACCATGCATCATGTCATTCTTTGAGCTGGAATGACATCCAGATTGGGGAAGAGCCAGGCTTGGAATCACTCAGCAAAGAAGTAAGCAGCCATAATGCTGGCTTTGGTGCCAGACTTCTGTGCCCCCCCTTCACTCCTTAGGCAAGACACCAACGATCTATATCATCTACAATGGTGGTCATGAACTACAAGAGACTATTAAGCATTTGAACCATGGTTACTCAAATTGGGATGTGTAAAATGTATTCCAGAGTTCAGAGACTGAGTGTAAAATGATGCTTCCATCATTAAAAGTTTTGATGTCTAGTAAAATGGCAATATTTAGATGCATGCGTTAAATAATACTTTTAAAATTAATTTAATCTATTTCTTTTTATTTCTTGAAACGTAGCTACTAAGGTGGGCAGAACACCTTCATGCAAACCTGGCAACTTAAGTTCCATCTCTAAAGCCCACATGGGAGAAAGAGAACTGATTCCTAAAAGTTGTTCTCTGACCTTCATATACATAGTGTAGGTCTCTCTCTTTCTCTCTCTTGCTCTCTCTCTCTCTTTCTTCTTTCTCTGTCTTTCTCTGTCTGTATCTCTGTCACAAAAATAAATCAATAAAATATTTAAAGAAATATGACTACCAGAAAAATTTAAATTATGTATGCCATTGAAATGGACCTGTTTGTTTGCTCTTCTCTTCCCCCTCCTCCTCCTTCCTTTCCTTCCTTGTATTCTTCCCTCTCCCCTTTTTCTCTTCTTTCTTTTTTCTTACTGGTGAGCTGAAGATCAACCCCAGATAACAGCCAATTACCGAGCCACACCCCAACTCCTACTACTTGCTTTTAGAAGTAAAGTTTTATGGAAACACAGCAAACTCTTTCATCTACATGGTGTTTTAGGATTCTTTAGAGGAACAGAGCCGGAGGAATGAACGTATGTTAAAAGTGGCTTCGTTGTTAGGTGGCTTATAGGATATGATTTGGGTAGTCCATCGGTGACTGCCTTCACATTGGAAGAGAACCACGGGATGCACACGAGGGTCAGAGGACAACTTTTGGAAGAGAGCTCTCCCCACTAGCTCTATTTACCCTGGCAGCTGCTCAGAACCTGGGGCTGGACTCCTCAGCAGTCCCAGTGAAAGCCTGCAGGCCTGGAAGATTCCTAGAGAGCCACTGGCCTTCAGTCCACTGAAGGCTGAGGAAGCTGGGCTGTAACACCAGCAGCAGTAGATGCCCTCAGGAGCACAACAGAGACAGGCTTGATGAAGTGGCATCACCCGGTGAAGGCAAATGGGTGGAAGCGGAGCTTTTCCTTTGTGGCCTTCTTTTAATCTGAGCTGCCCCTGGAAGGTGCCACCGCCTTAAGGGCGGAGTCTTCCCATTTCAGTTGGACTGCTCAGGAACCTCCTTCTCAGGTGTGCCCAGTGACTTGCCAGTTGATTTCAACTTGACAATAGAGATTAACCATCACAGTGTATGTGGGTGATTCAGCTCTGCAATAACCCAGCTTGTGCAGGGAGTGCAGTGATCCTCAAAGCTGAAATGCATGCTTCTTTTTTCTTTGCAAAGGTTTGTTGACCTATGCTCTAACTAGACCATCAATGTCATGGGGCGCCAGGAGTCCGGCACCCAGAAGCTGTGCTTTAAAAAAAATAGCATCTCAATGAATGATTCCACACAGCTCTGAAATGATGCTTGCTGAGGTTGCAGGCGGAGGGAATTGATGTGTTCGAAGCCCTGGGCCAAGGAACAGCGCTCAGCATTTTCCTGCTGTTCTCTACCTTGGGGCCGGGCTTTTTGGTTCTCTTTTTCATCTGCTGCCACAAACTGTGACAAAACATTGGTCCTCTCTGCTACCATCCATGGCCTGGCCATTGTGGCTAGTGGGGAATGGGGGAGACACTTCTTCTGTCCCCTGACAGCTGCTGCTCTTTGTCCTGCCCTTTCGCTGGTTTCTAGACATGGCTTCCCCTGACTAGGATTCTGGGGCCACTCCCACGGAACCACCCACACCTCAGTTCGTGCCTCTCTTCACACTCTTTCTCTTCAAGTCAAACATCCACCCTTGCAGGCTCCGCTCCAACTTTTTTTCCTTGAGACACCGGCATGGCATCTTGCCAGTGGGAGGGTTTCTTTTAAATCATTGTTACCATAAGATAAATGATAGGTGGTGGCTGCATGTTCTCACAGCGTCTTCTATCTGTCTCCACTGTTGTGCTAATAACTTAAAGCAGAAAAAAAAAAACACCTTCACTTTTGATCTAGTGCTTATCATGTATGAGGCACCATCCTGAGTTTTCTGCAGTAATCGCATTTAAAAAAATACTCGCAGCAAATTTCTGGAACAGCTCTTATTCTATACCCATTGTGCAGATGAGTAAAGTGGGGCTCGGAGGTGTGCTGTAGAAATCGTGAGTGACTGTGATCTTCACATTCAGCTTGGGTGATGTTGCAGTTAGTCTGCATAGTTGCCGATAAATGACCATCAGACGGCTTAAGGCAACAAGGGATTTCTTTTCTTACTGATAGTTTGGTTACAGTTCATAGTCCAGCGTGACAGGAGAGCATGCATCAACACCAGGGCCAAGGGAAATGGCCACACCATTTCTACATAATGGCTGAGAGAGGAATGATCCTTATTTGCTAGACCAGCATGTCTGGCCAAGTGTACGCAAGGATGCCGACTCTCTCAACCAGTTCTCAGCATTTTATTCATCTGTTCAGGGCCTAGTTCCATCCACCATGGACTGGACCTTCCCCATCAGCTAGAAAATCTTCTGCAGGTTTGCTCTGGGCCTAACTCAACCACTAATTCTCTACAAATGTGCCCAGAGCTCAAACCCTCAACTGTCAAGTTGACACCTGTGCCTAACTATGACAGGTGACTTCTATGATGCCATCTTAGTCTCAGTCTGACTGAGCTCCTAGCTGGGGGGATATCCTATTCTAGGGCAGCCAATTCCTGTTCCATGACTTCAGTGTACCCACACTGCAGTGAGTTAAGCCCACATCACAGTGTGGGGACCACTGCAGGGGTCTTTTTGTTACCTACTCACTCTGTCCACATCCTTGAAGGCCTTGGACATAGCTATATCTAAGTTAATGTTATAGTCATTTTGGGGTCTCAACATCAATGGTTTTTCCCCAGGGAAGTGTTCCAGGAATGCCTGGATTGGGGTACATCCCAATTCATGCCCCACTGACCTGGCATCAAGAGAACAGGAACCTTGTTTTTTGTTGTATTTCTCATGGTGTTCTCAGTGTCTTCCACTTACTAGATGCACAGTGTCTATGTGGATGGATGGATGGATGGATGAATAAAACTCTGTTTGATCTTTTCCACCATTTGTAGAGACTTAGGTTCCAAATCCCCAAGGAAGTTAGCAAAGCATATAGGCTTCTGTTCCCAAGCCTGCCCTACCCTAAGCAACATAGTATTGAGGACACAGGTATGTGTTGCAAATAAATGACAGAATGGCCATCACATGCTGAGCTGGGGCAGAAAGCTCAGCTTGAGACAGAAAACTCCTTCCTCAGTCTTGTTCTTCTTGACTGAGGACACAACTGTGGCTGGTAACAGCGGAGAGGCAGGTCCACTGCCTGAGGCTGGCTGAGCAGAGGCCCTGTGGCCTGGACAGTGAGTTGGACAGACTCTCCACCCTAACCCCACCCCTGGGAGTGAGGGAAACTAGCTCATCAGTCACATACTCCACATCTCCTTGAGTCTGATTCCAAGTCGCAGGCAGGCGAAAGGCTCCCCCAGGCTCTTTCTCCTGTTGCCACCGCCTGGCGTAGGTGTGGCTTGAGAATTTAGGTTTCCATCTGCTTTAGGGAAAGGTGGCAGCAGGCCAGACCTGTAGCACTTAGACATTTTGTTCTTGCCCTGCCCGTCCCCTAAGCATTTTAGGGCTTGGTTGTTGGATGGGAGGGTCCGTCTTCTGCAGGACCCTTGGGAATCATGCCTGGGTACATAGTGAGCAACTCCTTTTAGTTTGCCTGGGCCTGCCCCTCTTCCCAGAAACTCCCTCACACAGTCACGGGCAAGCAGGGATGGCTGGTCTCCTTATCTGGCTTGTTCTATAGTGATTAGATTCAGGATCAGCATCTCTGATTGCTGGCCACCTTTTGGTAGTTCAGCGAGAGGCTGTGGCTCCTTCTGAGGTTCTCGGTGGGCTGGGCTTGGGCCTGGAAGCAGCCAGTTACAGCTGTGATTCTGACCAGGCTATGGGGGAATGTCATTAACTCTTTTTAGCCCAGTGTAGAAGATTGTGGGAGATCTGTGAGGATCTATGAGGCAGGATCTGATCCACTGTACCTTGGTGACAATGGCCGTACTGAATTGAGATAGGTCCATACAGAGTAGAACAAGCTAGAACAGAAGATACAATGGGAAGGGGATGCAAGACAACTTACACTTTCATGTAGTTAAAGATGAAACAGGTGAGATTAGTTTTAACACTGCATTCTGTTTAGGGATGGGAGGGGCACGGCTAGTCAGTGAAGTTCTTGCTAAACGAGCACAAAGATCTGAGTTTAGATCCCCAGCATCTATATGAACAGCCAGCACTGTGGTGGTGTGTGTCTGAAATCCCATCATCAGGGAGGCTGAGACAGGAGGATCCCCGGAGCTTGCTGGCCAGTTATGCTAATCAAGCCGGTGAGCTCCAATAGAAGACTCTGTCTCAAAAAATAAGGTAGAGAGCAACTGAGAAAAGCACCCAATGTCAACTTCTAATTTGCACACACACATACACACGTGCATAAATATAGTCTATTTCACCCCACCATCTAAAACGTCATTGTTTCAACATCTAGTTGAAATAGTTATTATCAATGAAATTCTTTGCATGTTTCCATCTTCATTCTCAGAAGAACATCTGGTGTGTATTGCATATTGCAGTGCACCTCGATTCACACCAACTGTATTCAAATGGTCCATGGTTGTATATCGCTATTTCTACCTAGTAGTCCCATATTGGAGAATAAGGAAAAGGGACCTGTGCCTGAGGCTCTCAGAGTCTCTATGGGTCTGTTACAAGGGAACATCTATTTGGGGCTCTTGATGGTGAAAGATATACATGTGAACTTCAAGATCACGTGAAGCCCTGGCTCACTATTGAAGCTGTCTGGAAATGAAGAGTCATTTGGGGTAAAGGTGGTTGTATCACGTTATTTATCAAGCAGACAGAACATTAGGGGAAATGAGAGAGAGAGAGAAAGAGAGAGAGAGAGAGAGAGAGAGAATGCATGCCATGGAGCTTGGGTGGAGCCAGTTCTATCCTTCCACAGTGTGGGCTTCTGGAGATTGAAGTCAGGTCACCAGGTTTTAGAGCAAGTGCCTTACCCACTGAGCTATCTTACTGGCTCTATGGTCTATCCACTGTATTTGTATTAAAATGAAATCTATATTTATACCTATATTTACTTAACAAAGTGCAAATCTGAAATCAAAATGAACAGGCGAGCAATACATGCAACCTGAACAATGCTAAAAACAAAACAAAAGTCATGCCAAACCAAATGTACTAGATAGCATTGTAAAAGCTTCCATTGGTATGATTGCACCTATGCCAAGTTCTAGAACAAGTAAAATCAATGCAGTAAGAAGCCAAGAAACTGGTTGTTTCTGGGAATGGTGGTGGTGGGTGGTAGCGGTGACAGGATTCTGGATGAGGGCATGTGGAAACTTTCTGGATGGTAGGAAAGTTCTATCTTCTTGTTAAAGATACATTCTTCAAATCTGTATATTTCACTGTATGCAAGTGGTATAGAAAACAGGAAAGAAACCAGCTAAAGAAGTTAATTGCTCTCCAGACACTTACTTGTGATGACAAAGCTTGCTGATAAGTCAGCCTCAATTTGTCAAGCAAAGGAGATACCTGTGAACTCATGAATAAGACTACGTAGACTGGGAGATTCCCCAGCACTGGGATGGGTCATGATGTTTCTAAAGCCCAATGAGAAACTGGACCCTTAGCAGGTCCAATAGAAATAGAATTTTATAAACAAATAATGGTTCTTGACTGAAATACTCATGGAAGGTCTTGATCTGTGGTCTTAGTATGGGAAAAGGAAGCTCTTCCCTTCCCCCCTCCCTACTGACTTCTCTTGCTTTTCCATGTGTTCTCTTCTTCCTTCCCTCTTTCTGTCTCTCACTCTTATCTCCAATGGTTCTCTTTCTCCCCCCACCTCAGAGGAATCATTATTTAGGTGGGGTCTTCTAATCCCTGAATATTTAGGGTGGGTGCAGTGCCTTTGAATCCATGAGATTTCCAGAAAGTAAAAAAGAAGACTTTCAGAAGTAAAAGGAAAACTGCAGAGTCAGAAGTAAGATTTAATTAAATCTGTATAAAGCATTACAGTTTGTCAACAAATTCAACTCAGTGGTCATTATATAGGACTCACACTTAGGAAGACTGTGGACATATTTGGTTCAAATAGATCTACTGGGGGAGGGGGAAGGACAGCCAAGAAAATGGACAAAGAAGAATAGAATATTACATGTTTAGTTAAGATGACCAGTTTTTTTTTTCTCGACGTTTTGTGGAAAGAATCATTCCATGTAACAGCCCCTCAAAGATGCCCATGCCCTGTGAACATTTGTGTGCCAAAAGTTCTCTTCAGTGATCATTAAAGTTACAGTCCTGTAGAGAAAGAAGTCATGGCCATGACAGGTGGAGTCCCTCTTGGAAGCTGGAAAAAGCAACAAGGGTGGGTTCCCCACTAGAGCCCCTGGATAGAGTCCAGACTTGCTGAAATCTAGGTGAGACACCTGTGAGACCCCCATTGAATTTCTAACCTGAGAACTATATGAAGCATGTGTTTCATGTTTCTCTCTCTCTCTCTCTCTCTCTCTCTCTCTCTCTCTCTCTCTCTCTCACTATTGTTATTAGTTATGACTGTACTAGCAAATGCACCATGCATGGATCCACACACATAAGGCTTCATGAAAAGCTTATCCTGTTTACCTTGTCTTATGCTATGTTCTTTCTCTGTACGACTTTCTCAGTTTATTGCATGTGATGTATACACATTGGTGTTGTGTGCGTGTGTATGGATCCATATGGGGGGTGTGCCTGTGAAGACCAGCCAGAGATCAATGTTGGGTGTCTTCCTCTATTGACCTCTACTTTATTTTTTCCATGTGTGTGCTCTGTGTGCATGTGTGTCTTCATGTTCACATGTGTGTGGACTCATCTGTGCATGTGTGAACACATGTGTGGAAACACGAGGTTAACATTGGGAGTCTTCCTCTTTGCTTTCCACTTTAGTCACTGAGGCAGGGTCTCTTGCTGAACTGACAGGTTGCTGATATGTCTGGTCTAGTTAGCCAACTTGTTCATCTCCTCTTCCGAACTCTGGGATTACTGGTAGGGTGCCCCACCCTGCTGGGATCTCAATTCTGTTCCTCATACTTGTGTAGCAAGCTCCTTAACTCCTGAGCCATCTCAGGGATTGAAGGCATATTTTTTTATAGCAGCATCATTTTTATTTTTCCATTTAACTTGCTTTTTAACATTTATTTATTTATTACACATTTTAGTCTAATCATACAAGCTCAATAGGTACCCCCTTTTCTCTGTCCCATCATCCTTTATTGCACTCTAACCCCTTCCGCCTCCTCCTTTTCATCCCTCCTCCTTCCCATACCCTAGAGCATCCATTTATGTGGGCTCCAAACCTCCTTCTGAGTCATCTGCACTAGTAAGAGTTCAAGTGCCATAGCCCAGAGCCCCTTCTTGGGCTGCCCGCTAGTATGGGAACTCTATTATGACTGTTTAACCCCTTAGGATCCTGCTGCCTAAAACCTTCTCTCCTGGAATCCGGGCGGGGGGGGGGTGTCATTGACATGCTGGCCATAGTAAGGGACATTTTTTGATATAGGGTCTCTCACTGAACCAGGGGCTTGCTGATTCTGTTAGACTGACTGGCCAATAAACTCCTCCAGGGATCCTTCCCCCAGCACCAGGATGATAAACATGCAAACGCCATGCCTGTCTGTATACATGAGTGCTTAGGGATCCAAGCTTGGGGCCTCTCTAAGTTTGCTCAAGGTCACAGAGTGGTTGAGTGACAGAGGAGGGATTTGAACCCATTCTGCCTGCCTATTACCATGTATAAAGAGTTTCCCACCCTAGAGTCAAGATTATTTTGGGGCATAAGTGTTAAGTGAGGGTATGTGTCCATGCACGTTTGTGCGTGTATGAGTGTAGGTGTGTGGGTGCCACGGCACACGTGTGCAGGTCAAGAGGACAGTTTTGGGGGGGGTGCCCCTGCCTCCCATCTTGTTCGAGACAGGGTCTCTTGGTTGTCCTTCTGCTTGCTCCAATGCAGTGGGGATTCTCCTGTCTCTGCCTCCTATCTTGCCGCAGGGGGTTGGGATGACAGACGCACGCTACCACATCTGGTTTCATGTGAGTTGTGGGGATCCAAACTTGGGAAGCACTTTACCACCAAGACATCTCCCTATCCCTAAAGTCAAATTTCCTAACTTCAAGTCTCTGATCCAGAGACTCCTAGGGGGTAACATCTCCTATTTGAGGACCCGTGCAGAAGAGATGCCTGTGAGAAGCTGGAGTGTGACAGCTCTTTAGGGCACCATGCTTTAGTACTTGAAACATCTCCCCCCCACATGCAAATTGTCTATAGGACATATGCTTTAGAACTCCAAGTAGCATCTCCTCTCACATAACCAATTATAGAACTAATTGCAAAGTGTCTTTATCTGTTCATTAAGGTAGATATAATTAAAGCAACATTTTGTTAAACTAGTTTGAATGTGTGCTTTAAAGTAATAATTACCACTCTTATTTCTTTGAGACTTTCTAATTTGTCTTGGCTGTATCGCAGGCTTTGGCGTGCTCTTTCTTGCTTTCTGCTTTCCATGGGGAAGATTTTCGCCCCATGGTCCTTCATGCTTGGCTGTCTAGGCCAAAACTCCTGTTAGAGATGACTTCCTCTCCAGGGTAGATGAACCTTCTGGTGTTTATTCTAGAATGTGGCTTGAAAGCAAAATGCCCACCCACAGACTCTGGTATTTGAATGTGTTTGAGCACTTGGACCCTCTTTGGGAGTACTGTCTTGGGAGTTTATGGAACCTTAAGGAGGTATGAGCTAGCGGGAAGAAGAAAGTGAATTGTTAAGAACGATGGGCCTTTCTGGTTGTGGCCAAACTCTCTGCTTCCTGACAATCTCCTGATTTCCCATTTGCTTCCAGGAAGTGACAGCCAACCTGGGCAAGCTCTCCCTTTAGCCAGCCATGCCTCCCCTGCCATGATGGATGGTGCCCCCTATGAGCCAAAAGAAATCTCCTGTCCTTGACATTGCTGCTGCCAGACATTCTGTCACAGAGATAAGAGAAGCCACTTGTATGCCTTGGCTTCTTTCCTTACACAGCTCACCATCAGTGGCAGCCTGTGACAGTCAAGTCTCAGTATCTGTGCCATTCCCCCTGTGTCCCGAGCAACAAAGATTGGAACACATCTATCGATGGACAGCTTGACGATACATCCAGGGCTTTGTACCTTCCTGGCTGCTGTTAGATTCCACACTGGCTTCAATTACTTTCCATTGTCCTCCCCTCCTCCATGCTCCACTTCCTCCTCTCGGTCTGTGACCGTGCACAAGCACACAGGCACATCCGGGCATGTGCATCCATGCCTGCATGTGCATACGCACACAGAGAATGAGTAACATTTTCTCCAATGTCTTCTTTGCCTCTGAGCTAGTTTCCTTGGGCCTTATGAGCCAGCTTTGGTCTACAGGAAGAAAGGGGATTTCCACGCTGCCGGTGAGTGGAGGTACCTTGTCTCCTGGGAGCAGCTGCATTTCAGGGTGCCTGGGCCACGCTCAGATCACATATCTGACCAGCACCCTGTGGGAGACCTCCTATGTGCTGAGCGTCACAGCCCGGTGTTCCATTTTTGATCTTCCTCTGGGTCTCTCTGTCAGTCTCTCTCTTGCCCTGTCTCTCTCTGGTGCTTTTGGTTCAGCATGGAGACTTTTTGTTTTCTTTTTAATTTTGCGCAGGCTGCATGCATTGCTAACTGTTTATTTTGATTGCAAACTTATATTCCATTATACAAATAGACTATAGAGCCAACGAGATGGCTCGGTGGTTGGTGTGGTGCCTGCTCACTAGACTGGTGACCTGAACTTGATCCCTGGAAGCCTACGTGGAAGAAAGACAGGATCCACAAGTGCTCTGGCATGTATACATGCATGTGGCATGCCCCCCCCCCCCCCCCGTCTCTCCCTCTCTCCTGCCCCCCTTCCCTTCCACCGCAGTGCTCTGCAGGAGCTTCAAAGAGGAGGTTCCTTCCTTCAGGGCTATTGGCAGGAGGCCAGCGCGCAGTCCTAACAGGGGGAGGGGGGAAGTTCATCCCTGGCCCACAGCCTTCTGGAGCAACCCTAGGGGGCTCATTGCACAACAAGCAGTGGAATCCATGTGTGGCTCGTGAAGACCTTCGACCTTGGAATCTGGCCTTTGGGAATCAAATTTAGCCAGCGGTGGCATCGTCCTCTCCTGTCCCTCTTCCCAGCCTGCCTCAGCTCCTCCTCCACCCCAGCTGGTTCATGACCTATATCAGCTTTTCCCTGAACCCTGCCCCTTTCCAGTGTCCATGGTCTACCCCACCTCCTGAATGAACCAATGAAAAGGCCGAAGAGGACTGTGTGAGGGAGGGATGGGTGGAAAGCCTTCACACCTAAGGGCAGAATTGTAGCAATCCAGAGCTGCAGGCAGCAGCTTTGTGAACTCCACAGGGACTGTTGGTTCTCCTGTCTCCACAGGGTGCCAGGGTGTATAGAGGGGTGCTCAGTTCCTTATGCCCACTGCTGACCTACCAGCCCGTCTCCTTGCTGTGTATGTCATTTCTTTCAGAACCTTCCACACCCCTTCCCCTCCACAGCTCTGGGCCTCCACTCTCCTACCCAGTATCCCAGAGAGTGTCGGCAAGACATCTGGAGTCTACAGACTGTGATGTAATCCCTGGCTGTTTGACCTTGAACCTGTGGTTGACCTCCTAGGACCTCTCTTTCCTCACTTCTAAAATGGGCTTTCTGATCCCTTTCTTCTTCTGTCACATTTCCTGAGCACCAGTGACATGACAGGTTAGGTGCTGGGGTGATAGTGCTGATAAGATTGAATTTGGGGTTTCAGAGAATGGCTCAATTGGTAAAGTATGTGCCACATAAGCATGAGGGCCTGGATCTGTTTCCTCACATATAGAAAGCTGGCCTTGTGGTGCATGCCTGTAATCGTAGCTCTGGAAAGGCAGAGAAGGCTCCCTGGGTCAAGCTGGATCATCGGTCCAGCCAAATTGGCTGATTACAGGTGTCGTAAGAGAAACTGCTTCAAAAAATAAGGTGAAGAGCAATTAAGGAAGACTCCAGATGTTGATATCTGGTTTTCACATGCACACATGTGCAAACATGTGAACACACACACACACACACAGGCTGAGTCTGGCTGGAGGGAGCTATAATCTAAAGTGGAGACAAGAAACTCACAGAATATAGGGAGATACTGGGGCTGGGGAGATATCTCAGGGGTTAAAGCCTCTGTCTTGTAAACAAAAGGACCTGAATTCAGATCTCTTGACTCACAAAAAAATGCTGAGCAGATAGGGCAATTGCCTGTAATTCCAGTCCAGGAAGGCAGAGCCTGGGGAGTTCCAGAGCAAGGAAATAAGAGGGAAGAACAATCCAGATCGATTCCCTATGTTACCTCTGGGCCTCCAAGGGCACATGTTCAGGTGCTATCTTATACACATGCTTGCATATACATATACAGCACATAAACACACACACACACACACACACACACACACACACACACACACACACAGGGAAATAACCCAACAAATACCCAAAGCCAAGAATTCCCACTGCACATCGTGTGGTGCTAAAAAGCAAGCAAGAGGGGGCATGGCGATGGTGAAGGTACCTGGGTGGGATGAGGGTATCTTCATGCAGTGGATAGGGTTGGGCAGCGCCGCTTCAGATGATGCCACCCAGATCCCTGGAGCATGAACCTTTCAGACCTAAATCCCAAGAACTCAGTTTGCCTCTGATCCCTACTCGGAGCAACAGCAAGGCACCTTCCGGGTGGTGGGGACACAAGCTCTCCAGCTCTTTGCAAGCCCCACAAGCTGACGAATCTGGGTCAGAGAACAGAGCTGGGGCACTAAGTCCTTTCTCCTACAATGGAAGGAGTCTGCCCAGCTGGAAGAAGGGGGGGGGGCACACACCAGGTCCTCCCTCTCCGAGCATTTAAAAAGCAGTAATAAATAGATGAGAGCCCGGGAGGTGTGATTGATTTGTTTTATGAATCACAGAAGAGGCTGTAACTCATGGGAGATTAGGGCTGAAGTAAGTGGTACGGCTCTTGCATTACACGTGGAGATTAATGACTTATCACATGAGGCCCCACCGTTAACCTAGCTCACCCACAGGGAGTTTAATAGCAAGGCCATACGGGAATGACTTCTAATACAAGAACAAACACTGCCGGCTTATGTGCAGCCCCGATTGGCACCCAAGCAGCATATGCCTGGTTGGAGAGGGTTCAGGCACTAAGAGGGGCTTTTCCTCTGCAGGGGATGGAGCCGGGGGAATTTTTTTCTCCCACATTTTATTTTTCTTCCTAATCATACAAGTTCAATAGGACCCTCATCTTCTCCCTCCTCCCTCCCCTCTGTAGTTGTCCCCTGTTGCACTTTCCCCCTTTTCCCCTTCCTTTTACCCCTCTCCTTCCCCCTCTCCCAATGTCTCCCTATTCCTCCCTCCCATCCCCTAGAGCATCCATTTACATGAACGCCAAACCCCCTTCTGAGTCCTCCACCCTAGTGAGGGTTCAGGACTCAGTAGCATAGCCTAGAGCCCTTCTTGGGCTCCCTGTTAGTATGGGAACTCTATTATGACTGTTGATCCCTTGCCACCCGGATCCTACTGCCTGGAGCCTTCTGTCCTGTGATCCATGCTAGAGGAGCAGGATTTCTGAGGAAAGCTGAAGGACAATGACCTTTCTGTTAGAACCACCAGCAAGCATTTCTTGAACATGCCA